>CM051843.1:1301153-2501153 GCA_028451465.1 Erethizon dorsatum
GAGAGTGGAGGAGGCCCCATGGGGAGGATGCCGGTGGGGAATGGAGCACAGCAGGGAGGGGCGCCCAGAGAAGGGGTCACCCGGGGTGGATACCAGACGAGGTGGGGGCTCAGATGCCCTTGGCCTGCCCTAGCCAGCACTGTTGCTAAGCTTCTGCCCTCACCCTACCCTGAGATCGAACGGGAGCTGGGGTGCAGCTGAGTGGGAGGTTGGTGCATGGACATAACGCATCTTTTTTTGTTTCATTTTGAGGCAGGGTCTCGCTCTGCAGTTCAGGCTGGCCTTGAACTCACTGTGTAGCCCAGGCTGGCCTTGAACTCACGGAGGTCCTCCTGCCTCAGCCTCCCAAGTGCTGGGATGACAGGTGTGTGCCACCACACCCGGCTGCATAACACATTTTAATTCTTTTTATTTCTCCTTCTGCTGTCTTTCTCCCCTCTCCTTCCAGCTCTAGGTCCCTTTCCCTTTTGCAAAAGATCTGTCTCCTATTTGTTGTTACCGCCCTTTAATTTACTCTTTAACAGATTCATCCTTTGGTTTTCTTGTGCAATATTTGAGGCCGTGTCTGATTGATTTCACTGCACATTAGGACACCGGGAAGACAGACAGACAGACAGACAGACAGACAGACAGACAGACAGACAGACAGAGACGAGCCAGCATCATCCCAAGTACCCGCGTGCCCTGGCTTCCGCGGCTCATGATCTCGCGCATGAAATAAACAAGGCGACCGCAGGAAAATAAAAAGCCAAAAACCCCCTTTCAGCCACGCGACCTGCAGTTCCTCTTTACGGGTGGGACCGACACCGGCCCAGCGCTTGGTCGCTGCACCCGCCGCGCTCGCACCAGCTCCCTTGTCAATGCCGAAACTCGGCGACGGGTTCAGAAAGGCGCCGCGGATACAGGTGTATTTTCTGAGTCTGCGCAGATGGCCCGGGGTCCAGCTGGCCGTGAGGAACTGGCTCGCCAACCTCAGCCCTGAGACAGAGGCGCATGCACGCAGTGAAAGTGGCAACCCCGTCCGGCTGGCCTGTCCGTCCCGTCCCGTCCGCCTACTCTCTTGCCCGGCTGACCCCAGCATTGGGCAGACCCGCTGGGGCTTTGCTGTTATGCTACGGGTCCCACCGCTGGTGGACACGCCGTGGACTCTACCCCTACTCCTCCTGCTCCTCTGCACACAGCCCCTTGGTGCACACCCTTGTTCCTCCACAGTGCGAATAACGAGAAGAGACAGCGGCTTACCTGTCAGGCTCCGGAGCTGCTCAGATGCTGGGATCAGAAAAACCCCAGGAAGCACGGTGGCCCAGGCTCCTGGACTCGGACATCGGCCTTCCTTCTGCAAGCTTTGGGCTGCCCAAGCGCCTTGGAGCTAACCCGCACGGCGTGGTAGGCAGAGGCAGCACTGTCTCTGCAGCGCAGCGGTACCAGGCTGCCTACCCACCCCAGCCACCTGTCTGCAGGTGCACTGTCCCTCAGGGTCCACCTCCGAGTTGCCAGCCACGGCTGGGACTTGAGCATCAGTAGCAGAGAAAACCTGTTTTGAAATTTCCTGTGTAACTGTCTGTGTGCTCTTCGGAGGAGCTTGTTGGGGCTCTGCCGCCCGCGGCAGCCGCGCAAGTGTCCCTGTCACACGTCACTGGTGTCACGCCTGGGCGGGCGGCGGCTCCCTCCCTCCTCACCTCGGGCTGCATGTTTCAGGAGGATGTGGGGTGCGGGGGGCTCATGCCTCTCGGTTTCTCTCCCTGCAGAGGCAGGGGAGGAGGAGGAGGGATAGCTGTTGAGGTTTACAGCAGGCGGTGAACGAACGCTGCATTTCCAGACAGAACAAATTCCTGTTTAGTATTTTTTTTAACTTAAAAAAAAGCTAAGGGGCCGGTGAGATGGCTCCGCGGCTTAAGCGCCTGCCCAGCAAGCGCGAGGGCCCGAGTTCGACTCCCGGAACCCACATACGAAAAAGGGGCCGGTGATATCGCTCAGCGGCACGGGCGCCTGCTGGCGCGCGAGGTCCTGAGGTCGACCCCCCGGTACCCACAAAAAAAAAAAAAAGCTAAAAAAAAAATATGCTAACGGAACACATTTCCTTTTGCATTGGAGGCTTCCGTGCATTGCGACATCTCCTGGTCTGCAGCCGGCAGGCTGGGGGCATCTGGGCTGCAGTGGCTCCTGGTCACCAGCACCAAGGTTCGTGCTGTCTGAGTACGACTTCAGGGTCCAGGGTGTAGGGACCTAACCGTGTCACCCCACGTGCGTGGGGACACCAGCTGAACTTGGAAGGATGTGTTTGGGAGGGGTGGCTGAAGTCACAGGGAAGGAGCGCTTGTTCCTAGACTACGGCGCCCTTGATGGGTCACTCGTCGTCACGCGCCGTGCGGATCGCCCGTGGGCACTGAGGGACACCCGGCCAAGTGACCGCCCCGTGCGTTCACAGTTCTCTCAGAGTCACAGGCAGCAGCGCTCCGAGCGAGTCCTGAAGAGTTCGTCTGACCACGGCCACGTCCCCTGGAAGGCATGGCACAGGCTTCGTGTGCGCGCGGGCTTGGGCTGTGTTTGCAGGTGTCGTTTTCACTGCTCGAAAACCCAGAGCCTGGTGTGGTTCTGCACTGGGAGGCTGAGGCAGGAGGGTCTGCTGTGGATTGGAGGCCAGCCTGGACTGCACAGCAAGACCCCGTCACAATAAAATAGAATGAAATAAAATAAAATGTGCAAAAATGTAGAAATACGGTATGCCGTGCAAAAAACTCTGGCGTACAATAAGAAGTGAAATCGCCGAAACAGAGGGGTGAGTGCTGGCTGCAGTGGGGAGGAAATGGAGGCAAACTTGCCCTTTGTCCCATTCAAGCCCTCCATAGTGCTCGGTGATCTCAGGACTGGGTGAGGAGATCTTCCTCACTCAGCCTACTGAGTCCAACGCTGAGCTCACGTTCCTGGAAATAACGCAAATAACAAGTACTGGCACCACGGCATCCAACAAAAGGGGTCCGTCCTGAGCAGAAGGTGGAGCTGGGAGGAGGACACGGAGCCCCCAGCTTCAGGGCAAAGCACCCAGCACCTCTCATGCCCTGTGCTCCTGAGTTCCGCCCCCTCTTCACGCCGCCAGCGCTGGCAGTGCGGAGCAGACCGAGCTGACAGAAAAGCGCGCCGGGGTTCAAAGGTTTCAGCACCTCTCTGCTGATCGGCCATAACAGCCAGAGTTCTTGTCACGGTTTGGACCCGGAAAGTACCAAAGGCTCCCGGGTTGGAGGCTTGGTCCAAAGACAGCAAGGTGCAGACAGACGTGGGTTTGTGGAGGAGACTGGATCACGAGAGCTCGGAGCTCATCGTTTAGGTGACAGAAATCCAAGAGGGAGGATCTAGTTGGAGGAAGTGGGTCATAGGATGTGCCCTTGACTACTAGCCCCTCTCTCTCAGTTTCTCTCTCTCTCCCCACTTCCCGGCTGCCATGATGTGAGCATCTTTCCTCCACCACACCCATCCGCCATGATGTTCCTGCCTTGGAGCAGCTAACCATGGACTGAACCCTCTGCAACCGTGAGCCCAAATCAACCATTCCTGCACTATCTTGATTTTTTCCCCCTGCATTTTGATCCACCCATGGACCCTGATGAGCTGCTATATACCCCCAACCCCTCCTCATTCTTCCAGACCCCCAAGTGAACTTGCCTTGCTAGGCCAGGACTGGAAATAACATCCCTAAAGTGTCAGCCAGTAAAGGTTTTATGCTTTTCAGGCTTGATAAATCTCTGTTGAGGTGATTCAACTTTGACACGATGTGGAGAAGCCAGAGAGATAGAATGTGGAATCCCATGGCCTCACTGGGTTCCAATAAAGCTTTATTTAAAAAAGCAATTTGGGGGCCACTGAAGGCCATAGTCCTGGGTTTGCAGACCTCTGCTTAGTAGCCCTGTACATGTTATGGTTTCTATCTGGATGTTCTCCCAAAGCCTCATGGGCTTAGAGGCAGGGCTTGTGCAAAGTGATAGGATTGGGGGGTGCTGCAGCTGCTTTGGTCTTGGAGGTAGGTGGGGCCTGGTTGTAAGATTTTTTTTTTTTGTGGGTACTGAGGTCGAACTCAGGACCTTGCACGCCAGCAGGTGCTTGTGCCGCTGAGTGATATCACCAGCCCTTTTTTTGTATGTGGGTACCGGGTGTCTAACTCAGGAACTCGCGCTTGCCAGGCAGGCGCTTACACCACTGAGCCATCTCACCGGCCCTAAGATGGGGTTATGGGGGGTGTGATTTCGCTTCCCGGCTCCTCCCTTCTCCGTCTGATTTCTGGCTGCGATGATGTGAGCAGCTCTCCTCTGCCAATCCCTCCCACCGCACCGACCATGCACGCCCTGAAACTTCTAAAAATGCAAGC
The DNA here is from genome assembly GCA_028451465.1 of Erethizon dorsatum. Classification (NCBI taxonomy): domain Eukaryota; kingdom Metazoa; phylum Chordata; class Mammalia; order Rodentia; family Erethizontidae; genus Erethizon; species Erethizon dorsatum. The sequence continues at coordinate 1,305,514 of CM051843.1, forward strand.
CCATGCGAAGGGGGTGGGTGACTGGTATTTTGACTCAGCTACGAAGACAGAGACTAAGACATGCATGGCTGGCGTCATGAGTGAGCCGTGTGGCCCCTCTCTATGGGCATTTGGCTAACTTGGGGTCCTTTCTGCATCCTGGGAAGGAGTGGTATGCTGTGGTATGTGTGTGTGCGCGTGCATGTGTGTGTGCGTGTGGACATCTAAGGCAGCAGGGAAATGGCCTGGGCCCTTTTTGGGGCCTCGAAGGTGTCCACAGTTGGAAAAGTCCTACTCACTCCTGAGGAGGTCGGCTGAGCCCGGGTCGGCCCAGGGACCACCGCAGGGCTGCTTGCGGCTGTTAGTAGGGGAAAAGGGACAGGATGTCTTGGGGCCGGGCAGCTAGTGGCCTGATGTGGAGAGTAACAAAGGGTTGGCAGGTCCTGGAGGAAGGGAAAGACCGAAATAGAAACCCAGCAGGGCCCCAAATCTGCCCTGGGAAACCAGGCCAGGTGCTTCCAGGGCCCTGTCACGCCCGCCATCGAGGTCAGGCTTTGCGGGCTGCTGAGTGCTGCTGTCCCCGGATGCCCACTGGGGACACCGGGGAGAGGTGGCTATGGCGGGGCCGCGCTAGCTGCTGGCTTCTCTCCAGGACGTGATAAATCTCCCAACGCACACAGAGTGGCACGGTAGCCACCCTCTGGGCCTGGTACTTCCATTCCTCTAGCCCCGCAGAGCCCCGAATTTTTAGGGTCTTCACGCAAGACCGGGGTGAACGCTGGCCATCTCAGGCGAAGTATGGAAATGCCACTATTGTGCTCAGAGAAGACTCAGTGGGCCCAGCGGTGGTCCCTCAAAAGACGGGTCAGCACCCCGACCTGTGACTCCGCAGCAGGGACCACTTTGGAGGTAAAGACTCTGGAGATGCAGTGACTTAGGGACCTGGAGATGAAGTCACCCTGGATCGGGGTGGACCCTAAAGCAAGGACAGCGCCCTTGAAAAGACAGAAGTTTGGCTCTTCGCTCTGTTGGTGTGATGTGGAGAAGATCTTTAATTTGCCATCATCCCGTTTGTTAATTTTTGATATTATTTCTTGTGTAATTGGGGATGTTTTGCAGAAAGCCCTCATGTACACTTACGACTTCAAGAGTTTTGCCTATAGTGTGGAGTAACTAAAAAAAGAAAAGGAGAGAGACAGAAGAGGAGACGCAGGCACAGAGGAGAAGCCGCGTGAAGACGGAGGCGGAGACTGGAGCGATGTCCCCGCAGCCCAGGGAGGAGGCAGAGGCAGGAGGGTCTCCCCTGTAGCCTGGGGAGGGAGTGCGGCCCGGGTCACCTTCGTGTCCAGGGTCACGGGAAGTCATCTTCCCCTCATTTCAGCCCCCATTTGTGGGGAACTGGCTGTCACAGGCCCACGTCTGGGAGAGGGCTGGATCAGTTATCGCGAGACTGGGGCAGTTACCGGGAGATCAGGGTAATTATCGCGAGAACAGAACAGTTATTAGTTATGGCAAGATTGGATTTGTTATCGCGAGATTGGTTTGTTACCGCGAGACTTGGATAGTTATCGTGCGGCAAGGTTACTTATCGCGAGATCAAATTGCTATAAAATAAGATTACGGTGAGCAATTCGCTCTTTTCTGTCTACGACTTCTTAGTAGAGAGAGCTTAAGAGATCTGCGGGTCAGGTTAGTTATCGCGAGACTAGGATCGTTTCCGCTAGACAGGATTATTTATCGCGAGATCTGGTTGCTATAAAGGGAATGATTGATCTCTTCTGCTCTCTCCCTTCCTTGCCATAATTCCCTCGTCTTCGCTGCAGGGATGTCTCTACCTTGTGCTCCAGGATGAGGCACAAGACAGCCGGGGCTGCCCGAGCTTGGACTTTCCAGCCTGCAAAACCGTGAACCAAAATAAAGCTTTTTTCCCACAAACTCACTAGGCTTAGATGACAACTGCAGTGATGAGAAGGGTGATCATGATGATGATTATTTTGTGGTACTGGGAATTGAAAACCCAGAGCCTTTGCACTGAGCTACATCCTCAGTCTTTAAACAAAACAAAACAACAAAAGAATTTTAAAAATTTTGTTTTTTGAGAAGGTCGGGCTAAACTGCTCAGGCTGGGCAATCCTCCTGCCTCTGCCTCCCAGAGGGCTGGATTATAGGCGTGCACCACCATGCCCGGCTCGGTCTCAAATATTTCGTTTTCTGCTTTCTTTCTCCTCTCCACAGATTGCAGCTGGGCCTGCATCAAGAAGGAAGTTCTGAGGTCCTCAGGTTTCCGCAGACGGTGAGATGTGGGGTGAATTTGAAGATGGGAGGTGACTCCTCTCTAAGGTGCTGCGGGAAGGGCCGACGCTGCCGGGCCTTGGGAACCCTGGGGTTTAGGGCTCTTGCGGTCTCAGGGCTGCACCCATTTGAGAAGGTGTCAGGACTCTCAGGGGCGCCTGCAGATGCAGGCGGGTCTCCCGCTCCGTGTGTGCAGACCTCAGCGCAGAGCCCGTGCTGTCGGGGTCCCGTCTGTCCCTCTCCTCACCCGGGGTACCCTTCACCCCACCATTCCTGTTTCCCACCCTCGGGTGCAGCCTCACCTGGAGCTTTAGGGGGCTCAGCGACAGCAAAGCACACAGACCTGACTCGATGGTTCCCACTCCCCGCAGTTGAGCAGCTGCTCACCCTGCGGCATCAGCCTTCCTGCCTTCAACCTGGTGCTCTTGGCGTGGTTTCCCGGGTCCCCAGCATCAGGCTGCCTCTTAACGACTCATTGTGGGATAACTCACGAGCTCACGGGTTGCAGATGCCTTAGTTAATTTTCTTGTTGCTGAGACAAAATACTCAACACCCAGTGTTAAAGGAGAGAAGGTTTATTTCAACTTACACTTTGTAGAGGTTTCAGTCCACAGTCAGCTGGCTTTGAGGCTGGGTGGCATGGCAGAGGCGGGCATCAAAGAGGAGAAACAGTCCATGGCAGGGCAGGCAGGAGCAGCAAATGGCGGCAGCAGTAGCAGCCAATCCCACCTTCTTTCTGTCCATTTTATTCCATCCAGGCTACCAGCCTATTGATCGGTGCTGCCCGCGGCCAGGCTGGGGCTTCCATTATCCACACCCGGAACTATGCTAAATCCATTTAGTCATCACACTGCCTAACCCAGCGTCACACCCCCAACCCAGCATCACACACCCACAACCCAGCCACCTCCCCAGAGCCCCACCTATGTGGGCGTGAGGTGCTGGAGGGACATCTAGACACAAGCCAGAAAAGCTCACACCTCCTGCACACACAGCCACACCCCTTGTGCCATCCGCAGTGTTCCGGGCAAGGCTGGCTGGAATAGAGATGTGCTGAGACCCGTGCAGGACTCCAGGGTCCAAGCAAGAGACCGCTGGGGATCTCAGTCTTCTTGCTGATTTCATCAGGACCCTTGCAGGAGGGGAAGAGAGAGCCCGGTGCAGAGCCAGAATCCGCTCCACACACGCCAGGGAGAAGTGGGGATTTGAGCCAAGCAGCAGACGGTCGGGGATAGAAAGTTACGGAGAGGAGACCCAGTCTTGGGGGAATCGGGCTGATCCAAGCCGCCAGGATTCCCGCCGATGGCTGGCCAGGTGCTGAGGACCACAGGCGAGGAGCGAGACTCCGGGATCCCCCACCGTGGGCGATGCGTCAAGTGAGGAAGCGTCCTGCTAAAGTGTCCCAGCACCGCAGCTTGCTGAGGTGGGTTTTACACGGCCACACACACCTGGCCTGGAGGTGCAGCCAGGTCCTGACTAAAGTTGGCCAAGCAGACAGACTCTGCCAACTAAATCTTGGAAGTGGACTGCGTGTCCATGAATGGATGAATGGATAAAGAAAATGTGCTGTTTACACACCACAGAGTACTCTACCACGAAGAAGGGTACGCTTGAGTCTCGTGTAGGAAAGTGGATGCACCTCGAGACCATGGTGTTAACTGAAATAAATCGGACACACGAGCTTAAACATCGCATGGTTTCTTTTCTATGAAAAAAAAAAAAAAGCACAAATAAAGAGCACAGTAAAACAGAAACAATAGGGAACAGGGAAAGATCTTTTGCAGGAGGAAAATGGATCGAGGGATGGAGGAGACGGATGAAGAATGGAGATGCGTTGTGTTTGTGCAGCAGCTCCCGAGAGGGACGGGACCAGTGTGCTCTGCAAATCATGAACCAGTGATGAAAAACAGCCCCTTGGGCCGACAGGACCCTGACCCACGAGGCTTGCTTCAGCGTCCCTTTTCGGAGTGACGCTGGCCCCAAGAGCCCGTGCCGCCTGGGCCTGCCGTGGATGCTGGAGCTGCGCTGAGCCCCAGCCTGGGGGACCTGTTGTTTATGCACAGCCACACCCCACCGCAGGGGAACAGGATGTGCCACGCCCTGGCACCGCGGGGCGTCACAGCCTCCGTCCTCACCTGGGTGTTTCCCCACCTCGAGTGAAAACACACAAGGTGGTGCGTGGGGCCCCGGGAGGGAAGGTCTTTCCAGTAGCCCCTTCTGGGGTGAGGGCTGCCTTGGCCCTGGAGCCCTGAGCTTGGGGCGGAGACACAGGGGCAGGCGTCCCCCAGAAGTGCAATTCGGGAGACAGGGCTTGGGGTTTTCTCTCCTATCTGCCACCTCCATGCGGAACAGGAGCTGGGCCTGCAGGGGGGGGTGCACGCCTGCCATCCCAGCCACTCGGGAGGCTGAGGCAGGAGGATGGCAGGTCTGAGGCCGGCCTGGACAATGTAGCGAGAGCCTGTCTCAAAATAAGGCAATAAAAGCGGCCGGGCGAGTGGCTCGGCTCTGCCGCCCTTCACGAGAGTCTGATTTCCAGCTCCAGATGTACGACTGAGGCAGGAGGTTTACAGGCTGGCAGCCGCCGGGTAGGAAAGAAGCAGGGAGCTGCTCTTTGGGCGATAAAAGGGAGGCAGAGCAAATGGTTGATCAGGAGAGCCGGCAGGCAGAGGCAGGAGGGTCTCCCCTGGAGCTTGTGGAGGGAGTTGGGGGCAATGGCAGTGGACTGAGTGGTGGCCCCCAAAGATGTGTCCACATCCTGACCTCAAAACCTGGGATGGGGCCTGACCGGAAGCAGGGTCTCTGTAGAGGGAATGAGTGGAGGATCTGGAGATGAGACCATCCTGCCTCAGCCTCCCGAGTCCAGCAGCAGCATGTGTGTGCACTGTAAATCCTTTGAGGTCGTTCTGGTTTTGCTTTTTGAAAACTGCCTCTAGACTCTCAGTTCTTCTCTCTGACCCCCGGGGCTTTTTTCCAAGTGACTGAGGACCGCAGAGGGACTGTACCCCCACGCCAGCTATATTCCGAGCCACGCGGTGTGCAGGCCTGACTCGGGGCTCTTGGAACAAACCAGAGGAACCGCGGGAAACGTTGCGGCCCTGTTTTTGCTGACATTTGATGGGAGGGTCCGTCTTCCTCATTTTTTAAAAATTCCAGGTGAAGTTCGCAAGCCATGTGATTTATTTGTGACCAACACTTTATGAGCATTGAGTGCATTCACGCTGCCATGGAGCCGTCTCCTCTTATCTAGTGCCGGCATGTTCCCGTTCCCCTAAAGTGAGACCCGGTCCCGGTGGCTGGCCCTCCCCAGTGCCGGCCATCACTAACCCACTTTCTGCATCTGTGCGTTTGCCTGTCGTCCACCTTTCCTATCAGTGGAATCCCACACTCTGTCCTTCTGTCTCTCTGCGCCACACCCACATCGTAAGAGGAGCCTGAGCTTCTTTCCTTTTCATGCGTGCATAATATTCCAGCCCCTGAATGTGTGATAGGGTAGCGTGGGTCCTTGGCTGTATGTAAGATGGGAATTATAGGTGGGCTGTTTTGAAAAGAAAAATTCTTTTTGTTATTGGAGCGAAACACAGCTGGCTCCTCATGGAGTTTGCAGTCAAAGTCCGTATTTATTCACAGGTTGGTTTTGGAAGGGGCAGGGATCTCCAGAGAGGTTGCAGCTTTGTTGTCTGCCTCGGTCTCGTCCTGTTGGCCTGCAGGATGCCCCTCATGTGTCCTTGCTTTCCTCCTCTGTCATTTCTCTCCCTACCCCGCCCTGCCACAGTTCCCTGCACCACCACCGTTTTCTTTATTGTGGCAAAAGAAAAAAAAACCACACACACAACACAGACTCTACCGTCGTCACCCTCCCTTCGGGGGTGTTTGCTCCCGAGGTGTCGACCCCTTTCATCTTGTGAGACAGATGCCCCGCTGGGCTCAGGGTCGGAGGCGCTCACCGCTACGCTGTGCTTGACGGGTGTTTCTTTGTTATCGTTCTCGGTGGACTTTATTTGGAGAAGTGTTCTACGGTTGTAAAAAATAAAAAAAGGAGGAGGTTCTCGCAAAATCCCCTACTCTGACTTCCCATTTTGGTCCACGTTGCTTAGCAACGGGATGCTCTCGGAGTGGGGCGAGATCGGGCGGTTCTCTTCCTCCCCGCCTGTAGAATCCTGCTGCTCCTTTGTGTCACGGTGGCTGGAGACGCTCACCGAGAGCTTCGGTGAAAAGGAGACAGGAAGGAAATAATCAGCCAGCCCCACACCCAGGGCGGCTCCACGGGGAGCACCGCGGAGAGCAGCACGGTTGGGGCAGTTGAGTCGGGCCAGCTGGGCCACTGAGAGATGTCAGCAGTCTGAGAAGATAAGAGATCACCCCAGAACTGCGAGTGACGGGGTCCCAGTATCCATCCTCAGTATTTCCTTGGGGAAGCAATGAAAACAGGTTACCTTGGGATCACGGGGATGCAGCCTCTGGCCGAGAACTGTCTCCGGAAGGCAGTGTGGAGATTCCTCAAAAAACCAAAGCTGGAAATTCCACAGGACCCAGCTACTCCCCTTCAGGCATCTTCCTGAAAGAGTTAAAGACATTGCATCACAGTGACCCATGCACATGTGTGTTTATAGCAGCCCAGCTCATCGTAGCTAAATCTTGGAAGCAGCCTGTCTGTCCACCAACAGAGGAATGGATAAAGAAGATTTGGTGTTTACACACCATGGAGTACTATGCAGCCATGAAGAAGGATAAACCTGAGCCATTCGTAGGAAAATGGATGCGGCTGGAGACCATAATGTTGTGTGAAATAAATCAGACACACGAGCTTCAATATCACATGGTTTCTCTTCTGTGAAAAACCCAAAGTGTAAATAAAGAGCAAAATAAAAATTATAGATAATGGGGACTTTGGAGATAGACCTTTTGCAAAAGAGAAGTGGACCAAGAAGTGTAGAGAAGGGAAGGGCAAGGGTATGTAAAACAAAACTGAGGTGTGTCCTGTCCCTGCAGCAACTCCCCAGGGCTGAATGTCATCATTACGTACTGCAACTGCGGACTCCTAAGAAAATTACCAGGTGAAAAGAGCAGGTTCTCTTGGGATCACGGTGCGTCTGCGGCCAAGGACCACGCGGGGAATGACGGGGAGGCCACACCTCCGGGCAGGGCGAGGCCGAAGGCACTGGCAGACTCAAGTCGGCGGCACAAGTGAAGCTCAGTGGTCGGCGCCGCTGACACTGCGAAGCCGTGTTTAGAAAGCACTAAAAATAATGGCAAAATCTGGGATGAAAAAAGTGTCCAAAATTCCCAGGCAGGAAGTGGCCCTGGGCCAGAGGGGGTGGGACAGTGCGGTTGGAGCTCGCCCTGTGGAGAAATTGTCCAACGGAGCGATGTTTGGGCCCAAGGAAAACGAGGTCAGGAAGAAAGATGAACACAAAGCTTTGTTTGTTCTTTGTGGTACTGGGGATTGAACTCAGCCTTCCACCTGAGCTTTAAATTTTCAATTATGTTTTATTTTTAATTTCGAGACAGGGTCTCGCTAAGTTTCCCAGGCTGGGCTTGAAATTGTGATCTTCCTACCTCAGCCTCCCGGCGTCCTGGGATTACCGGTGTGCACACCATGCCTGTCTTCGGGCTAATTTTCATAAGCTTGGTTCCATTAAAGCCAGGAAAGTACCATTACCCCCCAAAACAAGTCTGGTTTTGGTATAAACTAAATATTTAAAGTAATGCTCTTAGTTTTCATACATCTGTGTTTCTATTTTCATTGTATTTTTTTTTTGACATGTAAATGTTCTGGAGAAAAACGAACCCTTAGTGGGAGAAACAGAGGCGAGTTTCCTGGAGGTGCAGGCAGCTTCCTTCTACCTATTTTTCTTCAGACTCCTGTAGGAATCAGAAGGGCCTTGATTGTTTTTCTCATCACATTTTTTTGCATTAATTTTGAATATGAAAATAGTGCATTTGTACATTACGTTGGTGACTGAGGCTGAGGCAGGAGGATTTGCAAGTTCAAGGCCAGCCGGGGCAATTCTGCAACTTAGCCAAGACCTGGCCTCAAAGTAAAGCATAAAAGGAGGTGAGGAAATGGAGTGCAGTGGGAAGGCCTGGGCTCAACCTCCAGTACTGAAAATAAAGATAAAATTGTGCAAATAGAAGGCTGCTCTCAAGGCAAGGTTTGCAGGAACAGGCGGGTTTGAGGAGGCGGGGGTGGGAGGGAGGCCGGGTCCACCCTCTGCAGGTAGACCTCGCTGGGTGTGGTCAGACTGACTGCCCCATGGGTGTTTCAGTTTTCATATTGAGACGTGAGGAAAGAAGCCAGAAAAAACTTCATAATGATAATAAGGATGGATGTAGGCTGCCCCGCATGTTCTGGCGGGTTGGATGGGTGGATGGGGGGATGGATGAATAAATGGTTGGATGGGTGGGTGGATGGGTGGATGGGTGGGTGGAAGAGTGGATGAGTGGATGGATGGAAGAGTAGATGCATGGGTGGATGGATGGGTGGATGGGTGGGTGGCGGGGTGAGTGAATGGGTGGGTGGATGGATGGGTGGGTGGATGGGTGGATGGGTGGATGGAAGAGTGGATGGGTGGATGGATAGATGGAAGAGTGGATGGATGGATAGATGGGTGGATGGGTGGGTGGGTGGAGGGGTGAGTGAATGGGTGGGTGGATGGGTGGATGAGTGGGTGGGTGGATGGGTGGATGGGTTGATGGATGGGTGGGTGGGTGGGTGGATGGATGGATGGATAGAGCAAAGTTTGCAGAAAGAGTATTTTTGATTGGATTCTAAGTGGTCATGGAGATTCAATCCTTGCCCATGTCCCTGATCCCTGTAGGAGAAGACCCCCCACCCTTGGGTGTCTGGCTTTTGCCCCCTGACCTCTCAGGACTGCTCCCCTCTGTAACTCTGTGTCCAGTTGCAGGACTCCTGATGAGCGCTCTCTGCCTGGCCTCTCTCTGCTGTCCCTGCCACGGCAACCTTCTACCTGTGCCCTCTCCTGCCCCGTGGGCTCGGGAGTCTTTGCTCCCTCCTGGCTTGGCCAGTGCTGGCCCAGGACCCAACTCTGTCTTCTGAGTTCCACCCCTGAACCCCACAGAGATAAGGGGAGGCAGCCCTGTCCATGGGAACCATGAGGGTGTCATCTCGCTGTAGCGGGAGGCAGGCTCTCCTGCCTCAATTTTGTGTCGTTTACAAAGACATAGTGGTGCACGCCTCTGATCCCAGCACTCAGGAGGCTGAGGCAGGAGGATCACTGCAAGTTCCAGGCCAGCCTGGGCTACATAGTGAGTTCAAGGCCAGCCTGGCCTAACAAGCTGAGGCCATGTTTAAAACAACAACAACAACAAAACCCTTACGTTTTTCTCTCTGGTTTTGGGGTCACAGTTTTATTTAATCACTACATGTTATTTTCTTGCTCTCGCACAGGATATAATACCTGCATCCCCCCAGGGCCTATCTCCGTAAAATATCACTGGCACCTTCACATTGAGTTCCTGGAAACTGTCACACAGGAACCAGCACGGCCTCATTTTTGCCAGATCGCGTAGCATTGACTTGGTGATAATCAGCGAGGTTGCCACGGAGAAACCGCAGTGGTCGCCGCTGGTCTTTCTCATGGATGTCGTTTATTTGACTCTGGCCATGAATGCGGTCGGTGGCAGAGTCTCTCTCCTTTTCAGGTGACCTCGCCCTGCCGTTTCTGTGGTCGAGGCCGCTTCTGGCTCCCGTCGACCACCCTGGAGCACCGGTAGTACGGTGCTGTGCTTGACCTAAGAGTCGTCTTTGATTCAGGTTGGTGTTCGTCTCTCTCACACTTGTTCTTTGCATTTCCAGTTTCTCACTGTATGGCATTGAATGGTGGCCCCCAAAGATGTGTCCACATCCTGACCCCAGACCTGGGATGGCACCTCACTCGAAACAGGGTCCCTGCAGAGGGAATTCATAGGGGATCTGGAGAGGAGACCCTCCTGCCTCAGCCTCCTGAATGCAATGGCAGTGTCCTTGTGAGACAGAAGAGGAGACGCAGACATAGAGGACAAGCCGCGTGAAGACAGAGGCAGAGGCTGGTGCGATGGGGCCGCAGCTCAGGGCCACCCGGTGCCCTGGAGGAGGTAGAGGCAGGAGGGTCTCCCTGGGAGCCTGCAGAGGGAGGGAGGTCTGGGACACTTTGATCTCAGCATCCTGGGCTCCAGGATGGGAGAGAACGGATTCCCATTGCTTGAAGCCACCAAGTGTGTGGCCCTTTGATAAGGCACCTCGGGAACTTCATAGAACTATTAAATGCATTCCTTGTGTCTCAGACCATAGGTTTATTTATCTGTTTATTATTTTCACCTTCTCTTGGATGGTGGTGGCAGAAAGCATGCTTGTAAATCGGAATGGGTAATAATGGTTACATCCCTCTGGTGCTCAGTGCCTTCCCTTTATATCTTCTCTTGTTAACTTGTGACACATCTGGTTTTTATTTTCCTGTTGGCTTCCTGGATACCTTAGTTTTCTGTTTAGATTTGTGTCATTACTCTTTGTGTTTTACTTTGGTTTTATTTGTGCAGTATGGGGGATTGAACCCAGGGCTTTCCTACTGAGCTCTCCCTTGAGCCCTTTTAGGAAGATTTTTTTGTTTTGAGATAGGATCTTGCTACATCATGGAGTTGCCCAGGCAGGGCTCAAATTTGTGATTCTCCTGCCTCAGCCTCCCAGAGTGCTTGGGTTACAGGTGTGCAGCACTGTGCCTGGTCTCATTGCTTCTGAATGATTACTTAACTTCGTTTTTCTCTGCTTTTTATATAATCAAGATGAAAATGTAATTTTCTGAGCACGACCAAGGTCCAGGGTCACAGAATAAGCTGAATTGTGACACTGAGGGACATTCTAGCCGGGGTGTAAGGTGAGAGGGGACGTCCCCTGCTTGTCTGGCCTCACCAACCAAGATCGAAGTGCTGCATCACAAGGTCCCTGGGAGCTGGCTGCCTGCTCGTTCCCAGTGGGGGGACTGGGAGGTCTGCAGAAGAGCAGCTGCCGCTTGCCCGGGAATCGCAGGCTGTTTATGAACAGGAAACGGGATGGTCAGCTTGTGAACGATGCCAGGGTTGCACGTAGCATTCCTGCCAGGGCCACCAGACCTTCCAGGGCAAGTCCTTCTGTGGACACATGGTCGTGACACAGGGCTCTCTGTGGAGGCTCTGTGATTGCTGTCTTCATCCTGAGCTGCTAGGGAGGGAGCTGAGGTGTGGGACTGCTCAAGTCGTCGGAAGTCACCAGTATCTGGTGGACCCGGGATGAAACAACCGCTCTGCCTGCTGTTTGTACAAGCTGGAGTGTACCACTCTGCAGCTCCTATTCCTTTCCCTGTGTCCCTCTGAGGATTCCTGGTTTCCCTGGATCTACTCTCATGTCATGTGCCCACACTCTTACAGGATGGATGGATGGATGCATGGATGGATGGATGGATGGATGAGTGGGTGGATGGATGGGTGGATGGATGGATGGGTGGATGGATGGATGGATGGATGTTTGGATGGGTGGGTGTATGGCTGGCTGGCTGGGTGGATGGATCGATGGGTGGGTGGATGGATGGGTGGATGGATGGATGGGTGGACGGATGGATGGGTGGATGGGTGGGTGGATGGATAGGTGGGTGGTGGATGGATGGGTGGATGAATGGACGGTGGATGGATGAATGGATGGTGGATGGATGGATGGATGCATGGATAGATGGATGAGTGCATGGATGGATGGATGAGTGGATGGATGGATGAGTGGATGGATGGATGGATGGATGAGTGAATGGATGGGTGGATGGTGTATGGATGGATGAATGAGTGGATGGATGGGTGGATGAGTGGATGGATGGATGGGTGGAGGGATGGATGGAGGATAAGTGGATGGATAGATGGGTGGATTGATGGGTGGGTGTGGATGGATGGATGAGTGGATGGATGGATCAGTGGATGATGCATGGACAAATGGATGGATCAGTGGGAGATTGGATGGTTATAGAAATGGATAGATAGAGGTATAGATGAATAAATGGGTAGATTTATGGACTGGTGGATGGATGGAGTGATGAATGGTTGGACAGATAGACAGATAGATGGATTGATAGATGGATGTATAAATTCATGAATTATTGGAGAGATGGATGGTTGGCTAGATGATTAGGTAGATAATTGGCCTCATGGGTGGATAAATCAATGGGTGGTTGGAAGGTGGATTGATGCATAGAGGGCTAGATGGAGTGGTGGTGGAAATGGAAATGGAAAAAATGAATGGATATGTGGATGGCTGGATAAGTGAATAAATGGATGGAATGATGAGTGAATGGATGAATGGATGGATGGGTAGGAAAATCAGGCTGGACGGTTGTATGGATGAACAAATGGGTGTATTGAACAGTGGGTGGATGAATGGATTGATGGAAGGATAAATGAAGGAAGATAAATGAATGGACATGCATAGATGGATGGACAAACATGGATGGATGGATGGATGAGTAGATGGATGGATGGATGGATGAAAGGCCCACCCTTCTTCCTGTCTCCCATTGCTAGGGCTAAAAGTTCATTGGAGATGTCCACTTCTAGATCCCCGTCCCTGCCATCCCCCAGTTCCTCCATACTCTTGGGTCTCTGGGTGCATCCCTATGGAGAAGGCCATCTTTGCCCTCCGGTCTTGCTTCTCCTCATCTCTCCAATCCTTGGACTAGCCCAAGGGAGCTGTACCACTCTTTCCTCAGTGTCAAGGCTTCCAGGTCTTAGCCGCCACCTGTCATCTGTCACCAGTTATGTCCATGTCCAGTTCTGGGCATCATGAGCCCCATGGACATTCCTTGAGGACTCCTTTTGGTCAACAAAAGAAGCTCTTGGAGCGAGCATCTCTCCTCTCTCATCTCATGGTGGACTTTAGAAATCCACCCTTAAATTCAGCGCTAGGCAAGCCGGCTTTGTCCTCTACCAATTCGCATCTCCCTGAGACTCTGGGCCACCTGAGGGAAGGGGCCGAGGGAAGACACGTATATTTTGGGCAACAGGGTATTTCTACAGGCAAGTGCAGTGCACGCGAGCACTTCCCAGGTTGTGTATGAGATTGTAGTTCAGCTAGGTTGCGACCACTAACGTGGGGACCAGCTGACTGCCGCGTGACAAATGAATCGTGCTCGATGAATTTGCCAGTGAGACCATCACCCCACCACCATGGCCACTTGCACACGCCCTGCAGCCTCTGGGTAGCAACACTTACATGCATCCTAAGCGTCCTCCCTCGTGTGGCCCTTGGCTGACCATGGCTGGCTGGCCACATGTAGCCCTTGGCCCAAGGCTGGCTGTCTATCCCTGGCCAGAGATTCCAGACAACGCCTAATGCGCCTAATGCGCCTGACGCTCCAGCTGCATTCTGGTTGTCCGTTGTTGGGTGATTTTATTTTATACTTGTAGGCTGTGGTTTATGTGTGCCTTGGGGATTCCCTTTTGCCTGTCTGTTTTTCTTCTTCCTGCTAAGGATGGAGGAGATGGTTTTAAGCGATGCTGTGTTGCCCAGGAGTTCCATGCTGAATTTATTCACAATGTCTGAGAACATCTCCACACATTTAAGAGTGGAAGGAGCTGGGTGTGTTGGCACACACCTGTAATCCCAGCACTCAGGAGGCTGAGGCAGGAGTATTGCTGTGGGTACGAGGCCAACCTGGGCTACAAAGTAAGTTCAAGTCCTGGCTGAGCTACATAGCAAGACCCCGCCTCAAAAGAGAGAGAGAGAGAGAGAGAGAGAGAGAGAGAGAGAGAGAGAGAGAGAGAGAGAGAGAGAGAGAGAAAGAAAGAAAGGAAGAAAAAGTGGAAGGAAGAAATAGGAACAGGCCTCCTGTAGCGTGGCTGAAATGCTTGTTTCTGACTGTACTTGGTGATGGTTATTGCAGAGTGCAGTATAAGAGGACAGGACGCAGGAAACAGGAAGCAGGAAACAGGAAGAAGCATCTGGCCCCCATCCATGAATGCATTTCCTTGCAAAGATTGACAGGGGGAAGATGGCTACACCGACAAAGAAATTCCAGGACCAGCCTTGCTCAATTTGCCAGGACTGTAGAATGGAAGGAATATCACGGAGAAGATTTGCGCGGCAACATTTGGTCCATTTTTAGCAAGCTGGAACAAAGCGCGCTGAAACTATTGTCTTTGAACGCACCAAGGAGAGAACTCGATGAGCAAACCCCGGGCTCCAGGAAACATCTTATTTCTTCTGAGGATCGCGTGACAGGCCGCACGTGGGACAGGGAAGCGTGAGAAGAAAGAGATCTCAAACCCAGGTGTTGCAAAATCAGCCACGGCTTGAGTGCAGGTTGCTGAGCTGGGGTTCAAGGACCTCGGGACCCATCATGATTCTGAGAGTACAGGGTGGAAGATTTCTGCGACTTCTCCCGTCAGCCCTGGAAGAAGAGTGTTCAGCCATGGCCGGGAGCAGGAAGTGAGCACACTGCATCCAGCTGTTCGGGAGGCTGAGGCAGGAGGATCACAAGTTCGAGCCCAGCCCGGGCAACTTAGTAACTTAGTGACACCCTGTGTGAAAATTAAAAAAAAAAAAAAAAAAAAAAAAAAAAGAAAAGTCGCTGGGTTCAATTTCCACAGCAGATTTGCTCCAGCTTCTAAGAGGGGCAGAAGCTAAAACTCAGCCAGGAGACGGTCAGTGGTCTGCGTGCATCCCGGTGGATGGATTCCGAGACCCCCAGTAGACACCCAAAGATGGGGGTGTTCAAAAATGCCGTGGGATTTACCGAGAACCTCTGCAGTCCTCCCATCAATGCGACATCATTGCCAAATGTCCCGTAATACCCGGCGCCACATAAGAACTTGTTACACCGTATTGTCTAGGGGATAATGACAAGGAAGAAGCCCGTGGTTGTTAAGTAGAGATGCTGTTTTTGCTTTGAATGTTTTGAATTTGAGGTTGGTTGAGCCTGCGGAATCCACGGACACGGAGCGTACCCAGTGATGAGTGGAGCTGCTACAAAGCTCCTGACCCCAGGAATCGGCGAGCCTCCCATCAGCAAACCCTCTGTGTGTTCGTGCATGGCGCTGTTACTCATGAACCAAGAGCGGAAGAGCAGGGCACGCCAGGGCTGAGCTCGCCGTAGACTCTTTTGCATCTCTTCCCCTGGCTGATTTTTATTTGCATCCTTTTGCGATAATGAGACCGAGATCGTAAAGCCGAATGCTTTTTGGACTGAGTACCCATGAGTGATTCTAGTGAACCGTTGGTCCCACGGATGGTCAGCAACCCTTCAGATTTTAGCCAGCTGGATCAAAATGAGGGTGCTGTAGGGGCTCCCCGAATCTGCCTGTCTTCTGGCTGTCTCGCTTTTCACGGATGTCCTGCAGACAGTGCCATACACCAACCATATGGCCATGCCCGGAATACGGAGATGCTGACGGTGTTTATTAAATGAATAAACGACCCATTGCAACTTTACAATGCAGAGTGGACCCTTTTGTCTTCAGCACTCCAGTCCTCCCGGAGCAGTTTCACTGAACCCCCAAAACCTTGGAGGCTCCTCTCTCCCTGCAGGCGTCCATGGTGGACCCTGAGTTCACTGCCCGCTGTTTGGGTTCTCTATGTATTGATACACACACACGCTGTGTACATTTGTGTATCGATACAGAGAGAGAGTCTCCCAAAACGTATACACACTTCAGGAACAGAAAAACGTAAATTCTTTAGTATTAAGTTTATTCAGACATCAGGAGATTAACGCAAGTTGCCTTTGGCCTCTCCAGTGACAAGAGGCGCTCAAAGTGGTGGCTATGAAGATGCAGACATTGATCAGTCCGGCCAGCTGCTGAAGTGTGGACACATTTAGTGCACTCCATATAGACACGTCGATACACACATTCAGAGCATGCATTTTATATATCCACCAAAGGTACACCAAGATATATGTCACATCTGTATACCAACAGCACACGTATATACATGAGTTATGTGTATATATACGTGCCTCTCAATACACATACACAAACCACGTATATATCGTACACCTGTGCCTACATATGAGATATACGCAGAGCATATGTACACATATATATCTCAATGAACACGTACACGTAGCTTATGTATATATATAGCAATACCGACATACACACACAGCATATGTATCTTGATATACATACATAGCATATGCATACAATACACACACTTAAATACATAGCACATGTTCATATATAATCTCAGTACGCATATGTACAGAGCATGTGTGTACATAGCTCTCAGTACTCATACATACACAGCGTATGTGTGCATGTATCTCAGTATGCATATGAATAATAGCATAAATTTATATATATCTCAATATGTACATGTATTTATATCATATATATCTTTGTGTACCTATGGGAAATAATGCATGTATATGCAATACCTATATATAAGTGATATGTGCTATGTGTAGATATATGAGGTATGATCGAAGTGTACAGTCAATGCTTAAATTATCTTTTAAACTATTACAATAAAAGACACATCGTCATGAATCCCCCCAAAATCATCCCCGGTTTTGCACACACTCATCCCACTGTCCTTGCCGCTTTCCGCAGCAGCTCTGGAGTCCTCTTTCCTGAGGGTTTTTATGAGGTGTGATCAAAAACATGGTGACTGCTGCTGCCAAGCTCCTTCCAGCAGAAAGGCAGCTCGTAAACACATGACGCTGTGTCCTCATCCTCCTCAGTCACCAGGTCTGGCACCGTGTGGCTTTTGGCTCATCCCCAAGGTCAAAATGACCAGGAAAGTTCAAGGTTTTGAGTCCATTCAGGACATCAAGGCAGCCAGGACAGTGCAGCTAAAGACCCTCAGGAAAGAGGACTCCAGAGCTGCTGCAGAAAGTGTCAAGGACATGGGATGAGTGTGTGCAAAGCTGGGGAGGATTTTGAGGGGATTTGTGGCCAAGTGCTTTTTACTGAAGTATATTTTTAAAATGTAAAGATTCACAGTATTTTTCACTCACACCTCATGTACATACAATACACACACAGTCGTGTACCATATACATACATATATCTATATATCTTGTACATATTCTACCTATGTATCTTGTGCATACGTATTTGTGTACCTGTTTTAGATTTTTGTTGGTGTCATCAAACACCTGAGTGAAACAATTTCGAGGAGGAACAGTTTATCCAACTCTTGGTTTCAGAGGTTTGAGTCCTCGTCTCTCCTGTTGCCCTGCCCTTAGGCCTGGGATGAGGGCAGAAGCCCCATGGCGAACGGTGTGGCCAAGGGGAGCTGCTCGGAGCAGCGCCCCATGGTGAACGGCGTGGCCAAGGGGAGCTGCTCGGAGCAGGCAGGGAGCAGAGAGCGAGAGAGACCCGGAGAGAGGGGCGGGGAGCCAGACAGGGCCCCTCCTTGGAACCAGGGCCCGTCTCCTCAATTCCCACGGCTCCCCAAGAATGCCACCAAATTCATGAGTGGATGAACTCACGACCAAGTTACAGCCACCAGGATCTGTCACCTCTGACCCCATGGGACCCTCAGGAGATGTTCAAGATCCAAATTATAACAATTGTACAAGTGCCATACACATGTGTGTGGTGTGTACATAAGTGTGTACGCACTGACACAGACCACATGCACATACGCCTCCGTGAGGGATGCACACACGGACCGTTCATCCGTGTGTGCTATATTGCTTGTGCATGTATCCTTACATGCTTGCGAGTTCTTATATAAAGATGAATGACTGGTACTGGGTTGCTGAAGCCAAGGTAGCACGTGCACCTTCACAATTTGGCTAATTCATGTCATTAACAGAACTGGCTGAGTTTCCTTAAAAAAAAAAAAAAGTGGACTAATTTTGCCACTGCCATCAGGAGAGGAGCGAATGTACTCGCTGTTCACCGTACCGTGGCTACTTCAAACAAAATGTAGCATGGTTTTCTTTGCATTTTGCTGGTTAGTGCTAGCCAAAGAGTGATTGCGTTGAAAAATCTGCAATGAGTCGTTTCCTAATAAGGGCATGAGTTGCAGAGGGTGGATTTCATAAGTAGAATAAGGCTCACGGGAAACCAGCGGGTGAGGTCTCCGCTGAGTGCTGATGGATGTGATGACCCCCCGAGTCAGAGGGGGAACTCTTCCTCCCCTCTGCATGAAAGTGAGAGAGTGCCACCTGGTGGAAAGGGCTTGCTCTGAGTAAAGGTGTGAGAGGGAGGGATGTGAGAGGTAGGTGGATAAGAGAAGCATGGCTAGATGGTTAAGTAGAGTCAGGGTGTGTAGATGGTGGACATATGGTGGTTGGGTGTGGGGATGGGTAGATGCATGGATAGATACATGGATGGGTGGATGGGTGAGTGGATGAATAGATGGATGGATGGGTGGGTGGGTGGATGGGTGGGTAGATGGATGGATGGGTGGGTACATGGGTGGGTGGATGAGTGGATGGTTGGCTGGATAGGTGCGTGCATGGATGGGTGGATGGATGGATGGTCGGGTGGATGGATAGATGGGTGGGTGGGTGCATGGTTGGCTGGATAGGTGGGTGATGGATGGGTGGATGGATGGGTGGATGGTGGATGGATGTGTAGTTGGGTGTGTAAATGGGTAAATATGTGGATACATGGATGGATGGATGAATGAATGGATGGGTGGATGGGTGAGTGGATGAATGGATGGGTGGATGGGTGGGTGGGTGGATGGATGCATGGATGGATGGGTGGGTGGGTTGATGTGTGGATGGGTGGGTGGATGGATGGATGGGTGGATGGGTGGATGGATGGATGGGTGGATGGGTGGATGGATGGATGGGTGGATGGGTGGGTTGATAGATGGATGGGTGGATGGGTGGGTGGATGGATGGATG
Organism: Erethizon dorsatum; assembly: GCA_028451465.1. Lineage (NCBI taxonomy): Eukaryota > Metazoa > Chordata > Mammalia > Rodentia > Erethizontidae > Erethizon > Erethizon dorsatum. The sequence continues at coordinate 1,324,602 of CM051843.1, forward strand.
GGTGGATGGGTGGGTTGATGTGTGGATGGGTGGGTTGATGTGTGGATGGGTGGGTGGATGGATGGATGGGTGGGTGGATGAGTGGGTGGATGGGTGGATGGGTGGATGTGTGGATGGGTGGGTGGATGGATGGGTGGATAGGTGGGTGCATGGATGGGTGGATGTATGGATGGTCGGGTGGATGGATAGATGGGTGGGTGGGTGGATGGTTGGCTGGATAGGTGGGTGCATGGATGGGTGTATGGATGGGTGGATGGTGGATGGATGTTTGGTTGGGTGTATGGATGGGTGGATGGATGGGTAGTTGGGTGTGTGAATGGGTAAATATGTGGATACATGGATGGATGGATGGATGGATGGATGGGTGGTGCATCAGTGGATGGATGAATAAGTGGATGGTGGATGGATGAATGGGTGGGTGGATGAGTGAAGAGTGGGTGGATGGATTATGAGTGATTGAATGGGTGGATGAATGGATTGCTGGATGGCTGGTTATAGGGGTGGGTGAATGAGTAGAAGCGAGTGGATGGATGGGTGGACAGAGGATGGATGTATGAATGGATGTATGAGTGGATGATGGACAGAAATACAGGGAGATAGGTGGGTGAATAGGCCGGTGATGAGTGGATGCACGGGTGAACGGATAGATGGGTAGATAGTCAGGTGGATGGATACATGGCTGTACGCATGAGTATTTGAGTGGGTGGTGGTTGGATGGATGGGTGGATGGATGGGTGGATGGGTGGGTGGATGGGTGGATGGATGGGTGGATAGGTGAGTAGATGAATGGATGGGTGGGTGGGTGGGTGGGTGCATGAATGGATGGGTGGATGGATGGATGGGTGGGTGGATGGGTGGATGGGTGGATGGATGGGTAGACATATGAGTGGGTGCATTGGTAGATGGAAGAATAGACAGACATATTTAGATGGGTAGACAATGACACAGCTAAGTGATAGAGGTAGCCACATGCTACGTATTAACACCTCAGGTACTTTTCTTCTAGGAACAGATGAATGGGGCTAAAAGAAGGGATGCTAACTCAGCAGAATGGGTGTCTAACATAGAGGGGTGGCAGGAGTGTGTCAGCTCAGGGCTGAGAAGAAGTATCTCATTTGCAGTGATTCCTGGAATCCCAGCACCTAGCAAGATGCTGGGTCCATGGGTACCAGTCAAGTCCTTTATCCTGCCAGAGACAGAAAGCGAGCCTCAGGGAATTTGTTAACAAGAAAACCTGGGTATCGGCGGACCCAGGGCTCCCACCGTCCAGCACCACTGGGTCTTCTTTCTTGTGTGTGAGCTCACTTTCCTGAACGCTGGCTTCACTCCTGTTGTTCACGGGCTCCAGCTGGCCGAGGAATGCTCCTCTTCGAGAGCAGGACCCTTGGTTCCCAAGCTGGGTCTATTGTGCTTGTGAGCTTGCGAGGAGGCTACAGGACTGGGTTTCCCCAGACTGATGTACCCCATGAAACTATCTTTCAAAACTGACAGAGAAATAAAATACTTCCATGACAAAGGACATCTAAGAAAATTTATAACCACCAAACCAGCACTCCAAAATGTTTTGAAGGACATTCTAGAAAGGGATAACAAGCACTACAACTCCAGAAACCCCAACAGAAGGAATCCACCAGGCAGAGCAAATAATTAAAAAGAGGGAGGAAAAAGAAATAAAAAGAGGGGGAACCAACAAGAAAATAACATGACAAGGATAAGTCAATACACATCAGTTTTAACCATCAATGTTAATGGTCTCAATTCACCAATCAAAAGGCACAGACTGGCAAATTGGATCAAGAAGCAAGATCCAACAATATGCTGTATACAAGAAACACATTTAATTCAAAAAGAATTTCATAGACTGAAAGTCAAAGGATGGAAAACAATACTCCATGCAAGAGGAACCCAGAAAAAAGCAGGGGTAGCTATTCTTTTTGCAGACAAAGGGGATTTCAAGCCAAGAATGATTCAGAGAGATAAAGAAGGTCACTACATCCTTGTAAAGGAAACAATCCAAGAGGCAGAGATAACAATCATAAATATACATGCAACAAATACCTGTGCACCCAACTACATAAAACAAATATTAATGGGCATGAAAAATCAAATAAGCACTAATACAATTGTATTGGGGGATCTCAGTACCCCACTGTCACAAAAAGGACTGGGTTTCCTCCAAGTGGTGGTTCCAGAGGACGACTCCCAGGGCTATGGGCTTCCGGAACCGTGCAAATGTCCCCGCCCACGAATGGTGGTCACCTCTGATTCCCACTGGGCTGGGGATCCGCTAGATGGGTCCTTGTGTTCCAGCTCCCATCACTACATAGCAAAATAGCTGGGGTTGCCAGGGTATGAAGGGAAAGGGGTGTCATGGGTCACAGTTTTGGAGGTTTGGGGCCACACCCGGATGGTCTTCATGCTTTGGGTCTGTGGTAATCCAGCACATCATGGTGGGGGCCCAGAGATCTGCAGGGCTCTGCCTCTCCAAGGCTCCCCCTCATGCCAACAGTGCTGCCCTGGTGGTCACATGCTTCCCGCATGGGCATCATCCGAGCCGCTGCATCTTTGTCACGCTTACCCTGGGAATGGGCCTCGTGGATCTGGGAGCCCCCTCTCCAGCATTGTCAGAGAAAGGGCAGCCAGGGCTGTCCTCGGCCTTGTCACCCCAAGGAGAATAGAGGCTGAAGGGATTCTGCACGCCACGGTGTAGGAGGGCAACTGGGGTCTGCCTGAGACCACAGCCCTGTAAGATGAGTCAGCAATGTCTCCTTCAGATAGAATGTGTGCGCACATGTGTGTGTACGTGTGTGTGTACGTTGCTTTGGAGCTGAAATGCACCCCCCAAAATTCACGTGTGCAGAAGGTGACTGGATCATGGAGGCGCTGTGTTCCTCAGTGGATCCATCATGGGTGAGTTCCTGGCTGAATGTGCTGTAGGGGTGGGACCTGGTTGGAGGAGGTCACTGGGGTGTGACCTGGAAGGGTGAGTTCTTGTCCCCGGCTCCTCCCTTCTCTCTCTGCTTCCCAGCCACCACAATGTGAGCGTCTTTCTTCCCCCACACCCGTCCGCCATGATGTTCCTGCCTTGGAGCAGCCAACCATGGACTGCACCCTCTGCAACCGTGAGCCAAAAATAAATCTCTCTTCCTTTAAGTTGTGGGTATTGGGTATTGCATCTCAGTAATGAGAAAGTGACTGAGACACAGCACCTACACTCTGGATCCTGTGATCGACTTAAGGAGTGTACGTGAGGCTTGTACCACTGCACACAATTGCACAAGGCCAAATGCACACACACACAGCCTCACACGCAAATGCACTCATGGGCAGGGGGTTGCAGGCATACATGTACACTTAAAATTGTACACAAGTACCTGTGTACACACATACCTAGGCAAGTGAGGTCATACCCAGGGGCACACATCATTGCACAGATGTCCACATGCACACACACAACTGTGCACACACAAAGGCATGGAAACACTTGGAGGCAGGCACACAGGCGATGTAAATATGTCTCCATAAGTGAGGTCTGCACATACATGTAAATCACACGCTAACACAGACTTGTATGTGTACATTGGGCATGGGGATACGTACACGGATAACTGTGCATGTGTCCCAGAAACTCATGAATGCACTCAGCTGCACGTATGCACACACGTGTACAGTCAAAGCGAGCACACAGCTGCATGTGCATTCAGTCATGAAGTCACAACATTACGCATAATGTACATGCATGCAAGCATGTGCATGTTACATGCATAGAAGGAGTGCAGGTGTGTGTATGCATGCAGAACTGCACACGTGCATGGGCTCGTGGATGAGGAAACAGACGGGCACCTCATGGCACAAACCAAACCCAGCTGTACAGATGCTGTGAAACACTTTCGGTTTTTGCTGTAACTCAATGAGAAATGCGTTTCAAGAGAACAGGAAGTAGGGAGGTAGCTCTTTCTCAAAGCGGGAGGGGATCAAGAGATGGAGGGAGGGGAGGGAAAGGGGACGATTAATGGAATTAAGATGTGTCATCTACACGAACTCCACATGAGGAATATGATCATTATCAGTGCAGACGTGGACTCATAACAAAAAGGAGAAAAACCGCTGGGCGTGGTGGTGCACACCTGTCATCCCAGCACTCAGGAGGCTGAGGCAGGAGGTTCGCTGGAGTTCAAGGCCAGCCTGGGCTACATAAGTGAGTTCAAGGCCAGCCTGAACTGCACAGCAACACCCTGTCTCAAAAAATACCAAAAGAAAAAAAAAAAAAAAGGAAAAAGAAGGATGCACTTTGAAACCAACTGATGAGCAGACTTTCGCTGCATCTCCGATGCCCTGCACGTTCGCCGTCCGTGCGCAGCGGGAGGGAATGACCCCGGCTGTGGACCGGCCAGAGTTGCGGTTTCCACACCAGCAGAACAGCGAGGCTTAAGGTCGCGGATGCCGGACAACTTTGCTTTCCGGTCCTCTTCCCGAGGTGCGGTCAGCAGAGCGACACTCAGCTCAAAAGCAGGACGGCCGTGTCCCAGACCGGCCTCTGGATGACGGCCACTGTCGAGAAAGTCTTTCTTCTTTCTTGATTTGCTTTGCAAATGTTTCGGGCAGACGAGTGGAAAGCAGGTTCTATGTTTGGGAGCTCCCTGGGGAAACACACCTGCACATACGCACACATGCACGCACGCACACACACATGTGGACAGGCACACACGTGCACACACATGCATCATCAACACGCAAAGCAGCCGCCAGAAGGAGGACTTGAAAGCGAACTTGAACACATCCATATTCCTAAGAACAATGAGGCGGCGGAGGCAGCAAAGCCCTGATGGTCCCACTTCCTGGGGACCCCAGGGCCCGTTTCCTCTTCTGTCACAAGGAGATCCACAAGAGAACCCCACCTTTTTTCTGGATTTTTGAGACAGGGTCTCACTATGTAGCCCAGGCTGGCCTCAAACTCTCAGTGATCCTCCTGCCTCAGCCTCCCCAGTGCTGGAATGGCTGTCATGCACCACCACTTCCAGCAAGCTCCCCTCTTTCTTTTTAAAACCCAACTTGACACAGGGGTCTCCTCACCCACCTCGTTCCCTCTGACGCTCAAGGTTTGGTGCCAACTGCTGACTGGTGCAGAACGCAGTGCTTATGCTCTGACCCTTGATTTGCAATTAGGACCTGAGTTCCACTACTTATGATTCCTTTAGAGTGGAAGGTAAAACCAGGTCTTGGGATCTGGGTGTGTTGGTGTACACAAGGAATCCCAGCACTCAGGAGGCTGAAGCAGGAGGATCTCTGTGAATTCGAGGCCAGCCTGGGCTCCATAGCGAGACCCCATCTCAAAAGGAAACAAAATACAACAACCTCCAAATCCAAAACACCAAAAAATAGGGGCCGGTGAGATGGCTCAGCGGCATAAGCGCCTGCCTTGCAAGCGCGAGGGCCGGAGTTCGACTCCCGGATCCCACATACGAAAAAAAAAGGGGCCGGTGATATCGCTCAGCGGCACGGGCGCCTGCTGGTGCGCGAGGTCCTGAGGTCGACCCCCCGGTACCCACAAAAAAAAAAAAAAAAAAAAAAAAAAAAAAAAACACCAAAAAATAACAGGTCCTGGGGAGACTTGTGACATGTTTGATGAGAGACAAGTGCACAAGTACACGGGATCTGGCTTGCGATCAGAGCACAATAACCTGTAATCTATTAATTTATAACTACACTATGTACGACACCATCAAATAGATAATAATTTATATGATCCCATTATTATATCACAGTGTTACTCTATAGAATTTGCACATTTTACATTATAAAAATATACATATAATTTGTAATTATATCAGAGAATTCTACTATAGTACAGAAGTGTAGCTGGGTGTGGGGGCACACGCCTGTCAACCCAGCACTTGGGAGGCTGAGGCAGGAGGATCGCCTCAAGTTTGAGGTCAGCCTGGGCTACATACTGAGTTCAAGTCCAGCCTTGAACTACATAGCAAGACCCTGTCTCAAAAAACCAACCAAACAAACAAACAAACAATCAACAGTCCAGCCTTGAACTACATAGCAAGACCCTGTCTCAAAAAACCAACCAACCAACCAAACAATCAACCGAACAAACAAGGAAAAACCCCCAAGTGTATCGTAGAATCTTATTACATATCATTTGCATTTTCCTTGAACATTTCCCAAATTATTATAATCATGCTTGCTGGTGTCCACATGAGGGACATATCTCATTGCTTAAGCTGATTCGCAAATGGTTCAGCAGTGCAAAGGCAGTTAATAGATATTTAATAAGATTAATAAGTATTTTATAATGATTGTGTAATTCTATGAGTATATCATTATTACGCAGAATTTATTTATAGGTATGTCAATTAATATATACAACTTATAATGTGTAAAAGGTTATTATACTATCAAATTCTATTACTTAGAATTTATATCTATTATTCTGTACATACCATTTACGTTACAGAATTTCATTATACCACAGAATCCCATCGTATAGGATATTGTAATATCATTATTTCATGTAAAATTACATTATGGACTATAATATGGAATACACTATAGGATGAACCCATATATGGAATACTAGAATATCATTATACCATATATCATTTGTAATTATGGGATTTTACAATACTATGGATTTCTATTACTTCAAATTTACATCTACTATGTCAGTATATATCATTTATATTATGGAATTTCATTATATCATACAATTCTATCACATAGGATATTGTAATGTCATTATTTCATATATCACCAAAATTATATTATGAAATTTGTACTATAGAATGAACTAATATATAGGACATTAGAACATCATTATATTATATATTATATTTTACTATACTAGTGAATCCTGTTCTTAGATTTCATATTTACTATGTCAGTATATATCATTTATATTGTGAAATTTCATTGTATCATGGAATTTTATCACTTAGAACACTGTAATATCATTGTGTTATATATTATTTAAATTTATATTAGGGAATTTCAATATACTACAGAATTCTATAATATAGAGAACATCAGAATATTATGTGACATATCAATTGTAATTTCGTACGGGGTTGTACTATGCTATAGAATTCTATCATACAGACATTAGAATACCATTATTTTATGCATACAGAATACTAGAATAAAGTTATTTTATATAGCACCTATTATTATGTTACGGGATATTACTATACTATAGGACTACTATGTGTATATATATATATATATATATATATATATATATATAACATTAAAATACTTTTATATATTTATTTTATGTATCATCTGTAATTGTGGGATTTTACTATACCATGGCATTCTCTTATGGAAGTAGAACATCAGAACATTATCTCGTCTGTAATTATGTCATGGGCCTTCTTAGGGTACGGAATCCCAGTCAACAGAATTGCCTTTAGGATTTGGAGCCCACGGCAGGCATGGCTGCAGGCGCGCACCTGTAGGCTGAGACTCCAGGTGCGAGAAATTGACGTTCAGGTGGCGGGGGGGGGGCCGGGGGGCGGGGGGGCGGCGGGCGGGCAGCCGCGCAAGCGCAGTGCGAACGTCGGCTTCCCCCGGAAGTCCCGCCTCCTCGAGGGCGGGGCCTGCTGGCGGAGGCGCCTCTCGGTGCTGCCGCGCGTCCGCTTCCGCATGGCCGTGCGCCGGAAGCGGAAGTGCGTCACAGGAGGCGGGCGGCAACGGCGGGTCGCGTCCGGGGCGCCTCCGGCGGACGTTGGCGACAGCGGCGGCGGGCGGGGGGCCGCTCCTGCCCGGGGTCGTCGGGGGACGGCGGGAGCTCGGGCCAGAGGCGGCGGCGGGCTGGGACGCAGGCGGAGCCCCGCGCCGGTGAGCGCCGGCCCGGCCGCCTCCAGACGCCGCGCTCCGCGGGCCGGGCCGGGCCGGGGGCGGGGCGGGGGCGGGGCTGGCGCCGGGGGCGGGGCCGGGGCCGGGGGTCCTGCGGGAGGAGCGATCTTGGGGTCCGGCAGGAGTCGAGGGGGCTGGGGGCAGGACTGGGGGTCCCTTGGGGGCGATCCTGGGGTCCAGCAACCATTCTGGGGTCCCGGGGACTGTGGGGGGCTCGGGGCGCCGCGGGGTTCTGAGGGTACTGGAGGTCGGGGTCGGGGCCCCTGTGGGAATGTGGGGGCGATCCCGGGCCTAGCAGCCGTCCAGGGGCCCGGGGAGGATACGGGGGATAATAAGGGGTCACGGCGTCGGGGGGAGGTACGGGGGCTAGGAGCGCGCAGGGCTGCGGGGATGGCAGGGGTTTGGGGACCGGGGCGATATCAGGGTTCGTAGGGGCTGCGGGGGGCTGATAAGGGGCTGGGATCCATATCAGGCAGCCAGGTGTCCTGCAGAAGCACCCTGGGGTCCATCAGAGGTGCCAGGGGTTCGGAGGCCTGGGGCAGTACCGGGGTACGTTTGCGGGTGCTGATGGTGACACGAGAGCTAGGAGGGTGCAAGGGGCCTGGGGGAGACACCTGGTCCAGGTGGGGGGCCAGGGATTTGGGTGGCTGGGACCGGTACCAGGGATCCTAGGGGGTGCTGGGGGCTGAGAGAGTTTGAGGGGCTGGGGGTGTTACCGAGAATTACAGTGGGGTGCTGTGAGTGGTGTGGGGATCTGGGATTGGCACCAGGGGGCAAATGAGGGTGCCAGAGGCTTGAGGACGATGCTAGGGATCCTGGGGGGGTGCTGGGGTTCATGCCAGGGAGCCATTAGGGAGTGCTGAAGGTGATACGGTGTGCCAAGATTTGGGGTGCTGGGGGCGGGGAGAGTTCCAGGGGGCTGAGTTGGTGCTTAGAGATGGAAGAGGGTGCTGGGAAGGATACAGGGGCTAGGAGCAGTGTAGGGATCGTGGGCATGCATCAAGGGCAAGTGGTGACAGGAGTGGGGGGGGGCGGGGGGCCATCCCAGGGATGGTATGGGAGGCGGGGAGGGTGCTAGGGATTGTGGGGCTTACTGGGAGCAATGTGGGAGCTCGGAGCAGTACATGGGGTAGGCACTGGGGCCACACGGGGGCGGGGGGCAGGGCTTGGGGGTCCGGGTGTGGCAGCCGGGCCTCTAGGGAGGTCTGGGGTGGACCTTGGAGATTAGGCGCAGTGCTGGGGCTGGAGAAGATACCAGGGACCACGTTGGGGTATGGGGCCGAGGGCAGTTCTTGGGGGGAGGGCATCTGGGGCAGCATCTGTGACCCTGTGTGGCCGACAGGGCTGCCCCGGCCAGTGGCTGGGCATCACTCTGGGCCCTGGGTGCTGCGCAGTCACACTGTGGTGCACGGGGTGATGCCTAGGGGTGCTGGAGGCTGGGGTGCTGGAGCGCCGGACGCCAGGGCTTTTATACGTGGGGCCCTGGGCATCTAGGAGGCGTGGGGGCCTTGGGGCTGGGGCAGGAGGGAGTGGGTATTTTAGGACTGGGATGCGGGCAGATAGGGCGGGGAGACAGGCAGGCAGGGCACTGGGTGGGGGGTGCCGGCAGGTGGCTCTGGCTCAGGGTCCCCAGGCCGCCCCATCCCTGGAGGAGGGGTCCCGGATCTGTCCCGGCCACGGTCACAGTGGCGCTCTGCCCGGTCGGCTTGTGGGGCCCCCTGGGGAGCCGAGCTATGCCTTCTGGGCTGGCAAGGGGTTTCTGAGCGGAACCGGCGGGCGACTCTTGTTGCTTGGCTTTCCGTGGCTTGAGTCTGGCTTGAGTCTGTCCGTCTGGTGGTGCCTGCTTATCAGCGTACTCGGGCTCCGGGGTTTGGGGAGGCCTCCCGCCCTCGGCCTCCCACCAATAGGGTGCACCTGCCCGGGCTGGGCCGGGAGGGCTGTGGCTTCCGGGTTGGCTGCTCAGCTGGGGACTTCCTTCCTGTTTCTCCATGCGAATCTGTGTGCCCTGGAGCTGAGCACACCGGCCAGGGGCTCCCCGGTGTGGCTCCCGCCCCTTCCTGCCTGTGCAGTGGGCCCTCCCGGCTGCCTCTTTCTCCTGCCCCGGGGTTGGGGAGCGATCACGGGAGCCAGGCCCCTCCCAGAAGTGCTGCCTGGCCCAGCGGCTTAGCCTCCTTCCTCCCCCGACCCCCTCGTCTTATCTTCCCGTTGCAGGCCCAAGGTCCCGGCTATGGCCGCGGCCACCATCGTGCACGACACCTCTGAGGCTGTGGAGCTGTGCCCCGCGTACGGCCTATACCTGAAGCCCATCACCAAGATGACCATCAGCGTGGCGCTGCCGCAGCTCAAGCAGCCCGGCAAGTCCATCTCCAACTGGGAGGTGATGGAGCGGCTGAAGGGCATGGTGCACAGCCACCAGTTCTCCACGCTGCGCATCTCCAAGAGCACCATGGACTTCATCCGCTTCGAGGGCGAGGTGGAGAACAAGAGCCTCGTCAAGTCCTTTCTGGCCTGCCTGGACGGCAAGACCATCAAGCTGAGCGGCTTCTCCGACATCCTCAAGGTGCGCGCCGCCGAGTTCAAGATCGACTTCCCCACGCGCCACGACTGGGACTCCTTCTTCCGCGATGCCAAGGACATGAACGAGACGCTGCCGGGCGAGCGGCCCGACACCATCCACCTGGAGGGGCTGCCCTGCAAGTGGTTCGCGCAGAAGGAGTCCGGCTCCGAGAAGCCCAGCGAGGAGGTGCTGCTGCGCGTGTTCCAGAAGTTCGGGGAGATCCGCAACGTGGACATCCCTATGCTGGACCCGTACCGCGAGGAGATGACCGGCCGCAACTTCCACACTTTCAGCTTCGGCGGCCACCTGAACTTCGAGGCCTACGTGCAGTACTGCGAGTACGCAGGCTTTATCCAGGCCATGAGCGCCCTGCGCGGGATGAAGCTCATGTACAAGGGCGAGGACGGCAAGGCGGTGGCCTGCAACATCAAGGTGGGCCGCGTCCTACGCGGGCCGGGCCAGAAAGGGAGGAAAGCCCGGGCTGGCCGTGTCGGCGTGGAGAGGCATGGGTGGCGAGCTGGGCGTGGTGGCGTATGCCTGTTGTCATACTTCTCTGGGTGGCTGAGGCGGGAGGGTTGCAAGTTCATGCTCATTGTGGGTAGTTTAGCAACTTAGGGAGACCCTGTCTCAAAGTCACATTGTGTAGACTGTCGGGTGCGTTAGAGGGGATTTTAACCAGGTCAGAACCGGGGGAGCTCAGCACCTCCCGGAGGGTCCCTCCTGTGGGAGATTTTAGTCTGTTTCTCGTTCCTCCCGCTGTGACACGTGTTTCTCTGTGGTGACAGCTTCACCTCCCAGGGAGGGTTTGTTGCTGAGAGAGCGCGTGCTTGGTGTTGTGGTCCGCACAGCTTGGGTGGCGGAAGGGGAGCTTTCCTGGTGACAGTGATTGTTGATGTGGTGCTCTGCGGTGGGGGGCCGGGATACGCAGGGTCACCTTAAGGTGGGACGCACTGCGGTGACGGTGCCAGTTTGCATCCTGTGCCGGGCCCACTTCCTGTGCCGGGTCCGCATGCGTGGTGGGCGAGGCAGGCGCGGCCCTGCGTCTCCTACGGCTTCGAGAACCCATCGCCCGCTGTTTGCTTTCAAGGTTTCTTTTGATTCGACCAAACACCTGAGCGACGCATCCATCAAGAAGCGGCAGCTGGAGCGGCAGAAGCTGCAGGAGCTAGAGCAGCAGCGCGAGGCGCAGAAGCGCAGGGAGAAGGAGGCGGAGGAGCGGCAGCGGGCCGAGGAGAGGTGGGCGCCGGGCGGCCGAGGAGGGGTGGGCGCCGGGCGGGCCACGTCCTGACCTCAGGGCAGAGTGCACATGTGTGCGTGCGCGCCTGCGATCACACAAGCATGAATGCCCGAGGACGTGTGTGCGTGCCTGGCGTGTACGTGTGCGTACTTGTGTTTGTGTGTGCTGTGTGCCCGTGAGGGTGTACGTGTGTGGAGCCTCTAACATGCGAGTGCATGCCTGGCATGTATACGTGTGTGTGCATGTGTGTGTGTGCCCGTGGTGTGCGTGTGGACGCCCGTGTAGATGTGCGAGCAGCCTGTGATCATCTGTACATGCACACACCTGTGTAGGTGCGCTTGTGAACGTGTGTGTGTATGCCTCAAGACGTGTGTGTGTGTACCTGTTGGTGTGTTTGTGTACAGTCAATGTGTGCACCTGCAGTTGCATGTGTGTGCATGCCTGGGTGATGCACGTGTGTGTGTAGGCCTGCGACCGTGTGTGCACGCGCTGAGCCTCTGCTTGCCTGTGATCCTGTGTGTGCGCACTTGGGAATGTGTATGTTTGTGAATGTGCGCGCGTGCGCACTAGGGGTTGTGCACGTGTCTGTGTGTGCCCGCGAACACGGCGCACGTGTGCGTGTACACCTGTGAACTTGCAGGTGTGTGTGTGCATGAATGCAGTGGGCCGTGCTGGCTCTGGGGGACGTGGTGACGGCCGCGTGTGGGGCTAGGAGCCGGGCCCGGAGGGCCCAGATGGGCGCCCGCCGTGCCCGTCGTCCTGCTCTTGTTGCTCGGGACCAGCCTTTCGCGTTATTGGCAGCACTGGGATCGGAGCCGGGGCCTTCGCACCGCGCTTGTCCCCCGCCTTGGTTTCACCGTTGTGAGACGGGGGCTCACTGAGTCACTAGGCTGCCCAGGGTGGGGTGGAACTCGACATCCTCCCGCCTCAGCCTCGGTGTGCTGGGGTGACAGGTGTGCGCACCTGTGCCCGGCGGTGGAGGGTCGGTCCTGGTCCTGGTTGTCATGCTGTTGTGTGTGCCCGGGGCTCTGCCCTTCTTCACCCGTGCCTGGTGTCACTGCAGCTCCACGTCCCCGCTCGGTGTGTGCAGATCCGGGCCAAGCCGGGCGGTACCTTGTCCCGAGCGTGGTGACCTCGAAGGCCCCCAGGGCATTTGGCTGTGGACCCTGTGGGAGGTGGCAAGGCACAGAGCAGCGGCTTGGGCTGTGGTGGGTGAGCTGCCCGCTGTCCCTGTCCCCCACCGTACATGCGTCTGGGCGCTGACTGCCCAGCTGTGACAGACCTGGCCCTCACCTCTCCAGCCGGACGCCGACCTGCAAGCCGGAGCTGAGCGCACGGGGTGGGTGCTGTCAGCCTCCTCCTGTGGTGCCGTTTCACGGCGCTTGGCAGGCTGCGTGGAGATGGTGAACGCGCCTGCCCCGTGTGCCGGCTCGGGCCCCTTCGCTCCTGGCGAAATTCATTTAAGGGGCGAGAGAGTGAAATGCATGAGCCAGGTGTGGCAGTGCATGTTTGCCATCCTAGCACACTGCGAGGCTGAGGCAGGAGGGTCTCAGCGAGATCCTGTCCAAAAGTAAAATTAGCGGGAGGGCTGGGGACGGGGCTCGGTGCGAGGCCCTGGGTTCCACAGAACCACAGAAAGAAGCGCGCGCTTCGCCGCCACGCACCGTCCTGCCCCCGGCTTCCGGCCAGCAGCCGCGTGGCTCGGGTGGACAACCGTGCCCTGACGGCCTCCCACCCTCCCTCCCACCGCCGTAGGAAGCAGAGGGAGCTGGAGGAGCTGGAGCGCGAGCGCAGGCGCGAGGAGAAGCTGCGGAAGCGGGAGCAGAAGCAGCGCGACCGCGAGCTGCGGCGCAGCCGGAAGAAGCAGGAGAAGCTGCAGGCGGAGGAACAGAGGAGGCTGCAGGGCAGGGTCCAGCTGGAGGAGCGCAGGCTGCTGCTGGCGCAGCGCAACCTGCAGTCCATCCGGCTGCTCGCCGAGCTGCTGAGCAGGGCCAAGGTGCGGTGGCGGGCGGCGGGCGGCCTCCCTGTGCCCTCCCTGTCCCGCCTTCTCCTCCTGCTCGGTGCTCAAGGCGTGGCCCGCGGGCGTCCTGCTCCCTGCCAGCCGGCGGCAGCCTGGCCGTGCCCCCACCCGCCACCGCCCCCCCCAGGGGACAGGGTGGCTCGGAGGCACAGCTCTTCCGGCCAGGCAGGTGCCGGGCCCAGCGGGAATGAGGGCTGCACTCCGGGCCCAGCGACAGACCCGGCGGCCAGTGCCCTGCGGGCTGAGCCCGGAGCGGCCGCAGCGGCCGGTAACTTGTTGTCTGATTGCAGTGGTGCTGGGCCGCGGAGGAGCCAGAGTGCTGACACCCGGCCGCTCAGCTCCCGCGCCACGGTGAATATTGAAGACACTAACCCTGCGGCCGGCGCCTCGGCGCGGCCCTGTCGCTGGGCACGGCCTGCGCCCTAACCGGGGGGCGCCCGGCCGGCTCAGCTTAGCTCAGGCCGGGCCCTGGGGTCTCCTGGCCGGGGAGCCGGGCAGCAGGCGGCCTCCACAGAGCAGGCGCCGAGGCATCCGTGCCGGTCCCCTGGCTCCAGGGCGGCACGGCGGGCTACCCGCTCACCACGCGTCTCCGTGTGTTCTCCGCCCCGCAGGCTGCGCGGCTGCAGGAGCAGGAGCAGCAGGAGGAGCGGCTGCGGCTGCAGCGGCAGGAGGAGCAGCGGCGGCTGCAGGAGGCCGAGCTGCGGCGCGTGGAGGAGGAGAAGGAGCGCGCGCTGGGCCTGCAGCGCAAGGAGCGCGAGCTGCGCGAGCGGCTGCTCAGCATCCTGCTCAGCAAGAAGCCGGACGACGCGCGGCCGCCGGAGGACCTGCTGCAGCCCGTGCTCGACATCCTGCACACCGTGTCCTCCGCCGTGCTGCATCCGCTCGCCGGCGCCCCCAGGGAGGCCGCGCCGCACCCTGAGGCCGAGCACGTGCCCCGGAGCCTGAATGGCGGCCTGGTGGCCGGGGACGGAGTGGCAGCGTGCAAAGAGGCCCCAGGGACCGGCTCCCCTGAGAGGCGGTGCCCCGCCGTGCTGGCCTGCATCCCCGACAACAACCAGGACAGCAGCCAGCCGCCCAAGGGCCCCCCGGCCTGCGACCAGGGCGTGAGCAGGAAGGAGCCACGCTCAGAGCAGGACAAGTGCAACCGTGAGCCCAGCCGGGGCCGCAGCCGCACCAGCAGGGATGGGAGCGCCGAGGAGGAGGAGGACGAGGACAAGGGCAAGCAGCGGCATGCACAGGACAGGAGCCGGGCCCAGAGCCGCGAGGACGAGGGCCACCTGCCACGCAAGGAGCGCCGTGCGCACAAGAAGCACGCGCACCGGGATGGGGGCAGCCCCCGCCGGCGCAGCGGCAGCCCCCGCAGGTCGCGCAGCAGAGACAGGCGCGGGCGCAGGGAGAGGAGCCGCGAGCACAGGGCCAGCACAGGCCGCAAGCGCAGCCGCCACTGCCGCCAGGGCGAGAGGTCGCGCTCCCGGTCCCCCAGCCATCACCGCAGCACCTGGAACAGGTAATGAAGGGTCGCGCCTCGCCACAGCCGCCAGCTCCGTCTGCTCACCGCCCCGAGCCCACGGCCCGGAGCCTGTGCCCGCCCGCACGAAGCCCAGGCCCTGGGACCCCGTCTGTCGTGGCGCCGCGCACCGGGTCCGCGCGCACCCCAGCTTGAGTTCTCGGTCACTGCTGATCCTGGCTTGAATGTGGCCCAGCCTCCAGCGAGGAAGCGGAGAGATGGCAGCGCTGCCGCCCGTGTGGACTGCGGACTGCAGGGCAGAACGGACCCCATCTGCCCCGCACCCCGTGTGCGCGGCCGCGACCCTGGCTTGTGGGCAGAGAGCGTGTCCGCAGGTCCAGCGCCTGGGCAGAGAGCGTGTCCGCAGCTCCAGCGCCTGGGCAGAGAGCGTGTCCGCAGCTCCAGCGGGGCGCGCAGCATCGTGGGGGTCCACCCCGGCTTTTGCTTTGATGTTTCCTTTCGTGATTTTTGCTGGTTGGGGAACACAGCCAGGTGCACTGGCAAAACCACCAGGGGCCGTGTGCGTGGCCGGGCAGGAGGTGGGCAGCTCAGGTGTGTCTGGTCTCAGGGTCCCTTTGTGCCGCGGCAGCGAGTGGCGCAGAGCGGTCGCGTGTGCCCTGACCTCCAAAGCTGCCCTTTGTGCAACTGGAGAGTGACGAAGCCCGAGGATGGGGACCCGGGGCGTGGGTTTCTCGCGAACCTCGCGTGTGCGCGGTGGAAGACGCCGACGTGCTCCGTGATTGTCACCCGGGCCGCAGACCTCTGCAGTGTCACAGTGGTTGGTGTCGGGAGCGAGGCAGAGAGCTCCGCACGTGGCCGTGTTCGGAGAGGCGGATGTCTATTCCAGGTTGCATTTTTATGGCAAAATAAATTCTTTTCCAATGAACCGAAAACGTGTCCCTGGTCTGCATCCGGTTGCCGTCCTCGCCGTGCGTGGGTGGGAGAGTCGCCCATGCGTGGTGCTGCGGCTGTGGGAGGCAGCGGCGGCGCCCAGCCCGGCAGTGGAGGGTGGGGACCCACGGGCAGGCGCAGCGTCCCGAGGGGTGCGTGTCCGTGCTCGGAGGGAGAAGCCCCTCTCCTTCAGGCATCGGCCCTGCCGCGGCGGGGGCCCTGCTCTCCAAGGCGGCTGCTTCCTGCGTAACGCAGCTGGTGGGTTCAGAAAGGCGTCGGAGCCGAAGAGCTGCGTTTGAGGAGAATCAGGGAAGTTGGCTTTCACTGCCCGGGCAGCCACCAGGCGCGGGTGGCGTCTGCCACGGCCGGGCTGGCGCGGTCTTTGGGTTCCATGTCACAGGTTCTCAGTGCAGAGCCCGGCCGGCCCGAGCCTCCTCCCCGAGCCCGTGTCGGCGTCGCGAAGTTCAGGGCCCGGCGGCCGAGCCTCTGCCTGCGTCCCCAGTGGGCCTCATCCGTCCCGGGCGCGGGCGCGCGACATGAGCCCAGACGCGGGTGAGAGGGGGACGCGGCCTCAGGTCTGCGCGCCCATCGTGGCCCATCACCCTGGGCTCGGGGCGATGGGAGAGGCGAGCGAAGGGGCGTGAGTGTGCGCTGGCTTAGGCAGTGAGTATCGGGAGGGTGAAGCCTCACTCCCCGCCCCCGGAATCGGATCCCACGCATCGGCTTTACACAGCCACATTCAGCTTTGGCGCCGCTGGCGGGAGGACAGTCCCGGGTTGCACAGCTCGAAGTCCAGCCTGCTGCGTGCTTAATCAAGCAGATGAGGTCGGCGGCGCCCTGCTGTTCGTTAGGACGCCGGAGGTGAAATCCTTCCCCGCGGTCCTCGCCGCAGGCTGTGACGGGTGTCACAATGGAAACGCAGTCACTCACACCGACCCTAACGGAACGGGGTCGCGCGTGCCGAATCCGAGCTCGAAGGAAGCGGACTCGCTAGAGTCAACCCCTAACAAAACGGGCTCACTCGTGTCAACACCTGACAGAGAAGGTGACAAGCACAGAGACCCGGAGGTAAGCACGTCACAGCCGTCCTCGTGAGAGGCAGGAGGGGACGCAGACACAAGAAGCTGGAGCCCCAGGAGGAGGCAGAGGCAGGAGTGTCTCCCATGGAGCCCGTGCAGGGAGCGCGGCCGGGACGCCTCGGGCTCAGCCTCCCGGGCTCTGGGACGGGAGAGGTCAGCTCCCCGCTGTCCGAGCCCCTCCAGTTCGTGTTCATTTGTCCCGGGAGCCACAGAATGAGTTCACCCCCTCCGGCCCCCCGCGGGAGTCCAGAGCCAGGGTAATCTGTGCTGTGATTAACCGGTGCTCGGGGTGGTCACAAGGGGACAGCTGGTGATGCCAGGGCGGGGTGGACACATCAAGGACAGGAGGTGGAGTGCAAAGCTGCTGTCCCGCAGGGCAGCGAGCCCTTCATAAGCCCAGGCATTTCCCAGGCTCGCCGGTGTCGGTCTCGGCTTGGTGGTCCTGGGCAGCCGTGCCAGCGGCGGTGTCCCCAGCGCGGGGAGAGCTTGGGCCCGGACACGGTCCCCAGGAGCTGGGGCGGACATGTGCTCCGCGGAGGACGGCGCCTACCGGGTGCTGACCGAGTGCGCACACGGCTTCATGGTCTCACAGGTGGGGCACGCAGGGTGGCCAGGCCGGGCGGGGTCTCTTCATGCCCAGGGCCATGGCTGTGGATTTCGGGCCCCCGTTGCTGTGTGGGCTGCAGGCCTGGTGAAGTTCTGTGAAGTGGACCCTTTTGCGGGCCGGGTGGGCAGCTCCGCGGTACACGGCCTGCCTGGCACACGGTTAGTACTGGGTTGCATTCGTGCACCACGCGCTAAAGAAAACGAGCCCCCTGTTAAAGGGTAGCGCGACATCAATTCTAATCGCATGTGCAGTGATACGGGGGCGCCATAGGATAAGCAGACGGGGGACAGCAAGAAAAACAAAAAAATGTACGGTTAGTGTCTTTAAAGCCTAAAAAATTAAACTCTAATCCCAGCACTCTGCAGGCTGAGCCAGGAGCATCGCGAGTTCGGGGCCAGCCTGAGTTACATAGTGAGATCCAAGCCAGCCTGGACAACATAGTGAGATCCTGTGTGAGAAAAGCAAAAGCAAAAGCAAACGTATAAACCTTACGCTGAGATATAGTGAAGTGTTTGTACGTGTGGGTCCCACATCTGTGGATTCAACCACCCACAGACTGAAAATATTAGAAAAAAAATTTACATTCGTCCTGAACATAGATGGATGTGTTTTGTTATCATTATGCCCTGAGTAATACAATATAATAGCTATTTACACAGCCATTATTTGCATTTCATTAGGCATTATAGGGTCACCTGTGGATGATTAAAATTCTGCGATGGGAGGATGTGCATAGAATTAGGAAAGTGCCCTGCCGCTTTATACCAGGGACTTCAGCGTCTGTGGGATTTGGTATCTGTGGGTAGGGAGCTGGATGTGATCCCACGTTAATACCAAAGGACACAACTTGTATTGAACCATGGCTCAGAAAATATCAGGTGTGGTGCACGTTTGTAATCCCAGCACTTTGGGAGGCTGAGGCAGGAGGGTCTCAAATTCAAGCCCAGCCTGGGCAACTTAGCAAGACCCTGCCTCAAAACAAAAAATGAAAAGGGGCTGGGGATGCAGCTCAGTGTGAAGGTCCTGAGTTTAATCCCCAGTACCATTTTTTAAAAATGAAAATATTTTGTGATAGATATGAGTGTTTGTAACATGCTAAGTAATTAGATGATGCATTGAAAATAGAGGCAAGATTTTTGGTTTTTTTTCTGGAGGGGGGTAGCAGGAGTCTCACTGTTTTACCTCCTGGGCTCGAGTGATCCTCCTGCCTCAGCCTCCTGAGTCTCTGGGAGTGCAGGTGTGTACTAGAGCTGCCGGCTAGAGGCAAGCTTTGAAGGTGGCTTCCACACTTCCCACAGATCAGACGTCCACGAATCCGTCTGACTCCACTGACAGGGAACATCCACGGCGTGGAAACCCACAGGGACAGAGGGGGATCGGTGTGGCCCAGGGCTGGGGAGGGACCACTCGTGGGTGTGCGTGTCCTTCTGGGGTGATGACAGTGTTCTGGAGGTGCACAGAGGCGAGGGTTGTGCAACCCTTTTATGACGGGTTGATGATTATTGGCTTTAAAAGGATGCACGGTGAGATTTATGAGAATTTTACTTCAATCACAAAATAGGCCGAGGCAGGAAGGTTGCAAGTTTGAGGTCAGCCCGGGCAACTTAGCAAGACCCTGTCTCAAAATAAAAAAAAATCAGCAGGGCTGGGGGTGCAGCTTAGGAGCCCCTGGCTTCTGTCCCCGGGATTACGAGTGCGGTTTTAGTTTTCCAAGCCCCATCCGGGCCGGGTGAGTTGAACGAGGATACACAACCCGGGGCTGTGCAGTGGTTTCCGTTCTGCATTGGGTGGGATCTCCCTCTGCCAGGTGCGGGGCGCCCTGTGCCTCACTTGACGGGGTGGCCCTGGGCCTCTCACCGGCAGCGGGCTTTGCTGGGTTATTTGAGAGAAACCCAGTGGCAGGGACAGACGCCTTCGCCGTAGGGGAGTGGACGACTGCTGGCCACGGAGGAGCAGCCAAGCCTCCAAGACCGGGGTTTCCGAACTCGCAGGGAGCGAGCGGGGAGCACCTCGGAGCTCGGCGTGGAGCTGGCATCGCGGTGGATGCCGTCTGCAAAGGTCTGGCTCGGCGGCGTGCGTTTCGGGCTCTCCCCTGAACCCCCAGGTGAAATCTCTGCCCAACCTCACAGACCGCAAATGCTCTGTGTGCATCCCGAGGGGTGAAGAGTGAGTATTTTGCAGCCAAGGGACGTGGGGCCGGGGTACTCGTGATTTACTCCCATTCGTCATTCCGAGGGGGAGTGATGTGTGCGCTTCAGTGGAGCCAGCCGGCAGCGCTCTCGCTGGGTTGCGGGTCCGAGAGAAAATTCACACCAGGGTGGAGAGAGCCCGTGCCGCGCCGCTCGCTGCCTGCCACGCGGTGACAGGAGCGGCCGTTAAAGTGAGATTAATTCACCTGCACAGAGCCGTTAGCGGGTGCAGCTGATGTTGGAATAAGAGCTACCACAGCTCTCATAGAATAAAATCTAACATGCTAATAGAGTTAATACTGGCTCAGTGGTATAAAACAACCCGCTCTGGACGGAAGAATTAGTCCCCAGGCAGGTGGCACACAGGCCTGTCATCCCAGCACTTCATGGTAGGCTGAGGCAGGAAGGTCGCCATAAGTTGAAGGCCAGCCTGGACTACGTAGTGAGAGCCGGTCTCAAAAAACCAAGAAAAAGAAAAGAACTAGTTAAAGCAAACTTGAGCAGAGAAAACTTAATTCACTCTTAACAGGGCAGTTAGACAATGCCCCCTTAAAAGTCAGTGCAGCATTAATAGAAAGGAAATTAATAGAACCAGGTGAGGTGGTGCATGCTTGGAATCCCGGCTACTTGGGAGGCTGAGTCAGGAGGATCCCACACAAGTTTGAGGCCAGCCTGGGCAGCTTAGCAAGACCCTGATTCAAACCTGAAAAAGGGCTGGGGGTGTAATGCAGTGCGAGATCCCGAGGTGCATCCCCAGTATTGAAAAAAAAAAAATATATATATATATAATAATAAAGTTAAGAAAAATTAATACAATCTCAGTAGGACTAGACTTAATTCACCTTAGTGCAAGCTTAACAGAATTAAATGTAGTACAGTTTCCGTAGAATAAGAGTCGATACAGCCTTGCACAACGGGCTGATGAACCTTCACGGAATCCGCTTTATACAGTGGAAGCAGGCAGGCAGTGCGGGCCCGGCCCGAAGGAATTAATGGCGTCTCGCAGAGCCGGCTCTTGTGGTCGGCAGTGGAGATCTCCGTCAGGAGGGTGAGGTTTAATCCCCCTTAACCTAATTAATGCCGCCCCAAGAGGACAAGGGTGCACGCGGCCCCGGGGCTGAGGCCGGACGATCGGCTCCTGTTTTCGTTACCTTTTTCTTGTGTGTGGTACATAAGGGCTCCGTTCATGAGGTGGGGTTGGGGCGTGGACAGGACA
Organism: Erethizon dorsatum; assembly: GCA_028451465.1. Classification (NCBI taxonomy): domain Eukaryota; kingdom Metazoa; phylum Chordata; class Mammalia; order Rodentia; family Erethizontidae; genus Erethizon; species Erethizon dorsatum. The sequence goes on from CM051843.1 coordinate 1,345,771, forward strand.
CGTTCGCATGCTTTGTTTTACGTCCCTTTCTCCCCCCCTCCCTCTGTGTCTTGGTCCCCTTCCATCTGAGAAGGCTCTGTCTCCCTACGTCCCATACCTCGCTCTCATTTTGCTCTGTAATGCACTCATCCATGGGGTTTCTCGTATAAGAGAAACCACGCGATACTGAAGCTCGCGCGTCTGATTTGTTTCACTTCACCTCGTGGCCTGGGGGCGCGTGTGTTTTCCTGCACGTGACTCAGGCTCCTGATTTTTAGTGGCAGCGTCGTCGTGCACGCTTGCGGGCTGCAGTGCGGTGGTGCGTGTGGGTACGGCGCGCGATAGTCACGGCGGGGTGGTCAGCCTTGGCGTGGCCTCAAGCACTGGTCATTTCTGTGTGTTGGGAAGCTTTCCTGTCTCTTCTCCCAGGTGTGTATGCGTGTGTGTGTGTGTGTATGTGTGTGTGTGTGAGATTCTGGAGACGGAACCCAGCTCCACCCTCAGCCCTTCTCTCATTTTTTAAACTTTGGGACAGGGTCTCACTTAGTCGCTAAGTTGCCCAGGCTGGCCTCAAACTTGTGACTCTCCTGCCTCAGCTTCTCCTGCAGCTGGGATGACAGGCGTGCACCTCCATTGCCCTGGCTTCTTCTAGTCCTCATGAAGGGGACACAGTTAGCTGGAGCGACCCACGGTCCTGCAGAGCAGGAGAGCTGATGCCTGCCGGCCACCAACACGGCGGCACCTGGGGTCCTCCCAGCCCGCGCCTGGCTCATTTTGCTTCGCGTGGTGACCTCGACTCCGTCCACTGAGATGTGGATGACCGGAGGATGGTGATCGCTGTGTTTTACAAGCCTTCCGCTTCCTTTCCCGTGCATCCTTCTGGCTCCTCCTCGTGGCCGGCCAGTGCACGGTGATGCCTGGCGTGGACAGGGTTTACATGTAACCATGTCCTCCTGGTCCCCGGAGCCCGGGCCAGCCCGTGGGCACCTTTTCAACCCCAGAGCAGGCCCATTGCCCAGCACGGAGTAGCAGGAAACACAGCACAGAAAATATTTTTGCAGAAAATGTTCTTTTGCAGGGAAATGCACATAGCCTAAATTTTCAGTGGCCACCACTTTTAAGTTCAGGGTGGTTAAGCACTTTCACACTGTACGGTCCTCTCCACCAACTGCCTCCAGAACATTCTTATCTCCCCAAACCAAAACTGTGTTTAGTAAACAGTAACTCCCTATTTCTTTTGCCCTCTACTTTCTATTTCTAAGGATTTGCAATGCTGGAAATACAGAAATGTGAACATGCAATGCATAGCCTTTGTGATTGGTTTCTTTCACATGAATGCACTCAAGGCGCATCCACCTGTAACATGAATCAGTACTTTATTCCTTTTCATGGCTGAGTGATATTCCACTGTATGGATGGACTACATTTTGTTCATTCATTCATTCATTCATTCATCAGCAGACCCTTGGTTCGCTTCCACAGGGCTACTGCGAATGTTGCTGCCATCAATCCAGGAGGACAGACGTCTCTCGGAGACCCCGCCCTTCATTCCTTCGGGTCTATTTCTAGGGGTGGAATTGCTAGGGCATCTGAAGATTCCATGCTTGGCCTTTTGAGAAGCCGCCATATCGATTCCCATGGCAGTTGCGCATTTTGCAAAAGGCATTGCTCACTGAGAAATAGCAATGAAAGCATCAAACGTATTCCTTCTCGGAGCTCTGCAAACTTGGATTCCTCTCCCCACTGCCCCACCCCCAGCCCCTGGCGACCACCACTTTCTCCGTCCCTGCGCTTAGTGGTTTTAGCTTCCACGCCTGAGTGGGATCGCGTGGTACCTGTCTGCCTGTGCCCAGCTAATTTCACCTGGGGCGATGTCCTCCCATCCCATCCATGTTGCAGAAAGAAACAATTTCCCATTTTTACAAAAGCAAACAGTAAAATGCAGATGCTGTCATCACAGCAGATGTTAAACAGCCGAGGGGACGGATATATTCATTCGCTGGATGCAGTGATTCCAACTTGTATTCAAAATGTGACTTTTACTTTAATAAATGTATTTCCATTTAAGCATTCACTGTCTAGTTTGATGACACCTCACATAAATAAATGTAGCGGGTCCTCTTTGGGACACAGTTATAGAAGCTCTTCTAAAGCTTCTGGGTTGCTGGACACATTTTGTTAAAACTCACTGCCGGCATCTACCTGCAGAAAATCCTTGAGAATCATCTAAGTGATTCCAAAGTATAAACGGGTACTGCTCTCAGCACGGTGAAGAGGGTTGTATTTTATGGTTGATTTCTGACCCCATCACGGATCCTGCGATACTGATGGAACCAGGTCCACAGCTTCCATGGAGGGGTGGGCGAGGGTAGAAAAGACCCTAACGTGGCAAGATGGTGTCATTACAGGGTGCTGGGAATACACTGAGATTTGCTCCCAAATGCTCTGATTAAAAAAAAAAAATTGGAGGAGAAATGAAAGAAGTTGGTAATTGTTAGTTATTGCTAATTCCTGGGAGTCGGATCCATTGGTTCCATGAAACTGTTTTCCTCTTAAGCAAAGGATCTTGGGAGGGTGTTTGATGATCGGCCACTAGATTCACTAAAGATCGTGTGTGTGTGTGATTTTTGGTGAAGCATGAGGGGTGATCAAAAAGTATGGTGAATAGTTAAATTAAAAATTGTATTACAGTAAAAGTCACATTGCCATGAGTCCCCCTCAAAATCCTCCCCTGGCTTTGCACACACTCATCCCATCATCCTTGCTGCTTTCTGCAGCACCTCTGGAGTCCTCTTTCCTCAGGGTCTTTCCCAGGTGTGATCAAAAACACAGTGACTGCTGCTGCCAAGCTCCATCCAGCAGAAAAGCAGCTCGTAAACACATGACGCTGTGTCCTCGTCCACCTTAGTCACCAGATCTGGCACTGTGTGACTTCTGGCTCCTCCCCAAGGTCAAAATGACCAGGAAAGGTCAACGTTTTGAACCTATTCAGGACATCGAGGCAGCCAGGACAGCGCAGCTAAAGACCCTCAGGAAAGAGGACTCCAGAGCTGCTGCAGAAAGTGGCAAGGATGGTGGGACGAGTGTGTGTAAAGCTGGGGAGGATTTTGAGGGGATTCGTGGCGGTGTGGCTTTGACTGTAAAATATTCTTAATATAAACATTAACCACATTTTTGATCACATGTCATTCATAATAATAATTTATCAATGCATAATAGTGTACTTTTTAAACAAAAACAAAGTAAATCGCCCTGGCGTTTCTCAATGGCTTCCCCCTGGGTGTGGTTCCCAGGGGCTCAGAGCCGCCCTCTCCTTCCTGGAGGTTGTCTTTGCTGCCTGCGAGCTGGGTGTGTTCGATGTCCTCGCCGAGGCCCCGGGGCCCCTGGACTTGGGCACAGTTGCTATGCGGCTGGGCACCAGTACCCACGGGACAGAGCTGCTGCTGGATGCCTGCGTGTCCCTGAAGCTGTTGATGGTGGAAACGAGATCAGGGAAAGGTAAGGAGGCCTGACATCTCAAGGAGATGAACTCCTCCTCATCCTCCTCCTCCACCTACTCCATCTCCTCCTCCATCTCCTCCTGCATCTCCACCTACTCCATCTCCTCCTCCATCTCCTCCTGCATCTCCACCTACTCCCTCCATCTCCTCCTACTCCATCTCCTCCTCCTCCATCTCCTCCATCTCCTCCTCCTCCATCTCCTCCTCCTCCATCTCCTCCATCTCCTCCTCCTCCTCCATGTCCTCCTCCTCCATCTCCTCCTGCATCTCCACCTCCTCCATCTCCTCCATCTCCTCCTCCTCCATGTCCTCCTCCTCCATCTCCTCCTGCATCTCCACCTCCTCCATCTCCTCCATCTCCTCCTCCGACTCCATCTCCTCCTCCATCTCCTCCTGCATCTCCACCTACTCCATCTCCTCCTCCATGTCCTCCTCCATCTCCTCCTGCATCTCCACCTACTCCATCTCCTCCTCCATGTCCTCCTCCATCTCCTCCTCCATGTCCTCCTCCTCCATGTCCTCCTCCTCCATCTCCTCCTACTCCATCTCCTCCTCCTCCATCTCCTCCTCCATCTCCTCCTCCTCCATCTCCTCCATCTCCTCCTCCTCCATCTCCTCCTCCTCCATCTCCTCCATCTCCTCCTCCTCCATGTCCTCCTCCTCCATCTCCTCCTGCATCTCCACCTCCTCCATCTCCTCCATCTCCTCCTCCTCCATCTCCTCCTCCTCCATCTCCTCCTGCATCTCCACCTCCTCCATCTCCTCCATCTCCTCCTCCTCCTCCATCTCCTCCTCCATCTCCTCCTGCATCTCCACCTACTCCATCTCCTCCTCCATGTCCTCCTCCATCTCCTCCTGCATCTCCACCTACTCCATCTCCTCCTCCATGTCCTCCTCCATCTCCTCCTCCATGTCCTCCTCCTCCATGTCCTCCTCCTCCATCTCCTCCTACTCCATCTCCTCCTCCTCCATCTCCTCCTCCATCTCCTCCTCCTCCATCTCCTCCATCTCCTCCTCCTCCATCTCCTCCATCTCCTCCTCCTCTATCCCCTCCTCCTCCACCTCCTCCTCCATCTCCTCCTCTTCCATCTCCTTCTCCTCCATCTCCTTCTCCTCCATGTCCTCCTCCATCTCCTCCTCCTCTCCTCCTTCTCCTTCATGTATGTTTGCAATACATAATATTTGCATTCCTTGTGGGGAATTGGTACATGTGTAAATCATATCTTGAGCATTTTCTCTTTCCTTTCCCATCCTCCTTGCTCTCCACCTCCCTGTGATCCCTTTTCCCATTTCCAAAATGTCTGTCTCCCTGTTTCCTACCATCTTTCCTTTATGTTACTATTTACCTATTTGCTGGGCTTCTTATGTTCGAGAAATCATGCAATATTTAGCCTTGTGTGTCTGACTTATTTCACTTCACATTATAGTCTCTAGATCTGTCTGTTTCCCTGCAAGTGACATGATTTTATTATTTATGGCTGAATAGTACTCCACTGTGTATCTATACCATGTTGTCTTTATCCATTCATCCACTGACAGGGATCCAGGCTGCTTCCAAAGCTTAGGTATTAACTGCACTGCTGTTAACACGGGTGCACATGGATCTCTATAATATGACATTTTTAACTCTTTCAGGAACATAATCAGAAGAGGTATAATTGGGCCAAATGGAATTTCTGGTTTTATTTTTTGAGGAATCTCTGCACTGATCTCCAGAGTGGTTGTACTAGTTTACATTCCCACCAACAGCATAGAAAGGCCCTTCTCCCCCACATCCTCATCAGCACTTGTTGTTTTCTGTATTCTTGATGGTGACTGGGATCTTGATTCTTGATAGTAGTAGATTTGACTGGGATCAGATCAGATGGACTCTCAGGGTTGTTTGCATTTTCACTCCCCTAATGACTAAAGATAACAATTTTTTTTTCATGTAGTTTTTGGCCGTTTCTGCGAGGGCTGAGTTTTAAATGTGAGCACTCAGCATACTTTTCTGTAAAGAGCCAGGCAGTAAAATTTTCAGTGTTGTGGGCCATATGACCTTTATTAGAGTTTACATTTGGGTTGTCCCCTAAAAATCTCCAGTGTTCCGAGGTGAGGCTGTGGAATGCGATTGGGTCATGAAATTGCTGTGCGTATCAGTTGGACTCATCCATTAGTGAGCTCATGGCTCGATGGGCTGCTGTGACATGGAACCCAGTTGGAAGAAGTAAGTCACTGCCTCAGAGTAACAAATCTGGTCCCTGGTACCTTCCCCTCTGTCTCTCTCTGCTTCTGGCCACCATGAGATGAGCATCTTTCCTCCCCTTTGCCTTCTCCCATCATATTTTTGCCTTGGAGCTAGACAGCCATAGACTGAACCCTCTGAAACCCTGAGCCAAAGTAAACATTCTCCTTAGGCATGAAGATTCAACATAGGAGTTTTGTTGGTGACACAGACATTCAATCCATTACATGGATCACAGGGCTGGTCTATCCCTGTTTATCTACTTGGGCTGCTGTAACTCTACACCATAGACAGGAGGGAGGATTTGACCACAGACAGCCCCTACTCAGTCCTGGAGACTGGGATGTTGGCTGGGTGTGGCCAGTCCTGTGTCTGTGAGGGCTGCTCCCTGGTTGCAATCTGTTGCCAAGAGTGCTTCATCTTTGGGATGGAAGGAATTCTGGGGCCTCACATGCCAGGAAGTGGAAGAGCAGAGGGGACAGAATCCTCCCACCCAGTCCTTTAGAATGTCTTTTGCCCATTCACAAAGGGGGAGCCCTAACACCCTGAGGCCTTGGAAGGCCTCCACCTCTTGACACCGTCCCATTCCTAACACCTGAATGTCAGAGGAGACCCATCACAGCAGGGAGTCCTCCAGGTCGATGAGGGCAAAAGTACAATCTGAATGCAGAGCCTGTCCCAGCTCAGCGTTCTGCTCTCTGCCACGGGGCCCATGAAGGTGCCTCGCAAGCATTCAACAGGTGACAGCACATTATTCGGAGACGGCGGAGATGCCAGTCCTGAGGTCGGACATAGAGGGTAAGTAGGACCTTCTTCTTCATGGAGAGAAAAAGCCATCCTACCCATTCCAAGAGGAAAGGGGGTGACCAAGTCACGAAGAGGAGCACTGGTCCCTGGTGGTGTCCACCTTCTCAGCCCCATTAGTGATAAGAAAAATGTCCCAGCCTTTGATGAGTGGCCCATGGACATGGGGGAAGTGACCAAAATTTACTCTGGCCACAAAGTAGTATGATAGATATATAGATGATAGATAAATAGCTAGATGGATAGATAAGTGGATGGGTGGATGGATGGATGGATAGGTAGATGGGCAGATAGGTAGATGAATAAGATAGATATATAGATAGATAGAATGATAGAATGATGATAGATTGGATGGATGGATGATGGATGGATGGTTTCAATTGGTGAATAGAGAGAGGATAGAGATGGACGATGGATGAGGGATGAATGGCTGGATGGATAGATGATAGAGACAGGCACCGATAGATGATAGATAGGAAGATAGAAAATAGATACCTAGATAATAGATAGACCGGTTGGGTGAGATGAAAAGATGACTAGTTGGTAGATAACTAACAGATACATGATCAATGAATATGTGCTAGATGATAATGGATGGGTAGATATAAATGTATGCATAGATGACGGATAGGCAGATGATGGCAAGATGTCTGTTAGATACATAGATGCATCAATGATAGATGAGTATGGGCTGAGAGATGATCGATAAGTATATAGAAAATAGATATGGGGGATAAATAGAGATGAGATAGATGGTTGGTGGATGATATATAACAATAGATACGTAATATGTGTAGAATGGAATAGGTAGATATGGTAGATGGATAGAGAGACACATTCACAGAAGCACAGAAATGATCGGGTGGGTGGGCGGGTCGATGGGTTGGCAGATGGGCCGTCTCCTGTGGAGAGAGGCGCTCATACTCTTAGCCCTGGGGCCGTCTGGGCCGGGTGGTTCTCCTTGGTTCTCAGTGCTGTCTCTGCCCCTGCCCACCCAGAGCACCAGGGCCGCCATCTTTGCTTCCGTTCTAAGAGTCATGGCGTCACCCCATTGTTCCATTTCTAAGTAAGTTGTTACTTAGAAGGTCCACGGAATATAACACGGGACTCCTCTTTTGTTCATGTGTGCCTAGCCCACGACACTTCCAGCAGGGTGTGGGGTCAGCTCGCCCAGCATGGTGCCCACCGCCGTCTGGTCACCCTGGCCTCCCTTCCTCCTGCACTGTGAGCCCCGGCTCGGGGGTTCTGCTGAGTGTCGCATTTAGGGCACATTCATGGCAGTGCTGGGCAGGACTTGGAATGGGACTCCTCTCGTCTGTTCTCTTTGTTTCTTTTCAGCTTTCTATGGAAACACAGAGCTGTCCAGCACCTACCTCACCAGCCTCAGCCCTCGGTCGCAGTGCCACATGCTGCTGTACATGGCCAGGACCACCTACCGCTGCTGGGGACACCTGGCCGAGGCCGTGAGGTGGGCAGGGGTGGCATGGGCACCGAGCCCCAGGACCTGAGTTACCGGGTCTCCTTTGGAACTAAAGCCATCATTCCTGGGGGCGGAGACCCAACTCAGAGACTGGAGACCACGTGGTGTGGCCCACAGCGTTGGCTCGGTCTCTCTGAGGAGTGGCCTCCGATTGCTGTGCTTCCGTGTACGTCAGGTTGTCTGCATCACGCGTGGGACTGGGTTGTTCTCTGTGGGGCGTGGAGGACATGGATGGAGCAGGATCCCTTGGCTCCACCTCTGGGAGCCTGGAGCAGCCCCACCTGGTAGTGACGAGAATGTCTCCAAACATTGCCATGCATTCCCTGGGACAAGGGAGGGTGACACAATTTTCACCTGGTCAGAAACCACTGAGAGAGGGAGGGAGGGAGAGAGGGAGGGAGGGAGGGGGCGTGTGAGAGAAACAGACGTGGAGACATAGGAGACAGGACAGATGAATCGATGCGTGACAGATACGTAGATATATAGACATATAGATGATAGAAAGGTCCGCATGCACAGCTAAATCATACATGATGAGCAGATAGAAAAATTCATATATACATGGATAGAAATGAAATGGAAGGATGATTGATGGATAGATAATTGATCGATAGACATAAGATACTACAGTACTAGAGAATAAGCCCAGGGCCTTCCCACTGGGCTCCAACTCTGGCTCTTTTTTAATGTTTTATTTTGAGGCAGGGTCTTGCTAAGTCGCTATGTTGTCCAGGATGCACTCACACTTGCAGTCCTCCTGCCTCAGCCTCCCAGAGTCCTGATGACAGGCATGCGCCGCCACACTCGGGATTGCATGCCTAACCCCTACAGTAAGAGATTTTCTTCTTGTTTCAGACAAGGGAAGAATCAGTACCAGAAGGCTTTTGGCATTCCCTCTCACGACCTCTTTACAGCCATCTACAGGTAACTCCAATCCCGTTAGAACCTCCAACTCTGATAGGATTGTCACTTACAAGACACCGTAAACGTGTTCCAATGAGACCACATGCAAAGAAGTTGGTAGGTAATTTAAAATAATCTACCCACTTCCCTTTTCTTGTTGGGATGTTTGCATTGTGTAAATTCCCAAAGGGGAGCAAATCTTCCCATCTCAGGCACTTTCTCATTGCTGAGACACAATATCCAACACTCACAACTTAGAGAAGGAAAGGTTTATTTTGGCTCATGGTTTCAGAGGGTTCGATCCATGGTTGGCTGCTCCAAGGCAGGAACATCATGGCGGAGGGGCGTGGAGGAGGAAAGATGCTCACATCATGGCGGCCAGGAAGCAGAAAAGGGAGGAGCTTGGGAGTGAGATACGCCCTTGCAGGCTATGCCCCAGTGACCACCTCTTCCCTCCAGGCCCTGTGATCCCATCACCTCCCCAAAGCCTCCCCTGTGAGTGCTCGATCTTTGGGGGATGTCTCGACGTGAACCATAACACTTCCCCCGCAAACGAGGACACAGAGACCCAGCAATAGGTCAAAAATGGAGATGTGGTTTTCGTTTGTCCAGTGCTCCCTCAGCAATACCTTGGGTCTTCGCTTTATGTTGCATGGAGGGATACAGCTTTGTGGTTTGTGGGAGGCTCTGGCATCTGAATTATGGAAGAAAGTGAATTGATGGCCACTTGCAGTGTCTCCAGTTGGCTCGGGATGGATGAGGAGATGGAACAGACTATATGGGGGAGGGACAGCCGGGCTGCCCACTGCACCCACCTCACCATCCCTTGCCTTCCTTTTCCTCCTCCTCGTGTCCTCTCTGTACTTCCTCTCTCCTTTCCCCACCTCCTTCCTCCCCTCCAACTTTTCCTTCTTGTCCCTTTCTTATCCCTCTGCTATTTTTCTTTCCCCTTCTTTCCCACACTCCCTTTTTTACCCTATTATTTCCACTTCCTCTTCTTCCTCTCCCCTTCCCTCTCTCTTTTTCCCTGCTCTTCCCTTTTTTCCTCCTCCCTTCCTCCCTCTTATCCCCTTGCTTTCTTCTTTCTCTCTTCTCTCTCTGAGGCTCCCCAGAGATAAGGAAAATCCCTCCCATGCCTGGAACTTTGTCCCAGTCTCCTCCTCTGTGATGTGCAGCTTTCTGTCATTGTGACAAAATACATAACATCCGCAGCTTAAAGGTGGAGAGGTTTAATGTGGCTCATGGTTTTAAAGGGTACAGTCTGTGGTCGGCTGCTCCAAGGCGGAAACGTCATGGTGGAAGGGTGTGGTGGAGGAAAGATGCTCACATCCTGGCAGCTGGGAAGGAGACAGAAAGGAAGACACTGGGGTCTTAATATCCCCATGCAAGGCCACGCCCCCAGTGACATCACTTCTCCCCACCAGGCCCCACCTCCAAAGGGAATTTCCACGTTTTGGAGCCTTTGCCCCAAATGTGTGGCCCTTCTGGGACTTGAACTCTGTAGATTTGTGGTGAGAGTACATTCTTGGTTTCTTGTCACAAAACATCAGAACTCTTCCTACAGAAATGAGCCCCCCTGCCATTATGACCTGTGGGGAATTGTGATTTTTTTTTCTGACTCTGCTACATGTGTCTTTCTGACTCTGCTACATGAGCTGTGGGTGCCTTAGCAGCTGAGGTCAGGGTCCCCATCCTTAATCATGTCCTTCTATGGTGATGTAGTGTTTAGGTTTTTTTGTTTGTTTGTTTGTTTTTTGGTACCAGGAATTGAACTCAGGTCCTTGCACTTGCCAGGCAGGCACTGTGCTGCTGTGCTATATCCCCAGCCCTATGACATAGTATCGTGGTATAGATAAAAAATGTTCCCCAAAATATATGTTTGGAGGAGGAGCCTGGTTGGAGGTGGTCACTGGGGTGTGAGCTGGAAGAGTGAGTTCTTGCACCTGGCTCCTCCTTTTCCCCTCTGCTTCCTGGCCACCATGATGTGAGCATCTTTTCTCTCCCACACCTGTCTGCCATGATGTTCCTGCCTTGGAGCAACAGACCATGGACTGAACCTTCTGAAACCATGAGCCTAATAAACCTCTCCTCCTCTAAGTTGTTTATCTCAGGTATTTTGTCCCATCTGTGGGAAAGTGACCAAGACACATAAGTCTCATTTTATTTTTATTTTTTTTGTGGGTAGCAGGGGTCAAACTCAGGACCTCGCGTGCTAGCAGGTGCCCATGCCACTGAGCGATATCACTGGCCCTTTTTTTTGTATGTGGGTACCGGGAGTCAAACTCAGGACCTTGTGCTTGCCAGGCAGGCACTTATGCTGCTGAGCCATCTCACCGGCCAATAAGTCCCATTTTATGAATGCAAATATAGTTACAGCTGTATGTGAGATCCAGCACGGGATAACTTGTGCTAATCCCGTGCTGGATTAGCTAATGCTAACCCTGGATGTACAGGATTTTGCATGATTGTTACCAGCATGGTTTTGCACACCAGGTCAGAAGGAGAGCGGTTGCAGTTCATGCGAGGTCTTCAGGAGGTCTGGAGTATCAGTGGCAGAAGTGTGATGACCGCCTTTGACCTGTCGCCCTTCCCACTCATCTGTGACCTTGGAGGTGAGCATCTACCCTGACGTCGGAGCTATGATTTGTATCCTGTACCCACAGTGGATTAAGAGTGTGATAACCATGCATTTTGTTGGATACGTTGACATGTAGTATATGCAATGTGGACAATCTAGAATCCACACTCATGCACCCTCTTCACAGGGCGGTCACACACCACACCAGTGTCCACCTGCCTTGATCACCCTAGAACTGGAGACCAAGCAACTGCCCCCTTCCCTCACCTGAGAGTCAGCTGAAATTATTCCAAGCAGCCGTCCCACCTCGCCTGTTCCTTGTCCACATTTCCCTTCTTCCATCTCCTTCTTCGTCAAGCCTGGTGTCTCCTGTGTGGCCTCCTGTGTGGAAGAGAGGTTCAGTTTGGCTCACGGTTACAGAGAGTTCAGTCCATGGCGGACTGCTCCAAGTCAGAAACAACATGGTGGATGAGTATGGGGGACGAAAGATGCTCACATTTTATTTATTTTTATTTTTATTTTTATTTATGTGGGTACTGGGGGTCGAACTCAGGACCTTGTGCTTGCCAGCAGGCGCTTGTGCCACTGAGCAATATCACTGGCCCTTTTTTTCTTTTTATGTGGGTACCAGGAGTCGAACTCAGGACCTCGCACTTGCCAGGCAGGTGCTTATGCCGCTGAGCTATCTCACTGGCCCAGGGTCCATTTTAGAACAGGGAACCATGTGCTTTCATAGAATATGGCAAAATTATGGGACAGGAGATGACTTTGAAGGCTCATCGTTCACTCACTAGAAGCTCTTGCCTGCAGAATTTTCTCCTTCTTGCATGGTCGACAGGGCTCATGGTGCACTGGTCCATTTCCATGTTTCAAGATGGAGCATCTCCACGTAAATGCCTTGGCAGCTTTTACTTTTACACTGTCCTGGAAGCTAATGAAAGAATAAAGAGGAGGTCACACTTAGAAGAGTGGGAAAATTCCCTCACACCCTGAAGGCCCTCATGGCTTCCATGATGACAAACTGGCAGTGGACACGTGGAGGAGGGTGCAGATGGCGCTGTTTCTCAGATGGCCCTTTGAAATGCAGATTGTGGACCCCCCCAAGGGATTCCACGTGGCACCGGGAAACTGCGTTTTTCTCAAGCTTCTGTAGGCACCTCTGACCCACAGGCCACGCGGCTGTGGATGCTGACCGCATCAACAGCAGTTGACACGTGGTGTGACCTGCATGTGCTTTGAGTGTAGCCCCCAATGGTTCACGCGCTGGAGTTTCATCCCTGCTGTAAGGTATGAAGAAGGTAGAAATTTAATTGGACGAAGCTGTTTAGAGGTGGGGGCTTTGGGAGAGGATTAAGGTTTTGTAAAGTCTGTGTTAGGCCACTTTTTGTTGCTGTGGCAAAGTATGTGAGATACATCAATGCGAAGGAAGAGAGGTTCAGTTTGGCTCACGGTTTCAGAGGGTTCAGTCCATGGTAGACTGCTCCAAGTCAGAAACAATGTGGTGGATGGGTGTGGAGGAGGAGAGATGCTCACATCATGGTGGGTAGGAAGCAGAGAAAGAGAGAGAGAGAGAGAGAGAGAGAGAGAGTCAGAGAGGAAGGGGTTAGGACTTCTGAGGAGATGAACTTTGTGTGTGTGTGTGGGGGGATTTTAGGTCTAAACCATAACAAAATCCTCGGGTGGAGCCCCTCCCCCATTCACTGGATCCTGGTGGCTTTTAAACATTTTTATTAGTCTGTGTTTGTAATACATGTTGTTTACATTCCTTGTGTGGAGTTGGTTCATGTACAGAACACACCTGGATTCTTATTTCATCCTCTTCCACTCCCTCCCTCCATCTCTTGATCACTTTTTCATTTCAGAAAGATCTATTTCTCTACTTTCTATTGTCTTTTATTTTGCTCTTTATTTATATTTTGTGTTTCTCATATAAGAGCATCTGTGCAATATTTAAGGTTGCATGTCTGATTTATTTCACTTAACATTATGGTCTCAAGGTGCATCCATTTTCTTACAGATGACTCAAGCTTATCCTTTTTTATGGCAGAGTAGTACTCCACTGTGTGTAAGCACCACATGTTCTTTATCCATCCATCTGTTGGTGGACATCCAGACCACTTCCAAAAGATGTAGCTATTCTGAGTTGTGCTGCTACAAACATGGGTGTGCCCGGGTCACTGTAACATGATGTCTTTAACACTTTGGGGAAATTAACGGGGAAAAGGAACCCTTCACATTGTCCGTGGGAATGTAAACCAGTATGAGCCGTGTGGAAGTCCGTCCAGAGATTCCTCAAAAGAATTTCTAAAACTAGAAATTCCCTTTGACCCCAGTGGCTTTATAGGAAGAGGGAGAAACCAGTCACACACGCACACACACACACACACACACACACACGCTCACGCTCTCAGAGTCTCTCGGTGTGTTACGCTCTGGGCCACCCCGAGACTCCTCCCGTAGGAAGGCAGCACCAGAGGTTGCTCTTGCATATCCAGATGTGGGAGCGGAATCGACATCTCTTTACGAGCCCCGAGCTCGGGCGTTTCATGACTGAAGCAGAGAGCAGGCTAAATCCGCACTTGCTGCCTGTCACGTCACCATGGCGTAGCATGCGACCTGAGCAGGGTCAGGCGACATTTCGGGGATCTGGGACTGCAGGACCCTCGTGTGCTGGACTGAGTGTTGGAGAGGGTGCCTGCCATTCTGCTGAGCGTGTTTGGCGGGTCAGCTGCTGGATGTGCCGGGTCCCCGCACTGTCCCAGCAGGGTGTCCTCACTGCTGTTAGGGGTAGGAGCATGGACCTCAGTAGGTGGACATGGTAGAGTTGGTGTCTGGTTGCAGAGGTCCATTTGGGACAAACTCTCTTGCCCTGGACACCACTCTCTGCTGCCTTCTCACAGGGAGGGACGTTACGCGTGTGAGCCCCCATATGGAAATGGAGGTTGCCAGTGTCTCATCTTCCAAGGGTAATTAGCGGTGCTCCAAGATGGTCCTCCCAAGACTGGGGTGGCTCCGTCCTGTGGAGAAATCAAAGGCTCAGCGGTGGGCTGAGCTACCTGAAATGAAGTTGTCATTGCAGGCACATCCAAGAGACTCACAGTCCGTAGGGCTTGGATCTGGAGGTGCTATGGGTTAGATCTAGAGTATCCCCAAAACTCTCCTGTGTCCAGAGGTGGGGCTTTGGAAGGCGACTGGATCACGGGGTGTTGTGCTCCTCAGGAGATCCATCATGCATGAGCTCCTGGCTGAATGTGCAGTAGGAGGTGGGGCCTGGTTGGAGGAGGTCACTGGGGTGTGACCTGGAAGGGTGCATTCTTGTCCCTGGTTCTTCCTTCTCTCTCTGCTTCCTGGCCGCCATGATGTGAGCATCTTTCCTCCTCCATGCCTGTCCACCATGATGTTCCTGCCTTGGAGCAGCCAGCCATGGACTGAACCCTCTGAAACCATGAGCCTAATTAAACCTGTCCTCCTCTAAGTTGTAGGTGTTGAGTGTGTTGTCCAGTGATGGGAGATCTGCCAAACGCAGAGGGACACCCAGGAAACCATGAGGAACAGACTGTAGGAGTTGTGTGAGGGACATCTTAGACTCCAGTGCACAGCGGCCTTCCCCACCACCCATGGCCACAGGGAGACTGGATCTGCACCCCAGACACCTAGATCCCAAGTAGCTTCTACTTCTCGCTCCACGCGTGACCTGGGACAGGTGGTGCTCTCCTGCTGCCTCAGTATCCCCAGTTGTACAGCAGCAGGAGTCACATTAATTCCAGGCATGCGTGTGTACGAATCACTCAGAGCGGTTTCTGGTTCGCGAGGTTCGCCGAAGGCAGGGGAGCCTTTCCGTGCTCCGTTGTTACCGGTGGCAGAAGCGAGAGGAAAGTCGGAGTTGCCTCTCATGGGGAGGAGTTTGGGATGAGGACATAAAAGAGCACAGGTTCGAGGCCTTCGGGACTCTGTGGGACGTGATCTGCGTTCAGTGCATGGTGGGCTGGGAATTCTTACTCGGCGGTGGTGGCCGCTGGCTGGACAGGAAGTCTGGCCTGGGAGGACGCGGTCCAGTCCGTGCAGGACATTGAGCAGCTCACGGCGTCCACTCGGAGGGTCCCACGCCATGCGTCTCCTTCTAGGAGGTTCCGGGGCCCTCGCCAAGGAATGCACCTCTCTGTATCCGGACGCTGAGGTCACCGTCTTTGATGTCCCGGAAGTGGTGAGGGTGGCCAGGACACACTTCCCGTTCGCAGAGGAGGGACGGATCAGCTTTCAGGAAGGTGAGAAGGCACGGGACGCTTGTCTCTGCAGGGAAATACAGTTCCAGGGCTCGGCGATGGCGGCCCGTGGAGGTTTGGTGTGGTTTCCTCCACGTCCAGATCCCCACCCTCGCGTGTGTCTTCCACAGGACGATGCAAAATGATACAGATTTGACTATGGACCTGTGACCAGTGACTCCCTTTGTGTGCTCTTCGGTCAACTCGGGGCCTTCCCCCTTCCAAATCCCTGCCCGTGTTAACGTGACCTTGTCGAGAAGCGGGCTCTCGCAGGTGTAATTACCTAACACGAGACCCTCTCGGATAGGGGTGGGCTCAAAACTCAGTGAGCGAGGTCCTCGTTAGAAAAGGGGAAATTGGACATGGAGACCTAGGTAGGGAAAAGTTAGGTGACAGCAGAGGCGGAGACTGGAGTGACGGGGGTGCAGCCCAGGGGCTCCAGAGCCCCAGGAGGAGGCAGAGGCAGGAGGGTCTCCCCTGCAGCCTGTGGAGGGAATGCAACCCTGGACGCCTTGGTCTCAGCCTCCTGGGCTCTGAAGCTTGGATGTTTCGCAATTCTGCAGTTTCATGTCACCCAGTTTTTGTGCTCTGTTGTGGTGGCCCCGGGAAATGCAGGCGAGTGTCTGGCACCACCGTGTCTATGAACGGCATTAAGGAGCGCTGAGGACAGGCCGGGGCGAATACGGACCCAGGCAATGGAGAGAAATCTCAGCGCTTGGGGGGAGCCCGGGCTGATGGCTACGAGCTCTTCCCTCCTTCGAGAGGAAACTGACTTTTCATGCGTTTTCTTCCTCCTCTTTTCAGATGGAAACACCAGGTGGCATATCAGCCCTGTTTAGTGTCACCTAACCCGTGAATAGTGATACCATTTCTCTCCCAGCTGTAAAAAATAACAGTTTCTTAGTTCATCTGGTTTCCCAACCCTCAGAAATAGGTTTCCCCACCCCCACGTTTAAGATGAAGAAATCAGCTTTGATCGTGCTCTATGCACAGTATTTAAGGACCCCGAAACTTTAGTTTCCAAAATAAATTGGCTTTTTTGCAATACAGAGGATTGAACCCAGAGCCTTCACAGTAAGGTACATCTTCAGCCCCTTTTTATTTTCTATTTTGAGACAGGGTCTCACTGAGTCACTAAGTTGCCTGGGCTGCGGTTGAACACGTGATCCTCCTGCCTCAGCCTCACAAAGTGCTGCAATGACAGGCGTGCGCCACCACATCTGGCCTGTCAATTATATTTTTATGTGGTGCTTTTAAAAATCAAAGCAGAGGACCGACAGAATCCCTAGTGGTCAAAACATGTGATCTGCAATTAAAGACGGCGTGCGACCCTACAAGCGTAGGACTGGGCCGTACTCTGAACTTGCTGGGTGGCATATTCAGCGTTTGCCATCAGGGAGTCGGCGTGCAGGCGGGTGTGGGCAGCGGGTCCCCGGGGCCCGGCTGAGTTCTGCCAGGGGACATGGTAGAGTTCGTCTCCTCGGGGCCCCAGCATTTTGTCGGAGCGTGCAGGGTGCGAGGCGCTCGGTCTCTCCTGCAGGAAGCCGGGTTAGTGTGGGGATTGGGCTGCGGAGGGGTCGATCGCGGGGCGCCCGCTCTCTGCCGCAGGAGACTTCTTCCAGGACCGTCTCCCCGAGGCCGATCTGTACATCCTGGCCAGGGTCCTGCACGACTGGACGGACGCGAAGTGCTCGGCGCTGCTGGCCCGCATCCACCGCGCCTGCAGGCCAGGTGCGCCAGGGCCGCAGTGAGGGCGTGGGGGGCTCGGTGCAGGCCAGGTGGGCTGCAGGACCCCAGAGGTCATCTCTTCTGCGTCCCCAGGTGGTGGCATCCTCGTGGTTGAAAGCCTCTTGGATGAGGACCGGCGCGGGCCCCGCACCACGCTGCTCTTCTCCCTGAACATGCTGCTGCAGACGGAGGGCCGGGAGCGGACCCCGGCCCAGTACCACGCGCTCGTGTCCGCCGCCGGCTTCGGGGACTTCCAGTTTAAGAAGACAGGGAGCGTCTATGATGCCATGTTAGTCCGGAAGTCACTTCCCCTGGGGTCTGGAGCTACCGTGATGTCACAGCAGTTGTAAAAAAGAGCAAAGTCTCCCGTGCGTCCTGCTCTTTCGTGGCAGAGCGATGCAGTACTTCTGTGGCTTTACCTTTGAAAGGTGATGGGTCACGGGGCACTGTGCTCCTCAGTGGCTCCATCATGGATGAGCTCCTGGCTGAATGTGCTGTGGGAGGTGGGGCCTGGTGGGAGGAGGTCACTGGGGTGTGACCTGGAAGGGGGAGTTTTTGTCCCCAGCTCCTCCCTTCTCTCTCTGCTTCCCGGCCACCATGATGTGAGCATCTTTCCTCCTCCACGCCCATCCGCCATGATGCTCCTGCCTTGGAGCAGTAACCATGGACTGAACCCTCTGCAACCATGAGCCTAACAAACCTCTCCTCCCTTAAATTGTGGGTGTCAGGTGTTGTGTCCCAGCAATGGGAAAGTGAGCAACAGGACTCAGGTCCTTGCCAACTGATGAAGCCAAAGGACTTGTGTGGGTGAAGGGAAATCAGAGTCTGTGGAGAAGGAAAGGATTGCACTTCTCTTTAGCAATTCCTTTCCTGTCTTTCTCTGGGGCTTTCTGAATATGGTGAGGATGGTTCCTACCTTTTCTCTCTGTGTACTCTCTAGAAATTGATTCTGGGACCATCTTATCTCCCAGTGTAAGCATGTGCAGTGCTAATAGAATACACAGTGCATGTTTAAGAAAAATACATTCCAGTAACAAACTCATTGCCATGAATCCCCTCAAAGTCCTCCCTGGCTTTGCACACACTTGTCCCACCATCCTGGCCGCTTTCTGCAGCAGCTCTGGAGTCCTCTTTCCTGAGGGTCTTTACCAGGTGTGATCAAAAACACAGTGACTGCTGCTGCCGAGCGCCGTCCAGCAGAAAGACAGCTCATAAACACACGACGCTGTGTCCTCGTCCACCTTAGTCACCAGATTTGGCACCGTGTGACTTCTGGCTCCTCCCCAAGGTCAAAATGACCACGAAAGGTCAACGTTTTGAGTGCATTCAAGACAGTGAGTCAGCCAGGACAGCGCAGCTAACGACTCTATTGTTCACATTTGTCTATGCATGTATCTATCGCCCCTTGTGTGTTTATTTCAATATCTTATTTCTGTCCATCTATCCATCCATCCTTCCTTCCATCTATAATTCAGTATGAGTTAATAGCTGCTTGACAGAATAAAACGATTCCGTCTGAACCAGACAATTACTGAATGCAAACGTAGAGAAGAAAACCTAACTTGCCCTTGACAGGCCAAGGAGTTCATGCAGCCTTCGTAGGACGAGAGTTAATGTGACCTGAAAAGAATAAAATTTAGTACCACCTTAGTAGAAGGAAAGCGAATAAAACCAAGTGTGGCGGTGGACACTTTTAGTTCCAGAAAGGATTGCTTCAGAGGCTGAGGCAGGAGGGTTGCACGTTCAAGGCCGGCCCTGCATCCCCACACAAATACAGGATGCACACTAATGAAAGGGCTGGAATTGAGCGTCATGTTTGTCCCTTGCCTGTGCCCCTTTGGGCTTGGGTCAAGCTGATCTAACCCAGGAAATCCGGGATGCTGAGTCCCCTTCCAAGGGCGGAGGAAGAAGCAGGTACGAGAAGGCTTGGGGTCCCCCAGGGCATGAGGAAGCCTCTGTCTGTCTTCGCTGCTCTGCCAGTAGCCCTCAGGACGCCCTGGAGCCTTGTGGGAAACTCTTGTTGCCATGGCGATACATGGAGCGGGCGGGGAAGGAGGGAAACAGGGAAGGATGGGCTGGCCGGTAGATGGCTCCCGGGACCGCGCAATGAGCGAGTCTCAGCTCAGAGCCCGGGTTACTTAGCTTGTGGGCGGTAGGGAGGGCCAGGGACCCACTGGGGACAGAGGTACCCCGCTTTATTCCTTCCCTTTGCCCCTTTAAGGCCCAGGTCTCCTCAGGACGGCTTCAGATCATCTCCCCTCCACTCCCCCCCCCCGCAGAAGAGCAAACACAAAACGCGAAGAAGCTTCCTGTCCCCTTTGAATCCCTCGCCACCCCTTCCTGCAGCACTGAACTGGCCAGCAGCCTTGCGATCCCCCCTTGTCTTTCTTTTTCAAATGCGTGCAAGTCTTTGTGAATGGGTCACCACCGGGCGGCTTCCCAGAGGGCCTGGAAGGCCTCTGAAATGAGCAGAGTGGTTCATGGTCCTCATGGCTCCAAAAAGGCTGCCACTTGCTCTGTCATTGCATACACCTTATTTTGGGCTTTGTGCCTGATCAATAATAAAGTTCTTTTCTCTATCTTCTGCCATTGTACAGGGGTTTTTCTGGGAGGAGAGGATAGTTTGGTTTTCATTTGGTTTCCCTGGTACCTTGGGTGATTTCTTATCTGTGGAGCCAGTGGAGGGCTATGGTTAGACTCCATGGCCTTGAGATTCTGGTTGGATCTCCCTTTCAGCCCACCACTATTGAGCCTCGAAGAGTAACGTCAGGAATCATCCAAGCTCTTTTTTTTTTTTTTTTATGTGGGTACTGGGAGTCGAACTCAGGACCTCGTGCTTGCCAGCAGGTGCTTGTGCCACTGAGCTATCTCACCTGCCCTCTTCCTTTTTTTTTAATTAGGTAGAATTTGTATTTTTAGTATTTTTAAAAATTTTTATGAGTCCACGTATGCCGTGCATAATGATGACAGTCCTTGTGCGGAGTTGATGCGTGGATGGAATGCAGCTCTGTTCCTTTTTAAATACCCTCCCTCTCCCCTCCCTCTGTCTCTTGGTCCCTTCCCATCGGAGAAAGATCTGTCTCCTTACTTCCTGTCATCTATCTTTTATTTTGCTCTTTATTTACACTTTGGGTTTCTCATGTAAGAGAAACCATGTGACATTGAAGCTTGTGTGTCTGATTTATTCCACTTAACATCATGGTCTCAAGGTGCATCCATGTTCCTACAGATGCCTGAGGTGTATCCTTCTTCATAGCTGTGTAGTACTCCACTGTGTGTAAATACCTTATTTTCCTCCCAGAACACAGACCCAGGTCCCCAGCGCTCAAAGCCCAGTATATCCCTGGGGGAACTTCGTGCTGTACAGAGTCACACTGAGAAATATTCAGAAAATGATGCCCCGAGGAGCAGCCTCGAAGCCCAGGCTGTCTCTGCCTCCTGTCTCTCACCGTTGACCGACCTTGCTTGGTCCCCTTCCTCGGTTCCCCTAGGTTGCACCCTTCTCCCTGCGTACACTGAATTACGTCACACGTCCGCTTCCCTCTGTTTCTTTACCCACGTGTGTGTGCGTGGTACATAGCGGAATCCAGTGTGGGTCTGTGCTTCAGTGCTGGGTTCAGTGCCCCATTTGTTTTTCGTGTATGAGAAACTCCTTGGTGACTCTTGCTAGCACCCGGTGGCCCAGCCGCGTGTTCTGCCTCCACGTCTCTGAAGCTGCCAGCCGGAGAGCTGGCTGCTTTCAGGCAAACCCTAAAGAAAAAGTTATCGGGCAGTGGCACACTAAGCAGCAGGACCCTTGGGAAAGAGTCCATCTGCGCCCGGACGGCTAGGCTGATGCAGGAGGGCTTCCCGAACAGGTCGTGCGAGGACCTGCCCCTGGAGGTGGGGATGGGTTCCTTAGTGGCCAATTCCACCCTGCAGTGGTGTGAAATTACTCCCTGGTGACGTCTCCTGTCCCCAACGGTGGAGCCCCAATGTCAGAGCCCAAATACCCATTATTTCCGTTCCAGGAAAGAAAGTGAATGCCCACTCTGGTGCCCAAGGCCCGGCCAGGTTTCCGCCCTTTGCAGGGACAATGAAAATTTCTTCTTTCTTCTGTCATTTTTGTTTTGCGTCTTTTGAGACAGGGTCTCGCTGTGTAGTCCTGGCTGGACTTTAACTCACTTTGTAGCCCAGGCTGGGCTCGAACTCACAGTGATCCTCCTGCCTCAGCCTCCCGAGAGCTGGGATGACAGGCGTGCGACATCACGCCCGGCTCCTCCATTTTTTTTTAAACTAAATGATTTGTGTTAGTGCGTGTCTAGGCGCGCGTGTGTGTGGCGTGTGCACGGGTGAGGGGTTTGCGTGTGTGTCTGCATGTTTGTCTGTGTGCGTTTGTGTGCGTCTGCGTTCATTAGTGTGTATGTATACAGCCTGTGTGCATGTGTGCTTTTTCATTTATGTTGTGTGTGTTTGTGCAATGCGTATTTGTGCGTGCACGCGCGTGTGTGTGGACGTGAGGGTGTGTGTGCGTTTGTCTGTGTGTATTTGTGTGTGTCCCCAGATGCGTGTCTACGTATCCACATCCGTGCGTCTGCAGCTGGCCCTCGGGTGTCCCCTCCTCCGTGTGCAGCGGACCGCGGGGCAGAGGCCTTGGTGGGAGCAGAGCAGTTTCACCCTCTCACTGCCCTGACCTCTCCGCTCTGTGGGTCCCTCGCGCTGGTAAACTGAGGCCAGCGGACAGGCCTCCCCGACTGGGCACTGTGCACGGGGTAGAGCAACGATTCTCCCAGGGCCTGGGCTGCACGCGTGGCCTCAGAGCCGTGGCTTCGCCACAGCCTCTGTCCTGGGCCCCCGGCTCGTTCCCCTGCAGCCTCCGCAGGTGACCTCGGAGGCCTCCCGCGCCCCGTCTTCATCCCCTCCTTCACGTCGGAGCTGGGGACCCAGCTAAGCACTTGCTGCACCACTGAGCACCCAAATAAAGTGAGAGGAAGAGGAAGAAGATGGAGGGGGCGGAAGAGAAAGAAAGAGCAGGAGGAGGTGCAGGAGGAAGAGAAGAGAAGAAGTGAACGCCTGCGGGTCGACCAGTTACCCCTGAGCATCCTGGCATGATTGACAGGGGCCTGCGCAGACGCAGGGCATCTTGGGAGGTCCGGTGCCCCCTGTGATTGACAGCTGCCTGGCGCCATAGCTGGATGACTGGCGAGTGGGCTCAGCCAATGAGAAACAGGAGCGAGAGACAAAAGGGCGGGAAGAGAGAGGAGCCAGGTTGTTTATTCCTGGGGATTTACCTGGATTTTTCTTCCTGAGTGGAATCTGGCAGAATAGGCCCTCTCCCTTTTCTCTGGAGGGCTGGGGCGGTGCATTGTCTTTTCCTGGGGTTTCTTTTGCGCTGAGGTCGCACCTCAGGAATGTCCCATCTTTTCTCCAAGACTGTGGCTGGCTTGTCATCCCAATTCTTGAGAGGCTGAGGCAGGAGGATCTCTGGGAGTTCCAGGCCAGCCTGGGCTTCATAGTGAGTTTGAGGGCAGCGTGGGGTACATAGTGAGACCCTGTCTCGAAAACCCAAGCCAAACCAAATCAGTCAAAAATGTGTCATTAAGGGAAAGATTCGTTCTCAGATGTTTGGGCTTTCCCTCCGTGAGGGGGCTGCTAGGAAAATGAAAGCTGTTATAATGTAATGCATCATGTTTTGGGAGAATATCTTTACAAATCTGTCACGAACTACCTCACATTCATTAGGATGACTAATATTTATAGATATATAAATATATTAAAAAACGAGCGTTTGTGATTACGAGTAATAGGAACCCTTGTGCATTGTTCCAAAACAGTGTGACAGTGCCTGAAGAAACTAAATATAGTTACCACAGGACCCAATAATTTGATTTCTGGGTGTGTCCTCAGAAGAACTGAAAGCAGGGATTTGGAAAGCCGTGTTCAGAGCAGCATTATTCACATAGCCAAGAAGACAGAGCAACCCCAGGGTCCACGCATGGATGATGGATGGACACAGAATCTGTCCACGCAGTGGGATACTACTCGGTCATGAAAAAGAACATGACCACTGAAGATGGACTTTGAATGGGATTCCTAGAGGGACAGAGTAGGGAGGTGGTTACTAGGGTTGGGAGCAGGGACTGGGTGTCCAACGGAGACAAAGCCGACTTTGCAGATGCAAAAGTCCAGGAGGTGTGGCTTGCACGCATCTGTGGGTAGCATCGCATGACACCGAACTGTGTGGTAGAAGCAAGGGCTGCAAGGGCAAGTCGTGGGTGATGTGTGTCTCAGCACAGCATCTGGGGTCCTGGGATGGAGACGGAGTCACCCGGGGCAGGAGGGGAAAGCGGACAGAGCTCATGGGGCTGGAGGACCCTGCACCCCAGAGTGAAGGCTAGGCGGGGAACCTGCAGATCCAAGTGTTGGATGGGTGGGGGAGTAGGGGTGCAGGGGAGGGAGGGGGGTACAGGAGCGGGGCAGGGCATGGAGGGGCAGGGAGGGCCCGGATGATCTGGACCAGGTGTGGATGCGGGGAGCCTGGCTCCCTGGCTGGTGGCCCTGGACTTGCAGCCAGCATCCTTGGGCACCAGTGACATGGGGCGCTTGGGGAGAGAGCCGGCGTCCAGCAGGAGGCGCGCGTATGCCATCCAGCCTTGGTGACCAGGCCTGCAGGTCCCTGGGCCCTGACGCTTGCTTTCTTTATTTCATTCCATGAGCAGATGCTGCCTGCCGAGAGACCTGCCGTGTGGCTCCCGTCCCTCGCTGCCCAGAGCCCAGCACCCGGAGGCAGCAGGGCGGCTTCCGCGCCTCCCCGCGTGTGGCTGCCTCCCTGGGAGCCCGGCCTTGTGTACGTGGCAGGTTCCAGGCGGTGACCTGGAGGCTTTGCGGGGACGCTGCGGACATAGGGCTGATGGTGCATTTTCCACAGATAACGACGGAGCCACCGGAGGTGGGAAGCAGCCGCTTGCTCGGGCCTCTGTCGACTCCCGAGGGAGGAGCAGAGTCGCAGGCCGAGCAGGTCCGTGGCTCTCGTGCGCTGGTGGCCATGCGGTCCAGGATGATTGGAGACAGAGCTGCAAGCTCACGCACGGTCAGGAAGTGCGAGGGATGTGCGTGTGTGCACACACGGATTTCCAAGCGTGCGTGGGTCTCTACCTGTGCCCGTGCCATGAAGACCCTCAAAATCCTCTGGTGACAAAGGTGGCCGAGGACACTGTTGTGTGACAGTCTATCTTCGCCCGCGTCTGCCTTCGTCTCCATGTTTATGTCAGCGTCGACATCGATATCGATCTCTCGTTTCTGAGTCTCTGGCCTGTGTCTGTGTTTTCAGCTGTTTCTCCTTCTGCATCTACGTCTCGACTACGTCCGTGTCCGTGTCCGTGTCCGTGTCCAGGGTCAACATGGAGATGTGTACTGTCCCACCCCAGAAAGAATGGCCGTCATCAAGAAAGCAAATAAGCAAGGTGAGGCTGCAGGGAAAAGAAGCCCTGCTATGTTGATGGTGGGAGGGGAAAGTAGTGCAGCCACTATGGAAACCAGCGTGGAGATTCCTCAGAAACCTCACACCAGAAATCCCATCCGACCCAGCGATTCTCCATCGAGGCATCTTTCCAAAAGATTTCAAGACCTCATGTTACAGTGATTTCTTGCACACCCATGTTGACAGCAGCACAACTCATAACAGATAGGCTGTCCATCAACAGGTGAATAGATAAAGGAAATGTGGTGTTTACACACAGTGGAGTACTATGCAGCCACGAAGAAGGGTAAACTTGAGTCATGTGTATGTAAACGAATGCCCCTTCAGAATATAATGTTAAGTGAACTAAATCAGGCACAAAACGTTCCCCTTATATGAGAAATCCAAACTATAAATAAAAAGCAAAATAAAAGATTAAAAAAAATCTATGTCTATGTCAGTATCTAGATGTACACCTCTGAATCTCTGTCTGAGCCCGTATGAATGCCCGTGCGCCTGTGTGTACATATGCATACATCTCTGAGCGTGTTGCCGTCTGTCTGTGTTGATGACGATGCCTTGTGGAGGTCGCTCCCCATATCTGTGTTTGCGGTTGCTTCAGTGTGTGTCCTTGTGGAGTTTGCGGGGCTGACCGTGTCAGGGTCAGTATCTTTGAGTGTGACCTTCCCTGTTTCTTAACGTGCAGTCTAAGTCCGTGGCAATGTCCATGGTGTCCATGTGCTTATGGCCCAAGGGGGACAGTCAGAGGAACACTCCCTTGTTCCTCAGTTCCTTCAAGAGTTTGGGTCGCTCTCGGTCCCCTAAGACCGATCCCTACATGCTGGGCGGGTGTGAATAGCAACCCGGTGATCTTCAGAACTGAGGTGAAGGAATCTGAGTTCCCACACCTGAGGATGGGATGGAGCTCAGGGAATTCGCTCAGATAGGCAGAATCCAATGCAGGAGCAAGCCAACACCTGCTGACTTTCAGAAAACCACGCCCTCCATGCAGGGGGCAGATCACAAATTCTCATGGCCTCTCACTAATGCACAACATCAACCACTCCAGGCAGGCGCATGGCCCCCAAGATGTGCAACCCAGAGCTTGCCAGGTAACCAGTAAAGTTGGAGAACCAGGTGTGCACAGCATCTTCCAGAATCCACTTCTGCATCTCCCAGAACCCACTTCTGCATCCCCCAGAATCCACTTCTGCATCTCCCAGGATCCACTTCTGCATCTCCCAGGATCCACTTCTGCTTCTCCCAGGATCCACTTCTGCTTCTCCCAGGATCCACTTCTGCTTCTCCCAGGATCCACTTCTGCTTCTCCCAGGATCCACTTCTGCTTCTCCCAGGAGCCACTTCTGCTTCTCCCAGGAGCCACTTCTGCATCTCCCAGGATCCACTTCTGCATCTCCCAGGAGCCACTTCTGTATCTCCCAGGATCCATTTCTGTGGTTGGCAAACTTCTCCATATATCTTGGTTCCAGGCCAGGTGGTCCCATCTACTGGGTGTCAGAGACTTGGCTTAGTCGTCCTGCAGTGTAGACAGGAGGTGACCCGGATCCCGTTAAAAACCAGGTGCCCTCCCCAGCCCTGTGATCACCACTCTGCTTTCCGCATCTGTGACTCGAATACCGTGGACCTCGTGTAGTTAATGCAGGGTCTCGGAAGAATTTTACTTGGGTGCAGAATAGATTTGCCGAACCAGGTAAACGCAGGCTGAGTTTAGAAACCAGATGCGTGCTCCCTCGAGACAGGCTTTTATAACAAAAAGGAGCGTTCTTTGGTGGGAAATAAGAGGAACTAAGATAAGACCAGGGGTTGGAAACGAATGCAAATCAGGTTGTGAATTTTGTAAAGGCATTAGGATGTCCAGGGTGGGACCGAAACTGGCCAACGTCAAACCTTGCAAAAGCATGGTTAGATCCTGGAAAATTATCCCCATGGGCTGATTCGGCGTCTGCCACGGTGTGTGTGTGCGCGTGTGTGTGTGTGGTCATTTTTGCCTGTTAGGAAAATCTCTGAGCCTCCAGCGAGGACTTGGGCGCCTCTTTGGCCATACTTCTGCCACTGCGGATTTCCGCGGCTGCGTGTTATGCGGGGTTCTCTCTGCTCTCGGAGGACTTTTGGGAATGTTGGTGGTGGGAGCGACCTGTGTGTGTTTTAGGGTAAATTTAGAGGCTCCTGGGTATCACCCACACACTCACACATCAGATTCAGACACACCAACTCTTTCAACTGAGCTGTCTTTCCTAGTGTAGCCTTCAAAACTCTTTACTTTTCCTTTCCCCTTTGCTTTCTTTTCGTCTGACACTGTCAAGAAGAAAAAGCAATATTTTCTTTATGGCTCACAAAGCTCACAGTCGGGAGCCCCCATAATAAAGGTGGGTGAACATGAGAGAGGACGCATAGATGCATGTCGTGGGAGGTCCGCAGGTGTTTGACAAATGAAAAGAGGTCAGGGTAGCGTATCTGATTTGTTGGCCCCAGGAAAGTCTTTTCATCTGCGTGCTTTACCTCCCTAGCTGGCTGTTCTGAATGTGTCCCAATTCGCTGGCATTTAATTAACTTCATGCATTAAAAACACGTGGGATGAATTATCAGAATAATTGTATTTATTTTCTGGATTATAGAGTGATAGCATTTGTTGCTACTAAATCCCAGCATGATCCTTTGTCAAGTAGTGGTGACCTTGTGGATAGAAATCTGAATGCTTTTTGGATTCTGACCCCCAAATTCTCAGCAATTGGATCACGGGGCGCTGTGCTCCTCAGTGGATCCATCATGGATGAGCTCCTGGCTGAATGTGCTGTGGGAGGTGGGGCCTGGTGGGAGGAGGTCCCTGGGGTGTGACCTGGAAGGGGGAGTTCTTGTCCTCAGTTCCTCTCTTCTCTCTCTGCTTCCCGGCCACCATGATGTGAGCATCTTTCCTCCCCCACGCCCGTCCGCCATGATGCTCCTGCCTTGGAGCAGTGACCATGGACTGAACCCTCTGCAACCGTGAGCCCCATCAACCTCTCCCCCTCCACATCGTGGGTGTGCAATACTTTGCTCCAGGGCTGTGGAAAGCTGATGAATACAGACACGGATACAGCGGAGTGTCCGGCTGTGGTCCACGATGGTTGGTTCCATCCGGAATGGACTTGTGCACTCTTGGTGAGCTTGGATAACCCACCTTCCGGGCTCTTCCATTTATCCAGGAGGATCCCCTGAAAGCAAGCTTCATAAAAGGAAATGAGGCCTAATTGAAGAAAGCATTATCTTCCTCAAATACCAGTCCCAACGGCACAGGGCAGGGGGTGAGGGGAATGCGAAACGAAGGTGAGGTGGTGCCTCACCATGGTGCTCGTTTGTCTCAGGGCCACCTCTCGGAGGTTCCAAGAGGGCTGCTGTGCTGGACGTGGAGCCCAGACTGACCTTTCAGGGCGCCTGTATCGCATGGGCATCGCATGGGCATACACAGGAGTCTGAGATCCGGGTGGGTACTGCGTGTCTCGGGCCATCCCGGACTCCATCTGTGGGAGTCCCCAGGGCAGCCACAAGAAATGACTACAAACTGGGGGCTTAAAACCACGGGACTCATCCCCTCTTGGTCCTGGAGCCCAGGAGGCTGAGACCGAGTTATCCCAGGGCTGCGCTCCCTCACCAGGCTCCAAGGGAGACGCTCCTGCCTCTGCCTCCTCCTGGGGCTCCAGGTGGCCCTGGGCTGCGGCCCCCTCTCTCCAGTCTCTGCCTCCATCTCCACGCGGCTTCTCCTCTGTGTCTGTGTCCCCTCTTCTGTCTCTCATGAGGACACTGTCATTGGATTAGGAGGCTGAGGCAGGAAGGTCTCCTCTCCAGATCCTCTACTAATTCCCTCCACAGGGACCCTGTTTATGTCTAAGATGGTATCCTGCGGTTCTGGATAGATGTGAAATTTTGAGGGGCTAAAAAGCAGATCCAGGCTGGTGAGATGGCTCAGCGGTGTAAGCGCCTGCCTTGCAAGCGCTACGGCCCGAGTTCGACTCCCGGATCCCACATACGAAAAAAGGGGCCGGTGATATCGCTCAGCGGCACAGGTGCCTGTTGGTGCGCGAGGTCCTGAGGTAGACCCCCTGGTACCCACAAAAAAAAAAATAAATAAATAAAAAATAAAAAGCAGATCCAGGGCTTTTAAGATCAAAGGTCGTGACATTCGACGGCTGCTGAAAGGAAGGATAAAAAGCCCAAGAAGGTCGCCTTCGTCTCAGGAGTCTGTGTGGCCCCGGCCCCCGGGCGCGCAGAGGCCGTTTCTGATCTTGGCGGGGATGCGTGTTTTTCCCTTTCCTGCGGCTGCTTCCTGCGATAACGAGGGCTTCCTAATTGGAGCTCCAGCTCCGGTTTCTCAGTGAGGCTGTGGGAGGGGAAAGCACCCCGCTCCAGCTCCGTGCTTTGCTTGGCGGATTTTCAGGGGGTTGCTGAGGGGAGCTGCAGGCCTCTGCAGGCGCGGCAGCATCTGTGTTTTTATAAAAAAAATCTGCATCCACTGAATCTGTGAAATCGGTACAAACGCGCACCCAGGCGTCTCTATACGGCGCCCCTTCGCTCTCTGAGGAGTGGGGGCTTGGCGTGGACTCACCCTGGCCAGGAAAGATGGGACCTCGGGCCGTGGCACCTGGGAAGTTCTTTGTGTGCAGCACAGCGCATCCTGGTGTCTGTCCACCTCCCCAGCCTGGCCCGGCCACCCCGTCCCTTTCCCCAGAGCTGCAGTCCTCCCCTCTCTTCAGCTCTGCCGAAGCACCAGTTCTCCTGCCCTAACATTCCCGGGCACCGTGCACGAAGCCCATCTTTCTCTACGCGTCCGAGTCCGCAGGGCAAGGTGACCACACTCAGCAGGGGGAGCCGGTGTGCACAGGACACGGCCGCACTCTTTTTCTGACCCCGTACCCTCCCTTGCTGCTCCCTCCGTCTCTCGGTCCCCTTCCCGTCTGCGAACATTCTATTCCTGTTTCCTGTCCTCTTATCTTTTATTTTGCTCCTTAATTTATTTATAATTTGCTTTCCTCATACAAGAGAAACCATGTGATATTGAAGCTCACGTGTCTGATTTATTTCACTTAGCATTGTGGTGTCAAGGGGCATCCGGTTTCCCACACACGACTCAAGTTTATCCTTTTTCATGGCTGTGTAGTACTCCACACTGTGTAAACTCCCATTTTCTTTATCCATTCATCTACCGATGGACATATAAGCTGCTTCCAAGATGTAGCTGTTATGAGTTGTGCTGCTATAAAAATGGGTGTACAGGGCCGGTGAGATGGCTCAGCGGCATAAGCACCTGCCTGGCAAGCGCAAGGTCCTGAGTTCGACTCCTGGTACCCACATAAAAAAAATGGTTGTGTATGGGTTACCATGATGTGGTGTCTTTAACTCTTTTGACAAGATATCTAAAAGAGGAATGGCTGAGTCGAGTGGAATTTTTGGTTCTAGTTTTCTGAGGAATCTCCACACTGCTCTCCATGGTGCCTGTGCTAGTTTCCATCCCTCCAACAATGCAGAAAGGTTTCTTTTCCCCGCAGCCTCGCCGGCGTCTTTTTGATTTCTTGATGACGGCTGTTCTTCCTGGGGCGAGAGGGAAGCTCAGCGTCGTGTTATGAATGGTCGGTTTATTTTGCAGACTGGAACTCGTGGCTTTTCAGAAGTAACAGAGGATGTTTAAAATTTCCCTACGAGATCATCAGAAAGAAATATCCGGCTCGGTCCCCCAACTGTGGCTGGCTGCTGGGGGGACAGCACGCACGTACTGAGACCACCCCCCATCCCCAGCCAGGTGTTTTGAATTAACAAAGCGATTCTGGAAGCCACACTGGTGGGTCCTCAAGTGCTATGGCTAGGATCACACTGTGACCAAGAGCTCCGTCCTCGGTGTCGTCCCTAAATGGTTCAAGATGTCCATCCCCGTGAAAGCATGGACACAGACTTTTATGGCAGCACTGTCCATGGGATGCAGCCCAAATGTCCACTGAGGGACTGTTGGAAGAAGACAACGGGGTCCGTCCACACAGTGGAATATTACTGAGCCATGAAAAAGAACGGGGTCTGATACCTGCTATGTCGTGAAGGGTCCTTCACAGCCCGATGCTCAGTGAGAGACACAAAAGGCCACTTAAAAAGGAGTCCACGGATGCAAAATGTCCAGAACAAGCAGATGTGGAGAAGCAGAAAGTACACTCGTGTTTGCTTAGGTCGGAGGGGCAGAGGTGGGTAGAGAAACAATAGCTGATGGGCCTCGGGCTCCTGCTTGCCAAGATGCAGTTGAACCAGCTGCCGTCTTCGGAGAGGCTGGTGTGCAAACGTGGACCTTGGTTGATGTCTGCGACTTGGGCTTGGGAGGGCTCCTGCCATCCTGGATGCTAGAGCGCCTCACCGTGTGGGCCGACCGCACAAGGCAGCGTGTGCCCCATGACCCCTTCCTTCTGGGGCCCACGAGGGGGGCTGGGAGGCGGCAGCGCATTATAATCGAGTCAAGCCTCTCTCTGAAATGCCCTGGTGGGCAGCATCACATGAGTGTTGTCCGATGCCATTGCTGGAGGTATTCCAGGGATCCCGTGGGATTCCACTGGGAGACTCTGAAGCCAGGACCTCTTCCCTCCAAATTTTACCCCAATTACTTGTTGATTGCACGGACATCACACTAAGTACTGAAATAAAGACACATTTGGAATCAGCATGAGTGTCCATCACTGGATGAATGGATGAAGAGCACGGGGTAGATGCTCATGGTGGAATATTATTCAGCCATGAAAAAGGATAAGATCCAGTTACTTTTGGCAACATAGAATGGGAGAAAAATTTTAAGTGCAGTAAGCTAGGCTCAGAAAGACGAGTATTGTGTGGTATCAGTCCCATGTGGAACCTAAAATAGTTGGTCTCGCAGAACCAGAAATGTAGCAGGATTGGGAGTCATGAAATGGAGGAAGATTGCATAGTGGGTGCAGGGTAGGAGTTTGATGAACAAGCTTGAGGGGTCTGCTGCATAGTAGGGTGACCATGGTTCATAATGAAGAGGCAGGAAAATGGGTGGAATTTGAGCGCATCACACTAAGTGAAATGGGCAGACTTGGAAAGCTGAATAGTGCCTATTTTTTCTTCTTTGAAAAACCTAAAATGTAAAACAATGACTGAATAAAACAAAACAGGCGATAGGAAACTGGAAGGTAGATTTTTGGAGCTGAGGAAGGGAATGAGCAAGAAGTTAAGAGCAAAGGGAGAGGGGTAAAGGAATTAAAAATGATGAAGATAAGTTATGGGCACATACCCCAAAGTGAACCATGCCATTCTGTATTACAACCATGGACGAATAAAAGACAGAAAAATAAGAAAACGAGAGGTCTACAAGGAAAAAAACCTGAAGTACTGCATGTTTCAAAATAGCTACAGGAAAGAGTTTGAATGTTTTCCTACAAAGAAAGTAAACATCTTCAAAGTGAGAGAAGAGCTGATTATCCTGATTGGATCGTTACACAACGTGGACACGTATTGCGTGCTATAATTGTGTGAATTATTGTGTGTGAACGAAAAGTAAGTAAAACTAAAGTATAAAAGACATTCTTTCTACGACCTGCACCTTTAAGTACCATCTCACCTGTATTAAAAAAAAATATATATATATATATATGTATATATATATATATACACACACACATATATTTATGTACTCTCACTGTGAATACAAAGTTATAACAAGCTTCTATGTTCTATTGTACAATAAGGTGAATATCATTAATGATAAATTTGCAGGTAAATGGATGGCGCTTGAGACCATCATGCTAAGTGAAATAGGCAGACTCAGAGAGTTAAATATTGGGTAAGTCATAAGGTGTCATAAAGTGACTAATAACATGTCACCTTGGGGACTCTGTGTGGTCCCCAACTCCTGCCTTTCTGGTTTTTCCCTTCTCTCTCTGCTTCCCGGCTGCCATGATGGGAGCGTCTTTCCTCCTCCACACCCGTCCGCCATGATGTTCCTGCCTTGGAGCAGTGACCATGGACTGCACCCTCTGCAACCGTGAGCCAAATTAGACCTCTCCTTTTGAAAGTTGTCCATGTCAGGCATTTTGGTCACAGTAACAGAAAGCTGACTTACACACTCACTTGCTGAGAGGGACAGGGGTGGGGCTGGCTCAGCCTTTGTTGCCTAATAATGTTAACAGGGCCCCTGCCTCATTTTTACAATTCCTGTATTCATTTCATGAGCTTCTGGATGCTGGTCATTCTCCATTTCTTTTGTGATTAGATTGCTCTATTTCACTTTATTTCTTCCAGTTTTTAAGCCAGGAAGCCTGCCCACTTCATCTTCTTCCCTTTCAGTGCCTCTGTCTGAATTATCCCATCTTGGCAGCTGTTTTCACCCTCTTAGTTGACGATGGTTATTTGTATGCTGATGTGTATGATCTGCAAGGGGAAATTTATTACCTCTGACGCAGGCTTGGAGATTTTGTAAAAAAACATAAGGCAAAAGGGAGTCGATAGCTTGACATCTGCTTGATGGAGAGTTCACAAAACCAGAAGCTTCTGAATGCCAGGAAGATATAAATTAAGCTGAAAGGACATTAGTTAGATTAATATCTGCTCTGGGGTGGTAGAGGAATCATTGCTTATCTCATTTCTTTTCTTCCTTCCTTCCCTCCTTCCTTCTCTCCCTCCCCCCTCCCTCCAACTTTCTCTCTTTTTCTTTCTCTCTCTCTTTCTTTCTTTCTTTCTTTCTTTCTTTCTTTCTTTCTTTCTTTCTTTCTTTCTTTTGCAGTACCATGGTTTTTTGCACTAACCTACATCTGCTGCTCAATTTTAGTTTTTATTTTAAGACAGAGTCTCTCTAAGTTGTTAAATCATCCAGGCTGTGTTCAAACTTGTGATCCGCCTGCCTCAGCCTCCTGTGTAGCTGAGATTACAGGCATGCACCATCATGTGTGGCATTATTGTAAAACCTATGTCCACATAGTTTTGTTGTTGCAGTAAGTATGCAAACCTCCGGATTTATTGATTGATTTTGTGGTTCAAATATGGAGGGTAAGCACTTGTTGTGGGTTCAATTATTTCTCCAAAAAGAGATGCCCACCCTGTAAATCTCAGAACCTGGGATGGGGCCTGATTGGAAACAGGGTCCCTGCAGAGGGAATTCATGGAGGATCTGAAGATGAGACCATCTTGCCTCAGCCTCCTGAATCCAATGGCAGCGTCCACATGAGAGACAGAAGAGGGGACACGGACACAGAGGAGAAACCGTGTGAAGATGGAGGCAGAGACTGGAGTGACGGGGCCGCAGCCCAGGGCCACCTGGAGCCCCAGGAGGAGGCAGAAGCAGGAGGATCTCCCCTGGAGCCTGATGAGGGAGTGTGGCCTGGGACACCTTGGTCTCAGACTTCTATTCTCCAGGGCCAGGAGGGCACGATTTCCCATTATTAGTCTGGGGGACTCTTTTATTCACCCCAGACACTAATACAGTTATGTTAAGAGCAATGCTGTGGCCTCAGATTTCCCTTCCATATGATCCAGCAAATCCAATCTGGGGTATATAGAGAAGAGAATTAAAAGGAAGGGGTCAGACAGGTATTTTTACCAGCGTTGTTCACAAATAGTTGAAAAGTAGAAATCACCCAGATATCCATGGAAGAATGAATGAAGAAACTGTGATTCATCCTTGGAGTAGAATATTATTCAGCCATGAAAAGGGAGGGATTCTGACACCTGCTATGACATGGCAACCCTTGAGGTCATGATGGTCAGTGAAAGAAGCCAGAAACAAAAAGACGTATGCCACATAACCACACTCATAGGAGGTTTACATACTCATTAAATTCTTAGAGGCAGGGAAATGGGGAGTTGTTGTTTAATGGGAATAGAGTTTCTGACTAGGAATATGGAAAGTTCTAGAAATGGGTGTTTGTGGTGGCTGCACAACAAAGTAGGTGCTCTCAATGTTATTGGACTACGTATTTATAATTGTTAAAAGAGTTGTATATTTCAGTTTTGTCATCACTAACACACAATGCCTGACCCCACAGCTTAGAGGACAGAGATTGATTAGGCTCATGGTTTCAGAGGGTTCAGTCCATGGTTGGCTGCTCCAAGGCAGGAACAACA
Organism: Erethizon dorsatum; assembly: GCA_028451465.1. Lineage (NCBI taxonomy): Eukaryota > Metazoa > Chordata > Mammalia > Rodentia > Erethizontidae > Erethizon > Erethizon dorsatum. The sequence continues at coordinate 1,380,771 of CM051843.1, forward strand.
TGGCGGACGGGCGTGCAGGAGGAAAGACGCTCACATCATGGTGGCTGGGAAGCAGAGAGAGAGAGCAGGGAGGAGCCAGGGACAAGAATTCACCCTTCCAGGTCACACCCCAGGGACCACCTCCAACCAGGCCCCACCTCCTACAGCACATTCAGCCAGGAGCTCATCCATGATGGATCCACTGATGAGCACAGCACCCCGTGATCCATCACCTTCCAAAGCCCCCCCTCAGAACAGAGGAGACCTTCATGGGATATTTTAGATACAAACTGTAGCGAGAATAAATTTTATGTTATATATATATTTTATCTCAATACAAAAATCATTGAAGAACTTACAAGAAACTCTAGAACTAAGCAGGCCAAACTCCTCCGTGGCCACTCTCCGGGTCTCCATGCCCCGGCCGAGATTCCTACAATGATCTCCCCCTGGTTGAGATTTCTACAGTAATCTCTCTTCTCTTTCCATGCCTGTTCCCCTACAATTTGTTCCCAACCCACTTGTGGAGACATCTTTTGAAAACCAAACTCACTGTTCACTATTCTGCAGTCTGCCCTTTAATGAATGAGTAGATACACAAAATGTATTTCATCCATGCATGACCTCATTGACCCTAATCTCTGCCCAAAGCCCCATCTCCAAATACCATGTGTGCTGCGCAGTCTTCATTGTCAACTGGATCGGCTTGGAGGGCATTGAGGAATCAGCAAAGCACACTTCTGGGTGTGTCTGGGTGAGTCGTGGGGGTGCAAGCTTGGGGTCTCTATCAGTCCTTGGTCCCTTCTTCTCTGGTCCTCTCTGTCTCTGTGTCCTGGCCACCATGACGTGAGCATCTTCCCTCCACCACACCCATCAGCCATGATCTTCCTGTCTTGGAGCAGCTGACCATGGACTGTACCCTCTGAAACCGTGAGCCTAAAAATCCTCTCCTCCTTTAAGCTGTGTGTGAGATATTTTATGCCAGCAACCAAAATGTGTCTAATCCCCCAGCATATGGTGAGTTAGGCTTTAATATATGCTTTGGGTGGGTGAATACAAGTCAGTCCTTAGCAGCTAATAACACTGAAGGAATTTGCTAAAATCTATCCTCTCCACAGTTTCCACCACACTGACCTTGGTTCCACATTTATTTTTTTTTTTTGTGTGTGTGTGTGATACTGAGGATTAAAACCAGAGCCTTCTTCTTACTGAGCTTCATCTCCATTCCTCTTTTAGTTTTTTATGCTTTACATTTTGAGACAAGGTCTTGCTAAGTCACGGGGTTTCCCAATCTGGGCTGGAATAGGTGATTCTCCTGCCTCATCCTCCCAGAGTGCCAGAATGGTGACCCTTGGCACAGGCACGGCCCAGTTGGACTTTGGGACATACCGTGGTCTTGGTCCAGCAGGTGGCTTTAGGACTTGCTGCATTGCTTATGTGTTTATCTTCAAGAACATCACCACTGGATGACAGGAATCGCAGGAGGACTTGGCAGATGGGTTTGGGACATCGTGGAGAGCAAGGAAAACGCTCCCTGTCCTGGCCCGAGGAAAGCTTGTCATTAGATAGGAGATGCAAGGAAAACAGACGCCCACAGGCCTTTGTAAAATCCCAAATCTCTGGAGGAAATAAAAGCTCCCAGGCCTCATGGTGAAATTTGGTTCCCGCCGTGGAGCTACCGTGGAGGGAAGCCCAAGGCCCTTGAAATAAAATGGAAGGAGACAGAAGCCCAGGGTATGAGAACAGAGATCATGAAAGAATAGGTTAGATAACCTCACCACTCAGGAGGCTGAGGCAGGAGGATCACTGTGTGTTCGAGGCCAGCCTGGGCTACATAGTGAGTTGAAAGCCAGCCTGGACTACGTCGTGAGACCCTGTCTTAAAAAGCAAAACCATGAAACTAAACAAAAGAATACTGTTCCAGAATAGGCCCCGAGGCTGGGCTTTGACTTTGGCTGGGCACGGAGCCCAGAGGACTTGGTCATTGTTCAGGGATAGAGAGGGTGTGTTAATCTCGTAACTTCTCGGGGAATCCCACACGTTTAGTTGCTGAGATTACTCATGGTAGGTGCTGCCCTGCAGGATTACTGCGGTGTACACTTGTGATCGTTTAGATGTAAAGTGCCCCCCAAGAAGCTTGTGTGTTCAGAGGCTGGGATTTTAGGGGATGACTGGATCATAAAGGCACTGTAATCATCAGCAGATTCATCTATTGATGGAATCATAATTCGATGGCATTATTGGGAGTTGATGGGAAATTAAGAGGCGTTGTCATAGCTGGAGGAAGCGAGTCATAGGGTCATGATTTTGAGGGCTTATTTTGTACCAGTCCTTTCCTCTCTGGCTCTTTCTTTCTCTCTGCTTCCAGGCCACCATGATGTGAGCGTCTTTCCTCCCTCACGCCCATCCGCCATGATGTTTCTGCTTTGGAGCAGCCGACCATGGACTGAGCCCTCTGAAACCATGAACCCAAAGAAGTCTCTCCTCCTCTGTTTTTCTTAGTTATTTTTGTCACAGTGATGGGAAACTAACACAACACCAGTGACATGGTGATATAATATAGAGAGAGGTTTATCTATCTGAGAATTTGCCATAGTTCTTTGCTGGCTGGGATCTGAGGAGGTGAAACCTGTCAGTAGCCCGTGAGGGAGTATACACAGTCTATGAAAATGTTAAAAGATGACATTTAATTAAAAATCCCTACCCAGGGACAAGTAAGGATAAAAAGACCATAAGAAAAATGATTTGAAAATCTGTCTTTTTGGCTGAATGTCTCTACCACATCGAGCTTTTGACAAGTCTTTTTAACCTATTCAGTAGGAATGTCACTGTAATCAATTTTGCACAAGATCTCTTGCTTTCTGGTATTTTCATATTTCCATAATTCATTTCATTAGGAGAGAAACTCGGGTTTCTAATAATGAACCTTCTGAATATCCAGCTGAAATATGTCTGAGTCGGACGCTCTTAATAGCTTTTATGAAGTGAAATTAAGCTTGATTTGAGTGGCTGGAATATTCATGTGAAAAAGATTGAAAATGTCATGCAGCTCATCTCTGCTAGATGTATGTATTGTAGGAGGATGAACAAATCTTTGAATTTTTAAAATTTGGGGTAATCACAGACCTACCAACGATTGGTGAAGATGGCACCTCTTTGCACCTCTGGCTTTCCCAATGGCAGAACCACGGGACCTTCACCAAAACTTAAAATGATCATCAGTGCAGCACACTTTACAAATCTGCACGGTCTACTTGGATTTTACCAGCTTTTCCAGGAATGAGATTTTTTTTCAGGTTTTAATATAATAAATATAGTAAAACAAAAAATTATATAGAATAGTTTTATATGAATGGTGTGTTGTATGTTATGTATGTTGCCTCTTATATAATTACTTTATAACTATATGGATAATTTTATATAGACATTATGATGTAATCATTATAGCCATGCACATGATTATGGCTACACGATTGTACCATGTGACACATAATATGTTAAGGAACACAGAGGTAATGTACCGCCAAATATGACCTATACCATACTTTTAAAGCTATTTTGCACACAGAATACATTGTTATTCTCAGACTTCTATAAAGCAATTCCATGCTATCCCATTCTCGGTGAATTAGAGGAAGGTTATTGTATGAAAACTTCCCTTAGCTTTTTAAAATGCAGGTCGGAGGGCTGGGGTGTAGCTCAGTGTGAAGCCCTGGGTTCAATTCAAAGGCCTGGAAACAAACAAAAAAACAAGCAAAGAAAATAAATAAATAAACAAAGGCCAGGCTGGGTCTCCTGGTCTCAATGCGCGTCGCTTAACCTCCCAGCTAGCCGCTCCCATGACCTGAGGATAGTTTTTTGTTTTTCATTCTGCTTGGTTTCCTTAATGCCTCTCCACGGGGTGAGGAATCAGCTCACATTAGTTTAATATTTCATCTGCTCTGACCCTCACTCTGGGGTAATTATCTGCTGTCGCCCCAGCCATCTGGCCAGGGTACATCTGAGATGCAGCCTGCTCCGTGATGGATTATAACGTGGTCTTGCTGGCCTCTCGGTGACCTCTGGAATGAATATGCAGATCTGGCCCCTTCTTCAGGCCTTCTCCTGTCTCGACTTTGCTCTTTGAGAACTCTGGATACGGGCGGGAACCTACGCCTTCCATGTCCCAGAGAGTGAGTCATCCTGAGGGACCGGCAGGTCAGTCTGTGTGAGTGTGGACAGATCCCACCACACTGCTCCGATTTCCATCACTGGGGCCAAAATACCTAGTTAAAGCAGAGAGCTGTATTCTAGCTTACAGTTTCAGGGGTTCCAGTCCATGGTGGGCTGTTTCAAGGTATAAACAACATGGCGGAAGGAGGTGGTGGAGAAAAGATGCTCCCATCATAGTGGCCAGGAAGGGGAAAGAGCCAGGGACAAAACATATCCTTTCCAGTCACGTCCCCCATGAGCTACTTCCTCTAACTCTGCCCCTTCTCCTAAAGTTTTCATCTCCCCAAAAGCCCCTTAATCTATGTTATACTCTAGATCTAAAATGTCCTCTAAAAGTTCAGAGGCGGGGCTTTGGAAGGTGATGGATCACGGGGCGCTGTGCTCCTCAGGGGATCCATCATGGATGAGCTCCTGGCTGAATGTGCTGTAGGAGGTGGGGCCTGGGTGGAGGTGGTCACTGGGGTCCACCTCCTCCTTCTCTCTTGTCCCCGGCTCCTCCTTCTCTCTCTGCCTCCTGGCCGCCATGATGTGAGCATCTTTCCTCCTCCATGCCTGTCCGCCATGATGTTCCTGCCTGGGAACAGCAGACCATGGACTGTATGCCCTGCAACCATGAGCCAAATCCAACCTTTCTTCCCTTTAAGTTGGGAGTGTCAGAATTTGTGTGTCAGCAATGGCAAAGCCAACTAATACAATCTAGGAACCAATAAATGGGTGAGTCCACTCATGAAGCTAGAATGTTCCTGAGGCATTGATTGGGAAAAGAGGAGTAGGTTTGTCTTGGAAGAGGTGTGCCATGTTGGAGCAAAGCACATAAAATAAACCAGTGACAATGGTATAGATTCAGCCTCCTCTGGAGGACTCAGTTCTGTGATTGCCACAGAAGCTTGGGGTGGGGGAGAAGATCCCATCCAGATTGTAGTTGGAGTTCATGGCTGTGTAGCACCAAAGACCCTGGCTTTCAACCCCACTCTTGTGTTTCCTTCCAGAAGCAAAGGTAAGGACATGCCTGGGCTAGCTCACTAGACCTAAACAATGGGGGGGGCTTGTCTGGGATAGACCTACTCCAGCCTTGCCCAACCCAGATCAGAAAATCCTTATATGCATGAAGATACAAACGGTTTTTACTTTAGATTGTTTCAGAACTGTTTGTTACTCAGCAGTAGCTAACTGATACAGGAAAGATATTCTATGTACAATAGCAGTTGTGCACTCAACCTTGAGGCTGGTTGTTACCCAGTGATAGCTAACTGATACAGGAAAGGTATTCTGTGAGCTCTAGCACTTTATGCATTGGATTTGGGGGGACTGGTCATTACTCAGCTATAGCTGAATGATATAGAAGAGATGTCTTGTGAGAAATACCATTTTATGTACTGCATTGAGAGGCTGTTTGTTACTCAGCTGAAAGTGCCCAACTGTATTTGTGGCAGCTTCTTACTCAGGTAGAGCTGATATAGGAATGGTATTCTGTGAGCCATTGCACTTTATGCATTGAGCCTGAGGACTATTTGTTACTCAGCTATAGCTAACTGGTATAGGAATGATATTCAGTGAGCTACTGAACATTACACATTCAATTTGGAAGCTGCTTGCAACTCAATAGGTAACTGATACAGAAGAGATATTCTGTGAGCAATAACACCTTATGCAAAGGGTATGGGACTATTTGTTAGTCAGCAATAGCTAACTGATACAGGAAGGATACACTGCTACCTCAGTTTGCGAACTTAATTCTTTCCATAATTCTGGTCACAAACTGAGTTGGACAAGAACTGAATCAAATTCAATGGTTAGGTTCAATGTTGACTTATGGGGAAATTCGATTTGGTTCTCGTCTAGTTCAGTTTGCGACTAGAATTGTGGAAAGAATTGAGTTTGTGAACCAAGGCGTCACTGTATTGTGTGTATAAAAGTGCTTTATGTAGTGGATTTGGGGGCAGCTTGTTACTCAGCAATAGCTAGCTGATACAGGGAAGATATTCTGTAAGTACTAGCACTTTATGCATTAAATCCAGAGATTTGTTAGTAAGGCACAGCTAACTGATGTAGAAAATGTAATCTGTGAGCTGTAGCCCTTTCAACATTAATTCTGGGGATGCTTGTGACTCAGCAGTAGGTAACTGATTTAGGAAAGATATTTCTTGAGCAGTCGCTGTCCTTCTCTCCTGATCCTCCCAACCAGGCTCCTCCCAGGCTCTCTGGTCAACTCCTAATCTTTGCAGCATCTTTGTCCCCTCTAAGTTAGGCGTGCAGTTGCCCATATCTGACACTTCATCTCCGAGAGGTAGGAGCAAGGAGGAAAAAAAGATGTGCCTGAGCATATGTCCCTGTTTTATGTGCAGAAGTGGGGATTGAACCTCGAGACTTCTCACTGAGCCAGCCCTTCTTCATTTTTTATTTTGAGTCAGCATCTCGCTAAGCCACTAAGTTTCCCAGGCTGGGCTTGATCTTGCAATCCTCCTGCCTCAGCCTCCCAGGGTGCTGGGATTTCAGGCTCGCGTGACCACATAACTCGTTCCATTTCCCTTTTACCCTCTTGGGGTCTCGAGTTCAGGAGCCTTGTGTTTGATCGTTACTTTTCGTCTCATTGACATTTGCAGGATCCCGCTGGCGAGACACCAGGGTTTTTGCTGTTTATGGAGAGAGGGCTTCCGGGACACAGCTGCCTTCTGGCAGGAGCTTTGCCAAGCTGTCCTTATGAGCCTCAGGAGTTCCGCTTGGGAAAGCGATATCCGTGCAGGGTGGATGCAAACCTTATTCTCCTGTGATCTTGAAATCTCGGAAACAGGTTGCTCTTGGGCACCCCGCACTCTGGTCCAGTGTCTTCGTCTTCCTATTTATTTGTGATCCCTGCAGCCGAGCGCACTGCAGATGGCTCCAGTCGGTCTGTAGGGTGCGCGGTGTAGACTGGGATGGGTGGTGTTTTCATCGCTGATGGTTTTCAGAGTTACCTAGTGGCTTTTTGGACACCTGATCGCGAGCACAGATGCTGTTCTGCTACGGGGGGATCTTTGCTGGAAGCCGTTGGGTGTTGAAAAAAGAGGCGCGAGGATTTGTCGATCCTGAATATCGGCAGGTGCGAGGCGGGATTTATTGTTTTCTAGTTCAAGTGGGGAACTAGCGTGGAGAAATTCCAAGTGGAAATCATTTCGATGGTGGCCATGAGAGTCTACTGAAGATTGCACAGCCTCATCCCATAGTTAAAATCTTCTAAGGACACAGATTTCTCTTTGGGAAACTTTTCCTAGTCCCCTTCCCCAGGCAACCATCATCAATAGAGACAGAAATGGACACTGTGAAAGGTTTATGCAACACACTTTGGTGATGTGACTGTTTTCTGTTTGTTTTTTGAGATGGGGTCTTTACGAGGTGTGATCAAAAACATGGTGACGGCTGCTGCCGAGCTCCATCCAGCAGAAAGGCAGCTCGTAAACACACGACGCGGTGTCCTCGTCCACCTTAGTCACCGGATCTGGCACCATGCAAATTCTGGCTCCTCCTCAAGGTCAGAATGACCAGGAAAGGTCAAGGTTTTGAGTCCATTCAACATTGAGGCAGCCAGGACAGCGCAGCTAAAGACCCTCAGGAAAGAGGATGCCAGAGCTGCTGCGGAAAGCGGCAAGGATATGGGATGAGTGTGTGCAAAGCCGGGGAGGATTTTTAGGGGATTTGTGGCCATGTGGCTCTTACTGTGACAACTTATAAAATTTGCACGCACACTGTCTTTTTGGCTCTACTTGTTATGGACCTGCGGCCGGGATCAGGTGGCCATTGCTGGCTTTTGGTCAAGGTGATGCTGTTGTTTTTGGATGGAGGCATTCGCAGGGGCCGGGTGGGATTTTTGAGGCTTTTGGTTTGACCCAGAACACGAAGGAAGGCTCCCCGGGAGGCTTAGCACTCGGCTTGCTCTGTGCCCAAGCACAGCCTCCCGAGGCTTCCTTCCAAGGGTGCCTGGCCGGGCGGCAGCTGCTGCCGAGAGCAGAGAGTCGCCGAGGGCTGCGGCCCTGCAACTGCGTTTCTGCGGGGTCACCTGTCGCAGCCTCTGACCGTCCGTCCTGCGCCCCACAGGCTGGGAGCAGCTGTCTCGCGCCCTTGGCGTGTCTGGGATTGGCTTCACCCCTTGGAAAACAAAAAGGGTCAACACATTTTGTTCTCTGCATAGGAAACAACAAAACGACACGAAACAAGAAAAACCCCACAAGCCTGCGGGGTCAAATGCCTGAATACGGGGTTCTTTGTGCCCAAAGTGCTGACAAGAAACACTCCATACCCTGACACAAAGATAGAAAACCTCCCTTTCCGTGAGCAGGCAGATGTCCAGTAGCAGCTGCCGGGCTCTGGCACCGGGCAGCACCCAGTGCGGTGTGTGTGCTCTGATCCCTGTCCCAGTCGCATCTGGTCATCCGCGTTCCCATCTGCCTCAGGGAATTATTTGTGTCAACTTGGCAAAGTCATGATTTCTGAATATTTGGCCCAAACATCTGTTTAAGGGCCTGTTTTTTTTTTTTTTTTGAAGAGGCTGATATTTAAATCCATAGAACTTGAATACAACACATGGCCTGCTATAACAAGGGTGGGCCTCGTCTAATCAGTTGAAGGTCTCTATTGGAAAAGGACTGGGTCTTGGAGTTTGGGGTTTGGAGGCACCTTTGGGACCAAGAAAGACCCTTCGGTCTCTGCATTTGTCTTATAGCTCAGTGGGGGTCAGGCCCCTGGGTGCTCAATGCAAATGCAGATGGAGTGGGTTGGAGGGGCGACCCCACTAGGTGCCACGTTTCTGTCCCAGCCACGTTGTGTAGGGGGTGTGGCTAAGGGGCGTGGCCCAGGAGTGGCATGGCATATGTGGGCGTGGCTCAGACAGGGCGCATCACAATGGCGGCTTGGCCTTGGGGTGTGGCACATGGGGGCGTGGCTTAAGTGTGGTGCACCACAGACCTGGGCTAGAGGCGTGGCCTCGGGTGGGCGTGGCAACGGGGTGTGGCTTAGAGTTTACCACAATGGAGGCTTGGCTGAGGGGCGTGGCACAAGGGGCGTGGCTTATTGTGCACCACGAGGTGGGTGTGGTCTGCGGCATGTCACATGGGGGCGTGCCTTAGGTGTTACACCACAATGCAGACCTGGCCTAGGGGCGTGGCTCGGGGTGGGCGTGGCAGGCAAGATACTCTACAGTGGGCGTGGCTCAGGCTTGTTGCTCCAAGTGCACCTGCGAGCTAGGGGCGTGGCTCAGGAGGGGCGTGGCCTGTTGGACATGGCTTGGGGTAGACATGTGGCACAGGGTTCGTGGCCGTGGATTTAAGGTTCCTGGACCCGTAGACGTTCGCAGACTTCTTGGGGACCCACTTGTGCCCTGCGCTCAGCCGTGGACCTGCCGCCCACCTGGCAGAACCCAGAAGGTCCTTGTGGTCATCCTGCCTGTCCCTGACACGGTGGACAGGGTTCCCTCATCAAGGGCTCATCCTTTTGTAAGCTCAAAACACTACTTTCCCACTTTGGAAGTGGGCAGTGACCGCACCCTGCGTTGCGTTCTAAAAGCAGCCACAGCCTGTGATCCTAGCACGCTGGAAGGCTGAGGCAGGAAGAGCGCAAGTTCCAGGCCAGGCAACTTAGAGCGAGACACTGTTTCAAAAAATAAACTAAAATGAAATAACAATTCAAAAGGGCCGGGGACGTGGCTCAGAGCAAAGGCCCTGGCTTCAGTCAGCAGTACCACCCAAAAGAAGAGGCACAGGCCCAGTGCGGGGTTGCACATCTCTAATCCCAGCTCCTCAGGAGGCTGAGACAGGAAGATCGCAAATTGAGCTCAGCCTGCGACACTTAGGGGAACCCTGTCTGGATCAGTCTGTTAGTCAATAAGGCTGGGGATGGAGCCCGGCGCTTCCCTGGGTTCAATCCCCAGTACAGAAAAAAAAGGGGTGGGAAGGCTGTTGAGTCTGAATGGTGGTGTACACCTGTCAGCCACCACTATGGGAGGCTGAGGCAGGAGGATCTCATGTTCAAGATCAGCCTGAACTAAGAAAGATTCTGGCTCAAAAAAAAAGAATATATATATATATATATATATATATATATATATATATATATATATTTAGGCTGAGGATGTTGCTCAGTGCAAAGGCCCTGGGTTCGACCCTTAGAGCAAAAAATACGTTGATATTCTACAAACATGTTTTTGCATTCACCCTGATTTCTAGGATATTGTAGTTGATTTATTTAGTGAGTTCTTGGTGTCTGTTAAACTGGACACCACTCACCTAACCCTAACTGTGGTCCTGGTGAGGAGTGGATCCGTCCACCCGGAACGCTCATGCCCGCAACGTAGCACATTTCTGAGCACGCAAGTCCAGCCGTGAAAGGAACTGGGTGAGCCAAGCATTGCCCCAGGCCAGCCGAGAGAGCTGGGAGGCAAGGCTTTCTGCACCTTGGAGAGGAAGCTGGGAGATCGGCCTCGTGGATGTGGAATGCTGCCCCTCTCCTCCATACGTGGATACCAGTTGCAAAATGCAACTCTGCAACCCACAGCACGAGCTCGGCATTTCCCAGGTTGGCCTTGACTGGGCTATTTGAATGCAAATAAAACCATGACATTGTGTCCTCGTCCACTTTACTTACCAATCTGACACCGTGCAACTTCTGGCTCCTCCCCAAGGACAAAATGACCAGGAAAGGTCAAGGTTTTGAGTCCATTCAGGACATCGAGGCAGCCAGGACAGCGCAGCTAAAGACCCTCAGGAAAGAGGACTCCAGAGCTGCTGCAGAAAGCGGCAAGGACGGTGGGACGAGTGTGTGCAAAGCCGGGGAGGATTTTGAGGGGATTCATGACGATGTGTCTTTTACTATAATAAATCGTTTTAATCTAAAATTTCCCCTTACTTTTGATCTCTTACATCTCCAGCCTCAACCCTACTTATTTTATTATCAGAGTGTCATCACTCTGACCAGGTACACATTTCCCAGAAGCTTATCACGGCGTGTCCTCCTTCAACGCTCTTAACTAGATGGCTAAAACTCGCTGCGCATTAATTCACTCTAATGCAAAGGCCTGCAAAGTATCCTCTGATGTTCGTATTGACTCTATCTTGTAAAAGAAAAAAAAAATGGCCACGAAAGGAGAATCAATACCATTACTCTTCCAATTCTCTTTCACTCCCTGATTGCAAATGCTCACCTGCGCTGAGCCCCATACAAATAAGGACATGATGAAAGGGCTTTTGTTGGTAAATCACAGGTTTCCGGGGTTGAGAAAAAGAGAAGGAAAGAAACACAAACTGCTCACACCTGCTCATTTCTCAGCAGCCAAGTGCGGTTAAGCGATGCATAGCCCGAATCTGAATCGCTCGTTGCCCAGGTCTGCCCGGACTCGGGCCAGGAAAGTGCAAATTGCTTCAGACCCCCCTTTAGGATGGCTGCTTCCCACTGGGTGGTCCAGCGAGGAAGGGGACTCTGGTCTGGGTTAAAAGGCGGCAGGTGTGGACTCGGGGCAATTCCCACGCTATTACCATCCTATCCCACAAGGTCATCTCAAGGTCACAGAGCTGAGACCCAGAGCACAAGCAAAGTCATGTCATTGCCCTGCTCGTGAACGAAAGCAAGGGCAGCGTAGGTTTGCAACGTCCTCTATCACTCTGGAGATGTGACCAGAAAAGGCGGTGAGTATTTAAATTAAAAACAAAGAGAAATGCAGTCAAAGACACTTTGCCATGAATCGCCCCTCCCTCACCCCACTTGAACACATTTATTGAGATGTTCTTTCTTTGTTTTCTGAGAAAATCTCATTTTTGTGAGTCTATGTTTGCGGGACACGATGAGGAGATGCCGCTCTCGCGGGGAGCTGATACCCAGACAAAACAGCTTTCCTTGTTTTTTATCTCCTTCCCCCTTCCTCCATCTCTTGGGCCCCTTCCTTTTTGCAAAAGTTCTGCCTCCCTTTTTCCTTTATTTATATTTTGGGTTTCTCCGATAAGAGAAACCATGCCATACTGAAGCTTGTGCATCTGCTTTATTTCACTTAACACTGTGGATTCCAGGTGCATCCATTTTCCTGCAAACGGCTCAAGTTTATTGTTCTGTGCGGCACGTCCTTGCCGCTCTCCGCAGCAGCTCTGGAGTCCTCTTTCCTGAGGGTCTTTAGCTGCTGTCCTGGCTGCTCGATGTCCTCAATGGACAGAAATTGCCATGAACAAATCCTCATGGAAAGGTCGGCAGGGACGGAGTTGGATGCTGATCTTCCCATTGTAACCAAAGACACTTCAGGTCGGGGCGTTTCCATGAGGCTGCTTTAATGAAAATTTCATCGCCATCTGAAGCTGTCCTGTGACTGAAACCTGCAGTACTAAAACGTGTGGCAGCCGGGGTTTCGAGGGGTTTTGAGGGGTTCGTTTTTGTTGGGATCTTGGTGCAACAGGCAAGATGGGCAGGGGTTCGGTTTAGCGGCTGTCGCCTTTTTATCATGGAAGTGTGGTGGGGAATTCTTTGGGAACACGTTCATTGCTTTTGCTTTTATGACACCCGCGGAGTGGAATGTTTTACTCCCCTCAAGTCGGTGATTGGGTTTTCACCGTCCTGCTCTGGTCTCAAGCAGTCCTTGACATTTCTGCATCAAAAGTTCATTATTTGCTCGTGGAATTGTAATATTGGGTCACTCCACGGGCTTCTTTTTGTTTTTGTTTTTTAAATACCAGGCTTTGAACTGAGGGCCTTTGCACTGAGCTGCGTCCCCAGCCTTTCTTTATTTTTTTATTTTTGAGGCAGGGTCTTGCTAAGTCCTATGGTACCAAGGCTGGTTTCAAACTTGGAACCCTCCTGCCCCAGCCTCCCAGAGTGCAGGGATTCCAGGTGTGGCCACCACGCCTGACTCGGGCTTCTGGCTTTTACGTTCTGCTAGTGGAATACACAGCAGTACCACTCCCTACTTCCCGGTTTTCTCTTTATAACTGAGTCTTTACAGATTTGGCACTCGGTTGATAACATCTTTGTTTCTTTTTCTCCCCACTGAGATTGGTAATTTCCAAGAACTAGGATGCTTCATCACCCAAGGTCCTTGTAAGTATGATCAAAAACAAGGTGACAGCTGCTGCCGAGCTCCATCCAGCAGAAAGGCAGCTCGTAAACACACGACACTGTGTCCTCGTCCACCTTAGTCACCAGATTTGGCACCGTGTGACTTCCGGCTCCTCCCCAAGGTCAAAATGACCAGGAAAGGTCAAGGTGTTGAGTCCTTTCGGGACATCAAGGCAGCAAGGACAGCACAGCTAAAGACCCTCAGGAAAGAGGACTCCAGAGCTGCTGCGGAAAGTGGCAAGGATGGTGGGATGAGTATGTGCAAAGCCAGGAAGGATTTTGAGGGGTGAAGGCAGTGTGACTTCTACGGTACTAAATTTTAAAAAATTTAAACATGTACCACATTTTTTGATCAGACCTCATACACCATATTTGCTTTTATCCATCCATCTGCTGGTGATTGCACTAATTCATTTTCCATCAGCAGTGTACAAGTGTTTCTTTTCTGACATCTCTGTTAGAGTTTGTTATTGTTTATTTTTTGCTTTTTGGTAATAGCTTCCATCATTGAGGGCATCTCAGTGTAGTTTTCAAATAGTTTTCTTATTTTTATTGGTACATGTTTGCAGTACAGAATGTATCTCTTCCTTGTGTGGAATGGATCTATTTCCATTTGAGAAAGATCTATCTACCCACTTCCTGTTATCTATCTTTTATTTTGTTCTTTATTTATATTTTGGGTGTCTCATATAAGAGAAATCATTTTATATTTAAGCTGGTGTGTCTGATTTATTTTACTTAATATTATGGTCTCAAGGTGCATCCATTATTTACACATGACTCAAGCTTATCCTTCTTCGTGGCTGAGTAATACTCCACCGTGTGTACGTAGCACATTTTCTTTATCCATTCATCTATTGGTGGGCATAGAGGTCACTTCTGAGATTTAGCTATTTTGAGTTGTGCTGTTATACACAGGGGTGTGCATGGATCACTATAATATGATGTCTTTAACTCTTTTGGGAAGATACCAATGCAGGTTTGATTTTGTACTGGGGAAATAAAGTCTGAGAGAGACCCGCCTCTTCCCCGGTGAAAGTCAAAAGTACAAATTCCCATATGGGAGGGAATCTCAGTGTAGTTTTGAGTTTCATTTCCCTGCTGGCTAAAGAGACTGAGCATTTTCCCATATATTTATTGGTCACATGTACAGTTTTGAGTTGTGTCGGTTTAGGTCACTTGCCCGTTTATTAATTTGTGCTGTTGTTCTGGTGCTCAGTACTTGGTGTTCTTTATATATTCTGGATATTAAGCCCTGGTCACGTTAATAGCTTGCAAAGGTTTTCTCCCATCCTTGGCTGTGCCCAGTGGGAGTCCGAGTTGCTGACCCTCTTTGTAGTGAGGACAACCCAGATGTAGGGGCATCCTGGATTTTACGTTCAGGACTGCCTCAGCCTCCCACAGCGCCGTGGTCACAGGTGTGCACCACTGCACACGGCCACTTCTAATTCTTTATAAAATGTTTTAGTAAATTATTGTTAACTATAGCTACCTGCTATAGTGGACAACATCTTTTTTATAGTACTGGGTCAAGTTGGCATCATTCTATTCTTCTATTCTATCCTATCCTATCCTATCCCATTATTCTATTCTATTCTATTCTATTCTATTCTATTCTATTCTATTCTATTCTATCCTATCCTATCCTATCCTATCCCTTTATTCTATTCTATTCTTCTATCCTATCCTATCCTATCCTATTATTCTATTCTATTCCATTCCATTCCATTCCATTCCATTCCATTCTGCCCCGCCCCGCCCTGCCCCATCCCATCCCATCCCACCCCATTCTATTTCATATATTTGTTGCAGTACTGAGGCTTGAACCCAAGGACTGCCACTTCCTACACTGACCTCCCTCCCCAACCCTTTTTTTAAAAATGTTGAGACAGGGTCTCACTCAGTTGCCCAGGCTGGGCTTGAACTTGAGGTCCTCCTGCCTCAGCTTCCCGAACGGCTGGGATTACAGGCGTTCACCACCATGCTGGCTTCCTGGTCACCTTGATTCTGATTTTTCCCTGGCAACTAACCACACACCTGGTAACAGTGAGCACCCCGGTTGCTTCTGGGTGCCGCCGCGATGCCGAGTGTGAGGTGGGCTTTCCGGCTCTGTGTGCAGGTCTTGCACCAGATAGCACTGCAGGACCCGCCGAGTGTCCATCTCCCCAGCAGGGAGCAAAAGGGTTCCAGCCGCTCTGAGGGGCTCGGGCGCTCAGCGGGCTCTGCCTCCTGGAAACGTCAGGTCTGGAGGTTCTCGCCCGTGTCAGGGAAGAGCTTCGTGTCTCTGCCTGGCTGCCCTGGCTCTGGCACGAGGTGACATTTCTCCTCTACCCCGGAGGTCTCAGGCCACCATCCGTGTGTCACCCCCTAATTTCAGCAGACAGCATCGCCTCCCGTGTCCACGAAGGACTTGGATTTCAGAAAATCTCCTCCCAGGCTGCAGGGCTGAGGAAGAATTAGGCTTAGCCAAAGCGCGTGCAACACGACACTCCAGCAAATTCGTGTCGAAATACCCTAGGCAGGGACACAGTCGGGGAGGATCTGGAGGGGGATTTGGGGCGATGCATCTTCCACCACAATAACGATTTTAAACTCGAGTCACTTACCGTGTGCGGGTGTTGGGTGTGGCCCATCCAACCTCTCTCTCCCCATCCCTCCTTCCTTTCCATCCCAACCTCTGCTACCCACCGCCCTGCTCTCGTGTTGCAAGAGCGACTCTTCTGCTTCAGCCTTCCCCAGGGACTGGGGGTGTGTGGTGCTGGTCTTTGTGCTGCTGGCTGATTTCCCCCAACACCAGGTCTCGTCACAGACGCCAGCTTTTGGGGGAGTCAGGAGCAGTGCCGGGCTCTCTACCGAGATGATTCCGCTCTTTCTCCAGCCCTGCTAAACTGATCGGACAGTTGTGGGGGGCAGAAAGGCCCCGGTGATCTTGCCCAAGGTCGAGCTGCGGGAATCTCAGAAAACCCTCTTCTCTCTCCCCAGCGCGGCGCATTCCCGTGTCACACAAAGAGCTTGAAGGGTTGCTGCTCTGCGGAGCCCCGACACCCACAGCGTGAGCCGAATGTCATCAGCCAGAAGGCAGGACACGGCGGGGAGAAATGTTTCAGCTGCACGCTATTTCATGTTGCTTAGAAAACCTGCACATTGCATTTTGAAAGAGAAATTGGTGTGTTAGTCAGAGTCCCATGACTGTGGGGAACTCCCGAGATAGTCAGAATGGAAGGCCGGGCGTGGTGCCACACACCTGGAATCCCGGCATGCTGGGAGGCTGAGGCAGGAGGACTGCAAGTGTGAACCAGCCTGGGCAACTTAGTGACTTAGCCTAGACTTTGTCTCAGATAAAGAAATCGGAAAAGGGCTGGGGATGGAACTCGGTGAGAAGGGCCTGCTTTCAGTCTGGGGGAGCTGCCCCACCATACACAGATGGGGACGGACGCAGGCAGGAAGGCCAAGGCTGCCATGTTGTTTCTGTACAACTCGTTGGCGTAGCTGCCATGGAACCCTCCATGCAAAGCTGAAGGTGATTTTGCTTTCCCAGAAATGTCGTGCCTCGGTATCCCCGCTGAGAAAGGCATGGGTTGGGGGCAGCTGTGGGGGTTTGATTAGATAGATTCCCAAAAAACAGCCAAGACCACCGAAGATTCCCCCACTGCCTGAGACCTGAGAAGTCTTCTCGGCCCATCTCCGTGGGGCATGGAGCAGCCTCGATTTCCCTTTGTTTTTTTGTTTTGTTTTGTTTTGTTTTTTTGTGGGTACTGGGGGTCGACCTCAGGACCTCACACGCCAGCAGGCGCCCGTGCCGCTGAGTGATATCACCGGCCCTTTTTTCATATGTGGGTTCCGGGAGTTGAACTTGGGACCTCGCACCTGCCAGGCAGGCACTTATGCCGCTGAGCCTTCTCACCGGCCCTCGATTTCCCTTTGGAAAGTCACCCTTTCCCTCCTCTCACTAAAAAACACCTCTCCCAGCATGCTCTCGACTTCAGCGACACATGAGGTGTGATAAAAATGCAGTGAATATTTAAATTTTAAAAATTATTACAGAGAAAGACACATTGCCATGAATCCCTCTTCAAATCCTCCCTCACTTCAACCACACTTATCCCAATTCTTTTGTACATTTTTATGCGTCCAGTGTTTACATCCCGTGTGCAGTTGGCCTGTGTGCACACCACGTGTTCATTCCTGTTTCCATCCCTTACCCTCCTGTCCCTACACTGCCCTCCATCCCTGTTTCCTGTCATCTATCTTTTATTTTAGTCTTTATTTATGCTTTGGTTTTCTCATACAAGAGACACCATGCGATACTAAAGCTAACGTGGCTGATCTACTTCACTTAACATTATGGTCTCACGATGCATCCATTTTCCTGCACATGACTTGTTAATCCTTCTTCATGACAGAGTAGTACTCCATTGTGTGCAACCACCATGTTTTCTTTATCCATTCACCTGTTTATGGGCATAGAGGTTGCTTCCAAATGTAGTTATTGTGAGTTGTGCTGCTGTAAATATGGGTGTGCATGGATCACTGTAACATGATGTCTTTAATTAACTATTTCAGGAAGATACCTAGAAGGAGATTAGCTGGATCAAATGGAATTTTGGCTCTAGTTTTCTGATTTCCATAGTGGTTGTAGCGGTTTACATTCCCACCAACAGTGCTGAAAGTTTCCTTTTTCCCACTGCATCACCAGCATTTGTTATTATTTGATTTCTTGACAACGCCTGTTCTTTCTGGGGTGAGATGGAATCTCAGTGCTGTTTCATTTTGACCTTGGGGAGGAGCCAGAGTCGCACAGTGCCAGATCCGGTGACTAAGGTGGACGAGGACACAGCACCGTGTGTTTACGAGCTGCCTTTCTGCTGGATGGAGCTCGGCAGCTGCAGTCACCGTGTTTTTGATCACACCTGGGAAAGACCCTCAGGAAAGAGGACTCCAGAGCTGCTGCAGAAAGTGGCAAGAAGTATAAATGGCAAGAGAAACAGGAGCGCCCTGCGGAAAAAAACAGAAAATACCAGAGATGGCCCTGGCCCTGCACCCCTGGGTTCACGCAACTCAGAAGCACACGTATTTCAAGAAGAAATTGCATCTGTACCGACCATGGGCACACTTTTCTCTTGTCATGATTCGGTGAGCAATGCAGTATAAATCTATTTAGGCAGCACTTGCATTGCATTTCGTGTCACAAGTCATGTAGAAATGATATGAAGTTCTATGCAAGCACTATGGCGTTTTACATAAGGAACATGACCGGCTACGGATTCTAGCTGGTGTCCTGGGGTGGGTGGTGTTGTCCCCAAACCGATCTTCCTGAAGCACCAAGGGGTCATTTGATAATTTTATAAATAGACCCAGAAAGACCCCCGTCGGGAGAAATCACGATGAGGAGACAGAAAAGCTGCCCAGCTTTTATTTTTCGATCTGATGCGGGGAAAGCTAGGCGTGTTTACACAAGGGGCGAGAGGTGAAATCGCGTGGAAGACTGAAACCCAAGCTATTCAGCAAGATGCCGGGGGTGAAAGATTCTATGGAACCGGGTGCCTTCAGGGTTGAAGGGGGCCAAAGATGAGAGGCAGAGGTTGGGGTGGGACAGGATCTTCACGCCAGTTTGACTGAGAAGCTCTTAGCTTTCACGGGTGAGCAGAGAGCAGGAATTCAGCTCCACAGTGGCGAGGCGGAGAAGCAAGCTTTAGGGGCCGTGTTTGGCTTTGTCCCGGGCTCGCTGGGACGGTGCGTCTCGTGGGAACTTTTTCTGTTTGTTTGTTTGCAGCAAACCAAGCTATTTCTCTTCCTTTTTGGTGCTGAATGGAATTCACAAAGTTAATTTTGGGAGAATTATAACAATCAAGCTTCTTATCAAAAAAACATGATTTTTCTTGTTTTTCTCAGAAGACTTTTCCTAATTGTCAACTGCATATTTGTCTAAGAAAAGTGTAGATTTGTCGTGTTTTGTTTTGTTTTTTTCCTTGAAGAGTTGGTACATTTCTGACCAGGTTTATTTTGGATGACAGTTTCCACTGATGTTAATGTGCATCCATGATAATAGAATTTTTTTGCTTTTCCCTATTTTAAGCATATGAAAGCTGCATTTTTATTTATTTTTCTCCTTTTCCTTTCTTATGGTTATGCTTGTCATGCATAATAAATACCCATAATACAGGGAATCGTTTTGTGTACATATCGTTAAATATTCCTCAAGGCAGAGTGAGGTGTGTGGAAAGGGCATTTCTCAAACTTCACCATTTTCTCAGAAATACTCAGTATTCTCCAGTACCAACGCACGCATATAAATTGGGGTCTTTTTAGTGACAGAATAAAAAATCGCACACCTTGAAATCTCAGGCTGTGAATGAATTCCGCTTTAGAACAAAGCCACAGCAAAATGCAAATTTTCAACAGCTGAAAAACAGCCTCCCACCCAAGAAAGTGTTCGTGAAAGCCACATTTTATCCCACGTCCCCTGCGATTTCTGAGGCGCTGTCCTTGGTCGTCGCTGCCCCCGAGGATGGTTCGGTGGGGTCTGGATGGGAACAGGGTCGGGGCCGGGATGGATAATCCAGTTTCCTTCTGCCCAGCTGGCCACTTGCCCACTCGCGAGCCCTAAGACTCAGTCCCCGAGTCCCCTTGGGAAACTTTCATCCGTTTTCGTTTTGGCAGTTTCATTCCACTTGCTTTCCTTATCTTGCTCTGGCTGTCGTTTCCTACCGCGTGTGTGCATGTGTGTGTGTGTGTGTGTGCACGCATGCTGGGGGCTGAGCTCAGGGCTTTCCCACCTGAGTGTCCGTCGTGCACCCCTCGAATCTCTCCAGCCCCAGAGAAAGGGTTCGCAGTGCAGCTTCTCGGAGATGGAGGAGGCACAGGGACCCTTTGGCGTGGACGTCCCAAAGTCAGGGCACCCAGGGGGCTGCTGCAGGTCAGGGTGCTAATTTCTGTCTCTACCCCATCCTGCTTGCGGGAGACCCTGGGAGCATCCCAGCTTAAACAAGTGAGGTGGAAATTTCTTGAAATGACCACAGCACAGCCCGGGTGGCGCCACCCCAGGCAGAACAATCCTGAGCTCTGCTTCTTTTCCACGCCAACCCTGTGGGCTGCCGTTCTTCCTGGGGTTCTGCACCACATCCGTCACCGGCTTCCTCTACCTCTTCTGTCTTCCACGGGCCAGATCCCCGGTTCCCGGGGCTGGCTCTTCAGCATCACCCTGGGGACACCCCACCGCGACCTTCGGACAGCCGTGCTGGTGTCATCTGCCAAGTCCACCATTGGCAGAGAGTGGTAACCATGGAAACTGCAGAGCCGGCAATGGTGTATCAGTGAGGGGACTGAAGGAGGGGAGAGGAAGGGGTTGGAAAGGCAGAGGGAAATGTTAGGGTTTCCAGAGTTGGAGCTTTGGAGGGCACTGGCTCATGAGGGCTGTGAGTGCATTAGCAGATTAATCCATTGATGGGTTCATGATTTGGTGGGTTATTGGGGGGGTGGGGAGAAACTTAGGACACGGGACATAGTTGAAGGGTGGGCCGTGGGGCATGGCCTTGGGGACCCTGTCTTGTCCCCACACCCTCTTCTCTGGTTCTTTTTCTCTCGGCTTCCTGGCCGCCATGAAGTGAGCACTTTTCCTCCACCATGCCATCCGCCATGATGTCTTTGCCTGACGACTGGCCCAGATGGATGGGGCCAAGCAACCATGGACTGAAGCTTCTGAAACCGTGAGTCCGAAGAGATTTCTCCTTCTCTGTGTTGATTTTGTCGGGGGTGTTTTGTCACAACGATGCAAAGTTAATAACACAGGGCAGGCACGGGCTCACGACAGGGATGAGGTCAATGCCTGACCGTGTCTCACACTTTCCCCCGGTGGACTGTCTTCATGAGAATAGTCTTGATTTAGCGCTCCTGGAAATGTTGTTTTAGCCTGCACAGAGCTCAAGACAAGCACGTACCATTCCCATCCTGTTTACCATCCCTCTCCCTTCTCCTCGTCTGACCCGACGCTCCAAGGTGGCTAATCTCTCCCGCAATATTGAAATTACGTTCATGCAACTTAACATCTGTGTTCCTACTTGACTCATTTATGAAATGACTTCAGAATAGCCACATTAAGCAGGCTCCACCATTTGGGCTGGCACACCAAGTCGGAGTGGCAGAGAACAGCGTGTTCCCACTTGTAATCAAAGCTGAGGAAATTTGACCAGATTTTGCCGATTTAGGACAAGAACTCGAAGAACCCTGTGATGAAATGATTTAGGAAATGTCCTTTCCGGGCACCATATGTCTCGGGGACAGGGGAGAGAAAAAATAAAAAAAAGAAAGAAAAGAAAATAGAGAAAACTGCTGGGGACTCATCCTGATAGATTCTATTTCATTCGCCAAGCGTCTGTCATATTCCGGAAAGTCAGGCAAGCTTGATGCTACATAAATTAACACGATGAGGATGTTTTCCTTCCCGGGCAGGGACACAGTTAAGGGAATGTAAGTATGAACACTTATTTTGGCGAGCAGCCCTGCTCATTTCCCTCTGTAGAACATGGATTCATAGAACATGAGGGGCACACAGAGGCCTGCACTGTGTCCTCCCCACCCTCTCCTCTCATGGCCGAGGAAACCACGGCTCAGAGCTCCACTGGAATTGGGTGATTTGCTCATCTGCTTTCTGTTGCTGCGACCCAACACCCACGAAGCACAACTCAGAGGAAGAAAGGTTCACTCGGACTCAGGGTTTAAGAGGTTTCTGTCCACGCAGAGCTGGGTCCAGGGTTCTTCGGCCAGCGGTGAGGCAGAAAGATCATGGCGGACGGGCGTGGTGGAGGAGAGCTGCTTGTGTCATGGGGGCTGGTGAGGAGACAGAGATAGAGACGGGGGTGGAGATGGGAGAGGGAGGAAGGAGAGGAAGAGAGAGGAGGAAGAAGAAGAGGAGGAGGAAAAGGAGAAGGAAGAGGCCGAGGAGCACTGATAGACTCCGAGGTCGCACTCCTATGACCCACTCCTTCTGAGTAGGTAGGTCCCACCTTCCGTTTCCAACTCTTTCCAAAAATGTCATCAAATTATGACTCCATCCATGGGCTCATCCACCGAGGAAGTCAGAGCCCTCATGATTTCCTCACTTCCCCCAAGCCCATGAGCTGGTAATGAGCCTTCCACACAACCAGATTTCGGGGGTCATAATTTGGACCCCAACCATGAGAGACACACTCAGTGATGGCGGAGGGAATGGAAGTCAAGAGGGACAGAGCAGCCCCCAAAGACAGGCTGGGACCTGATGTTAAAGAGCACCAGCCCCCAAATCCATGTATCTTCTCTGCGTGTGACGGGGGGTAAGACGGGGGGTTACACAAGATCACGACTGACGTTTTGTTGAAAGCTTTGAGGTTCTGCGTGGGAATATGGAAAAGAGTTATCTGAGAGAGGGCGATCTGATTTTCAGTCCCCCATGGCGTTGTTGGAGGATTCATGAAGGAGAAGGAGAGGAGGATGTGATGTTTTGGGGTCCTAGAAGATGCAGGGATGCTCCAAAATGCTCTGATTAAAAAAAAATTGTGGCAGAGAAATGAAAGAGGTTGGTAATTGTTGGTTATTGCTAATTCCTGGGAGATGGATACATTCATTGCATGAAACTGTTTTCCTCTTACGCAAAGGATCTTGGGAGGGTGTTTGATGATCGGCCACTAGATTCACTAAAGAACGTGTGTGTGTGTGTGATTTTTGGTGAAGCAATTTATAGACGAGTAGATATTTTCCGAATGATCAATTGCCATTCTTTCCATTTTACAATCAATTTTTATTTTAATTAAAGGGCATTGGAACATACAAGTGAGTAGCCAGTATTCTTGCCTCTGAAGTAGTTCATATAAACAGAAGGGGTTTTTCTTCTTTTCAGATGGAAATTGTACAGTGAAATCTCAAGAATTTTTTTCTTTTCTTTTTTTTTTTTTGTGGGTACCGGGGGTCGACCTCGGGACCTCATGTGCCAGCAGGCGCCCGTGCCGCTGAGCGGTATCACCGGCCCTTTCTTTGTATGTGGGATCCGGGAGTCGAACTGAGGACCTCACGCTTGCCAGGCAGGCGCTTACGCCGCTGAGCCATCTCACCGGCCCCAAGAATATTTTTAGAAAGGGAAAATGAGTTTAATTAATTGTAATGTGTCCTTCTCCTAGGAATTAACGATGATCAACAACTGGTTTTTCCATTCTTCAGAAATTTTTGATCAAGATGTTTTGAAGGGGCCGGTGAGATGGCTCAGCGGCGTAAGTGCCTGCCTTGCAAGCGCGAGGGCCCGAGTTCGACTCCTGGAACCCACATACGAAAAAGGGGCCGGTGATATCGCTCAGTGGCACGGGTGCCTGTTGGCGCGTGAGGTCCTGAGGTCGACCCCCCGGTACCCACAAAAAAAAAAAAAAAAAAAAAAAAAGATGTTTTGAAGAAGACATTGTATCTGTCAAATAAAATATAAAGAGCAAAGTAAAAAAAAGAAACTTCAGCATTTATTTTTAATTAATCGGGCCTTTCAAAATCATGCTATTGCTGGTATCGTGTCTTATTATTTTTGACAAGACTTTCTAAAGTTATCTGATGGTCAGTGTGTGTTTAAATTGTCCTCAGTCGTCAATTAACTATCATCTATTATCTGCCTTCTCCTTAGCTTTCCGGAAGACACCGGTCTGTGAGAAATAAAGACACACTGCTGGCCACAGCAGCGCCTGCCTCTGATTTCAGCACTGTGGGAGGCTGAGGCAGGAGGATGGCGAGTTCAAGCCCAGCGTGGGCACCTTAGCGGCATAGCAAGACCCTGTCTCCGAATGAATAATAAAAAAAATACAAAGGGCCGGGGGTGCCGCTCAGCAG
Source organism: Erethizon dorsatum (assembly GCA_028451465.1). Taxonomy (NCBI): domain Eukaryota; kingdom Metazoa; phylum Chordata; class Mammalia; order Rodentia; family Erethizontidae; genus Erethizon; species Erethizon dorsatum. The sequence continues at coordinate 1,404,858 of CM051843.1, forward strand.
AAAAGAAGCCAAAAGAAAGCGGCGATGCAGATCGCATGAGTTACAGCGTCTGCTGGGACAGGCACACGTTTACGTGAGCCTTCCGAGGGTCTCAGAGAGCCCAGTTGTTCGTTTCCGTGCGGGACTTCGGTTATTTTCTATTGATGAAATTTTCTGCTTGAAGCATCCAATCTCTGTTATCACGCAAAACCACTTTCCAAAATCTTCATCATCAGTAGATGAAAAAGAACTTATTTTCCCTTCCGGCTGCTTTCGTAGATCAGTTTTATTGAGATGTAATGACACGCAGTAAAATTCACCATTTTTTGAGGTGCGTGGTTTTGACAATCAGGTACTACCCTGCAACCAACCCCAAAGTAACATATAGAACACTTTCTTCCCCACAAAATGCTTCCCCATACTCCTTGTGCTCAATCCCACACCACCTCCAATTTCCTGGCAACCACTCATTCGATTTATTTTTATAGTTTTAGTCTCTGTAATCCTACTTTCCCCCTAGTATGCCATATAAATGCAAACACACAGTATAGCATTTTTGTGTCAGGCTGCCTCATTTACTGTAATGCACTTGGGATTTATGGATCATTGCATGTAGCAATAGGTACTTCCATTTTCAGAGCTGCATAGTATTCCACTGTGTGCACATAGCATACTTTGCTTATTGAGTACGCATGTGGGTTATTTCTTCTTTCCGGTGATTATGAATAACATAGCCATGAAAGGTGTGCATGTAGACCAAAACTATAAGAATAAGTCAAATCAGTAGTTGCCAGAAAATTGGGAAAGTTGCCAGAAAATGTCATTTTGCACTGGGTATGGTGGTGCACGCCTGTGATCCCAGCACTTGAGAGGCTGAGGCAGGAGGATCGCAGTAAGATTGAGGCCCGCTGGGCTATATAGTGAGACCCTGTCTCAAAAACAGACAAACAAAAAATAAATTAGGAAGATTCTCTCTTCCTAAGAAGAAACAAATAAAAGGACAAAACTTTCTTTTCAGTGAACAAAACAAGCTAGTGGTATAAATGAACCAAATTAACATTTATCTTAGAATATCTTAGATAATTTGTGGAATTATTTGAATGTCTCCTACTTCCTATTCACCTGTGCCCTGTCACCTATGCTCTGAGTAATGTTTTGGTTATTTTTTTGAGACCATGTTATACAGTATATTAACCATTGTTAATCTTGCACTATCTGGTTATAAAATTTTAAATTTTCATAGAAGTAAGCAGTGTCTTTTAAATATTTTCTTTATTAATACCTAGTTGTATTACATTAAAATAAAAAATGCAAAAGTGAATAAAATGTCATTATGAATATATGTCATATATATACAGTATACACATATGTATCTGTTCAGAGGTGTGTTATGGTTTTAATGATGTTAAGCATCATCTCATGAACTCATTTGCCATTTTTGCTTATATCTCTGAAATGTCTATTCAAGTCCTTTGCGCATTTCTTTAAAAAACTTTACTTATTACTGAACTATGAGTTCTTTTTCTACGCAAGCCTGATGTTACTCGTGTATGCGTATATTCACATACACATGTAAGATCGGTTGATTTTGGTTTTTTGAAACAGGGCCACTCTATGCTGTGCAGGGTGGCCTTGAACTCACTATATAGCCCAGGTTGCCTTGAACTAGTGGTGATCCTCCTGCCTCAGCCTCCCAAGTGCTGGAATTATAGGTGTGCGCCACCAAGAGTACATTTATTTATTTTTTTATTTTTAATTTTATGAGTCCGTGCTTGAGGGCATAATGATCACATTCCCAGTGGGAACTTGGTGCAAGGACACAATGCATGTTCTTTCCCTTCCCCTTCCCCTCCCCTCGCTCCATCTCTTGGTCCCCTTCCCATTTACAAAAGGTCTGTCTCCAACTTCCTGTTATCTGTCTTTTCTTTTGCCATTTATCAATACTTTAGGTTTCTCATATAAAAGAATCCATGGAATATGGAAGCTCATTTATATGATTTATTTCACTTAACATTATAGTTTCCAGGTGCATCCATTTTCCTACACAGGACTTAAGTTTATCCTTCTTCATAGCTGCATAGTATTCCACAGTGTGTAAACACCACATTTTCTTTATCCATTCATCTGTTGATGGACATACAGGCTGCTTCCACGATTCAGCAATGATGAGTTGTGCTGCTACAAACATGGGTGTGTGGGTCACTGTGATTTCATGACTTTAACTCTAGGTACTTTTAGATGTCAGGTGTAAACAATACCTTTTTTAACATAGAAAGTTTTACTGTTTCTTTTCACAGCTGCCTTGAATTTCTTCCTTCCTCTCTTCATCTTGCACTGGGTGATGTTGCATAAGAATTCCGAGAATTCTCCCGGACTTACCTGCAAGGCATTCGGTCTTTCCGCACACAGGAGAACAGGTCAGTTTTTGGCAGATGCCCTTTACGAAGCTGAAAAACTTCCCTCTATGCCTAGTTTAAGAAGAATTTTCCTTAACATAAATGACTGTTGACAGTTGTCCCACGTCTTTCCGGCGTCTGCTGCGAGCCTAAGCTTTTTACTCGGTATTCTGTTGTCCTAGCGAATTACCCTGCCTTCCTTCAAATGTTCACCCAACCCTTTCTTTCCAGAGTGCCATCCTCGCCCGCGCTCAGCTGGGAAATATTTCTCTTTTCATCCTGATGGTTTTGATTTCTTTAGCATCTCATGACGGCAGGCAGCATTGCCCTGACAATGAAACCGGGCTGAGGCATCACTAAAAGGATTTGCAAAAACAAACAAACAAACAAACAATCCCCAGTGAGCAAATATGCAGAAACACCTTAACTTCGTGAGCTGAGAAGTTTAGCATCCGTTGTCCTCTAGTCCTATTTCCTGGAAATGTTTATAGAATGGAGACGATCTTTTGCCCTTTTGCGCTTTGGTAGAATCTGTGTGTGAGCCCGTGCGGGTTTGCATTTTCTCTGTCCTAGGTGTTTCGCTGCACACAGAGTGGCTTCGGTCACTGGAAAGTACGCGTGTTGGTGCGTGGCTTTCCGGCTCCCTCGGTAAACCCGGCGGCTACTGGGGACTTGCGCAGCATGGACGATTGCGTGACACCCGGAGGGCGTGCTGTGATGTCAGAAACTCGCTTTTGGTCCAGACACAAAACAGGATAAGAGAGCCTGCAGTGTGTTTGCAAGACAGGAAATTGAGGGATTCTACCAAGCTCAGCCTGTAAGCGCAGAGAGGAAACCTGCGATTTCTCTCATCCAAGGTCTAAGTCGAACTTTTCTTTTCCTAACTGTTTTGCCAAATGCCTCTGTGTGTGTGTGTGTCTGGTACAACTGGGGGCAGTGGATTCCCACACTGAGGACCTTGGCACTCGGCCCTTCGACCTCTACCTTCACAACTTAAATCTGTGAGGGCGGCAGGGGCCGAGGAGATCAGAGGTGAAGCGCCAGCTCTACATTTGTTGAGAAGCTTAGTGACATCACTTGTGTGCTGTGCTATTAAAATGAAAATTTGTCAGAGGCAGGAGGACCTTGCAATACAACTACTTCAGCCTTATTGTGCACTGTGTGATCCCAAATTTCTGTGCTGAGTCCCCACCCCGAGGTGTGGTGTCAGGACTGGGGCTCGGGGTCCTGAGGGTGGAGCCTCATGGATGGGATCTGCGTCCTCATCACAGAGACCCAGAGAGCTCCCCTCCCCTTCCACCACGTGAGGACACGGCGATGAAGGCGCCATCTGTGACCCAGGAAGCAGCCTCACCAGACACGGGCTCTGCCACGCCTGGACCTTGGACTTCAGCCTCCAGGACCGGGCCACCGAGGTCCGCTGTGTGTCAGTCACCCAGGCTGTGGGATTGCATATGGCGGCCCCAATGGACTAAGATAGGGAGAGACCAGCACAGTGGACTTCAGCCTCCAGGACTGGGCCACCGAGCTCTGCTGTGTGTCAGCCGCCCGGGCTGTGGGATTTCATATGGCCGCCCCGGTAGACTAAGATAGGGAGAGACCAGCGCAGTGGACTTCAGCCTCCAGGACTGGGCCACCGAGGTCTGCCGTGTGTCAGCCACCCGGGCTGTGGGATCTTGTCATAGTAACTCAAATGAACTAGCATTTTTCTTTTTGTTTTTGCTTTTATGCTCTATTCAACCAGAGATTTGGTGGCTGCCTTACTTGTTACAATAACTAGTGAGAGATTGAATATAGCCACAAACCTATTTTCTAATTTGCACTCTAGAACTCCTCCTTCTCTTTTTGAGGGCTTTTTTCAAAGTCTGTTCCTCCACTCTGAAGGAAACCAACCATTCCCTGAGAATCCTCCATTGAACTACACCCCATTTGTGAAGTGTTTTTAATAAAAATCGAGATGTTTCCAGCTACATATGCCATATTTCCAAGTGCTATATGAAATTACTAATTTAAAATTGTGCCTGGTAGGCGTGAAGCAGAGCACCATGAAAATTTGCTGTGATATCCCGATGGTAAATTGGTCAGCTTTCCTGTTGCTGAACCAAATATCCGACACCTGCAGCTTAAAGGAGGAGATCTTTATTAGGCTCATGGTTTCAGAGGGTGCAGTCCATGGTTGGCTGCTTCAAGGAGGGAACATCATGGTGGATGGGCGTGGAGGAGGAAAGACGCTCACTTCATGGTGGCCAGGAAGCAGAGGGAGAGGGAGGAGCTGGTCCGGGAGATGAGCCCTTCTGGATCAGTCCCCAGGTGACTGGTGTCTTCCTACCAGACCATGTCTATAGCAAGTTTAGCTCTAAACTCCTCAGTGGACAGATCGCCAAGGAGTACCGTGCCTGCATGATCCAGTCACCTTCCAAAAGCCCTGCCTGATTGTATGAGGTGCTCGGGGGGCAGGATACCCAGAAATGAGCCACCACACCCTTCCGTGCTCTGTCTCACTGCATGACCAAGGTCGTGGGGCCAACTGGCTTTGGACTTGAACCACCAACACCGTGGTCGCCATCGCACTGAGCCAGTGCATGGTCGCTGAGCGAAGTGCAGAAATGCCAGGGCCCTCTCTCCCGACTGACCCACACGGGCTGCTGTTTGCAGTCAGGCTTATCAGCATGTTTTCAATTACAGAAACACCCATCAGGGAACCCTATGGGATCTGAATAATTTAAAAACCTATACAGAGCCGGTGGCCAATGTGACGGGGAATCATAACTTTCAGAAAGGTCAGGCAATTAATAGATTTACTTTCATGCTTCCGTGGGAGAAGGGGACGCTGGTGTCACTCAGCTGACACTGGCTTGGCTGAAGTGTTTTGCATATCAAATAGCTCTGTGAGAAAATTAAATTTAAGGAAGTTCAGGCTGACTCTGAGATTATGAAGCGGCACTGGGTTGATGGCAACCTGACATCATTAAAAACAGCTTGAAGATAAAGCTGAGAAAGGAGAAGTTGAAAGCAGGGTATTAACGTGATATTTGCACACTTGTGGCCTTAGAAGAATTATTTACAATAGCCTGGAAGTGGAAGTAGCCCAAGGGTGTTTGGTTCGAAGAATGGGTCAACAGAACATGGTCCCTTTGTGCAGTGGAATATTATGTACCCTGGAAAAAGAAGGAAGTTTGGACATTTGCTTCAATATGAATGAATCTTCAGAATATTAACATAGGTGAAATAAGAGACTCATAAAAAATACCGTGTGATTCCCCTTTTATGAGGCAGAGTAACCAAATTTATAAAAACAGAAAGTGGAATGGTGGACGCCAGGGGCTGGGAAGGGGAGAATGAGGCGTTGGTGTTGAGTGGGGACAGAAGAAAAGCACTGGTGATGGAGGGTGGCGGTTGTGGCTTAGATGATGGTTGTGGCTTATATGGTGGTTACAGTTATGTAAAGGACTCAAAAAGAGTGACCCCGACACTTGAAAATGACTCAGATGGTAAATTTTGTGAATATTCTCCCACAATTTATAAAACACAAGCAAAAATGTCTGAAGAGAGAAAAAATGTGAAGTGGGATCCACATGAGCCATAGATCTTTGAGGAACCCTCTCTAGTAGTTGATGTATTTCACGATACATCGGAGAATGAGTTTGGGAATGAGATCTGGGTCCGTCCTCCAGCTTTGTCAGTGTGAATCCATGCATATTTTTTATTGGTAGTAGTTCGATTACAGAGGATCGACTTGCAAGTAGAGGAAGAGATGTGGGGAATGGTGTAGTTGATGAGATTGGACTCGGTTTGTCCAGTCTAATGATTTGGCCAGTGAGATTGGAGTTGGATTTGGAGTGTCCAATTCAATGACCTGGAACAAAATGGGCACAGATCTAGGTGGTTCTTACATATTCATGGCCTTTGTCACCATAAGAAATAACCACAGGGCCGGTGAGATGGCTCAGCGGCGTAAGCACCTGCCCGGCAAGCGCGAGGGCCCACGTTCGACTCCCAGAACCCACATACAAAAAAAGGGCCGGTGATATCGCTCAGTGGCACGGGCGCCTGCTGGCGCCTGAGGTCCTGAGGTCGACCCCCGGTACCCACAAAAAAAAAAAGAAGTAACCACAAACCATGGCTTACACCCACGCACATAAGTGTCCCATACCGCAGAGCAGAGTGCTGATCTTTCATAGGGTAGATCAAAGGTAATTTCTATTTTCAGTTACTAGCACAACTCACAAGCGCTAAATCTTGGAGGTGGCCTATATGTCCATCAGCAGATGAATAGATAATGTGGTATATACACACAATGGAGTACTACTATGCCATGAAAAAGGATACTCTTGAGTCATTTGTGGGAAAATGGGTGCACCTTGAGGCCATCATGTTAAGTGAAGTAAATCAGAAACACAGGTTTCAGTATCCCATGGTTTCTCTTATGTGAGAAAACCCAAAATATAAATAAAGGTCAAAATAAAAGGTAGGTAATGGGAAGTAGGGAGACAGATCTTTTGCAAAAGGGAAGGGGACCAAGAGATTGGGGGAGGGGAGGGGAAGGAGATGAAAATAGAATTAAGATGTGTTATGTGTATGCACCAACTCCCCATGAGGAGTGTAATCATTATCTGCTACAATCATATATCAATAAAAATAAAAAATGTAAAAAATTATAAGGTGGAATTTCCATGGTGAGCAACAGTTGACCACAACAATAGAAACTGGTTAGTTGTTGAGAATCCTGGTGATGGGTTGGTACTTGGAGAAGGGTTTTTAAGCTAATTTATTTCTGATTGGCTGACTTTTAGAAGCAAGGTCTGAGCTGATTGGTTGACTGGTGAAGCAGGTTCCTTGAAGCAAGTTGTGGTTGGTTCATTAAAGAAGTTTTAAACTTTAGTGGCTACTTGTTACCTGGCTACAGAGCAGGCCATCTCCTGGATTTGCAGGCATAGTTTATTCTTATGTAGAATGATAACAGCTTGGGAGATAAGGTGAATAGCAGTATTTATTTGGAGAAAGAGGAAGGGAAGGAGGGAAGGAAGGAGAGAGAGAGAGGTTGAGCAATCTGTGGATTTGGTCCTGTTTGGATTTATGATTTCTGTCTTATGTCCAGATACAGAAGTGCACCGGAACACTGCATTTGAAACCATTTGGCAACTTAGGGAGAAGTTATGGGCTCCGAATTGTTGGGGTCACCTCCATTGGTAGAGAGTGAAGAAATTTTAATGGGAGAACGAAATCCATACCATGCAATAAAAATTAATGGATGAGCAAAGGATGGTGAACGGGTGGCAGAAATAGGAGGGTTGTTTGGGCTCACGGTTGCAGAGGGTTCAGTCCATGGTTGGCTCCTCCATGGCAGGAACATCATGGCAGACAGACGTGGGGGAGGAAAGATGCTCACATCGTGGTGGCCAGGAAGCAAAGAGCCAGGGACAAGAGTAACCCCTTCCAGGTCACTCCCCCATATAAGACACCTCTTCCAACAGGAGCCAGCTCCTAACATCACCTTCAACTATGAGCTCATCAGTGGGTTAATCCACTCCTACTTATAGCCACCCTACATTTGAACCCATGATCTTTTGGGGGACATTTTAGATCTAACACAGAGCATTGTTTCTGCTGGGCACCAGAGGGAGGTCACACCCACAGTGGGCCACCTCCTCCATCTGACCCCATCTCTTAAAAGCACATTCATGTATGAACTCACTCATGAGCTATGTATTCATTTGTCTGCTCGAGCGGATTAATCCACGCAAGTGGATTATATCATGAATGGCGGGTGTATCACCCCCGTGATCCAGTTGCCTTCTGAGTGCTCCATCTGTGAACACACGAGACATCTGGGGGGATATTTTAGGTCCAAACCATTACAGGCATCGGTTTGCCACTTCTCTGGCTGGCCCACCTTAGAAGCAGAGAGGAAACTCTCGGATCCACAGAAACCTTCCACAGAGCCCCGTGTGCGTTTCAGGGGCGAGGCCGTGGGGCTGTGGATGGAAGGTGGAGGTTTGGTGTCCATGCTTACTATGGGGACGTCCTTGACGCAGAGTGGAGATAAACTGTGAACTGAAGGTGTCTATGGAAGCCACATTTCTGTGAAGGGGCCGGTGGATGGTCCGACCTTGGCTGACCAGAGCCATGTGGACTGAGGCTACTGTTATGGGTTAGGTCTAGATGTCCCCCCAAAGTCTCCCATGTCCAGAGATGCAGCTTTGGAAGGTGATGGGTCACAGGGCGCCCTGCTCCTCAGTGGATCCACCATGGATGAACTCCTGGCTGAATGTGCTGTGGGAGGTGGGGCCTGCTGGGAGGAGGTCACTGGGTGTGACCTGGAAGGGGGAGTTCTTGTCCCCGGCTCCTCCCTTCTCTCTCTGCTTCTCGGCCACCAGGATGGGAGCGTCTTTCCTCCTCCACGCCCGTCCACCATGATGTTCCTGCCTTGGAGCAGCCGACCATGGACTGAACCCTCTGCAACCGTGAGCCAGAGTAACTCTCTCCTCCTTGAAGTTGTGGGTGTCAGGTTTCATGTCCCAGTGATGGGAAACGTGACCGGGATATCTGAGTAGACTTTGTGACTATGGAGAGACAGAATGTTGGAGATGAAGAGCCAAAGTTGTCTTGGACTATCTGTCGTCCCTTTTAACAGTCATTTGACTATCAACCCTTGTGCCTGACTTAACGTCCTTGGTTCTTACAGATAAAACTCTTGGAGTGTACTGCCAGTCTTGGCAGACCTCTAGCCTCCGCCAACTCTAAGAGGTAAGAATATGTTAACATAACATCCGAATCCTAGAAGAGAGATTTTCCCACTGTGCTGTAGCCCGCCTGCAGGATATTTGGTAAACACTTTTTTGTTTTTTGCTGTTTTTTGTTCTTTTTTTTTCCTTCAGTACTGTGGATTAGACCCAGAGCCTTCACCCTGAGCTCCATCCCAGCCCTTTTTTAAATTTTGAGACAGGACCTTGCTAACTAAGTTACCCAGGTTGGGCTTGAATTTGTGATCCTCCTGCCTCAGCCCCCCACAGAGCTGGACGACAGGTGTGTACCTGCTGGCCCAGCTCAGGGAGGGATATTTTTGTGCCGGGGTTCGGGGGACCCATAGGGTTGCAGGACTCAGTAGGGTCACCCCGGGTGTCCCAGTGGTGGGCACATTAGCTCTGCTGCCCGCTAATCCACGCATCCCACAAATCACCCAGCCGCTTTCCGCTTTCCTCGCTCACACACCTACTGTGATGCATGGGCTGAGGAATTATTTAAATTATGCACAGAATTCTTTTCATCCTTCCCTCCCTCCCTCGCTTCCTCCATTCCTTTCTCTTTTTTTCTGTTGTACTGGGGACCAAACCCAGAGCTGTATGGACAAGCTCCATTCCCAGCTCTTTTTATTTTTTATTTTGAGACAGGGTCTTGCTCAGTGGCCCAGGCTGGGCTCGAATGCACAATCCTTCTGCCTCAGCCTCCTGAGTAGCTGGAATTAGGGGCGTGGGCCTCCATACCCAACTCACAGCACTTTGCATGGACTGACAGGAAGAAGCCCTGGGGTCCACAGCCCATCATAACATATTACACATTTCAAAATAGCTAGAAAAGAGGACGTCAGATGATTTGCCACAAAGAAATGGTGAGTGCATATGACGCATATGCTAAGGACCCTGTGTTGGTCATTACCCAATGCGCACAAGTGCAGAAACGTCACATCGCATCCCATAAATTAGGACAATTATGTTTCAATTAAAAATAAAACAAAACTCATGAAAAATCAACTCTCTAGTTCAGGAACGACAAACACTACGTCTTGTCTATCTGTCTTTCGAAACTCATCCAGTGAGCCAATCCAGCTGGAAATGGATTGGTCAGATCCCCATGAGAGGACCGTCCCTGGATCTTTCTGTCGCATCACTGGACCAACGGACGAGATGAGAAGCAGACGTGGCCTGGCGTCTAGCAAGGGCTTGCAGTAGCTGCAACCCACAGCTGCTATTATTATTGTTTTCTAGAAGTTTATTGATGATGTAGGTGCTGGGAAGCTTGAGTCATCAAAAGTTGTAGGAAGCTGAAGGTGTTGGATATCAAAAGATGATTCCTGCTCAAGAGGGTTGCAATTAAGCGTGCAATCAGACGCGAGTGGTTTCAAAATGATTTGTTGCTTAGCAGGATTGAGAAAGGAGGGCTCACCCTCCATTTGGGGGCAGGTAGAGAAATAACCCTTTCCTGGTCACAGGGTTATCTGTGCAGAATTCCTAGGACAACCTTACATCTCTGAGACCCACAGCAGTTTGCAAATCACCAACACTTGATCAGCTGCCTGTCATGCCAGACAATAATCTTATGTTGTTACTCAGTGCCCTGGTGGCTAGGCAACAAAGGAGTAAATAAAAGGAAAGGGGCAATCATCTTAGCCCTGTGGAGCACACCCGTTGCTTGGTGCTGCTTTCAGTATTTCGTGGAGGGAGGGTCATTCAGTGCAGAGCGTTTGTGAAAGATTCATTTCCAGAGCTCTTGCGAACCCAGAATTCGTAGATGCTCAAATCCTTCCCATGCAGTGGTGTAATGCTTGCCCATAATCTCTGCAGTCCCCTGTAGACGCTAAACCATCTCTAGATGACTAATAATATCCAGTGTCAGTGCTGCACAAGCATTGTTATTCTGTATTTTTAAGGAGGAACAAGGAGAAAAGGATGTGCATGTGTTCATTACAGATAACGTTTTTAATAATAAGGAAGTGTGACCGAGATCCTGTGGAATTTGTGTTTCTTTGCCTTGAATGTGGATCTCAGAGCGGTGGGTCAGGTGTTGTGTGCACAGCTGCTATCCCAGCATTCGGGGAGGCTGAGGCAGGAGGATTGCAAGTTCGAGCCCAGCTGGGCAATGCAGCAACTTCACGAGACCCTGTCTCAAATAAAAAATAAAAAATGGGCTCAGGATGTGGGTCAGTGTGAGGCCCCAGTTAGCTGAGATGAACAGGTATTAGGCACACAGATTTTTTTCTTCATTTCAGGAATTTCCCATGTCAGGCTCTGAGTCTTGGCTTTGCTTTGGGGTTGTATGCAGATGTTTCCAAAATATCCAGTCTGTTTTATTTTTAGGTGGCAGGCAGAGCAGGCCGTAGAGCTGCAGCCCACCCCTAGGCAAAGGCTCAGTGTTTTGTTTCGGTTTTTGTTTTTGAGACAAGGTCTCAGGCTGGCCTTGAACTCAAGATCCTCCTGCCTCAGCCTCCCAGTCCTGGGATGACAGGTGTGCCCTAAGGGCAAAGGCGAGGTTTATTCATCGTTGGAAAATAAAAGTTTACAGGGCAATTACTGCCGGGTTAACCGGGGACAGCCCTGGTCCACTTAGGGTAAAAGGGAATGGTCCGGCTGCTCGGCGCATCCTTAAGGAGCTTGGGAATTTTTTACCGGGTTTGCATCCTGAACCTGCAGTTTTATTAAAAGTGCTGGAAGGTTTGGGGACCATGGCCACGGAGCTAGGCTGGCAAGTGTCACAGGTGCCCTCCTGCAGCGGGGCCTCAGGGACAGACCCTACTCCTCCCCACAGGGTGGAGAGCAGCCGGGAGCTCTTGGCTGTCAGTGAAGCAAGGCCCCGGGCCCCAGAGCCACTTTGTAATCTGAGCCAAGCCTACGTCTGCCTTCCCTGGAGGGAAGCAGTCAGGTCTCCCCAGGGCGCCAGGAGGTTTGCAGGACTGAGGGGCTCCTTTTCCGCCCACGGCCTTTGTGTATTCGAATTCTGTTACCCTGCAGCTGTGGAAATGCTCACCCTGCAAAGGGAGAGCTCAGCAAGGGAAAGGGAGAATGGGGGAGGAGGAGGAGGGGGAGGGGAGGGGCTAAGGAGGAGGAAGAGATGGGTGAGGAAGAGCAAGAGGAGAATTGGAGGAAGAAAGTGAGGAGGAGGAGGAGGAGGTGGAAGAAACAGGGTATAAGGAATCTTTTAAATTATTTTTATTTTAAATTTTTTATAATTTGAGAGAAGTGGGCTGGTGAGATAGCTCAGTGGCATAAGCGCCTGCCTGGCAAGCACGAGGTCCTGAGTTCGACCCCCAGAACCCACATAAAGGAAAAAAGGGCCGGTGATATCGCTCAGCGGCACAAGCGCTTGCTGGCAAGCACGAGGTCCTGAGGTCGAGTCCTGGTACCCACATATAAAAAAAAAAAATTGAGAGAAGTTCTCCTTAGGTCCCCCGGCCTGAGCTTGAACGTGAGATCCTCCTGCTTCAGCTTCCCAGAGTACTGATACTACATGTCCTGCGGGTAGATTTTTATCTAGGGTCTGAAAAATAAAAAGCCCTACGTCAATAAAATAATTAGATATATACGTTCAGAAGGAGAAAGAAAGTCACTTTATTGGAAAGGGAAGAGAAATAGGGGAGCAAAATCACTTGTTGGAAAAGGAGAGAACAGAAGTAGGCCGGTAGCTGCTTTGTGGGAGTAAGGTAGGGAGCCCCGGCGGGCACTCGGGGGCTTTGCCTTCAGATTCTGTACTAGGTGGAGAGAAGGGGCGCTTCCCTGTGACAGCTGTTGTAAGCTGACTGGCGATTTGGGGCTCAGAGACCCCCGATTTGGCCACGGCTCCCTCGGTTGCCCCGTGTTTGCCCTTGGACGAGCTCTTTGTTGTCTGTGCCACCCGGGGTCCTCGGCTGCTTTTGTGAGCTCTGCAGCAAGGCCAAGGCGGTGAAAAGGGTGCGCGTGCATTTCAGTGTACCGAGGCGGCGAGAAGGGTAAAGCATGCAGGTACGAGGTGCGGGTGTGGGAGCCTGCAGTGTCGGTGCACATCACGGACACTGAGTTTTTATGACATCGTCCCCCGGGGATTTGTGTGTTTAATTGGAGGTGGAGGGAGTTGTGCAATTTTTCTGTCTCCCTCTCTCTGTCTGTCTCTCTCTGTGGCAGGCGTTCAACTGTTTACCACAAACCTCGCTGAGTGCCAGCAGGTGGGGAACATTGGATCCTAGGGTGCATTTTCATTCTGTTTTATAACATGTGTGACGTGGGAAGTAGCGGAGTTTGGGGGGATACTAGCCTGTTCTACGTCTCATAGTGTATGCGATATGTGAAATCCTGGAATTTGGGGGGATGCCAGGACTTTGTAATGTGTTGTGTACGCAGCAATGCAATTTGGTAGGGAAAATGACGATTTTCCCACTTGGCCCCCAGATAGGCACGTACTCTAACATCTATGATCATGATCGTATTCTGTTGGTAGCGTCACATGTTACGTGTGTTATGTACGAGGTATGATGGAAGAGGGCCTTTGTAGGAAACGTTAGGTTTTCCCATCTTGAAATATCAATAGATACGGACCCCACTGTGTATTGTGTTGTATGCAATAGCTATAGTATGACCTAATATGCGGATTATATATGATATACACTGTGTATATAATATATGTTCAACTGTGGAATAGAGTATGCAATATTGCAATTTGGTTTTGTATATCCTCTATATAATATACATTATAGTATTATGTGTATGATAATATATGATACATGTTTGACTATGTAATAGAATATATAACGGTGCGATTTGATTTTATGTGCCCTCTATACAATACACGTGTATGATATGCACTTTACAGTGTTATATATGACAATGTTACGCCCTAACAATGTATCACGTGCAATTAAATATTATGTAGTATAGGAGATGAATAATACAGGATGATCTATGTTGCTGCCATAAAATATCATTATGAAATAACTATACAAAATAAAATACATTACCATACAAAGTATGAAAATCCCCTTTCCTACCAAATTATGTAAAATATAATATAAATGGAGGTAAGAACGTGTTACTCTGTAATGTACAGCACACACAGAAATCTGGAGAATGCTGTTTTCCTGCAAATTGCACCAGATCATTTCGGAGTCTCCCTTGTTTGAACCCTGGAAGCAGTGAGGGTTTTGGTGCAGTTTTTCTTTTTGTTTTTTGGGGCAGGGTCTCGCTATGCAGCCCAGGCTGGCCTCGAGCTCACGGTGATCCTCCTGCCTCAGCCTCCCCAGTGCTGGGATGACAGGTGTACACCACCACGTCCAGCTACTCCTGTATCCTTTTGATGCAGCCCTGACTTAATCAGGGATCTGTACAGTGGCAGCAAACAGGCCTGATCCTGGGCTCTTAGCTGCCATTCCTTAAAAGCATGATTGATTCGTGTTTCTCCCGGGACACCGGGGACCTTGAAGCCATTTCTGCTAAGACCCACGGCCCTCCCCATGGATCTACAGATCCCCAGTGGGTACCGAAAAGCAAATGAAGCCTGACATTTACTTTATGTCCCTGGTGACTGCAAATCCAAGGTGGACTCTCTCTCAGCTCTTACAGCTGTGTTCATCATTTAGAGGGTGTCTGTCCCCAAGTTAGGAAAACGATTCATCAGCTCAGCCCATTGGAATCCTCACCCAGTTCAGTTTTGAGGATGCCAGGATGGAGGTGCCCAGGACTTCAGCCTTTGTCTCAGACCTGTGACACCTGGAAGGGAGACCCCGCTTGGCCCGGGGGACTCCAGAGCTCTGACACCTGGACTGAGATTGGGGGAAACCAGGCCAGCTCGTCCTGCAAAGCTGGCCTCTGCCCAGCTTCCTGCACTCTGCCCCTCCCTCCGTCCCTTGCTGTGCAAGACCTCGCCCGCTTGCACACAGAGAGCTGGTGGTTGGGGGCGCACAGAGCCCCCCACCTCCTCGGAGCCGGCTTTCAATCAACCCTTTATCCTTTCACACAAATAAATGGCCCCCTTCGATTTGGTCAGCAGGGAGAGAGCGGACGAACCTAAGTGGCTGGAAACTCTCTCTACTTTCTGGCTAAAGCCTTTATATCTCCCTGTGGGTTTAATAGGTAAAACTCATCAGGACAAAATAAGGTAAAGCCCTCGAAGGCGTAGGCAAGGACTTACATGCGCAACCCCAGCTGCGCAGGGCACAGTACCAAGAGTCAGCGAGGGGGACCATCTCAAGGCACGGAGCCTCTGCACACCGGAGGAGACACCAACGGCGCGGGGACAATCTACAGAGTGGGAAAAGGAATTTGCCATCTCCTTCTCAGACAGAGCTGCTGTCTAGAATGTATACAGAACTCCCCAAAATCAACAACCCCCCAAATAAAAGACACACTCAAAAGACACGCTTCGGGTTTAATTTCCATTAGTACTGAAAGCAAGGATGCAAGAATCCAAGCCAGCCAGGGATAATTTCTTTATGCTGAGAAATTGGGAAACATTCAGCTGATTATTGCCGACCACGCTCACCCCACCATGGCCGGGCATTTATGTTATTATTATTATTATTATTGTTTTTATTGGTATCCAGGCATGTGACCCACCTGTGTCCGCCATCCATGCATAGCACATGCCATGCACACGTATGCAGGTAGGCACAGGAAGCTGAGAGCCTATCTTCAAGATTGATATAGGACCTTAGGGCTGGGAAAACCAGACAACTAATTGGGCAGAAAGTGACGAAGGTCACAGACACCTGTGGCTGATGGGCCGAGCAAGGTGTGGCCTGAAGACAGTGTCTACAGGCAGAACCCGACACCGGAACTGGCCGAGCCCCGTGGACCAATCAGAAAAGGGGCTGTTCTTTATGTAAATCTGGTGCTGTCCCAGGACCAATCAGAAGATGCCGTGGTGGCTCCTTCATTTGCATGTGGGCACAGCCAATCCAAAGACGCTGCTCCCGTTCTCATTTACATCCGGTGGGAAGCGCAGCAAGCCTTTCCATTGGGCGGTGCGGTGGTGGATACATTGTTTCCACTTGAGAATTCTACAAGCTTAACTAAGTAACTCAGCAGCTCTGCATCCTGGGGCGTAGAGGACCCGCTCTTATCGCTCCAGGATGTTGTTCATTGGGTCAATTTGAGAAGTCTCGAAGATTAATGAAGTGACTCAGCAGGGGGCCAGGGTCCTCCCTTTGTAAACACCCTCAGCCTGTGCAAGAGGAGGGCAGGGAGATGGTGTGGGTGCTACACCCACCCCAGGGCTCATAGCCTGCTTACAGTAGAAGGAAGGAAAAGCAGCTTCCTCTTCTCCATTTTTGCTCTTGCTGCTTTTGCTGACTTCTGCCGCCTTGAACTGTTGCCCCTCAGCCATGCCTCCCTGCCTTGGAGTCAGCTGGTCACGGACTGAAACCTCCAGAAGCTGTGAGCTAAATAAACCTTTCTTTCCTTAATTTTGGGCGCCGGGTATTTTGTCTCAGCAATGAGAAAAAAGTAACCAAGACAGGCAGTTTAAATCTGGCACAAGCACAAGTAAGTTTCAGATAAGGCAAATGTCCCGGTGCCACATTAGCGAGACCCAGAGCCAACTCAGGGATGCTGGATACAAAAGACGCCTTTGCCATTATCCTTGGAGCCTCGGTGAGCCTTCTCAAGGAAAGTGCACCTCTTTTCCACCTCCAAGAAATGTGCATCCTTGCTGCCTTTTCTCTGGGACACCCAGTTCCTGATAAGAAGCCCCATGGGACCCACCATTGGGCAACCACCTCATGGAGATCCTCCTGCTTCAGCATCCCAAGAGCTGGAATTACAGGCATGTGGCCTCACACCCAGCTTGAGCCTTCGAGTGCAGTGCCTGCCAGAGTCTGCGGTGGGTCATTGTCATTGTACGGCTGCAGTGTGGCCGGGACACGTTCCCACGCTGCACAGGGAGAGCCGTGCAGTTGCCCGGGGTTGGGTCTTCTGGGTTCGCTATGAGGTCCCGTCCTGAATCTGGACTCCTAGAAGGTGGACCCCAAGCAGTGACCGTGAGATGCACAGACCAGCGCAGGCTCGTGGCTGTTAGGACCATTAGTGCACGACACAGTGCACTGTGCGGGGCCGGGGAGCGGGGACCACGGGGGCAGAGCTGCATGTGGCGTGAGAACAAGGGACACTGCAGTCCCTGCTATCAGTAAAGGGAATGGAACGGAAGTGTACGGTGCGCAGAGGTGAGCGTAGGAAGACGTGGCTGAGATGGCTGCAGATGAAAGTATGGAAACTCAGGCTCTGCCCATGGTGTGAAGCGATTAGTTCCTGAGGTTGAGCTTTGTGAATAGATATGGCCAAGGTGATGTGGTCTGCAGCTGTGTGTTCCCCAAATTCCTGTGCTCAATCCTCACCCCAAGGTGTGGTGTCAGGACTGGGGCTCTGGGAGGTCCTGAGGTCCCAAGGGTGGAGCCTCATGGATGGGATCCGCGTCCTCATCACAGAGACCCAGAGAGCTCCCACCCCTTCCACCACGTGAGGACACAGCGAGAAGGCGCTATCTGTGTGACCCAGGAGGCAGCCTCACCAGACACGGGCTCTGCCATGCCTGGACCTTGGGCTTCAGCCTGCAGGACTGGGCCGCCGAGCTCTGCTGTGTGTCAGCCACCCAGGCTGGGCTGTGGGATTGCATATGGCGGCCCCAATGGACTAAGATAGGGACAGACTAGCGCAGTGGACTTCAGCCTCCAGGACCAGGCCACCGAGGTCTGCTGTGTGTCAGCCGCCCGGGCTGTGGGATTGCATATGGCGGCCCCGATGAATAAGATGGGGAGAGACCAGCGCAGTGGACTTCAGCCTCCAGGACTAGGCCACCGAGCTCTGCTGTGTGTCAGCCGCCCGGGCTGTGGGATTGCATATGGCGGCCCTGCTGGACTAAGTTAGGGAGAGACCAGTGCAGTGGACTTCAGCCTCCAGGACTGGGCCACCAAGCTCTGCTGTGTGTCAGCCGCCTGGGCTGTGGGATTGCATATGGCGGCCCTGCTGGACTAAGTTAGGGAGAGACTAGCACAGTGGACTTCAGCCTCCAGGAGTGGGCCACTGAGCTCTGCTGTGTGTCAGCCACCCGGGCTGTGGGATTGCATATGGTGGCCAAAGTGGACTAAAACACAAATATGAAAAATTAATCCTACAACTACAGTGCACAGTTAAGAATTTTAGAGAAACAGGCAAACTCAGTCGCTGTAAATGTTTATGCACTTTTTGGCAAGCAAGTGGAATGCACATTAGATAGCCAATGCCTTCAGGAGAATCCATCTTTTCGAAAGTGACAATACGTGTAAATAGGAATTACAGAATATCCATATGTTATACAGTGATGCCCTGCTACTCCAATGTTTGCAACTTGTTGAATTTGGTACTTGACACATTTTGATGTGTACATTTCTGTCCTGGCCCTCACTGGTATGTCTGGCACTCAAGAGGCAAACTGGAACCTGTCCTTGGGGATTGCTTCGTGACATATGACATGTTCAGCCAAAACGGGTTATCTGATGCATGTCATTACTTAAACATTTATTAGTGCATGGCTGTGATACAAAAGGGATTGGTTCATTGTGGGAAGACAGTACAAATATGCTCACATCATTATCATTTATCATTTTTACTTCCTCCACCCCCTTCCTCTGTCCCCTAACCCCTTCAAATCTATAAAAATTCTAACTACCTATTCCCTGTCATCTATCTATTCTTCTTTAAATTTTGTACACTTTGGGTTTCTCATATAAGAGAAACCATGCCATATGGAAGCTTGTACATCTGATTTATTTAACTTAACATTATAGTCTTGAGCTGCACCCATTTTCCTACATATGACTCAAGATTATCCTTCTTCATGGCAGAGTAGTATTCCATGGTGTGTAAACAGCACATTTTCTTTATCCATTCATCTGTCGATGGACATACAGGCTGCTTCCAAGATGTAGCTGTTACGAGTTGTGCTGCTATAAACATGGGTCTGCATGGATCACTGTAAAATGATGTCTTTAACTCTTTGGTAAAGACAGCTAGAATGCAGATAGCTGGGTCAAATGAATTTCTAGTTTTAGTTTTCTGAGGAATATCCATATACCTCATAGTTTTTCCTCTTCCTGAATCTTGGAACCATTTAACAAGCAAAACCAAGTTGACATCAGTGTATAAATATAAAAATATAACTTACGATCTATACGATATATAGATACTTAAACTATAATGTATATATAAATTAATATATAATATACATATAATTTCTATAACGCATGAAAGTTTTATGATACAATGTAATTATGTATAAAATATTATATGTCATATATTACTATTCTAATAATTATATTGTATTATGGGTCATCTGTAAGCAGTTACAATACACTGTCTACCTTAAAAGCACAGAAATTTACTCTTTAATGGACTTGGAGGTCAGAATTCCAAAATCAAGACATGGTCAAGCTTGATTCCTTCTGGAAGATCTGGGGGAGACCCTCCTGCCTCTGCCTCCCCCCAAGGGATCCAGGCGGCCCTGGGTTGCACCTCCCCGCTTCAATCTCTGCCTCCATCTTCACGTGGTTTCTCCTCTGTGTCTGTGTCTCCTCTTCTGTCTCTCGTAACGACGCTGCCATTGGATTCAGGAGGCTGAGGCAGGATGATCTCCTCTCCAGATCCTCCACTAATTCTCTCTGCAGAGACCCTGTTTCTACCTACGGTGCCATTCGCAGGTCCTGAGCAGACGTACCATTTCGGGGGACATAGCCAGCTCACCGCATCTATTTACAAATAATATCTGCACGCTTGTGGGTGCAGTACAGAATCTGGGGGACTCCAGTACAATTGTTTCCATTCTGAGAGCAAAGATGAATCAATACCCCGCAGAATTCGGGGGTGATGGATCTGTCCCCTCTCCCTAAGCCTGTGGGATCAGCAGTTGCGTGTGTTTTCCTCTGTTGCCACCATGATTTGGATGGATGGGGTTGGGGGGTGGTGGGCCCTCAGCGTCCAAAGCAGCTGTTGCATCCGGGAGATTCAAAGTGTTCTTTCCTGTGGCCTCCGAGGCATCTGGCCGAGGACGTTTCAGACCTGCCATGTGTTGAAGACAAGCGGAGAAGGCTTGGTAGCAGCTGAGCAGCAGCTGGGAGAGGGGCGGCGGAGCCGGCCCTGCCTGTCCTTCTAATGGCCTCATTATTGATGCAGCCACTGATGAGCTTCCCGCCCCCTTGGGCTTTGTGTCTCCCTCCTTCTTCATCTGGGACGCTCAGTTCTCACTGTCCCTGGGGGACAACTCTGTTTTCTCATTTTAACGGAGCATTAGCCTGCTTGTATCTAGCATTGTGTAAAAATATCACCCTTTTCAAAGCGTTAAGTCTCCATGAAAGAGGGTGCTATAGTTTGGATCTTAAAGGGTCCCCGGTGGCCTGGTGTGTTGGAGGCTTGTTCCCACCCTGCAGTGCTGTTGGGAGGTAGTGGGGCCTTTAAGAGGCGGGGCCTGGTGGGAGGAAGTGAGGTCATTGGGGGCGTGGCCTTGGAAGGTATATTTAGACCCCTAGGCGCTTCTCCTTCCTTTCTTTCCTGGTGGTCCTGAGGAGAGCAGCTTTGGTCTGCTGTGAAATTGTAGAATAAGAAAATCCATGCACGTGGAAACCCAAAGAGTTGGAATGTGGATCACAGCTTACAGGAGACTGTGGCGAGAGATAATGGGCAGATTCTGAGGGGCTGATGAATAATCTGGTTTTTTTCTTTTCAGTGGGAGGATGTTTTAAAATCAACCATGGCAATATTCTCACGGTGTGTATGAATACACTAAAAAGCACTGAGTTGTACTTTTTAAAAATGAAGGACACGCTAGAGCCACGGGTGGGAAAATGGATGCCTGTAGTGTTAAGTGAAATTAATCAGACCCACATGCTTCAATATCCATGCTTTCTCTTATATGAGGAAGCCAAAAAGTAAATGAAGAGCAAAATATGAGGTAAGTAATAGGAAGTAGGGAGAGAGATCTTTCTCAAATGGGAAGAGGACCAAGTGATGGAGGGAGGGGAGGGACAGGCCATGGAAAAGGAATGAAGCTCTGTTTTGTACCTGAACCAGCTCCACACGAGGAATGCGATCATTATGTGCTGCAAACGTGGACCCATGAAAATAAAAATGGACACAGATGAATGCGGGGCTGGGGGCATAGCTCACCGGTACAGCACTTACATAGCGTGTGCAACTCCGGGATCCACACCCAGCACCGACAAAAGAGAAGAGGAAGGAGAAGGAGATTGGAAAAAAAAAAAAAAGAAGGAAAAGAAAATTTAATTAAAAAATAAATGTGGTCGAATTGTAGTACACATGAATTATATCTCAATAGGACTGTCATTATAAAAGATACGATACTAACATTTTTGTCCTCATTTCAACGATAAGCCTGTGTAAAGTTCTTGGGGGATCTTCCAGTCCTGTCCTTTTCTGAATCCACACAGAGAATAAATGGGGTTGTCATCTTTAAAAGAAAATGGCCTTGCTGAGATTCTCGTGGCTACACGGGATGGAAAGACTTACCCAGGAGCTTGTCAAGGATAGGGAATTCCACGGCACGGGTTCCACGTCTGGAGATGGAGACGTCGTCGTTCTCGCCACGGCGGAGGCTGAAGGAAGGGAATTGGAGAGAAGAAGCCTGAGGAAGGAGTGGGTTTGTTGGGTCTGGAATTCCAACCAATGGAGCCCGACCCCTGGACCAGTGACCCCTCTTCAAAATACAGGTTGGGAAGCTCCAACTCATTTCTGGAATTGAAAAAAATGTTCCCAAGAAATGGGAAACTTTTTCAATGCCACCAAAAAAAAAAAAAAAAAAAATCAAAAAAACAAAAAAACACCACTTTGCCCTGTGTACAACATTATTAAAGATATTGTATACAAAGTTACTTTCAGGTGGTGGGCATAAGCTGCATACTGTGTCTTAGGTGTCATGGGTCTCATCTCCGAGATATCTCATTTTGCATATGCAAATCTGAGATGTCTCATTTGCATATGCAAATACTGTAATATACAAGTAAATAAACAAACTCCAACGCAGCCCTGGTCTCAAGCATTTTGGAGAAAGCACGTGCGACCTGGACACCTCGACTGTCATTGCTGGGAGCCATCACGAAATGACAAAGGTGCCTCTTCTGGGCACGCAGTTGGATTTGTCCCCATTGTCAGTGCCTGCCCGGACACTTGTCATTTTGTGAGAGCCCTGGTCTCTTTCCAGTGGGCTTCGGCAGACCCAAGAGGGGCGCCGGCAGGGAGCAAATCCATGCACCGCCTGGCTTGCGACGAGAATGGTGTCAAGATGGTGCAGGGGACCCTCAAGTTGTGACCGGCCTCGCATACGAACAACTTGGATTATAACCGGAATTATTATCAAAAGGTTAGTTAAGGGGTGCTTTGGGAGGCTCGGGATGCATTATGGGTGTTTCCATTATCCCTTATGGGAAAATACTCTTGACTTACAACCAACTTGGGTTACGCCATCCCTCACGAACAGCTCGAGTGCGCAGGTCCAGGGTCAGCTGCACTGGGCTTCGATGAGCCTGTCATGGCGTGAACATCGAACGTCCCCGAAGGCTCGTGCAGCAGGGATCTGAGGAGGGGGTGCCTGGATCACGAGCCCTGTGACCTCATCTGCAGATTAATCCAGGAGTGAGTTCATCATAGCGGGGCGAAGGTGGGGGAATGAGCCACGGATGGCACTTCTTGGGAGGAGGCTTTGCTCTCCACTTCTCTCCTCTCTCTCTTTTGGCTCCTCCTCAATGCAGACCCATGAACAATGAAGCCAAGCGAGCACCGTGGAACTGAAATGTCTAAGATTCCGAGCCCAAATCAACCTTTCCTCCTTTAAGTCGATTATTGCAGGTATTTTTGTCATAGGGAGGTAAAGCTAATGCACACCTCCCAACCGCATTGACTTTGGACTGGCGTTCAATTCGCATCTGATTACAAGATGTTGACCGAAGTGTTTTTGAGCAGAGATAGGACAGAGTCTCATGGTTTGGTTTTCCCTCTGTACCTCTGAACATCGACACTAGGAAATGAGTTCTGGGATACCCAAGGGTCCCAAAATCATAAAAACACGAAGAGAAGATAGAAACCCAACCCCAAAGCATGGATTTCAATTTAGCCTGGGTCGGATCATGTCAATGTGTGCTGATGGACAGGCTAAATGGAAACCCATGTGTGAAAGATAAGGGTGAAAAATATAAATGTGAAAAATAAATCAACAATACATATTTACTATTGCAGGGCATTGAGTTTTAGGTTCATTTGTTATGTGGCGTAACTTCTGTTGTGCCTGACTGATACAGAAAGCCAGCCTCTTTTAGGGATAGGAAAGAAGGCTCTGGATCTAATCCACTCTCTTTTCTGAGAAAATCTCCCAATGAATTATCTAGATATTTTGGTATTTTCGAAGTGGGTGGTTCAAGAGCCTGGGAATGAATTCCTCTCATTTTCTTTTCTTTGTAAATATGCATATGGTGATACGCATCTTGACCTGAAATTTTAGATCAAGTGTATATCAATGGATAGCAGACAGTTAAACGTGAATGCTCTGTTACAAAAGACATTTGAATGGTTGGAGCAAAAATGAGTGTGTGTGTGTGTGTGTGTGTGTGTGTAAAATATATTTGAAGTCCCCCAATTCGCGTCTTCATCCATCCTCTCCATAGAGGTAATTACTACTGAGAAGTTGAGATGTCTCATAGCTATTCTTTGTTTATTATTTATAAGTGTACTCATCTCTAAAAATATAATCAAAATACATTTCGCAGAGAACCTACCAATATGGGAATTCATTTTTTAAATACACTGCCTTGATGTCACGAATGATAACTGAAAATCCGTCTTGCCGCTCAAAATTGTCTCGGCGATTCCCACGCTCTCGGTACACCTATTTGATAAATTGAATTTACTGAGCAGGGGGCGGAAGAGACTCAATTTAGCATGACGCCCACTTTCATTTGGCAAATTTGACGCATTTATTTGTCCTTAACCAGCCATCATTTTCTGACTCTAGTTCTTTTCCCAAATGATATTTTTCTGCAAAAGCCAAACTTCTGCTCATTGAAACCGACAAGTAGCTTGATTTCGCTGTCAACAAAATCACAGCCACACACACGCATTCTCTGTTTGCTTTTTACATTCTGGGGACTCGAATTCTAAATAGAGAAGAAGAAGAAATGACAAGTTTCAAAACTACATCCCGTTGCGTGCATTTGTAATTAAGCTCCCGAGCCGTACTTTTGTAAATCAGATTTAAACCTAACAAAAATGCTTAACAAGAATCCAATTAGGTATGCATTTGGAAAGTTGGAAACACTTCTTTTGCACGTGCCGAAATTGCTGGTTTTTGGTTTTTAATTTTGCAGCGGCCGAGGGAGAGAGAAGCGATGCAAGAACCTTAGCGATATTGCTGCGTAGTGGACAGGGCATCGAAGATGATAAAAGCCGACGTCCAGCGGCGTGGATGTTGCTGCTTGCCCTTGGAATCCACCTTTCTTATCCCAGCGCATCTCTGGTCCTTTCATCTTTTCTGTCCTCTTCTGAGCCCAGTGCTTGGGGCAGCTGCTTTTCAGGATGAGCTCATGGAAGAAGGGAGTCCTGTGTGAAGGGATGGAGGCCTCGTGGAGGAGTGGGTTTGGGGAATGCAGAAGACTAGAGAGGGGGGTGGGCTGTCTTTTCCCTCCCAACACCACAATGGTGCCCGTGCACCTCAGTTCTCAGCATCACGGCGCCTGGCACCTTGGTACCCAACTGGACTTCCTGGTAGGAGATTTTCTGGGGCAGACGCCTGTGTTTGCAAGGAATCAGGGGCTGCTGCAGACATGTCTGAGGCTCATGCAAGAGCAGGTGGCGAGGACAGGAGAGCGTGCTGCATTTCAGGAATGTGTGAAGCGGGCTGCGTGGAAATAACGGTCTTTGCTCTCAGGCTCAATCCCAGCGGTTGCACCAGTCCGCTGTGGGCCAGCAAAGTGTGGGTTCACACAAATCTGTTTTGTTTTCTGGTCCTGGGAATAGAATCCAGGGCCCTGCGCATGCCAGGCTCACTGCTGAGCCCCGTCCGTGTGCAAACCTCCTGTGGGTGGGTAAGAAGGGAGGTGGTGGTGTCGGCCTCTGGAGAGAGCTGCCTGGGGTCCACGCCTGCCTCCATGCTGGGGGCCCCAGGACAGTTACTCAGCCTCTCTCTCTGTTCCTCTTTCTTAGTGTGCAAGATGCGGGTGCATCTGGTGTGCTGATGCACACCAGAAATGCTCCTTTCTGGGTATTTGGGAGACAGAAGTGGGTTACTACTCGGGAAATACCTGCAGTGGTCTGTGGGTGCGTGGCAGGGACCACGAGCATCAGTTTTGCAGAAGTAACAAGAGTAGCGCTGGTGCCACGATGGATGTAGTTCTAACAGCACCGTCAGGAGAAGAGCGTAATAATGGTAATACCGCTGCGATGGTCGCAGTCGTAATAGTACTGCTGTGGGATAGGATGACAACCGTATGGCTGCCATGACGGTCACGGTCGTGTTGCTGGTAGTAATAATTACACTGTGATAGCATAATAATAATACTCCCACCACGACACCAGCGGAAATGACAGTGATAGTAATACTGCCCCTCCACGATAGGGGTACGGACAGTGTTATCGTGATAGTACAATAATGGTAATGATAATAAGAATAAGGTACCATGATGGCATCAGAAAATGCTATCCTCATGATAAAATAACGATAGCAATACCACTACGACGACACTGGTAACAATGTTACTACCAGACGGTAGTAGTAATGAAAATATTACTACCACGATAACATTAGTAATAATGATGATTAAAAAATACCATGATAGTTACAATCACAGTAAAATCATAATAACAAAAACGATAGTACTAACATTACCTCCAAGATAGGAGTAATCGCATTGCTGCTACCGTGGTAGTACTATACTAGTGATAATTTCATCATGTCAGTAGCAAGAATATTGATCAGAATACCATTTCCACGATGGAAGTAATAACAAGACCACTGCCGTGAAAAAGCCATAGCAGTCAGGATTTTATCGTATCAGTAGCAATACTACCACTACTAGTAATAATAATACCATTTCATGATAGAAGTAGTAACAATACTGCTACCCTGATAGTACTACAATGCTGATAATTTTATCATAATACTAAGAATAGAAGCAATAATACCGAGAATAGAAATATCATTTTCACAATAGAAGTGATAATAATACCAATACCATGATAATACTACTGTAGGAATGATTTTATCATGTCAGTAGCAATGCAACTAATACTACTACTGTTTTCATGATAGAAAATGACTTCTACTTTTACGCAAAAGCGAGATATGCACTCCTGGGAGACCGAGAATCGAGAAATGAGCGAGTTTACTGGAGAAGCCAGCGGCTGGCAGGGCACTCGTAGAAGTCGAGTCTGCTGACCCCAAGCCTTTGTTCCACCTTTCCTCAAATACACAATTGGAGGGCTGGGGACATCGCTCAGCAGCACAGTGCCTGCCTGGCAAGCGCAAGGTCCTGAGTTCGACTCCTGGTACCAAAAAAAAAAAAAAAAAAGAAAGAAGTTAAATACACACTGGGGGGTTTTACAAAATCTCTTGGCTGCCGTAGAGAGACCACATTTTACTGCATCGTCTCTTTGGAATGTCACCAGGTCCTCCTTAGGACATCTGGTTAATCGACACACAGGATGCGGGCCACGGTCACTGTGACCACTTTGTGCTAAAACTCTTTGTTCCTCTTTTTATGGTTTTATGACTACACTAGGGGAGGGGGCTCTTTGAGAAGGAGGACTAAAGTTCATCTAAAGGTTTAACTATGGATTAAAACAAAGTGGAGGTACTCTTGCCCTAATGCTACTAATACAATATTGCTACCCCGATAGTACTACAATGGTAATAATTCTATCATAACAGCAGTAGTAATAATAATGATAATCATCATAATAATAATACAATTTCCATGATAGAAGTAATCACAATATCACTATTATGATACCAGTATGACAGTAACCATTCTATTGTGATGGAAGTAATAATAACGATACTTCTTTCATGATAGTAATAGTAACAATACTATGTTAGTAACAATACTACTAACATAGTAATTATATGATACTAATAATTCTATCGGACAGGAGCAATAATAAAATACTTCTTCCCTGACAGCAATGATAATAATAATCACATGGCTACCAACATAGCGTAGGAACAATAATGTTGAAAATAGGAGTAATGATACTCATAGTGCTATCACAAAAGTATAATAATAATTGTACAATGACAGTATAAAATGATAATGCTATCAGGATACTATATTTTTATTCATTTATTTATTATTAAAATTTTGAGACTGCATCCTGCTGTGTCACTGTGTTACCCAGACTGGGCTTAAACTGGTGATCCTCCTGCCTCAGCCTCCCAGAATGCTGGGATTATAGGCATGCGACACTGAAGCTGGTAACGTAATACTATAATAACAATAATAATATTGCTACCATGATGTTAGTGGTAATAATCATAATACTGCCATGATAGTGGTAATAATAACACGGCTATGATAATAGTAAGTTAATAATACCTGTAATGGTAGTTACAGTAGTAATAATAATACTATGATAGCAGTAGTTGTAATAATACTGTAAAATGCAGTAGTAATAACATTACTGCTGCTGCTAAGATAATAATTATAACACTTCCATCTTAGTTCAAAAAGTGAGAATAATAATAATGATAATAATACTGTTATGTCACTGGTAGCAAAACTAATGGCAATAACACTGCTGCTACAATAGTATAATAATAATAATAATAATAATAATGCCACCCAGAAAAGCAGTGGAGCTAACATAGCACTGTTCCTATGATACGATAGTAGTAATAATAATAGTAATAGTACTAATAATGCTACCGTGGTAGTGTAATAACAGGAAAGTCACCCTCAGAGTATAACAGTAATAACAGACACAATGGTGATAGCCATCACGTAGTCTTAGTTTGATCTCCTGTTATTATATAAGGTGCACTATGCTGTATCTACGTGTATTTATCTACGTGTATTTATCTACGTGTATTTATCTACGTGTATTTATCTACGTGTATTTATCTACGTGTATTTATCTACGTGTATTTATCTACGTGTATTTATCTACGTGTATTTATTCCTTCCACAAGGATACAGGCGCATCATTCATGTACTGACGTTATAGAAGCAGGAGCGATGTAATGGACTGAATGCCATATTCATGGTCCATGTTACTGTAGGTAACAATCATTACTAAAAAGTCCATTTGCAGTGTTGAGAGGGTCAGCTCATGACTCTCGTGGTGGTGGGTGGTACATCGTCAGCTGGCCCACTACTGGGATAAAATACCCAATATATACAATTTAAAAGAGGAGAGGTTTGCTAGGTGCATGGTTGCAGAGGGTGCAGTCCATGCTAGGCAGCTCCAAGGCAGGAACATCATGGCGGACGGGCGTAGGGGAGGAAAGACGCTCACATCATGGCGGCTGGGAAGCAGAGAGAGAAGGGAGGAGCCGGGGACAAGAACTCACCCTTCCAGGTCACACCCCAGTGACCGCCTCCAACCAGGGCTCACCTCCTAACAGAGGGATTCCTCCACCTGTGAACCAACCCATCCATGGTGGAACCCACTGATGAGTGAGTGCCCCATGATCCACCTGCCTCTCTGAACCCATCCTGTGGGCGATGAAGATGGACCCCACAGGCAGTGGTCCAAAGTGGGCCCCACGGAGCAGGGAGTCCAGGGCCCCATGCCATGTTGAGAGATGGCTCCCCTTTTGCTGAGAAAGGAACGCTTGATTTCATGCTGGGCTCTGCATTCACACTGGGTGCTGGGTGGTGAGGGGCGGTGTGCATCTGTGTGCTGTGTGTTGCGTACCTACGTTCTGCCTCCCACCAGCTGCATGGCTTAGGGCTCTAGCACTGTGTGAATATTCACGAACATACTTCACCATATTAAAAAAGAAAAGGCAGCCAGGCGTGGTGGTGTGTGTCTGTCATCCCAGCACTCCAGGAGGCTGAGGCAGGAGGATGGCAAGTGCAAGCCCAGCCTGGGCAATTTAGCAATTTAAGGAGACCCTGTCTCAAAATAAAAATTTAAACAGGGCTGGGGATGGAGCTCAGTGTGAAAGCCCTGGGTTCGATTCTTAGTACCACACTGAAAAACAAAAGCGAAAAGGTAAATTAGGCTGGGGATGGAGCTCAGTGGTAGAGAGTTTATCTCAGTGCCACACACAAATAAGTAAATTGCATGATTTTAAAAATATATATATTGGGAAATGGGAAGAAAATGTTCAAATGGGAAGGGGAACAAGGAGGGGGCAGGAAGCAAAGAGGGAAAGGGAAAGAAAAAAAGAATAGAAGGAAAAAATGGAAAGAAAGGTTTTGTAAATAAAGAGGGGAAGAAAGGTTGAAGGGAGGGGAGGGGAACAGGAAGAAAAGAAGAATCAAGATATATGCAACTGTGCTGTTGCCAACCGCAAGTGGTTTTCCTTCCAAAAAAGAACAAATCCCTGGTGCCGTGCCTAGATGTTGATTCTGCATTTCTGCAAAAGGCAAAGAAGCTTTGTAGAGACTCTGTGGGTAAAATTCTGGAAGCACCACGAGTTGTGGTGCCCGGGATGAGTGAGTCACAGAAAATGTGCCAAAGAGAAGGGAGGGGATGGTTGGACGAGGAATCTGGGTGTTTTCTTGGAACGGTCCTTGTGTATTAAATGAAAACTCCTCGAGGTAGCTGGTTCCAGGCTGAGCGCTTGAGTGTTGGAATTTGGAGAGATTCCTGAGAAATAACTCTTTCTAAGGATTCCAGAGCCCAAGAGCAGGAGGGAGGAGGAGGAGATTTCAACATGGCGGCCTGCAGAGGCAACTGCAGAGCCCTGGCACTGCCGAGGGGGCAATGATAGCTTTCCTGTCTCCACCCTTCAACGAGGTAGATTTCCAACCGTCTTGGGGAGCCACATTCCTGGAGAGCAAGGAGGGTGAGGGGAGGAAGCCCGGCCCAGGCCTTCCTCTTGGATCTGTGCACCACTCAGCACTTTGGGGTCCCAAGGGTCCAGAGCAGGATTCGGGAGTTGGCCGCACAATTGTTACACAGGGCTTATGTAGTTCTTGGCTCTGGACGCTCCAGGGTGTTGAGATGAAGTCTTCTCGATTCTGGTGAGGTCTTCGTGGAAAACCCCACAGGGACCCAGGAAGCCCACGCAGTGGGGAGCGGTTATCTTTTTTTCTATCATTGCTCTCTCCGGAGAAGTGACTCCGCATCCCACAGCAATCACTTTCATTCTTTCCGGTGGTTCAAACGCGTGTTTCTCTCCGTGGACAATTTGCTTCTCCTCTGTCCTGCGACTTTCAAAGAGTGCATGAAGCTGGACCTCGGAACCTCATCTCACCACAGAAAATACGTGGGTTTAAGGTTTCCTCCAAGGAGGAAAATGGTGATGGCAATGGTCCTTTTCTCAAGCATGCAATCAGTCTGTTATCTATTCAGGGGCAGAGTGATCTACTGCTTTATTTTTCAATTCTTATTTTTATTAGTTCGTGTTTGCAGTCCTTAATGACGACATTCCTCATGGAAAGTTGGGGCATGGACAGAACGCATCTTAATTCATTTTACTACCATTTCCCTCCCTCCAGCTCTTGATCCCCTTCCCCTTTAAGAAAGATCTGTCTCCCTACTTTCTATCATCTATCTTTGATTTTGCTTTTTACTTATACTTTGCGTTCCTCACATAAGAGAAACCATGTGAATGATATTGAAGCTTGTGTGTCTAACTTATTTCACTTAACATTAGGGTCTCAAGTGGCATCCATTTTCCTACAGATGACTCAAGATTATCCTTCTTCGTGGCATAGTAGTATTCCTTTGTGTGTGAACACCACATTTTCTTTATCCATTCATCTGTTGGCTGCTTCCAAGATTTATCTGTTATGGTTTGTGCTGCTATCAACGTGGTGCATGGATCCCTGTAACATGATGTCTTTAATGCTTTTGGGAAGATACACAGAAGGGGAATGGCTGGGTCAAATGGAATTTCTAGTTTTAGTTTCTTTGAGGACTCTCCACACTGATTTCCACAGCGCTTGTACTGGTTTACACTCCCACCCACCATGTAGAAAGGTTCTGTTTTCTCTGCAGCCTCGCCAGCATTTGTTCTTACTTGATTTCCCGATAGTAGACTTGCAACATGCACTTTCCTGGGTTGCATTTTCATCTCTGTCTTTCTTAGATTTTCTCAGAGGTGGAGACCGAAGCACATCAAGTGTTACCTGACGCCTCGGTCCAAAATCTGCCTCGGGATGGAAGCGTGTGTCCTCAGCCCTCTCTATCCCTCATGGAAATGCATCAGAGGATTCGACCTAAATTAGATGTCAAATACTAGGGAAAATTGTAGCTGAGCTGAAGAGGTACAGGCTTATTCTTGCTATTATGCAATACGGTACCAGAACTATTTATGTTGCACTGACGTTCTGCTAGGTATTATAGGCAATGCAGGCGCGGGTGTGCAGGTTCTGTGCAAATACTCTGCTATTTCCTAGCCGGGACATGAGCGTCTATGGATATTAATATCTACAACGCGCCCTGGACTGGTCACCTTTCATACCAAGGCGTGACTGTGCTCGATGCTTGCGGATTGCTTTCTCCCGAGCTCTCTTCGCACTCTGATACTCGACTTAACAAACAGGGCGATCAGCGCGATTCTAGCCGCTTTGTTTTCTTTAGTAGAGCGATGTTTTCCTACCCGTTAACTGGTTGTGCAGATCAACGCCAGCAGCGTTCCTGAATTTTCTTTCTTACATGTGAACATCGCGCACCTTTGCCAACATGCTTTTAAAGGAAAGCGTTGGAGAAGCTCTGGGACTTGCTTTCCTCAGCATCACTGTTAGTCGCTATCCGTCTGAAATTCCCCTTCGCCGGGGGCAGATCAGTATGGATTTGAGCCTCTCTGAGCCAAACCTCCAAAATCTAAGAGGTTTTCAAACCTGAAACTTTCTCAATGGTGACACGATGGTACAAATGGAAAATTTTACACTTTTAAACTTTGTTTCATGCACCATCTGACTTAAAATACTATGTAAAATTACCTTTGGGCTACGTGTATAAAGCGTATGTGAAGCAGAAATGAATTTTTGTCTAGATCTGGGTACCGTGCCCGAGAGAGCTCATGGAGTAAATGCCACTATTCTAAAATCTGGAAAATAAATCCAAAATTCTAAACACGTCCGGTCCCCAGCATTGTGGGTTAGGAATCAATCTTGCTTATAAAAGCCTCGAGGAGTAGCATTGAGATACCGTAACGATGGCCGTGACGTGGGAGGCAGCTGCCCGACACGCAGAGCCCAGCTCACCTGTGCTGCAATGGGAGCTGGAATGCAGGGGTCGCCCCCAAATCCCAGATATGATCCATCGTCTGGAAGCTTGGGCGGTCATCAGCTGCTGCACGCCTTTTGCACTCTTCTTGGTTTATCTCCACTGGTCCTGGGGTCGACACACAGCAGACACCTGTCGGGATGTCGGATTTCCCCATGCATTATGCCAGCAGATGCTTCTCAGAAACGATCTGGGCTGAGCATGCGGGGCGTTTGTGCCCCTCGCCTTTCTCACGCCACACCGTGTGAAGCTCTGTTCTGCCAAACTCTCCTCTCTTCTCTTCGTCTGCTCGGAGCAATGTGACCGTGAAGGTCAGATGCAAAACGCGATGGAAGATTTCTGGTGGCCTCCAATTTCTGACAAGCGGGGAAATCAAACTGTCAGGCGCTGTCCGTCCTTGCCCCAAGCGAACGCTTTGAGAATGATGCTTTTTGATTTTCGCAGCTTGTTTAATCGGTCTTGGCGCAGAGTTTTCTGCCAGATAGAGCACATTGTTCTCCAGGTAGCGACTAAGGTTCTTCAAATATTATAATGGAAAATATCGATCCAGGGCATCAGACGTTGATTGTACAATGGGCCAGGAATGTAATCAGTGAGTTTTATGAACACGACATAAAATGACCAATGTATTTGGCAGTTTTACTGCAATATTAAAAAGGATTAGAAAGCAAATTAAATGTCACAAGAAGCTATAGAGAGAGAATAATAGTTTTATTATCTCTGCATCGTAATGTGCTGAGGATGGTTCGCCGTTGGTGAGCACGGATTTCCTGCACCCGAGCACATGGAAGAGTTCTGAGAAGAAGAGGAGACTCAGACATGGACAGACAGACAGACACGGGCCGAGGGAGGACCACGGAGAGACGGGCAGGGGAGGAGCTGCTGCCCAGAGAGAGAAGCGGCTGCTGGGGACTGGGAGGAGCCCGGGGCATGGATTCGACTTCAGACTCTGAAGGACAGAATCTGGACGATCTCTTGATTGTGGCCTTTTAACCTCCATGACTGTTATTTAACTAACTCTGGTTTGGAATGGTTTCTGGAAGCCAGTGAGTCTTAGTTCTTTGGAGACGCCATATGCAATCCCACAGCCCAGGCGGCTGACACACAGCAGAACTCAGTGGCCCAGTCCTGGAGGCTGAAGTCCACTGCGCTGGTCTCTCCCTATCTTAGTCCATTGGGGCCGCCATATGCAATCCCACAGCCCGGGCGGCTGACACACAGAGGACCTCGGTGGCCCAGTCCTGGAGGCTGAAGCCCAAGGTCCAGGCGTGGCAGAGTCCGTGTCTGGTGAGGCTTCTTCCTGGGTCACAGATGGCGCCTCTTGCTGTGTCCTCACGTGGTGGAAGGGGCGGGAGCTCTCTGGGTTTCTGTGATGAGGACACAGATCCCATCCATGAGGCTCCACCCTCGGGACCTCAGCGCCTCCCAGAGCCCCAGTCCTGGCATCATTACTTTAGAGGTAAAGTTTTCAATATGTGAAATTTGGAGGTACCCCCACCTTTGACCCATTGTTCCGTAAAAGATCCCAGTCACCAAGGATTAGGATAAGACCACAGCTTGGAGGGTCATGGTCAGCCGGTCAGAGAGGCAAAGACAGAAAACAGGGAGCAGGTTTATGTAGGGTGATGGGGCAATGGAGACATCAAGCATCATAAGATCTGAATCACAGCGTCACTCTGGCTCCGGAAGTCAGGCTGCTGATCCAAGCTTTTGTACAAATCGAGAGAGAAGCCTGCAGTCAAGATGGAGCTTTGTGTGTGGCAATAGAGTTGGAGAAGTCCGAGAAGAAGGTGGGCTGAGGTGGAGAGGAGAAGGGGCCGGAGAAGGGGAAGATTTTGGGAAGCATCGACATACACAGGCACGGAGACACTGGCCTTTCTCTTCCAGGAAAACCTCACTGCAAAAAGTCCACTTCCGGTCACGACTTCCGCGAGGCTCCTTCTGTCCCTGTCTTCCTGTAAAAGGCCGACCCACGCCCTGCGAAGCCCCGTCCTCTGCCTCGTGGGTGGTTGCCGGAACGGCGGATCTCGCTGCTAAGCCCTGCTCTGTCTCCACAGTGCGGCTCCTAAGCGGGGCACAGAAATGGGGGTGACGGTAGAGCGGGGGGGCCAAGATCCCCAGGTAAGGCATGGGCGCATCAGCATGAAGAGCTGTTTCTCCCACACGCTTGCGATGCTGCAGTAGTTTCCTATAGCTGGTGGAAAAAATGATCACAAGCCAGGTCATTTACCTTCTCCTGGGCCTGGACGGCAGGAGCCTGAGACCGAGTTCTCCCTGATGCGTTCCCTCCACAGGCGTCCTGGGGAGACCCTCTCGCCTCTGCCTCTTCCCGGGCCTCCAGGTGGCCCTGGGCTGTGGCCCCATCGCTCCAGTCTCTGCCTCCATCTTCACGCGGCTTCTCCTCTGTGCCTGCGTCTCCTCTTCTGTCCCTCACGAGGACATTGCCATTGGATTCAGGAGGCTGAGGCAGGAGGGTCTCATCTTCAGATCCTTAATTCCATCTCTTTCCCAGTGAGCTTCCATTGGCAGGTTTGAGCTGTTGGCACCTCCACCCTCTCCTCAGGGCCCACTTTCAGTTCAATGCAGACGGCGCCATGCTTATTCCTGACCTTTTTCTTTGTTCTGTTTCTTTTCAAGTCCCTTTTGCTCTAGTCCTCTGGTTCCCCCAGATTTTCTCAGCATCTCTTATTCTAGTGGAGAAGCCTGAATATTTCTGCCTCTGGTGCCTTAAATACTTTTGGGGGAACAGGGCGCTGTACATAGGGACCACATTCACCATAGGGAATTTGGAACTGTACACGATATATCTTTTTTTTTTTGTGGGTACCGGGGGTCGACCTCAGGACCTCGCGCACCAGCAAGCGCCCGTGCCGCTGAGCGATATCACCGGCCCCTTTTTCGTATGTGGGTTCCGGGAGTCGAACTTGGGCCCTCGCGCTTGCCAGGCAGGCGCTTACGCCGCTGAGCCATCTCACTGGCCCATATACAAGATATATCTTGATTCCTCTTTTTTTCCCATTCCCATACCCTCCCTTCAACCCCTCTTCCCCTTCTTAATTAGAAAAGCTTTGCTTGGGCCGGTGAGATGGCTCAGCGGCATAAGCGCCTGCCTTGCAAGCGCGAGGGCCCGAGTTCGACTCCCGGATCCCACATACGAAAAAGGGGCCGGTGATATCGCTCAGCGGCACGGGCGCCTGTTGGCGCGCGAGGTCCTGAGGTTGACCCCCCGGTACCCACAAAAGAAAAAAAAAAAAAGAAAAAAAAAAAAGAAAAGCTTTGCTTCCATTTTATCCTTCTTTTCTCTTTTTTTCTTTTCCCTTCCTTCCTTTCCCACTCCCTTGTTCCCCTTTCCTTTTGAACATTTTCTTCCTATTTCACAATATCTATTATTATACATTTTGGTTCTGATTTACATTTTTATTGTCTCACACCAGAGAGACAATGTGATATTCACACATGTGATTATTTCACTTAAGGGTATGATCTCAAGGTGCATCCATTTACCTAGAAATGTCTAAAGCTTATCCTTCTTTATGGCTGAGTAGTACTCCATTGTATAAAAATCCTCATCTTCTTTATCCATTCCTCGGTTGATGAGCATTTGGGTTGTTTCCAAGATTTAGCTATTACAAACTGTGCTGCTGTAAACATGGGTGTGCCTATATTGCTGTGGTATGATGTTTTTAATTTTTTCTTGAAGACATACCTGTAGGCACAGACTTCATGAACAAAACCCTGATCACAAGGAATATTACAAAGAATCAGCAACTGGGATCTTATCTTATTAAAAAGCTTTTGCACAGCAAGAGAAACCACCAACAGAGTGGAGAGACAGTCCACAGATTGGGAAAAATATTTGCCAGCTGTTCCTCAGACAAAGGTCTAATATTTAGAATATATAAAGAACTCAAAAAAAAAAAAAACCCAGACCCTCCAGATTCAAAGACCCAATCCAAAATGAGCATCTGAGATGAATATGCACTTCTCAGATGAAGAAATACAAATAGAAAATAAATATATGAAAAAAATGTTTGACATCACTGGTCATTCAAGAGATGCAAATTAAAACAACACTGAGGTTTCATCTCACCCCAGAATAAATGGCTGCCATCAAGAAGTCAAGCAATAACAAATGCTGGAGGGGCTGTGGGGAAAAAGGAACCCTTCTCCACTGTTGGTGGGAGTGTCGACTGGTGCAGCCACTGTGGAAATCAGTGTGGAGATTCCTCAAAATGCTAGGACCAGAGGTCCCCTTCGACCTGGCTCTCCCAGCTTTTTGTTATCATTGCTCTCTCTTAGCCTTAGTCACTGTCACGAATCTTTTACTCCCCCAAATGCATGCACTAAGCTTTCTCGTAGGTGAGGGTGCAGAGAGAAAAGCAAAGTGCCCGTGGGCTTGGTACCGTGCACGCCTTAGCATTGCTGGGGTGCGGTGCCTCCCTGGGATTACAGGAGGACTGTGCTGCCCCGCATGGCCCGGGGCCGTGTGGACCCCAGGATTCCCTCAGGTCTCCCCAGTCAGTGCCCTGCTGGGGCTCTGAAACTGATAAATAATGGACAGGGATTTTGTTCACGCCCAGACTTGCTGACCTTCTGAATCAAGCAGTTTCTCCATCTGCCCAGGCCTGAGTTCCACCCAGATACCTTACGCGCACCTCCCAGGACCTCATCTCCGCACAGCGTGACTCGGCGAGACCCCTGGTCCACAATTTTTAATCAGAATGGACTTAGTGAAAACGCAAGAGAAAGGACCAGGCACCCAGAATGGAATAGAAAATCCAGACGTAAACCCCCCGCTCTTTTTAAACTCATACTGGGGAAGGAACCCAGGGCCTTGGCACGGAGCCGCATCCCCAGCCCAATTTTGTAATGTTTTATTTTGAGACAGGGTCTCGCTAAGTCTCTAAGTTGCCTCAACCTTGCGATCCTCCTGCCTCAGCCTCCCGCACTGCTGGGAGGATAAGCGTGCGCTGCAGCACCCGGCTGGAATAACTCTGTGTCTTGACGATCCGATGAGAAAATCGTGTTTTTGTGATCCACCGAAAGCGTCACGAGGGATTAGAAGCTGCCCCTGCTAGATTTCACGTCAGCACGGATCCCAGCCCCACAGAGAAAAGCGAGTCTTGATTTCCTCCATGAGCGATATCATCGTATTCATTCATTTGGTAAGAATGGGGATTTTCAGAGGAAAAGGAAGCTATTTGTTCCTCTCCGTCTCTGTGTTCTTGCTTTCTGGGCTCTTCTCCCAAGCAGCACAATTTTTATTTGAAATCTTTTTTCCTGGGATGTCGCATTCATCTATTTTAGTGTTTCAGAAGGAAGCGGCGCTATGCTTTATTCATCATCCTACGCTTTGCTTTTCAGTTAAGATCTATTGGAGAATGTGCCCATGTAAATCACGTGGAGGTGGCTTGTTCTTTTTCCTTTCTTTTCATTTTCAGACAGTCTTGCTAAGTTGCCCAAGCCGGGCTCTGTGTTGGGATCCTCCTGCCTCAGCCTCCCAGAATACTGGATTTACAGGAATGTAGCACCATGCCCAATTTTTGCTCGTTTTTTGACTGTATACTATTCCATTACAAAAAAAGCACCAAATATTATTCGACACAGGGTTTGCTGATGGAAACATTGTTATTTTCAGCCTTTCATCCCCATAGACAATGTTATGGCCAAGATCCCCATGTTTGACCTCTAGTTCATGAACATCTGTAAACTCCAGGTGTGTAAAACATATTTACTATATGAAAACAGGATCTTTACATTTTGGGGTGATTTGAGCAGGGCAATCCTCCTGCCTCAGCCTGCCAGAATGTGGGCATGGCGGGGGTGCCCCACCACAGCTGGCTGATAAATCATTCTTCGGACCCGTCCTTGATTCCCCTTGTACACCGTTCTGGGTAATTGTCCATCCCAGAAGGTGCCGAGCGAGCCCCTTCTGTGTCTCTTTCCAGATTCACGTTATTGATGCGACCTTCGATCTGGGGATCGTAGCTGAAACTGTGTTGGTTCCGGTCCTCCGGAGGAGTAGAACCGATGGATTACATGTAGATGGAGTGAGACGCAGATAAAGATGTAGAGAATTCTGGATGCAGATGCAAACATAGATATCAATATACATGTAAATACAAGTACAGGCGACGCAGAGGTAGACTGGTTCGTAAGACACACGAGACGCACACAGCCCTAACGTTCGAAGATTCCTGTTCATCATCAGTCCCAAAACCTTCAGCTGCAGTTTTTGTTTTTGTTTTTGTTTTTGGCTTTTTGAGACATGGTTTCACTTTGTAGTGCTGGGTGATGTTGAACTCATTCTGTAACCCAGGCTGGCTTTGAGCTCCCGGTGATCCTCCTGCCTCAGCCTCCTGAGTGCTGGGATGGCAGGCATGTACCACTGTGCTCAGCTCTGAGGTCAGCAAATGTACCTGTCCAAATATTCTTTATTGGTTCTTAGGTATGCTTTTAAGTGTTATATAATCCAACTTTTCGAATGTAAAAATCATTTCGTGGTTGATTGACCATGGCTTGAAAAGTAGTGGCGTGTTCCACAAACTGTGATGTGTGATGTGTGATGTACTGACGGCTGTGATATGTGGAATTGTTTTCCTGAATTGATTTTCTCAGGCTGCCAGGACAAAGTCCCACCACTGGGGCTGCCCTTGAACAGCAGATACGTTTGTCCCCGATTCCTGGAGCCAAGCCCGAGGGCCAGACATGGGCAGCGCCGGCTCTTCCCTGTGTCCCACACACGCTTCCCTCCATGTGTGTCTGTGTCCTCCTGTCCTCTCCTCAGAAGGAACTGGTCCTGTGGGGTCAGGGTCACCCTGGGGACTCAGTTTACCTTCTCCAGCTCTCTAAGACCCCGTCTCCACACACAACTGCAGCCCGAGGTCCTGGGGGTCAGAGAGTCAATCGATGAACATTCGGGGGACGCAATTCAGTCTCAAGCCCATGGATTAACGAGCTGACACAACCCAGAAAGAGCGACACACCTATCTTTTTGATTCCATGTCCCATTGTCCATTGGGGGTGCCCTCGCTCTGGTGAGCAGTTGGCAGTGAATTTGAATTTATTTTACATTTTCATTTTTATAGCCAGTGTCAATGTCATCCACAAAACCCCAATAAAACAGAACTGGTGTCTTATGTGCTCTGAGTAATCTTGCATTTCTAGTATAAAAGCAATCGCATTTGTCTGATGTGATTAGCTTTTCCCGAGTCCGTGACCCCGTCTCTGCACGATTCGGTGTGTGCCTGTTATTCGTAAATTATGCACGCTGTAATAGGAGAAGGAGGACAGCACGGCGTTCGCCTCACGGTTCCAGCGAGGACTGAAGGCTACGCACAGCTGAACCTGTCGGTACGCACAGGATCGCACCCTTATTACGCTTGTTTTTCTGGTGAAATCCCTGTATTTCAGGACTCAACGTTCCTTACCAGGGAATATTTCGTTCTGCAATACTGTTATTGTATAACTTGGGAGTATTCTGAAATACTATATTCTTACAGCATGATATGCAAATATGTTCACTTTCAAAAATATAATGTGATGTAAACAATGCGTCTATTCTCTCTCTTGAGCGCAAATGCATGGACTAACAGGAAATGCTACTCTGAGATGGAAGTGTACACTGCGTGCGTACAAATGTGTGTGTGTACGCAGATATATGGACACAAAACTAGGTGCACACCTATGTGGATACAAATACACTATACACACCGGTATGTAATGCAAGTTCTGTGTAAAAGATTGTGTGTATATATATTTTCTGTACATGTGACATACATATATATATATAAATATCTATCTATCTATCTATCTATCTATCTATCTATCTATCTATAAATAAATCACATATTTAGCCATGATAAATATTGCCTGTATATGGGATTATTGATGGGAGATTATAACAATTTAGGGTGTGCTTTGCTGGGTGTGGGGGTGCACTCCTGTAATAAACAGCACTTGGGAGGCTGAGGCAGGAGGATTGCTGAGAGTTCAAGGCCAGCCTGGGCTACCTAGTGAGACCCTATCTCAAAAAAATGGTTTGGGGGGCTTTTCTGAGTATTGTACTTTGGTTATATAATACTGAGTGAGTGTTTTGCAAGTTACATTTTTGACTGCTGTGTTAGTTTTCTGTTACTCTGACAAAATCCTTGATAAAAACAGCTTGAAAGAGGAGAGATCTGATTGGGCTCATGGTCTCACAGGGTGCAGTCCATGGTTGGCTGCTCCAAGGCAGGAGCATCATGGTGGAAGGGTGTGGGGGGAAAGATGCTCATGTCATGGTGGCCAGGAAGCAGACAGAGAAGGGAAGAGATGAGGGTCCCAATATCTTCTTCAAGGCCACACCCCCAATGACCTCACTTCCACCCACTAGGTCCCGAGTGGGTGCCTGTTCATAACACATCTTATCTCTTTTTTCATCCCCTTCCCTGCCCATTGGTCCCTCTTCTTCCAACTCTTGGATCCCTTCCCATTTGGAAAAGCTCTATTTCCATATTTTCTTCAATTCCTTTTATTTTCTATCCCCTTTCATTCCTTCACTCCCCCTGCCTCCATCTCTTGATCGCTTTCCCATTTGACAAAGATCTCCATAGTTCCTATTATCTATTCTTTATTTTGCTCTTTACACTTTGGGATTCTCATATAAAAGACACCATGCAATACTGAAACTTGTGTGACTGATACATTTCATTTAACACCATAGTCTCAAGGTGCATCCATTTTCCTACACAGGACTCAAGTTTATCCTTCTTCATGGCAGAGTAGTACTCCACTGTGTGTAAACACCACACTTTCTTTATTCGTGCATCTGTTGATGGACGTCCAGTTGCTTCCAAGATTTAGCTATTACGAGTCTTGCTGCTATAAACAAGGGTGTGCACAGATCTCTGTAATGTGTTTGATCCGAACCTGCAAGCAGCTCATTTACTGTGGTGTTTGTGTAGTCCGACCTCTCTGCTAATGTTCACCTGTATTTTTAGCTGCACCCCAGAGCTAACATCCCCACCTCAGCTCCACCACCGGTCATCAACCGTGAGATTCTCATGAGCAATTCACAATCTATATCCCTTGACTTGAAGTTCACAGGGTTCGAGCTCCTATGAGAATCTGATGCCTCTGTTGATCTGGCAGGAAGTGAGCTCAGGCAGGGATGTGATTGGTGGAAGTAGCTGTCAGTGAAGAGGAAACTGTACCCGCCCATTGCTCACTTCCTGCTGTGTACCTGGCTTCCTCCCAGCTCCCTGACGGTAGCTGTTCGTGGCCCAGTTTAGGGTTCTGGGTTGGCACCCAGACAAGTGGGCCCATCTTCCGTGGGTATTTCTGTGATCTAGAAATCATGTGCATTGTTTCTCTTTAGGGTGCATTGGTTGGAATCCAGTCCCTGGGCTGCATCTGCCTGCAGTGAGGAAATGCAGCCGGACAGTGCATCCGGGGTACGGGTGCAGTGGATTTGTTCTAACTACTAGCTGGTGACTTCTGGCGCAGTGGGGCTTGTGCCGCTTTTGATTTAGAGTTGTCCAGGTTGGGATGGCGCTGGTGAGATTTAAAAAAGGGGGAATCTGGGGTGTGGTGGGGCTGCAGTCTGGGAGGCTGAGGCAGGAAGATCTCTAGTTCAGTCCAGCCTGGGCAATGACTTAGGGACTTAGCAAGACTATGTCTCAAAATAAAAAATAAAGGGGGTGGGGTAGCTGGGGGCATAGCTCATTGCAAAGGCCCAAGTTTAGTCCCCAGAACTGCCAAAATAAAATGAAATAAAACAAAAAATGAGCAAGAGAAGCAAGGAAAAGGAGAAAGGAAGAAAAGAGAGAAGAGGCAGAAAACTCAGATCTTTGAATCCTCCTGAAAGCACCCGGAGCCTTGGTCCCTGGCTGGCGAGTCTCGGAGAATCTCGTCCTCCACACAGAGCTGGAAGAGCGGGCTGCCTCGTGCAGGTGGAAGTGAGATCAGCCTCGGTTCCCCGTCAAGATCAGACAGCCGCAGAGCTGCCAGTGCCCCTCTTCCTGACCAAAGGAATGGGGCAAAATCAGCCAGTCTGGGGCTCCAGGCAAGGGTTGCACTTATTTTATATTTCATTTTATTTTATTTTATTTTTTTGGATCCTGTTCACTGTCCTGCAAAATCTGTGACCAAAGGAAGACGATCCTAACGGCGCTGTTGTTCCTCAGGGTCCATGGGGAACTCACTGCTGAAACCGGAGGGTGCTAAAGGCCCTTATGTCCGTGTCGTCATAGAATTTAGGCAAACCTCCTCCTGGATGCTTGAAATCATCCCGCGAAGACTGACAATACCGAACTCACTGCAAATGCCATGCAAGTAGCTGTCAGGTTGCATTGTTTAAGGGACAAAACCAGAAAAAAAAATCTGTCTGCAGCCAGGTGTGGGGCACACGCCTGTGATCCCAGCACTTGGGAGGCTGAGGCAGGAGGACTGTCATGAGTTGGAGGCCAGCCTGAGCTACATAGCGAGACCCTGTCTCAAAACAAATTAAAAAAATCTGTGTTCAGTATAGATGTAATTTTTCTCCCAAATAGTTTTGATCCACATTTATTTGAATCTGATGATATGAGCCCACAGAGGGACTATATTTGCATTTGGAGAATGGCTCTGTGTGTGTGTGTGTGTGTGTGTGTGTGTGCATTTGTGAGCGAACAGGGGGCATTTACATGGAAGCAAGAAGCTGTTTTGACTAAGATTTTTAAAAGTTCATTTCATTAGTCTGCAAAATCAAATGGATTGCACCTAACTGGTTTTCTTTTATGCTTACTAGCTTGACATTTAGTGTACAGTACATATTTTGTCAGCAATTAATAAGTGGCTTCTACATTAAATTTGAATTTACTTTCCTTTTTCTATTTATTAATTTTTTAAAAGGACTGCTGCCACAGTTTGAGTAGCCCGCAACTCACAAATACAAATTGTAACACTGTGTACTCTCCTATCCGAAGTGTTACTCTTAATTTGTTGGATTTATTTTTATTTATTTATTTATTTATTTTGGGGGGGTACCGGGGGGTCGACCTCAGGACCTCACACGCCAACAGCACCCATGCCGCTGAGCAATATCACCGGCCCCTTTTTCATATGTGGGTTCCGGGAGTAGAACTCGGGCCCTCGCGCTTGCAAGGCAGGCGCTTATGCCGCTGAGCCATCTCACCGGCCCTGTTGGATTTATTTTTAAGTGTCTTAGTCTAGTTGCTAATTAACGGGTCATTCCTTTTTTTTTTTTTTTTACTTTTTTTTTTTGTGGGTACCGGGGGTCGACCTCAGGACCTCACACTCCAGCAGGCGCCCGTGCTGCTGAGCGATATCACCGGCCCTTTTTTAGTATGTGGGTTCCGGGAGTCGAACTTGGGCCCTCGCGCTTGCCAGGCAGGCGCGTACGCCGCTGAGCCATCTCACCGGCCCTCCTTTTTTTTTTTTTTTTTTTTTTTTTTTTTTGTGGGTACCGGGGGGTCGACCTCAGGACCTCGCACGCCAGCAGGCGCCCGTGCCGCTGAGCGATATCACCGGCCCCTTTTTCGTATGTGGGTTCCAGGAGTCGAACTCGGGACCTTGCGCCTGCCGGGCAGGCGCTTAAGCCGCTGAGCCATCTCACCGGCCCAGCCCTCCTTTTTTTTTTTTAAAATGCATGTTTGAATTAATAAAGGAATTGATGGAGTAATGGAAAATGTATTCCCCACAAAACCAAACAAGCAAAAAACAAACCAAAACAAAAACCTTCCTAATCGCTGTGCTGGGAAACTTGTAACCCAATCTAGTCGGCGAGTTAGATGTGTTTCCACAGAGAGCAACAGGAGGAAATAATCTTCAGTGCATCTTTTTTTTTTTTTTAATTTGAGTCCAGAGTTACTTTGATACCTAAATTGGGAAGAAAAATATTCCTGACCGATTTCATTAGTAACAGACCAGCTGTCCACCTTGGTCGGTCCTGATGCCCAGCCACCCCGTGCGCCTGCTGCACGTGGATGGATAGGTGATGCAGGCTCCATCTCACAGACACTGGGGAGGAAACCGAGGCCTTCGTCTCCTCTTTGGGGGACCTGGTCGGACCCACAATCAGTGTATCAAAAGTATCTTCCCCACGACCGTTAGGTGTGGTGCCACAGGCTTGAAATCCCAGCACTCTGGGAGGCTGAGGCAGGAGGATGCAAGTTTGACGGAGCCCAAACATGGCAACTTAGCAAGACCCTGGTCCTAGAATAAAAAGCAGAAACAAGAAAAGGGCCGGGTATGTACCTCAGACCAGTTCTATCCCGGGTTCTGTTCCATCCCCGGCACCACCATGAGATCGTCAACCCTGAAATCTGAGCCTAGGTCGTTCTCCATCCACACGGGCCGTGCCGCCTCCCCTTGCTGTTGGACATTTAGGGTTTCATGGTGCAGCAGTTCTAACCGGATCGCAATAGAGAGAGGAGGAAACCCAAAGTGTAAATAAAGAGCCAAATAAAAGATAGATGATAGGAAGCAGGGAGAG
Source organism: Erethizon dorsatum (assembly GCA_028451465.1). Taxonomy (NCBI): domain Eukaryota; kingdom Metazoa; phylum Chordata; class Mammalia; order Rodentia; family Erethizontidae; genus Erethizon; species Erethizon dorsatum. The sequence continues at coordinate 1,449,815 of CM051843.1, forward strand.
AGAGCTTTCTCAGGTGAGAAGGGGACCGAGAGACGGAGGGAGGGAAGGGGCTGAAAAGGAACTGAGCTCTGTTCTATCCGCACACCACCTCCACGAGGACCGTGATCATTACTTGCTGCCAACGTGGACCCATGAACGTAGAAACTGCCATGCAGCTGAGTCTGTCACTAGTCCGTCACTTTTTCTTGCTGTATAGTATTCCCTGGTCTGAATACACCACCATTTCTTTGTCTGCTTCCCTGTGGATGGATATCTGGGCTGTTTCTAAATGGGAAAATCTACTCATATGGTGAAGGCACGTTTAGCTTTACAAGGCGACACCCCACCGGTTTCCACAGTAGGATTTCTACTTTCCATTCCCACCACCGACAGCAACACTGAGCAGGTCCCGGGCTCTAATCCTTCCCATCTTTTGGTGTTGCAGGAATTTGACATTTTTTTAAAGCAGTTTTCCTGGTGTGAAGGAGACAGGGAAGGGATGAAGAGAGAATGAAACTCTGTCCCGTGCACGCTGCAGCTCCACGCCGGGAACGAGGTCCTCGTGTGTTGCAAACACAAACTCATAAACATAAAAATTAAAAGCGGGATGCGTGCATCGTGCTGCTCCCTCTAAAATGTCCGCCTTTCGGGATGTGGGAAGACAAACACAGAGAGAGCCGCGGTTTCTGTTTTTCTGTCTTTTCCTTTTCGTGATGCAGATGAATGGGTTTCATTTTAAAAGACTGTGCAATGAGCATATATTATTTTTTGTTCATTCTTAGTGTCATGCTCTCTTCACCCTCATTTGCACGCTAAAGGTGGCTTTGCACTGTGCTGAGATCCGAAACCCCTCGGTACCGGGGGAAACACTTCCAGGACCTCTGCAGACACCCAAATCCACAGATGCCCAAGTTCCTCCGATAAAATGGGACAGCATGTCCGGGAACCACAAATGTCCCTGTGTACCTGAAGTCCCCTCTAGGTGACTTATAATACCTAAGACAACGGCGACCGTGTTGTAGTATTCAAAGAATAATTACACAGAAAGTAATTCTGTGCATGTTCTGTACAAACATATTCTTTTCGCAAAATATTTTTGGTGTGTAGTTGATTGACTTACAGATGTGAAGCCCATAGCTGTAGGTCGCGGATTGTATACACACGAGTGTGATGAGATTTTTGCCTCCTTGGCCCGTGAGGGATGTTTCTTGTAATTCCCTCACGCACATTGGACCTTGATCATCGAGAACGAGCGTTGACGAAGCGTGAAGTCACAGGTTTGGTGGCAAGATCACCCTGGACTGGTCAATATTTAGCGTAGAGTGAAGCATAAGCTAGATGTTCAGTGCTGTTTTTCTGGGAGATCCCAAAAGAATTGCATTTTGTAGGTTCTAGGTAGGCCACTCAATGTATTTTGTTTTCACTGTATTAAAATAAATATTTTTCATATTTAACCGACAGCTGGGTGTGGTGGCACACAATTGTCATCCTAGCACTTGGGAGGCTGAGGCAGGAGGATCACCTCAAGTTTGAGGCCAGCCTGGCTTACATAGCGAGTTCAAGGCCAGCCTGAATTACATAGAGAGACCCTGCTTCAAAAACACCAAGGAAAAACAATGTGATGTAAATTGCATTTCCTTTATAAAGAAAATACTTGTATTTAGTGTATATAATAATACACATAAATTACATTTCCTTCCTAAAGAAGATATATATGTATTTAGTGTATATAATAAGACACATATGATATAAATTATATCTAATTAGTAAAGAAAATACATACAACATATAGTAGGAAAATTACAAGAATTTTTTTTTCCTCCAACAGTTGTTACGCCTTCTGTCCTCTCTTTGCGCTGCCTTGATCAGTCTCTTACTCAGGGAAAAGAGAACTGGCAGATTTTATGAAAAGATCATCGTTTTGGGAAAAGACCCGGTGTGCTGTCACCACATTCAAAGCAGCGGGTCCCAAAAGTGCCAGCGAAGCCAGAAATGCCGCCATGCCAGGACATCGTTCAGCTCCAGCCTCCGTCCCGTGCACGCACTGCTGGGAGGATGAGCGTTAGCATCCGGCGAGATGGACGCTGCCTCCTCCTCATGGTGTCTGCCTCCTGCGTGTCCCCTTGAGCAGCCCTAATGGGGAAATCCGGACACTGACATGTTCCGAAATCTGCATGCCCACCAGATGCCACAGGTGGAAATTTGCACATCACAAAATGTTTCATGCACAAAACTATGAAAAGTATTATTTGCAAAGACTACCTTCAGGCTGGGTGTCTAAAGTGTGTACAGATGAACGGATAAAGAAAATGTGGTGTTCACAGATGATGGAATACTACGCTGCCACGAGGAAGGATAAGCCTGAGTCATTTTTAGGAAAATGGATGCAACTTGAGACCATGATGCTAAGTGAAATAAATGAGATACATGAGCTTGAATAGTGCATGGTTTCTTTTACATGAGAAACCCAAAATATAAATAAAGAGCAAAGTAAAAGATAGATAATAGGAAGTAGGGAGACAGATCTTTTGCACATGGGAAAGGCACCAGGAGGTGGGAGGGGAGGAAGTGGATGAAAAAAGGAATTAAGATGTGATCTGTCCACATTTAAAAAATTTAAAAAACAACACAAAGAAGAAACATCAATGAACTTCGAGTTTAGACTACTTCCTGTGGGTCATGCAGCGGTTAGAAAAGACGGGTGTGTGTGGGGCGATGTAATACCAGCAATGGTAAATGACCCTTAGTACCCGGAGTGGGATGACCGCAGTTCCTGTCCATGGCTGGAAACGACCCTCCATCAGACGAATCCTTAGGACGAGCTATTAAACTGACTTACAGACCTCCATGCCATCGATTTCACACGGATACAAAAAAAACAAACCAAACCAAACCAAAACAAAACAAAACAAAAAACACAATGAAAGCCGTGTCTGCACACAGCAGTTTTACTGTGCAATATTTTGTAACTACAGAAATCAGCCCAAAGTTTACTGATTTTACATCATCCCCTTCCCTGTGAGCGTCACACCACCGTCCTCAGCGAGGCGGGGGAAGCCGTGTGCTCTAGGCGCGGGGCCACCTACGTCCGAATCTCTCTGGCATCTCCTGCTGATGTGAGCGCATCCTCTGATTGTCGGAGCCGCAGTGACTTCACGAGGTACGAAAGAGAATAGGAAAAAATAAGGAATTACAGCTATGTGCTGAGGCGGCCTCCTAAGGTGGGGAGGTGCATACCGATGGATGCATAGGCACACGGCGAGATCAACATTTTAAAACCGAGATTGTGTTGAAAATGGTATTTCACCAAGGTGCACAAAGGAGGGTTTGAATATGTATCGAGGGAAATTCCAGCTGAGCCCTTACCAGGGCTTCCTTTCTCTTTTTTCATTGTTCCTAACAATAAAACTCTCTTATTCTCTCTGTCTCTCTCTCATTTTGTCTCTCGGTCTCTCCCGCTTTCTCTCCCTCTGTCTCTCTTTGTCTCTCAGTGTCTCTCTCTTTCTCTCTCGCTCCCCAACACACACACACACACACACACACACACACACACACACACGCACACCCTTTTCCATGCTCTTAACAAAACTATTTACAAAGGATGCTGTTACCCCTTCTGGACATTTTTTGGTAGTTTTTCTCCTGACACACCGTCCCCTTAATCCCGTTTTCTCTGGACTGGATTAATTCCTTTCCCTCCACCAGGTTAATTCAAATTGTAGGCATGAAGGATGCCCAGACGGCTCTCTGCGGTGGACACAAAAGCTCACGCTGCATGGAGCCCAGCAGAAAGCAGGCCAAGCATGGCCCCAGGCATTCCTGACCCCGTCCCGGTCCTCAGTGCTGTCGGGAGCTGAATGCTCCTCACACCGGGGCGAGGGCCAAGGGTGCAGTGGCCAGCTGTTCTCTCTGGGGACGCATCCACGTTTATTTCCCTGGGGATTTTTGCAACACCACGATTTGAAAGCTTTTGAAATTCGTTTGTCCGGATGATTAATTTGGGAAGAGAGATAAAGAGCGTCCCTAGCCAACGATTGGCTCCCTTCAAAATCTGTACCCCAGATCAGAGGTAAAAATGTGCACTGCAGAGTGACACTGCGATTTTAAAATAGTTTTTAATACCTCCCTGAGATAGGACCAGGATGAGCCAGGGCTCTCCAAACAAATGCTTATTCTTGTCGGCTTATTCTTGTTTATCTGGTGCAATTGGACGGCTTTTGTGCAGGTCCGGTCCTGCGGGTCACGAAAGGCGACCTTTCCAACGTGGATTAAAAGCAAATCAGATTACGGAAATAGCTGAGCCGCCTGCCGAGGAGCTAGAATGGAGGTTTAAAGTGGCGAACAGCTCTTGGATGAGGGTTCTAGTTTTTTGCAAGGGTCATGGGGCGTGAAATCCTAAAGCGACAGGCCTTCTAAATGATGAAGTTCGCCTCTCTGTCATGCAAAGGTCCCCCAGCAGTGCAAGGTCCCAGGGCCGTAGAGTGATTGGTGTCAGTTCTCAGGAACCAGGCTCTTGCAGCGACTTGCTCCTCCACGCCTCTGTCACAGCACCCGTCCTCGGGGCCTGGAAGGGTGGATTCCATATCCCTGTTAGCAGGTAGAGCGAGGAAAGGAGGAGGAAGAGGGAGAGGAGGGTAAAGGATGAAGTGGCTCCCCTTCGATAGACGGACTTGAGTATGCGGGAGCCGGGTGGACACAGAAAGGGAGGAGCTGGCACGAGTGACTTCCTTCCTCCTGGGCTCTGCAGTCTTGGTGAGGGCTCACTGTCTGTGGACTCGGTTTCCTCTTCTCCAACATGAGGAAGGTGGCGATGGTGATGGAGACAATAGTGAAGGTGGTGAGCGATGACAACAGTGACGGTGACAGTGGTGGTAATGAAGCTCATTGTGATCATGATGGTGAAAATCACTGCGTTGAAGATGAAGCTGGTTATAATGGTGATGCTGATGGTTTCGGTGACGATGGTAGTGATGATCGTGATGCTGGTGGTGATGGAGATCATGAAGAAGATGGTGATGATGGTGGTGGTGGTTTTGGTGATGGTGATGGTGTTGATGATGAAGGTCATGATGATGACAGTGATGGTGATGGTGTTGATGAAGATGAAGGTGATGATGAGGATGGTGATAAAGATCATGGTGATGATGGTGGTGGTGATGGTGGTTTTGGTGATGGTGATGGAGTTGATGATGAAGGTCATGATGATGTTGGTGATGGTGTTGATGGTGATGAAGGTGATGACGAGGATGGTGATGAAGATCATGGTGATGGTGGTGGTGATGGTGGTTTTGGTGATGGTGATAGTGTTGATGATGAAGGTCATGATGATGTTGGTGATGGTGTTGATGGTGATGAAGGTGATGACAAAGATGGTGATGAAGATCACGGTGATGATGGTGGTGGTGATGGTGATGGTGGTTTTGGTGATGGTGATGGTGTTGACGATGAAGGTCATGATGAAGATAGTGATGATGGTGATGGTGTTGATGATGATGAAGGTGATGACGAGGATGGTGATGAACATCATGGTGATGGTGGTGGTGATGGTGATGGTGGTTTTGGTGATGGTGATGGTGTTGATGATGAAGGTCATGATGATGATAGTGATGGTGGTGATGGTGTTGATGATGATGAAGGTGATGACGAGGATGGTGATGACGATCACAGTGATGATGATGGTGGTGGTGGCGCTGAAGGTCATGGGGTGATGGTGAAGATCACAGTGATAGTGGTGCTGGTGGTAATGAGAATAATCATGATGGTCACGATACAGGAGATGATCGCGATGGTGGTGATGATGGTAATGATGATGAGGATGGCTATAATGTCATCTGCCTCATAGGACTATCATGAGAAACAAAGGAGCTAACTCATGTAGTCCTTTGGAAATTATGATGTGTTCTACAAATCATACTTGATGAGTTGATGTCCCTCCCCTTTATTCTCTTATGACAGTTAAGCTTGAGCATATCAATTTGCATGGCTTGGATGTGCAAAGAGGATTCTGGGTGTGTCTGAGTGCATCGTAGGGATGTGACCTCGGGAACTGTATTGGGTCCTTGCCCCTTCTGTCACACTGTTTCCTTTCCCTACTTCCCAGCTGTCATGAACTACCATGCCCATCCACAGACTGAACTCTCTGAAACCATGAGCTAAAGTAAACCTCTCCACCTTTAAGTTGTGGGTGTTGGGTATTGAGGCTCGGCAACTGGAAATCCAACTAACACATATATTGAAGGCTCAGATCACAAAACAACCAACTTCAATTAATTAAAAGGGGATTACTCAATGTTCATGCGTGTGTGTATTTATCTATTAATGGACATATGTTTTAATCCACACACATTTAATTTCACAATAAGGGCAGCCACTTTAAAATACATTTTAAGACAAAGAGGTTTCCTTTTTCTAAGCTTTATTCTAAGTAGGGGTGGTTGCAGTTTTATCCTGTGTCCTGATGATGTGGTCTTATGTCTACCACACACCGCACAGGAAGTAGTAATTTCCTTCTCCCTGCTACTTGGCTCTGGGTCTCACACCTAAAAGCGCTCCACAAATGTGTTGAACTGAATTAAATCCTGCAGTAATCTTAATGAGCCAGATCAAGGTGATGGGTACGGGGGAGAGCTAGGTATGGCAAGGTGAGGAAGAGAAAGAGAAAACCAACAAAGCAAAGTAAAAGCAATCAAGGAATGGATACGCAAAGGAGAAAGGGGCCAGGGCAACAGCCTCGGAGTGGAAAAGAAAAACACAGAGAATCACACAGCTTTCCTCCTACGCCTTCTTCCACCCAATTCCCTCGCCTCTCCTCCTTTGTCCTCTGGCTCTGTTGTCGTCCAAGCTGCAAATATTTCTTCCCCCACCCACGTGTGCTCCCGTTCTCCCCTGTTCCATGGAAATCGAGGTCAGGTGTGTCCATGGGCTTGTCCCACAAGCAGATTCTTGGTGGAGGATTGAGAAGGGAGAAGGGAAGGGGTTCTGACCAGAGTGGGGAACAAGGGATGGCTACAGAAGGAAGGGAATTAGTCAACATGACCAGCTAAACTGAGGGTTGACTGGAACTTAATCCTATGGTGGTGCTCTGGGAAATGGCATAAAATATTGTCCCGGCCAATGGGTGAAGGAAATGGGGAATTAATAGTCTGTGCCCCATAGTAGCCAGTATGTGTCTATGACTTTGCCAGTCACTAAGGCAAGGTGGGTTCTGGCCTGGAGCACAGGCCTCTGTGACAAGAGATTGGAGTTGCAGACTTGAATGGATTAAGGGTCACCTGGTGGATTAGTAAAGCACACTTCCGAGCATGTCTGGGCGTTTCCAGAAATGATTGGCATGAAGGCCAGCAAACAGAGGGAAGGAGACTTGCCTCATGGTGGATAGCGCCGACTAATAGTCTTGTAGCCCGAAAAGAATGGAAAGAGTAAGAAGGTGGATGTCAGCCTGCCGTTTTTGCAGAGCTCCATTCTTCTTGAGCAGATGTGGTTTCTGCTACTGCTGTGGTGTGTGGACCTCAGACTCCAGCTGCCTTGGCCTTCCGACAAGAGTCCAACAGCAACTCTCCAGGGAGCCTCCAGACCTTCAGTCTAAAACCGGTGCTGCATGCTTGGTTGCTCTTGTTCTGGCTGCCACCAGCTGAGCGGCTTTCCCCCACCGTGCCGTGCCTACCTTGGAGCCAGCTGACCATGGACTGAAGCCTTCAAAGCCATGAGCCCAATAAACCTCTCTTTGAACCTGTGAGTGCCAGGTATTTTGTCCCAGCAGTGGAATGCTGACCAAGCCACACAGCTCCTTGCATTTGGAAGTTGGATATTTATTCACAGAAAGGCAATGGATGTGGTCAGTCCACTAACAGCCTATGCTTCATCAGAACCAGAGAAGCACCTCCACTAAATCCAATTTCCACTCAGGGTAAATCCCAAAGTCCTAAGAAGTCCGACAGGCTCATCCCTGAACCCATGGTCTCTGCTCTCACTGTGCACACGGCCCGTGATCTGTTCCCAGTGGTGCTGACCCATGGCTCTGTGTCCATCAACAAAATTCATTCCTGACTTGAACTCAAGGGTCCTTCCCCTTTATCCCATCCAGGTCTCAAAGCAAAGGACCCTTTCATTGAATCTGGATGTAGCCTGTTATATACTTTTCTTCCCACTCCCTGTCTTACTCTATCTTCTTTGGAGTAGTAACCACCACATGAAATAGTGAGTTTCATTTATTTGTGTCTTGGATTCCTGTCTGTTTTGCCAATTGGATTGGAATGTGTTGGGTGCTTATCTTGTCCACTGGAACTAAAATATGGCCCAGGACATGTAGAAGCAGTTGATTGATAAAGGCTTGTTCAGTCAATGAGTAAAGAATGAGAAACCATGGAACTCAGGAGAGAATGTTTCTGGGTCGACTCTCTGTCTTTCCTCATCACTGGGACACAATACCTGACACCCACAACTTAAATAAGAAAGGTTTATTTGGGATCACTGTTTGTGGAGGGTTCAGTCCATGGTCAGCTGGCTGCAAGGCAGAACAGCATGGCGAAAGCATCTGGGTGGAGGACAGCTGCTCACTTCACGGCATCCAGGAAACAGAGAGAGGAAACAAGGAAGGAGCCAGGGAGGGAGACACAATCTTCCGGGTCACACGCATGGTATCTGCTGCTTCCGACCAGATGCTTCCTCCTAACAGCAAGTCAGCTATAAGCCCCATCATCCAATCACCTTCTGAAGGTCTCTCCTGTAAGTGCATGAGGCTTTTGGGGGACATCTGGATAGAAATCATAGCATTCTGCCATACAGTTTGGATTATGAATGGGTGGGTTCAGTTCCTTCGTCTTTGTCATTGTGTTGCTAAGGGAGGGCATAAGGTTACTTTGACATCTTTCTGGTGGCAGGAGAACATCTACCTCCAGTTACTGGAGGGACCTTTGCATGGTTATTTATTTAACGTCTCTAAGTTCCTTTTCTTTTCAGGGTTGGGGATGGAACCCCAAGCCTCAAGCATGCTGGGAAAATGCTGCATCACTGAGCTTAACACCAGGTCCTGATCTCCCATTTCTTTTCTCTTTTTTTTTATGTGGGTACTAGGAGTCGAACTCGGCCTCACGCTTAACAGCAGGCACTTGTGCCACTGAGCAATATCACTGGCCTTTTTTTCCTTTATGTGGGTACCGGGAGTTGAACTCAGGACTTCACTCTTGCCAGGCAGGAGCTTATACCACTGAACCATCTCACTGGCCCAAATCTCCCATTTCTTAACTTGAGAAATGGGAAGGTATAAGTTGCTTTTCCATCACTGGAGCAAAACACCATCACCTGCAATATAAAGGAAGACAGATTTATTGGGATCATGGTTGCAGAGGGTTCAGTCCACGGTCAGCTGCTCCAGGGCAGGAACATCATGGCGGACGGGCGTGGAGGAGGAAAGACGCTCACATCATGACGGCCGGGAAGCAGAGAGAGAAGGCAGCAGCGGGCACAAGAACTCCCCCTTCCAGGTCACACCCCAGGGACCACCTCCACCCAGGCCCCACCTCCTACAGCACATTCAGCCAGGAGCTCATCCATGATGGATCCACTGAGGAGCACAGCGCCCCGTGATCCATCACCTTCCACACACATGAGAGACACTGGGGGACATTTTAGATGTAAATCATATCAGGAAGGTACATCCTTCCTCCCTCAACAAAAGCTTAGTATTTTACCTGGTACACAGCAAGTGCTCAATGTGTGCTCGTTTTCTACCATACCGCTGTGGATCCCGGACCTTTTCCGTGATGAGCACAGAAGGTCTGGGAGAGTGGTTTCCTCGTGCTTTCTGCTTTTGAAGCTGATCTATGGTGATGAAGCATGAAACACACAAATTGTCACGTCCCTAGGCTGGACCCTGAAATCACCGAGACCCTGCCATCCCAGCAACTGTGCCACTCCCTTGCAAAAGTTCAATCCTGGGTGCCGAGAACCACAGGCTCCTTGCATGCCGTGCTCTTCTTCCACACAACCTCGGGCTCATGACGATGATAAAACACACTCCCACAGCTGCACTGGCAGACTGGACCGTGCCCAGCAGAGCCAAGAAAACAGGTGGCATGCTGATTACTGGAAGCTTCCTCCCCTCCTATGAAATGTCCTGTGACAACACGCACACCACAGCCCCTCATCACCCGGCCCTAGTAAACACGTGGAACCCAGACCTGCTCAGGGAGAAGGCGCCTTCCCGGCACGAGTTTTCCTTTTCCATTCATTTCTCATTGAACAAAATATCCTGCTCGATGCCAGAACCGTTTAGTTATGGGTGTACAGTCATGAGTAGGTTCTTATTTATTCATTTTTGCAGTACTGGGGATTGAACCTGGGGTCCTTGCTCTGAGCTACATCTGGCTTTTAAAAAAACTTCTTGAGACAGAGTCACGTTGAGTTGCTAAGTTGTCCGGGCTGAGCTTGAGCTTGCCATCTTCCTGCCTCAGCCTCCCAGAGTCCTGAGATTATCGGTGTGCACCACCATGCCCCCCTCTTATTTTTTTTTATAACTTGCAAGTTTGGTAACCACAACATTCAGGCAGCTGAGGGCTGCATGCTAACGAAGAGGAAGCCGACTTGCTCTGAGGCATCGCCTTATCCTAAGGCTCTGGTTCGGGCAGTCACAATCGCAGCCCGGGTGGGAAGGAACACAGACACCGACGACAGGCGACGCCTGCTGTCACCATCGTCCTCCTGGGATCACCCTTAGTCCAACTCCATCTTTTCTTGTCTTCCCTCTGGAGTGGGACTCAGAGTGACATATTTGCAAGAGGACTGGCCGTCCAGAGCATTTTGGCCCAACCCGCTGCCAAATTGAGAACCTGACACTGCGTGTGATCGTCACCACGAATTTGTGGAGAAATTAACAAGACAACCTCTCCTCCTTCAAAAGAGGTTTCTTTCTGAGCAGATAAAAGTTACAGTCAGTGAGAATTAGTATGTAGCATCTCAATTATTGAGGAGTGTTTCCTCCTCTATTTCCAAAAAAGGTGGCATTCACAGATTTTGGGCGATAGAACACGAATATACATTGGGTGACATTGTTCCATACCTTTTAATTATATGCAGCTGCTTCTTGAGGCTCTGGGGCCTCAAATTTTGGCCTTATTTGGGAAAAAGTTCTTTGCAGGTGTAGTTATGTGAAGGATCCTGGGATGAGACCATCTGGGGTCTGGGGGGCCCTGGATCCAATGACAGTGTCCTCATGAGACACGGAAGAGGAGATGAGGACACAGAGGAGAAGCCGCGTGAAGACAGAGGCAGAGACTGGAGCGATGGGGCTGCAGCCCAGGGCTTCTTGGAGCCCCAGGAGGAGGCAGAAGCAGGAGGGTCTCCCCTGCAGCCTGTGGAGGGAGCTGGGGATAATGACAGTGGATTGAATGGTGGCCCCAAAGATGTATGCATGTCCTAACCCCAAAACCTCGGAAGTGGGCCTTATTTGAAAATAGGGTCTGTGCAACTGGAATTAGTGAAGAATCTCCCTTCCTGGTGCCTCCTTTCTTTCTCTGCTTCCCGGCCGCCATGATGGGAGTGTCTTTCCTCCCCCACGCCCGTCCACCATGATGTTCTTGCCTTGGAGCAGTTGACCATGGACTGCACCCTCTGAAACTGTGAGCTTAATAAATCTCTTCCGCTAAGTGGTGGTCATCAGGTATTTCATCTCAGATAGGAGAAAGTAGCTAAGACAGGCACCATGATGAGTTCTATGTGTTGAATGGCAAGCCCATGGAGTGAGCTCTTTTGAGTCCTCTCCATCCTGCCTGGCTTGCTAATTCTTTCTTCATGCAGCCACACAGGAGCATTTTGCAAGGATAAACAATTCTGGTGAAGCCTTGGGAATCTGGTGAAGCCTGGTCACTGTGTTATCTCCTGCTCTTGATGGGCTTGGTTCTTGCCTGATTACACAATAATGACAACACCTAAGATACAGTGTATGAGCCATTCCTCTTTTTTTTTTTCATATGTGAGTACTGGGAGTCGAACTCAGGACCTTGCGCTTGCCAGACAGGCGCTTATGCCTCTGAGCTATCTCACTGGCCCCTGAGCCATTCCTTTTAATCACACCCAGTCTTGCGGTGCTTTGAAGGCTTTGCTTGGATGATACTCACGGACTCTGCAATGCTCGAGGAAAGAGACCCCACAGAAGCCAGAAATCAGAAAACTAGTTCATGTGTTTTTCAGTGTCATCTCCAGATTCAGAGGGTCTTATCTTTTCTCTGACCACCGATGGTTGGAGTGTGGTCCAGGGACCAGCATTACTATTGGTCTCACCTGTGAGCTTGTTAGAAATGCATAAATTAGATAGGCATGGTGGTGCATGTCTGTTATCCCAGGTACTAAGAAGGCTGAGACAGGAGGATGGCAAGTTCAAGGATAGCCTGGACAACTTAGTGAGGTCCTGTCTCAGAGTAAAAAGTAAAAGGGCTTGGGATGTGGCTTAGTGGTAGAGTGGGCCCTACAGTGGGTTCTGGGTTGGTGCCCCAGGACCTGAAAGGAAAGAAAGAAGGAAGGAAGGAAGGAAGGAAGGAAGGAAGGAAGGAAGGAAGGGTCTCAGCTCCTCCCCAGATGAGTTCCATCATACTCCGCCTTCTCAGAACTACAGGGAATCAAATGCCCACTACTGCAGGAAAAACATAGATCGTTTGCCACCAAACACAGCGGACATGAACATATTTTTGAGATGTGTGCAGATGTTTGCAGGTAGCTATATTAGGAAGGACAGTGAGGACGTTTGCTCTTTGACCAACTCTAAAGTGGCAGCTGGTGAGGCAGGATGTCCCCGGAAGTTTATCAGTTCAGGCATTTAGCGTGCTGAGCAATATTTGATGATCGAGCCTTTGCCACAGGGGGCAAACGAGCTCAGAAATGAAATTCCAAAGGCCCTGGGACACTTCACCTGCCGATTGTCATGGGTCTCCAAGGGGAACCCCTGCCCCTTCCGCTGGCCTGCTCTCTCCTGACCACCTGGTGTCTTCCCATGTGGCCTTCCTGACTCGTGCTGCCTTCTACCTCTACAACTATGAGGACAATAAACTTTGCTTTCTTCTGAACCCCTCCTCTGTCTCCTCTTAGGCCACACCTATGTAAACAAAAAAATTACAAAACATGCATGACCAACAGGAAGAGAAGACTAGGTAATACCTCCCATGTACAACTGGTGTTTGTACATATTAGACATGGTGAAATTTGTTGGGAAGATGGATGGATGGGTGGATGGATGGATGGATGGATGGATGGGTGGGTGGATGGATGGATGGATGGATGGGTGGATGGATGGGTGGATGGATGGATGGGTGGATGGATGGGTGGATGGATGGATGGGTGGATGGATGGGTGGATGAGTGGGTAGATGGATGGGTGGATGGATGGATGGATGGATGGGTGGATGGATGGATGGATGGATGGGTGGATGGATGGGTGGATGGATGGATGGGTGGATAGATGGGTGGACGGATGGATGGATGGATGGGTGGAGGGATGGATGGGTGGATGGATGGATGGGTGGATGGATGAATGGATGGACGGATGGATGGATGGGTGGATGGATGGATGGATAGGTGGATGGGTGCATGGATGGATGGACAGATGTATGGGAGGATGGATGGATGGATAGAAAGATGGATGGATGGATGGGAGGATGGATGGTTGGGAGGATGAATGGATGGGAAAATTGATGGATGAATGCATGGGAGGATAGATGGATGGTTGGGTGGATGGATAGATGGATAAATGGATAGATGGGAGGCTAGATAAATGGATAGATGGATGCATGGGAGGATGGATGGATTGTTGGATGGATGGGTGGGAGGATGGTTGTGGATCAATGCATGAATAGAGGGGTGGATAGATGAATAGAAGAATGGCTGGCTGGCTGGCTGGATCAGTGTATTGATGGATGGATGCATGAATACAAGGATGCAAGGGTCCATGCATGTATGGATGAATAGACCTCTGAATGGATAGAGGGATCTGTGAATGGATGGATGAGTGGATGGATGTACGTACGTATAAATGAATGGGAGGATAGATCAATGGAAGGATGAGTGGATGAATGGATGAATGAATGAATGGGTGAAAGGGTGGGTGGATGGATGGACAAATGGCTGAGTGGGTAGTTGGTCAGTAGATGGGCAGATGGTTACATAAGAGGATGAGTGGATGGGTAGATGGTGGGTAGGTGTATGCATGTATGTATGTAGCAGTGGAGGGATGTGTGGATAAGTAGATGGAAAGATGGATTTTTAAGCCCACAAACTCTCCTTCAAAGGTAGAGAAAGTACTGCTACAGAGGTAAATGGGTCTCTTGGGGTATTCTCCTTCCTACCACCCCAAGAAATTCTCTAGTCAGGAGAATTCTTGAAGGAAGTGAGTCTGATGGAGAATTTAAGACTATCAAGCTGTCTCAGGAAAGGTTGAGCTGTGAAGTGTGATAAAAAAATACAATACTGTGAATGTTTAGAGTTAAAAATATATCACAAGGCTGAGGCAGGATGATCGCCTTGAGTTTGATGCCAGCCTGGGCTACAAAGTTATTGTCGCTTTCACTTGGGGAGACAGAAGTCACACACAGTGCCAAATCCGGTGAGTAAGGCAGATGGGGACACTGAGGACAGTGAAAATTCCGTGTCGTCAGACTTACACAGCACGTTGAAGCAACCGGATCCATAGCCTAGGAAGAGATCAAAATTCAAAAGTTGAAAGACTGTTTGTCCTGAATGTGTACTGTTCTTCACTGCAGGAAGAAATCCAAAAATTGCTCTATCAAACCATCATATGTTGCGGACTGTGTGTACACATATGTACGTATGTGCATATGTGGCTCATATCCACGTATGTGTCTAGAACATGTATGCACACCTTGGTTTGTGTGATATAATGCATTTGTACTGTTTTTAAATTAAATTTATTTTTATTTATTAGTATATGTATGCAGTATGTAATGATCACATTTCTTGGGTAGCGTTGGTGCACGGACAGAATACATCTCAATTCCTTTTTTTTATCTTCTTCCTCTCCTCCCTCTCCCCTCCCTCCATTTCTTGATCCCCTTCTCATTTGAGAAGGATCTATCTTGCTACATCCTATCACCTATCTTTTATTTTGCTGTTTATTTATAATTTGGGTTTCTCATGTAGGAGAAACCATGTGATATTGAAGCTTGTGTGTCTGAATTATTTCACTTAACATTACGGTCTCAGGATGCACCCATTTTCCTACAAATGACTCAAGTTTATCCTTCTTCATGGCAGAGTAGTACTCCATTGTGTGTAAATAGCACGTTTTCTTTATCCATTCATCTGCTGATGGAAAGATAGGCTGCCTCCAAGATTTAGCTGTTGTGAGTTGTGCTGCTATCAACATGGACTGCACGCATCCCTGTAAATGTGATGTCTTTAACTCTTTTGGGAAGATACTCAGAAGGTGAGAAGCGGGGTCAACGCATGCTTGAGCTGTAACACGCGTGATATATTTGTGTGTGCGTTGTGGTCTGAATATGATGTGTGCTCCACAGGTCCACCTGTGCAGGGCTTGGCCCCTGGAGCAGCAATGTTCTGAGCTAGAGAAGTGGCCGAATGACGAAGGTTCACACCTCGGGCGTGGGTCTCTCTCCACGGCTGGATGGGCCACGCAGAGCTGGGCCGCGCGGGAGCGACGAGGTTCCTCTCTGTCTTCCGTCTCTGCTTTCCAACTGCCGGGACACGAGCCGCTTCCCTCAGCCCTGCCCTCCGCCCTCGGAACCAGCCAGCTGTGCTCTGAAACACCGAAAATCATGAGCCAAACTCAGCGTTTTGTGCTTTAAGCTGACTTCCCCGGGTGGTGAGGCCCCGGCGACAGAAAGCTGACCAGGGCCACACCTTCAGAGGAATCAGCTTAAAGCATGAAACGCTGAGTGGGAAACGCGGGAGGCAGTCGCAAGTGGAACTGAGAAGGAGGAGGTGAAGTTGGGGGCGCTCGGATGTGGCTCTGTGAGCAGATGTGCCACCAAGCACCTCTGCCCCTCTGTTTTTGTCCCCAAAGCCCTTGCGTGTCTGGTCGGCTGTCATCAGGCAGCGAAGCGGAGGCCGGCCTCCGGAGCCGGCCTCCTGCAGACAGACAGTGAGGCCAATCAACCCTGCCGGGGAGAGACGAGGCAGTCAGGTCAGGGGGTTCCAGAGGCTGCGAGCCGCGTGGAGGGTGGAACCCCAAGGTGCAGCGACAGCACCTCCCCTGTCAAGGACGTTTAGAGGGTGACTTGCACCTCAGAGATGCGCGTCGGCCACCTTGGTCAACCCAGCTACCGGGGCCGCCTGGCCAGCGCTTTCTCTTTTTATTGCTGTCTTTTTTTTTTTTCTTTCCATTTTTATTTTTTATGAGTCCTTGTGTGCGGTGCAGGATCATCACATTATTTGTGTGAAGTTGGCGCTTTCCTTCCTCTTTCATTCCCTTTCCCCTCCCCTCCATCCGTCTGTCAGTCCCCTTCCCTTTGAGAAAGTTCTGTCTCTCTGCTTCCTCCTGCCCAGCTTCTATTTTGCTCTTTATTTATACTTTGGGTTTCTTATACAAGAGAAACAGTGCAATATCGAAGCTTGCGTGTCTGATTTATTTCACGTAACATCCCGGTCTCAAGGCGCATCCACTTTCCTATACGTGGCCCGAGTTTATCGTTCTTCATGGCAGCGTAGCATCAAGAAATCAAATAATAACAAATACTAGCGAGGAAGTGGGGGGGAAAAGGAACCATTCTACGTTTTGTTGGAAATGTAAACTAGTACAATCACTATGCAGATCAGCACGGAGATTGCTCAAAAACTAAAACTAAGAATTCCATTCAACCCAGCTGCTCCCCTTCTAGGCGTCTTCCCGAGCGCCTTAAAGACTTCGTCTCGCAGGGATCGGTGCACACCTGTGTGCGTAGCAGCGCGGCTGAGAATGGCTACATCTTGCAATAAGCCTGTCTGTCCACCGACAGATGCACGGATGAAGAAAACGTGGCGCGTACGCACGGTACAGCACTTTCTCTGAACGGGTGCACTTGGTGTGTTTGTGAGAACTGAAAGGAAGACTTGCACAGATGCCTGAGATCCTGCATGTGTCCCAAATTAGATATGCAACTTGTATGACCATTCTCTGGCCCCCCAAGGGGACAAGGGGACGGAGTTCCCCCCACCGATCATGAACTCGTGAGACTGTTTGCATTCATGGGGCTCCCGGTGAAAGCTTGACCTTCGGCACTGGTGGAAGGCAATGCGAGTAGCTCTCTTTTTTGCGGAGGCGAGGATACTATTTCTTTCCTCACTTTGGATGCGAAATACTGGTTATGAGGGGGAACTGCAGGGACGGTGATAGAGGGATGGCTACGATCAAAATGTGTTATACACGCCGAGACCCAATCGTTTCGGAATCAGTGGGCGCTAATAAAAATATCTTTTTTCTTTTTTTAAAGTGGCATTGAGGGCTCGTGCACGTGCTGACACCCAGCGGGGCTGTTCATGTGAACAGTGTTATCGGTAGTGTCGCTGATGTGGCTAAAGCTCCAAGTACTGTCGCTACAATAATTAGCACGGCACCTGCGACTAGGACGGCAAACACAGCAATTGCTAATACAACTGGTAGATTATGGCTAATACTGCAGGTGCCACTAAAATGACCTCAACTGCAAGGACCGCTGCACGCGTGGCCATTACTGCTATTCCTCAACCTACAACCATTGCCATGATGATGACTACCACGGCAACTACGGCTAATGCCGCCATGAGTAGCAAAGCTACAAGTGTACTGTAACTATGCTACTAGTATAACCGGTAGCTAAACTACCGTTACGACAAGTGCAAGTGTCGCCGCCGCCGTGACTTGATAACTAGCACAGCTACTGCTGTCACGGCGTGCCCTCGTACAACTATTTCCTGCTACGACTGCAGATATTTCCGTTCTTCTTACTCTCATAACCGCTGTAATTGCTGTTAACTACAATTGCAGTGACGCTACTAGTACTGAAAGCACAAGCGCAATTAAAATATTGCTACGACTGTTACGCGTATAACTGCTATGACTATTGCCACTAATATAAATACTACCGAAAATATCATTACTATGACTCTCGCTGCTGTGACAACTACACTGGTGACGGCAATCACGATTATGACTCCAACCCCTACCAAAGCTACTTACTACTCAACAGCTACAAGTATTTCTATTCCTCTTGGACCTCTAACTATTACGAGTGCTGCTATAGCTGCTACGAAAGCTACCACTTGCGCAACTACCACTGCAACTCTCGCTACCAGTATCACAGCCGTACTGACTGCAACCGTTGCTGCTACCATTAACGGGCTGAAACCATCATAACTGTGACTACTGCTGTCCCTAGTGTACTGATAACTAGCACAACTACTGTTATGCATAAAGCTACCGCTAAAACTACTTAAAAGAACAATCACTACCAATAAAACTATTACTCGGACCATTACATCTATAACTACTTTAGTTACTACTCCTGGTAGAATTATGACCACCGCCACTGTAATAGTACTACAACAAGTACTATCTTTTTGACTGATAACTACTAATATCACATTAATGCCATTAATACCACAACCACTGTTATTATAACAAGTGCTACAACCAGTACTGCAGTTATTGCTACTGTCACAAGAGCTACTAAAACTAGCACTGCCACAACTATTTCTAATAGTTAATATTACTACCATGACTATACTACTACTGCAACTATTGCTCTTGCAATGGCATAGCTACTATTACAACAACTACTATAGCACCTGTTATTTTAGCTCCCACTACCAACATAACCACTGCTGCTCTTGTGGCTGGGACGCATTCCCACTGTGATTACTACGATTACAGCTTCTGTTGGTACTGGCACTACTTTTCCACGGAAGTCAGAGATGGGCAAGCTAGGAACTTTCATTGGCAAACATAGTGCTCTGTGTCCCACCCTGAGAACACTCAAGAGAAACAAGTTACCTCTCACTATATTTTGAAAATGTGTGTGCTCTCAAAATTAGTATACTGAAATTCTCAGCCCCAAGATGTTGTGTCAGGACTGGGGCTCGGGGAGGTACTGAGGTCCCGAGGGTGGAGCCTCAGGGATGGGATTCGCGTCCTCATCACAGAGACCCAGAGAGCTCCCGCCCCTTCCACCACGTGAGGACACAGCGAGAAGGCGCGGTCTGTGACTGAGGAAGCAGCCTCACCAGACACGGGCTCTGCCACGCCTGGACCTTGGGCTTCAGCCTCCAGGACTGGCCACCGAGCTCTGTTGTGTGTCAGCCGCCTGGGTTGTGGGATTGCATATGGTGGCCCTGATGGACTAAGATGTGGAGAGACCAGCGCAGTGGACTTCAGCCTCCAGGACTGGGCCACCGAGGTCTGCTGTGTGTCAGCCGCCCGGGCTGTGGGATTGCATATGGCAGCCCTGATGGACTAAGATAGGGAGAGACCAGTGCAGTGGACTTCAGCCTCCAGGACTGGGCCACCGAGGTCTGCTGTGTGTCAGACACTAGGGCTGTGGGATTGCATATGGTGACTCAAAGGGACAACAATAGCTGTCCATCAGGGACTCTGGTTGAAATATCTTTGCCCTAGAAGGCAGGAACCTCTACTTGTAAAAGTCTTTACCTTTTGTTCTTTCCAAGAGATCCTGACTGTGTGTTTTAAACTGATTATTACCTTTCTTACCTCAACATGTAACGTTTTCCTGCTCCCCCAACAACCCTAAAATTGCTTCCATCCAGTTCCACCCTGACTAACCCTCTGGCCTCATGCATGTTCTCGAGGCGGTCTCCCATTGTTTACTCACTTAGAAATGAAACGGTGCCTCCTCCCAGAGCCGCTGAGACGGATCAAGTGGACGTATGCATATTGCTCCGAGTGGCGAGTGCTCTCCAAGGAAGCCCTGCACACTCAGCAGAGCCGTCGGTGTCGTGTGTTTTTCTTGCTGCAGCTGGCTGGTACTTCCAGCTGCTGGGGTGCCCATCTTGCAAAGTGTTTGAGGACAGAAAGAAGCAGCGAGGGCTAGGAAGAGAACGGACCCATCCTCTGCTGTCCTCCTGCCTGTCTTCTGACCCTTGAAGACCCGGGGGAGTACATTTTATGGAGGTTCCTTTCTTGCGTTTCTGTCACAGAGGACCCACAGTAGAGGAATCTGTCTGTTACCCCGGAAGCTACAGGACAAAGTGAAAGAGAAGAATCTTTTCTCCAGCAAGGAGTTTATGGGCTGCATCTCTCCCTTTTTCTGTCTCTCTGTCTCCATCTCTGTCTTTCTCCATGTCTGTCTCTCTCTGTCTTTCTGTCTCTCTCTGTCTCTGTCTGTCTGTCTCCGTCTTTGTCTCCATCTGTCTGTCTGTCTGTCTCTCTCCCATGCACACCTTGTCTGCATTCAGATTCAGTCGTTTTCCGTGCACGAGAATGGGTGGCCTGGGAATTCACCTCTGTAGATTTGGACTAACCCAATGTCATGTCAACATATTAATTAGGATCTTCCATAAAGTCCAAGAACTGTCCTCATTTTCTGAAATTTATGAGTGGTAAGCATTTCAGCAGATACATAGATGCTTAATTCTTAAAATATTCCTTCTTAGAAAGGTCTGCGTCTTCTCCAAATGGGATTTTTCATGTCATCTACAGAGGAAAATGTCACACAAGTTAAAAATCAGCTAACGTTGGTTCGGTCCCTCAGGAAGGCAAATGTAGATTGTTTAGCCATAGTTAGAAAATCCTATTAAAGATATTTTGTTCCTGTTTCCTGGCTTAATGGAGCTTAGGACAAGGGTAAGTTGGCAGTGCCCTGGTTTCTGCTAGACTTGGAAAAGTCGGGATGTGTTTCGCTTCTGGGTTTTGATGCTTTTTGAAGTGTGGATTAAGACTCAGAGCCTCTTTACACTGTCTTCAGTTCTCAAAGTGCAGTAATCAGCCAAGACAAAGACAGCTTGATTTAGGGGACTCCCACGTCCTGTTACGGGATTCATTCACTGACTTTAGAAAGTGCCTTCTGGTCGACCACTGGGGTTTGCAACACCGTGTGGTCACCAAGTGAAAGGTAGTTCATAGAGCCGGATGTGGCGGTGCACACCTGTAGTCCCAGCACTCTGGGAGGCTGAGGCAGGAGGATCACAAGTTCCAGCCCAGCCTGGGCAACTTAGCAACTTAGCAAGACCCTGTCTCCTAATTTTTTTTTTAAAAAGGCAACTGGGGGTGTAGCTCAGTGTGAAGATCTTGAATTAAACCCCAAGTCCCACAAACATACACAATAGTTAATTGTGCAAACTATACTGAAAGCTATTTTAATAACACTTTGAAGGGAAAATAGATAATTCCACCATGGCCTTGCTGTGAAATTCCTCATAAAGATTTCTCTTTCCCACCCATCCCTGCTAACCAACCCATCATCACTCTGTATTTCTTGTACCTAAGGTGAACAGGAATCCAAACCAGTATTGGTTCTCCTGTTGGTTTTGTTTCCCCGAGAACATTTGTGGAGTTTTCTTTATTTATTTCTTGTTTGGCAGTTTTATCAGACTTCGTCTAGAATCTGCACTCTTTCAGTTTTTGACAGGCAACTCAGTATCCACCCATTTTTGGTGAAAATTTAAATTCAGTTTAGGGTGTTTATCTTCTATCATCTCCATAACGATTGCTTCCAAACTGTCTACTGCGTCTTCCTGCGTAGGAATCCCTATTTTCTACAAGCTAATTTTGGGGGCTTGCTCGAGTTTTGACACTGCTCTCTTTTTTCCCCCAGCATTTCGTACTTCTCTCTGCATGCTGGAAACATTTTGTTCTTGTTGGTTTTTTCTACTTCTGTAAAATTTTTATTTCTGACAGTGCAAACTCCCTACTTCTGTATTTTAAACACAGCGGTTATGTTTTTATGTTTTGGATGGAATGTTTTGATCTCCGTGGTTTGTCTCCTCTGATAGATGATTCCAATTTCTGCTGAATTTTGTAAAGGTTATGAGTCCTGGATAGATAGAAACATTAGATAGATAGATAGATAGATAGATAGATGGATCAAACAGAGATAAATATGATAGATTCCAAGGATAGATAGATGGGTGGATGGATAGATAGACGATAGATGATAAATAGCTGATAGATTAGATAATGATAGATTAAATGGTGGATGGATAGACACATAGATAAAATGATAGATGATAGACACGTGGATTCGACGATTGCTAAACAGATACAAACAGATGTTGGATCGATGGCTTTATGGATGAGGTCTCGGACGGGTTACATGTTTGATAGCTATTGCCCCATGTGTTAGATGATTTATGGACACCGATAGATGACATTGACGATGGATAGATAGTTGATTGGCTAAAACCCTCTCCTCCCTTTTCCACGGCGCTCCTTTGTGTTCTGCGCGGCTTTGTCGCTGGCAACTGGAGCGGCTCAAGTCCTCCCCGTCTTTGTCACCTCAGCACCTCCCAGCCCTGCTCTGGGGGACGGCGTGGAGCGCTCCCCGTTGGACACACGAGGAGCCCTGGGGGGAAGAAATGAGCGGAAGAGGAGGAAGTCACCATGGCGAAGTGGGGACCTCGGGGAGAGCACCCCAAGAGCGCAGCAGAGGTGCACTTCTGAGAACCATAACCTCGAGCCTCTCGTGTCCTGGGGGAGCCAGGGCAGGTCGGTGGGGTTCATGAGAGACCACGGGAGGGGACGTTCGTGGGGGGCTTTCCACACAGGGTGAGCCCTCTGCCCACCGAGACAAGAGCGTCTGCGGGTGGAAATGACGGGGCGAGGTGAGAACAGACAGGAGCCGGTGCGCTCCAGTTTGCTAGGGCAGCAGAGAGAGCGGGGTAAATGCGGAGACAGGCGTGGGGACGTTTTGCAGATGTGTTTCACCTTTTATTTGGGGGAGATTCTCAGCTGTCTGCATCTCTGTGTTAGACTGTGAGGTTGGAGGAAGTGAAGCGATACCGGGGTGCTGCTTAGACGTGGACCAGGCGTCCTTCACGGTCTTCAGAAGGAATGAAAGAACCCCAGCAACTCACCCAGCAGAGATAGCTCGATGCCTGTGTGCCTGGCGGGGCTGCCTCCTCCTTTGGAAAAGCCCATTTTTTAAATTTTTTACTTTTTTATGACTGCACGTTTGCAGTACACAGTGATGACACTCATTGTGGGGAGTTGGTGCATGGACAGAATGCGTCTTAATTTTTTTAAATCCCCTTCCCCTCCATCTGTTGGTCCTCTTCCCTTTTGCAAAAGATCTGTCTCCCTCTTTCTTATCATCTATCTTTTATTTTGCTCTTTATTTACACTTTGGCTTTCTCATAGAAGAGAAACCATGTGACACCGAAGCTCGTGTGTCTGCTTTATTTCACTTAACATCATGGTCTCAAGGTGCATCCATGTTCCTACACATGGCTCAAGTTTATCCTTCTTCATGGCTGCGTAGTACTCCATGGTGCGTAAACACCACATTTTCTTTATCCAGTCATCTATTGATGGACATGCAGGCTGCTTCCAAGATTTTGCTATTGTGAGTTGTGCTGCTATCAACATGGATGTGCACGGATCCCTGTAATATGATGTCTTTAACTCTTTTGAGAAGATGCCTGGAAGGAGAATGGCTGTGTTGAATGGAATTTCCAGTTTTGGTTTTCTGAGGAATCTCCACACTCATTTCCATGGTGGTTGGCCGGTCTGCACTCCCACCGATGGCGTAGAAGGGCTCCTTTTTCCCCACAGCCTCCCCAGCATTTGTTATTATTCGATTTCTTGATGATGGCCACTCTCTCTGGGGTAAGGCGGACTCTCAGTATTGTTTGAATTCGCGTTTCTCTCATGGGCAGAGATATTTTAAAATACATTTATTTCATGTATTTTGTCCGCCTTGGGCAACATTCCCTCGTCTTGAAAGCAAAGTCATGCATGTTTTCATTTCAGTGCCTTTGTGTAGATGGGGTCTTCCGATGGGGCGGGGGTCACCTGACTTGCTCGTGAACGCCCAGCCTACAGCTGCAGGGGGGATGAGAAGGGAAAAGAGTGGAGCCCAGGTGCAAAATATCCAGCTTTCTCGCCCTGCTGTGTGGACACGGGGTTCTCAACCTTGGCCCTATCGACTGTTGGGACTGGGTCATTCTGGGGTTTTTTTGGGGGGGTCGTTGGCTTTCCTGTGCATTGTAGTGTATTTGGAGCATTGTCACTCTTTTTACGATTTTTTATTAATGAGTGTTGATTTTACAGACTAATGGGTTTCACTGTGGCAGATTCATGCGTTCACGCAAACCTTTCATGATTTCCGCTCCATTCATCACCCCCCTCCTCCCTCCAGTTTCCATATTTTTGGGAGGATTTCATTCATATAATATATCTTGATCCTTTCTATTCACCTCTTTACCCACCCTTCCTCCTCCCTCTCATCCCCGCCTCTCATCTAATCACTTCCTCGCTTCTATTTTCTTGTCGTCTCCTTTAGATTCCACATATTAGGGAGGACAGGCAGTATTTGTCTTTCTTTTTTTTTTTTTTTTTGTGGGTACCGGGGGGTCGACCTCAGGACCTTGCGCGCCAACAGGCACCCGTGCCGCTGAGCGATATCACCAGCCCCTTTTCCGTAGGTGGGATCCGGGAGTCGAACTCGGGCCCTTGTGCTTGCAAGGCAGGCGCTTATGCCACTGAGCCATCTCACCGGCCCAGTATTTGTCTTTCTGTGTCTTGCTCATTTTGTTCAACACGGTGGTCTCCAGATCCATCCATTTTCTTACACATGGCAGAATTTTGTTCTTTTTGATGGCTGTATAATACTCCACTGTGTATAGATACTACAATTGCTTCATCCATTCATCTGTCGATGGGCACCTAGGCTGGTTCTATGACTTGGCTATTATGAGTTGTGCTGTAGTAAACATGAGTACGCGGTTAACCCTATAGTATACGGACTTTAATTCCTTCAGGTCTATACCAAGGAGCAGTATCGCTGGATCACACGACAGCTGTACTTTTACTTTCTCTTTTTGCATACCGATTTCCATTTCCATTCCCACCCACAGTGTTCTAGACTTTATTTTTAGAAAAGTTGGAGGGTCAGTGGATTGAGCCGACAGCACAAAGTTCCCACACACCCATGTGTCTTGCACATATGCAGTCTCTCCTGTTACCAATATCCCCGGTTCGCATGGGGCCCTCATGATAATTGGTGAGCCTACATCGACTCGTCTGTACTCTCTGAAGTCTACTGTTGACCCTAACATGGACTCTTGGAATTGTCCATTCCATGCGTTTGGGAAAGTGTATAACATGCATGCACCATTCCATCATCATACGAAATACTTTAACTGCCCTAAAAATCCTTCCTGCTCTTCCTCCCTCCCTGCTAATCAATTGCTTGAGTCTTACTCATTTTATTCAACATGGTGGTCTCCAGATCCATCCATTTTCTTACACATGGCAGAATTTTCTCCTTCTTCATGGCTGCATAATATTCCTTTGTGTATAGATACTACGATTGCTTTATCCATTCATCTGTTGATGGGCCTATTCATCCATTCCCTGGAGAGTTTATTCACGGACTCCCTGAGGGACATCTCAGTGGTTTCTGAGTTTGGGCTGCTATGAATAAAGCTGTGTAAAGGCTCCTGTGTAAGTTTTTATGTGGGCATAAGCTTTTAGTATCTTTGGATAAAAACCCCAAACCCTGACTGCTGAATGGTATGGTAAAATTATGCTCAGTTTTGTAGGAAACTGATAAACTGTGTTCCCAACTCACTGCAACATTTTCATTCCTACCAGCCTCAAATGACTTTCTTTCTTTCTTTCTTTCTTTCTTTCTTTCTTTCTTTCTTTCTTTCTTTCTTTCTTTCTTTTCTTTTCTTTCTTTCTTTCTTTCTTTCTTTCTTTCTTTCTTTCTTTCTTTCTATCTCTTTAATTTTCTTTCCCAGAACTGCAGATTGCACTGCTTTGGCTGAGATGGCATTTTGGACCATTTTCTGTTGCCGTAACAAAATAGCTGAGACTGGGGAAGGTATAAAGAATAGAGAGTTATTTGTCAGTCTGGAGGCTGGACTTGGAAGAGCATGGTACTTGCTATGAGATAACATGGTGGAGGATATCCCGATGGGAGACAAAGCAAAGGTACCAGATCTAATCTTTCTTCCTCCACAGCAGGTAGAATGCTATTACCTTGTGTCTTAGCTACTTTCCCATCCCTGATGCCCACAACTCTAAAGAGGAAAGGTTCATTTGGGCTACAGTTTGTGAAGTTTTCAGTCCATAGTTGGCTGGCTCTAAGTCAGGGCAGCATGGCAGACAGGCATCACAGAGGACAAACAGTCCATGGCACTGCAGACAGGAAGTGAGAGGGATCAAGGAGGAGGAGGGAGACGACCCTTACAGGCTACGCTGCCAGTGACCCACCTCTTCCCACCAGGCTTCACATCCCAATATCACATTTAGCTATGAACTCATCATGGACTAATCCCCTGATAGTATCACACCCCCATGATCCAATCACCTCCCAAACACCACACCCATGAGTGCATGAGATTTGGGGCAACATCTAGATATAAACCATAATATTTTACTAAAAGTTACATAAATGGGCACAATTTGGCATTCTATCCATTGGACCCATAATCATGGCCACTGCCCGATAAGCACCTAAGGTCATCTTGTTGTTTCACAACCCTAGCGTGTGTGGGATCACGGTCATTCTCCTCTATACCAGCTCTCCTCTATACCAAACCTTTGTATCAGTTAGCTACTGCTGCATGATGAATCTCTCCAAAAGTTAGCAGCTTAGTACAACACAGACATGCTGTCCCACAGATGTCAGGAATGCAGGCATGTGCTAGCTGCCTTCCCCTCTCAGGGTCTCCAGAGGATACAATCAGAGAATCAGCTGGGCTTGCAGCACTGCTTGACAGCTGAGGCTCTACCAAGCCCACTCTTATTGGTAGCAGAACTTGCTCTATTGTGGTTATAGGACCGAGGTCCCTTCTTTCTTGCTGAATGTTGGCCAAGGATCATTCCCAGTTCCCAGAGTCTGGCCTTCCAGTGGCTCCCACCATAGCCCCATGCAACACGGCAAGTTCTTTCCTCTTTGGGACCGGTGTGGAAGTTATTTACATGATGCCAATTCTTCTTTTAAAAGTTTCCACTGATTAGTCCAGGCCCACCCGTTATGATCTCCCTTTAATGACTCAAAGTCAGCACATTACTAGCATAGCCATTCATGGGAGTGACATCCATTATGTCAATGGTTCAAGCTGCCTCTCAGAAAGAGGGGATTGTGTAGCATGTATACATCAGAGACACAACTCTCAGGGCCATCTAATCCCACGAAGCACAGCTCCTTCTTAGTCACCCTGTGCCTCCACGGTCCCAGTTTCCCTCCCTGTAAACACACTTGAGATCTGACAGGTGTCTCCCCAGAGCTGGATAAGACGTCCACACCTACCGAGAAGATCCAACTTCCTTGGCCAACAAAGGGATGAGCTAGACAGACTCATCCTTCCCAAGGTGATGCTGAAGAAAAGCTGGGCTTCAGAAGAGAAATACCACATGATCTCCTTCATGCATGGACTCTAAAGAGTTTATCTTGTGGAAGGAGAAAGTCGGGTGGTGGCTACCACAGCCCCGGGAGATGGAGACGTTCCGGGGGGAGACGGATGCGTGTGAGTGGAAGGTAAATTCAGACACACGCAAGAAGCTCGGGTTGTGTTGCACAGTGGGTGACACTGTGATAATGGACTCCATATTTCAAAAAGCTAGAAGAAAGGGTCTTGAATGTGCTTGCCATAAAAATCACAGCTATTGGAGCAAATAGGCATGGTCAAGGTGATTTAAGCAATGCATAGTGTGTGCATGTATCGAGAAATCATGTGCTACTCCATAATATGTTAAATTTTTACATTCTTATGTACCAGTAAACCATATTATTATGTACAAGAAATAATATTATATTATATTATACCTCAAAACAGCTAGAGAAAAGGATTTTGAAAATTCCCAGAGCAAATCAATGATAAATGTTTGAAGAGATGGATATTCTAAATACCCTGATTAGATCATTACACAATATATACTCATCCGAATGTCACACCACACCCCGTATCGCATCACAATTCCCTGTCAGTTAAAAATAAAAATGTTTTGTCATTAAACGGATGGGCTATCTCAAATGTGGAGCTAAACAGCACAGAGCAATCTTGTTTTCGGGGAATTGGGTTTCTCTACTTTGTATTTTTTTTTTAAAGCATACATAAGCCTTGTTTTCAAAAGAGTAGGAATTCTTTAAAACAGAATGCAAATCGGTGTTAGGTTTAAGATGCACGTTTCCTCCTTCCCCTGACAGGGCTGCTTTCAGCCCTTGTTTTTTCTTCTGACCAGCTGCCCGGCCTGTTCCCTTCCCCTGTCTTTCAGTGATGAGCCCTTTGTCTTTCATTCTCCCCAGCTAAGAGAGTGATAATCAACTCATTTGGCTGACGGGCACATTGCCACCCTTCCCTTACCCGGCACGGCTTTGCCACCCTGTGTGGCTGTGTCCAAGGCAGCCTTGGGTCCAGGGCTTGGCCAGAAGTGCAGGGCGCATCAGGAAGATGGTGCCCATCGGGGCTGCCTCTCTGATAGACGAATCCCGCTCAGCTGCAAACCAGGCTTGCACGGTTTAATTGCCCCTCCCAGACTCCCTTTATTTTATATTATAGCACATGAGATTCTTGAAATGGAAGCCCCCTCTTATTGTTTCTTCTTGTCTCATTCTTGTATTTGTGCCCAATTTCCCCCTAATTTTGCCTTCAAAGTGAATACCATGTTGGCATGGGAATTGAGCCAGGAAAGATGCTTTAGAAAATAGTTACAAACCGAGGATGGGATTCCCGGAAAGGAGAACTCCTGGTTAGTCCTTCCAGGGCTATAGCTGGATGATAAATCTCAAATAGGTACTGACAGATCCTGGAAGGTGTAACGTTTGGGATTGTGCGAGGAACGCGCCCCTCGTAGCGCACCGGAGTCGTTATACTGACTTGCAAAACAGGCTGGGGGAGAAATTGCCAAACACTAACAAAATCAACTCTTCACAAAAATAAATCCAATATTTAATAAAATGTGCCTGTTTCTCATGTGGGAAATTGATTTTCTTAATTTACTTTTGCACACAGATGAACGTACACACACACACAAACACACACACACTGTATATATTTGAATATATACCTGCAAATTTACGCATCCATTTATATGTACCTGCCTGTACGTATCTGTAAGTATAAATTTGCATTTATGTATATATGCATGCATATATGTATATTCAGATTTTTATATATAATTCCACTAGTATAATTTATAAATTTACCTACTCTTTTTTACATTTCCCTGTTTGGCATTAGCCATAGTTTGAGTTCAAAACAAGAGTCAATGAAAATTAGATTTAAAGTGCAAACCTACCCTGGCCAACTTAGGAAAGGAGTGAGACCTTATAACAAAAAAAAAAAAAAAAAAAAAAAAAAAACAAGAAAGAAAGAAAGAAGAAAAGGGCTGGAGGTGTAGTTCTGTGTGAAGGTCCTGGGTTCAATCTCTAGGAAGGAAGGAAAGAAAAAAATGATTCTAAGAGGCAAAGATTAAAGGGAAAATCATTGCTCGTGCCAGAACGAGGGGGTCTTGCTACTGTGAGTCTGCATGTGACAACTAGAAATCATCATCTTTCTAAGTGGCTTGGAACAGATCAGCCTCCCGTGGCTCTAAATTTTGGAAATTCAGAACTGGATGAGAGGGGGAAGGACCAGGTCCACCTCTGAAGGGCCTTACAGGGCGTTACAAGGCACAGCTCCAGAAGTCCAGGCTGAAATGCTGTAGAGCGTGACCCTTCCCTTCCCCGGGAGCGTGCTTTTCTACACAGCACCTTGAGGCGTGCCTAGGTGCACAAAGTCACAGGAAGCAACACTGGCAGAGACCAGCGACCGAAATGCTGTTTCCAGCCTCGATTCCGTGCAGGAGCTCCCTGCACGGGTTTGTTTCCCGGGTGCCTGTCTGGAGCTCTTGTGGGAAGGTTGAGACCAGACCCGAAGCTCAGCTCTGCACGGCGGCCTTCATCCCCGCAGAGACTCAAAAAAACCACCCAGGAACCGCGTAAGAAATCGGGTCGTGTTCTAGAGCACTTTCTCCATAACCCTGAGGAGACGGACAGACGTCTCCTCCCACCACGGCTTGCATTTTTTGAGTACAAAGAAACGATCCCTTGTTCGGGGGGAACAGGTGCACCCGGGCCCAGGGCTCTGAAAATGGACCTAAAAGCCCCAGTTCGATTTGCATGGGGGTTTTTCTTTTTTAAGGTGTGTAGGATGCCGTCCGAAAAACTCTGTGTTCGTTCAGGACCACGGAGGGACTGCACATCATTTCCCCGGGGGCAGGACAGAGGCAGGACGCCGAACTGGAAGTTTCCACGTTGTCCTAGGGTGGTGGACACCCTGGATGTTGCAGTGCCACCTCCAGAGCCCCCACAACGCCTCTCCCTGCCTCTCCTCTCTGGCCCTGAAAGCTGGGTCTCTTTCGGCGTCACCACAGTCGCCCCGGTCCTGGCTCTGTCTCCCTGCACAGCCCCTCTCTCTCTTTTCCGCGGCACCTCAGGACTCTGTTTCCCCGCAACTCACTCATTCACCGTCGGACCCCCTGAGTCATCTTTCCAGAACACACACCATAAAAACAAAGATCTCTACCTCACTCGACAGGAAATAAAAAACACGCATTTAAAAAAATCAAACAAGAACACGAAACCAGACTTATACACACCATCTCGTTAGATCGATTTTCAAGGTTGTATCCAGGGGTGATTTTCTTCATCCCATATGGACTCCTACAGAATCAAGTTTGCTTTCGAAGTACTGGGGATTGAACTCAGAGCCTTTGCACCGAGCTACAACCCCAGCTGCCTTTTTCTTTTTTGTTTTGAGACAGTGGCTCCCTTATTTGGTAAATTTCCCAGACTGGGCTAGAACTTGTGATCCTCCTGCCTCAGCCTCCCAGAGTGCTGGATTATAAGTCTTCACCACCACACTTGGATAAGAATCAGTGTTTAAACTGGATATGGAGGATGGTGGTTTTCCTTAAACTCTATGAAATGGGATGGGAAATCAGGAAAGGAGGAGAAAGGGAGAAGGAGGAAGAAGAAGGAGGAGATGGAGGAAGAGGAGATGGAAGAGATGGAGGAGGAGGAGATGGAGGAGGACATGGAAGAGGACGTGGAGGAGGACATGGAGGAGGATGTGGAGGGGGAGATGATGGGGGAGGAGATGGAGGAGGACGTGGAGAAGGAGGAGATGGAGGAGGAGGAGATGGAGGAGGAGGACATGGAGGAGGACGTGGAGGGGGAGGTGATGGGGGAGGAGATGGAGGAGGAGATGGAGGAGATGGAGGAGGAGGAGATGGAGGAGGAGGAGGAGATGGAGGAGGAGGAGGGGATGGAGGAGGAAGTGGAGAATGAGGTGAAGGAGGAGGAGATGGAGGAGGAGGAGATGGAGGAGGAGATGGAGGAGGAGGAGATGGAGGAGGACATGGAAGAGGACGTGGAGGAGGACATGGAGGAGGATGTGGAGGGGGAGA
Source organism: Erethizon dorsatum (assembly GCA_028451465.1). Taxonomy (NCBI): domain Eukaryota; kingdom Metazoa; phylum Chordata; class Mammalia; order Rodentia; family Erethizontidae; genus Erethizon; species Erethizon dorsatum. The sequence goes on from CM051843.1 coordinate 1,481,339, forward strand.
TGATGGGGGAGGAGATGGAGGAGGACGTGGAGAAGGAGGAGATGGAGGAGGAGGAGATGGAGGAGGAGGAGATGGAGGAGGAGGAGTTGGAGGAGGAAGAGATGGAAGAGGAGGAGATGGAAGAGGAGGAGATGGAGGAGGAGATGGAGGAGGAGAGGGAGGAGGAGGAGATAGAAGAGGAGGAGGGGATAGAGGAGGAAGTGGAGAAGGAGGTGAAGGAGGAGGAGATGGAGGAGGAGGAGATGGAGGAGAAGATGGAGGAGGAGGAGATGGAGGAGGAGGAGATGGGGGAGGAGGAGATGGAGGAGGAGATGGAGGAGGAGGAGATGGGGGAGGAGGAGATGGAGGAGGAGATGGAGGAGGAGATGGAGGAGGAGGAGATGGAGGAGGAGAGGGAGGAGGAGAGGGAGGAGGAGAGGGAGGAGATGGAGGAGGAGGAGATGGAGGAGGAGGAGATGGAGGAGGAGATGGAGGAGGAGGTGGAGAAGGAGGAGATGGAGGAGGAGGTGGAGAAGGAGGAGATGGAGGAAGAGGAGAGGGAGGAGGAGGAGATGGAGGAGAAGGAGGTGGAGGAGGGGATGGAGGAGGAGATGGAGGAGGAGGGTATGGAGGAAGAAGAGGGGATGGAGGAGGAGGAGGGGATGGAGGAGGACGTGGAGAAGGAGGTGGAGGAGGACGTGGAGAAGGAGGTGGAGGAGGAGATGGAGGAGGAGGAGATGGAGGAGAAGGAGGTGGAGGAGGGGATGGAGGAGGAGATGGAGGAGAAGGAGGTGGAGAGGAGATGGAGGAGGAGATGGAGGAGGAGATGGAGGAGAAGGACCAAACATACTTAGACTTTCGCTCAGGTGTCCATGATTTTTTTCTCCTCCACCTTAGGAGAGAGACAAAGAAATATCTTATGAGCTCATCCTATGTAGGATCTAAAAGGTTGAGGTCATAGACGCTCACAGAGTAGCACAGTGGTCAGCAGGGATTACGGATGGAGGGCATTTCGAAGGATGTTGGTCAAAGGATTTCTGTAAAACGTGAGAAGTAAATTTAGAAGGGTTTTTTCATGTGTGTGCAGCATGGAACCTGTAGTTATATGGCTCATATTTGAAGGCTGCTTAGAGAACAGATTGTAAATTCTCACCCAACAAAGAAGAAGAGAGGGTGATATGATGGATATGTTCGTTACATCGGGATCTAATCATCCCACCCCGTGCACGCGTATCGAGACAACACACTGTTTTCCATACATACGTACGAGTATTGTCTGCCAACTAAAAATTCAGTAAAAAGGCGAGAGACAGGAAGGGAACACAGAGGCAGAGCAAAGCTTTGCCCCAAAGTGAAACATTAATCAAAGGACACTGGGTCACACATGTCCCTGCGGGGGGACGTCCGTGATTCAGGGTCCCTGGGCTCCAGCGGTGTGCTGGGATACCCGAGTGACAGAAGCAGAATGGTGCCCACACTTGGAGGATGACATCTCCCATTCTTCTTTGTGAATTGGTGCCATCAGGATCCGGTTCTGATGGGGCCGAAGACGCCAAGCCACAGGGAAGTAGGGGGTGGAGGCTCCGTGGCAATCACTGTCATTTCCCGCCTTTTCAAATAATTGACAATTCACAGGAAGCTGAATGGATACACCAAAAGTCCCAGGTATCTTCTCCCAACTCCAGCTCATGGTTAGACCTCATGTAACAATTTCGCTTTTCTTTTTTCAATTCTATCCATACTTCTGGGTGTTGCTCGACAGTTTCTTATACCCAGTATTTTATCACAAGTTTCCTGTGAATTTGCATCCTGTCACTGTGAAAACCAAAATAGGTAAAGAAAATGACTTAAAAGAAGAAAGGTTTATTTTGGCTTCAGATTTCAGGTCCTGGTCCTGTGGCCCCATTGCTGTGAGGAGACAGAAACAACATGGCGGAAGGGTGTGGTGGAGGAAAGCTGTTCACCTCATGGTGGCCCGGAAGGAGAAAGAGAGAGCCAAAGAAAAAGGGGCTGGGGAAAGATACAGACCCCAAGGTCATGCGTGCATGACCAGCTCCCTTAAACTGAACCCCACCTCCCAATTACCCATTCAGTTATGAACTCATCTGTGATTAATCCATTTCTTTAATGACATTAATACCCTCACGATCCAAACACTTCCCCGAACCCCGTTGGCTGGCCTCCAAGGGACATTACAAGCTTTGGAAGGTGATGGATCACGGGGCGCTGTGCTCCTCAGTGGATCCATCATGGATGAGCTCCTGGCTGAATGTGCTGTAGGAGGTGGGGCCTGGTTGGTGGTCAGTGGGGTGTGACCTGGAAGGGTGAGTTCTTGTCCCCGGCTCCTCCCGTCTCTCTCTGCTTCCCAGCCTCCATGATGTGAGCGTTTTTCCTCCTCCACGCCCGTCCGCCATGATGTTTCTGCCTTGGAGCAGCCGACCATGGACTGAACCCTCTGGAACTGTAAGCCAATTAAATCTCTCCTCTTTTACATTGAGGATATTGGGTATTTTGTCCCAGCAATAGGAAACCTGGCTCATACACAGTTGAGGAGCTTCTCTTGGACCTAAAATCTACTGTTTATACTCAGCTGGTTTTCCAAGTGCTTAGGGCAAAATGCAGACTCTATGTAATCATCACACTTATGAGTCTCCAGTTTCAGCATCCTCCTTAATTTTCTGCTCGCTGAATGCCTTTGGAGGATATTTGTACATTGAAACAGGATTTATAGCTGAGTTAGCAGAAGGTCAATTCCAGGCGGTTGTCCAGATGCAATCATGGGCTTTCCCAGGGGTTCTTTCAGAAAGCTCATATTTGCACCACATAGTTGGCTGGTTTCCTTCCTGTTCTCTCATGCTGAGCATGGAAGTCATATTTCCAGCCCTTTTGACACCCAAATGAGCCTGGTATTCACCAAAGACTTTTTTTTTTTTGCTGGAGCTCACAATAGCTTTGAGCTGGTTAAGATGACGGGAACAGGCACTTGGTCTTTTTGTGACTTCCTCTCTATTTGCAATCATGCTCTGCAGGGAAAGAGGCTCTGCAGGTGGCACTTATAGAAATACACCAGCCTTTCATTCAGAAGAAAATTCACTGCAGGAACATCTCCAGATTAATAACAATATGAGGATGCAAGAGGCCTCCTGCTGCAGATGCCAGAGAAAAACAAAGATTATTAAAGAGGGGCCGCGTATTCTCTGTAGGCTGAGTAGCAGAATTCATAGTGAACTGTCAGTGTGTCAGAAGAAATCAGGGAAAAGATAAAATTCCAGGGTGCCTACTCCCCCCCTGCCCACCCAGGTAGCAATCATAGGTGTGCTGGGGATTGTCAGGCTGCTGAGGGAACCACCATGTCCTCCTGTGGCAATGCAGGGAGCTGGGCCAGTAGCAGGGCTAAATGTCCACATGATTGTCCACGAAATGAAAGCTGCAGAGGCCTCCGGATCAGCTGCACAGGGCTGAAGTTTAAGCTTCATTGTGTCAACTTGACTGGCTTTGGGACCCATCCAAGGGATGGTAGAGCACACTTCTGGGCATGTCTGGGTGGGTCACGGAGGTGGGACCCTGGGGCCTGTGTCTGGTCCTTGCCCCCTTCCCCTCCTGCTCGGCTTCCCTGTCACCATGAACTAAGCAGCTTTGTTCACCACACCCTTTTGCCATATGGTTTCTGCCTTGAAGCCAGCTGACCATAGACTGAATTGCCTGAAACTGTGAGCCAAATTAAGCCTCTCTTCCTTTAGGTTGTAGGTGTTGGGTATTTTGTCCCACCAGTGGGAAATCTGGCTATTACAGCTGTTTTTTTCCTTCTTTTCTCCAAATGGGTCCTTCAGAGCGAACCCTTTTGCTGATTTGTGGGATTTCTGTCTCTTCTGTTATTGCTCAAGATGGTGTTGTCCTGCCTCTGTGGCCCCAGATACAATTTGTGTTCCTCATTTTCACTTACCAAGCAACGCATATATATTTCTGAAAATGAGCTCATCACAACTTTTATAGGGTGCTGAAGTTTTCAGAAAGTACGTAATGGAGAAGACACTGCTGTATGTCACCAATGCCCAGCCACTTTCTGACCCAGAGCTCTGGTCAGAGTGGCCATACTGGGCTGCAATGTCCACATCTGGAGAGGGACAGAAGAGAGTCATCCTCATCGGACTGTGATGGGACTAGAGAAGACTGAGATGTCCAGGCGGGGGTGCCCAGTGCTGAGGAGTGCCTTGTGCCGCACCTGTACTGTTCCCACCAACACACAAGCAGCCCACGCAGAGTGCCTGAAGGGGATTTATGTGCTTACCATAGGGAAGGTGGATCAATTCCATGGTCTCTGCACACAGGAGTTGAAAATGCCTGTCCTCGTCAAGCCTGAATATGGATGTTTGTAGCAGCTTAGTTCCTGCCACCACCACCATCATCATCATCTTCACCTTCTTCATCTTCATCATCACCATCACCACCACCATCATCATCCCCACCATCATCACCATCACCACCACCATGATCACCACCATCATCACCACCACCACCATCCCCACAATCATCATCATCTTCATCATCACCATCACCACCACCATCATCGCCATCACCATCATCACTACCACCATCACCATCACCACCACCATGATCACCATGATCATCACCATCACCACCATCACCATCATTATCACCATCATCACCACCATGACCCATCATTGTCGCCACCACCATCACCATTGTCATAGCAACATCACCACCATCATGACCATTACCACCATCATCACCACCACCACCATCACCATCCCCACAATCATCATCATCTTCATCATGACCATCACCACCATCACCATCGTTATCACCATCATCACCACCATGACCCATCATTGTTGCCACCACCATCACCATTGTCATAGCAACATCACCACCATCATGACCATTACCACCATCATCGCCATCACCACCACCATCACCATGATCACCACCATCATCACTATCACTACCATCATCACCACCACCACCATCACCATCCCCACAATCATCATCATCTTCATCATCACCATCACCACCACTATCATCACCATCATCACTACCACCATCACCATCACCATCACCACCACCATGATCACCATGATCATCACCGTCACCACCATCGCCATCATTATCACCATCACCACCATCACCCATCATTGTTGCCACCACCATCACCATTGTCAGCAACATCACCACCATCATGACCATTACCACCATCATCACCACCACCACCATCACCATCCCCACAATCATCATCATCTTCATCATCACCATCACCACCATCACCACCACCATCATCATCCCCACCATCATCACCACCACCACCATCACCATCCCCACAATCATCATCATCTTCATCATCACCATCACCACCACCATCACTGCCATCACCGTCATCACTACCACCATGACCATCGTCATCACCATCATCACCCATCACTGTCGCCACCACCATCACCATTGTTATAGCAACATCACCACCACCATGACCATTACCACCACTACCATTATCATATCAACATCATCACCACCACCATCGTCGTCATCATCCTCTGAAGCCCACAGCACCTTCCAAACTCTCCATCAATGCCACTCCACTTTCTTTCTTCTCCACATGATGTGAGGTTGCACTTTCATGATTTGTCCTGGCTGCCATATTGGGGAAGAAGCCTGCCCATCTTCTAACAGCTGGTTTGTCCCCACCCTGGCAGCTTTCCTTGGAAACCTGCATGCTCTCCTCATGGTCTTGAACCTGTCTTTGCTGATTGGATTACACAGCCTCTGGCCCCACCTTAGCCCTCAAGCTCCAGTGCCTGGAGTGAGATGTACCCCAGGACCCTAAAGGTGTTCAAAGCTGCCCTTTGTGAATGGGCCAGCCCTCTGAGGATGACAGTGGATGGGTGTTCAGCACATGTCCCCCCAACATCATAGTGACACCCTCATTTATTCCTGAGTTGGCTACAACCCTTGAGTCCACTGTTACAGGTGACCTCCCAAGTCAAACCCTTCTACGTCATCTTTGCCGGTAATAGCTGTGCGTTACTCTTATCAGTGACCTTAAGTTCTTTTCTCTTCTGGTTGGTCTGGAATTCTTGATAAGGCAGAGACTGGAGTAAGCATCAGTTGTCCTGGGTTTCTCGATGAAGAACAGAGACAGTGCCGCGGTTAGGTTTAGAATGTCCCCCTAAGTCTCTTGTGCTCAGCGGCTTTGGGAGGTGATGGAACCATGGGGTACTGTACCCATCCATGGATTCATTCAAAGATGGATTCATAGCTGAATGTGTAATTAGGAGGTGGGGCCTGGTTGGAGGTGGTCACTGGGTGTGACCTGGAAGGGTGAGTTCTTGTCCCTGGCTCCTCCCTTCTCTCTCTACTTCCCAGCCTCCATGAGGTAAGCATCTTTCCTCCTCCACACCCGTCCGCCATGATGTCCCTGCCTTGGAGCAGCCAACCATGGACTACACCCTCTGCAACCGTGAGCCAAATTAACCTTCTCCTCCTCTAAATTGTTGATGTCCGGTATTTTGTCTCTACTGAGGAAAGCTAACTAATTCACCCAGGTAGGAAAGTATAGCCAATGTGAAGGACACACAAAATAAAAACATGCATCAGCTGATTCTACACAGCAGCCTCCCCGGAGGTCAAGCACCCTGGGACTGGGAATGTCGCATGTCTCTACATTGTATGTTCTCACAAATGACGGTGTCGTCTCACCAAGTCCGAACGTGTGAGGGAAAGCCCGTCCCTGTGAGCTTTAAGTCAGGGGTCTGTGCATGGTGGGTGAGGTAGGAAATTGCTTCCGGTTGAACAGTGAACTGTGGAATGTAATTACTGAGTAACCATCACTATAGGGATGAGAATCGAGGGGGGGCATGGGAAGATCAGGCTGAGAGAAAGACCTGGGATCACACGGACAGTGGGGACAGCCCTGCCATGGTGCTGACCACCCTGCCTTGCCAAGGGACCTCTGTCCACTTTGGAAAGGCTCTCAACACCCTCCGCTTTAATCATCTTCCTCGAGTTCTGAATGCACTGCAGAGGAGACGGGAGGCAATAATTAGACTTCACCAGCAGCCTCTTTCCTCTCTCAGGATTGAGGGCTTTGCAGGCCACCAAATGGAGGAAAGCAGCATGGAACTACGCACTTGCCCAGGAATGACAGCAGGAAGGATTTCAGGACTATAGACCAAGAGAGAATTCCATCCTTCTCCCAGTGGTATAAGTCTGTTGAATTAACTAATGCAGTGGTTTGGCTTGGCAAGTTGGCTTGCCAGGACTGAAACTTAAGACTGGCTTGGTAATATGCAGGGAGAAAATGCTGCAATTACAAATGCACAAAACAACTATCGCTGTGGCGTGGTAGAAAAGAACCCTTCTGGATTGTTGGAGGGAATGTGAACTAGTAGAATTACTATGGAAATCAGTGTGAAGATTCCTCAAAAAACAAAATTAGAAATTCTATTTGACCCAGCTGTTCCCCTTCTAGGTATCATCCTAAAAGAGTTAAAGACATCATATTACAGTGATCCATGCACACCCATGTTTAAAGCAGCACAATTCACAGTAGCTGTGTGTCCCTGCAGACTGTATGTCCATCAGCAGATGAATGGATAAAGAAATTGTAGTCTTTGCACACAGTGGAGTGCTACACAGCCATGAAGAAGGATAAACTTGTCATTTGTAGGAAAGTGGATGCCCTTTGAGACCATAATGTTTAGTGAAATAAATCAGACACACTTGCATTACTTCAATATCACATGGTTGCCAGGTGTGAGGGTGCACGCCTGTAATCCCAGCACCCAAGAGGCTGAGTCAGGAGGATTGCTGCAGGAGGAAGTGGGGAGGGCCGGAGGGTAAGGAAAGGGGATGATAAAGAAACTAAAATGTGTTCTGCACGTGCACCAACTCCACACAAGGAATGTACCCATCGTATCTCACAAACACATACTCACAAAAACCTTAAAGAAAAGCAAGTGAATGGTAGAAATGTACGAGATGTCACAGTGGGATAAACGGTTTGGCTGCCTTGTCTATAAGATGGAAATGGAGGTCCAGATCAGGACTCCATGTCTTAGCGGGAAAAAAGGCAAGAATTTGAAAGTCCTCCTTCAAGTCTGGATTGCTGATGGGGATCCTAGGGTTTGGAAATAGAGGCAAGTTTTGTATCTGTGTTGAAACTGAGCAGAACCAGGCAGGGCGGTTCTGCTCAGGAATGGCTTTGGAGTTGGTATTGTTTCAAGTTGTGCAAACAGAAAGCCCAAGTGGCTCTCTGAAAAGGCTCATCGAGTACCCGCCATGTGCAATGCATGTTTACAGCACGCAGAGGTGGAAACGTGACCAGCTAGGACGAGTCGGTCTGGAGTTTACTCGCACTTCACCATGGAGCAGATGTGCAAACACACATTAGAACGTAGCGTGACGTGCACAGCGGTAGACCTAAGCGGAGGAAAATACAACGGCTCTGTGGCCAGAGCGTGCCAAGGGCTGGCCAGGGAAGACTTTCCCTTGAACTAGGTCTGAAGCCAGGTGTGGGATTTCTCCAAAAAGGTGTCCTCACAGAGTTTTGGAAGAAGGTGCTTTGGGTTCTCGCCCAAAGCGTAGGTTTGATACGGCAGGGGAGAGCAGGAATGAGGCTGGATGCATAGGAAGGTGCCGCATCGCAGGATGCCTGTCCTGCCGCTCCTGGAAGCCTCTCTGTGCTCTCAAATTGTGTTTTTAGAGATGCAGCAATACTGCTCCTTAGGCATATACCCAGGGGAAATGGAATCAGTGTGTCCAAGAGCCATCGGCATGTGTGCGCTCCTTCCTGCACTGTTCACAGTGGACAAGAAATGGAACCAAGCTCTGTGTTTGTCCATCCATGGATGAATGGATAAAGAAAATGTGGGCTATAAACACAACGAAATACTATGCACCCATGAAAAAGGGTGGAGCCCTGTAATTTGCAACCAAATGGATCAAACTGGAAGATGTTGTGCTCAGGAGGATTGCAAGTTGGAGGCCAGCTTGGAACACATGGGCAGGCCCTCTTTCAAAATAAAAGGAAATAAAAACCACCATGCTGGCTTTAGTCATCACTAAAGACTGAGGGGACATTAAAGCAATGTGGTCGTTCAAATTCTGCACTGTTCATGGTTTGGGGTCCATCGATGTTACATATCACAAAAACACACTTGTAATTTTTTTAATTGTTGAATTTACTTGTCCGTGTTTGCAGTGTGTAATGATTCCGATCCCTCTGTAGAGTCGCTATGTGCACACAACACATCTTAACTCACTTTTCCACCACTTTCCCTTCCTTCCCCTCCCCTCCCTCCATCTCTTGGTCCCCTTCCCACTGTAGAAAGATCTATCTAATTACTTCCTGTTATCTGTCTTTTATTTTGGCCTTTACTTATAATTTGTGATTCTTATATAAGAGAAACCATGTGATACTGAGGCTTGTGTGTCTGATTTATTTCACCTAGGATTACGGTCTGGAGGTGCATCCGTTTTCCTAAGATGACTCAAGTTTATCCTTCTTCATGGCAGCATAGTACTCCATTGTTACACTGTGGTGGTGATCATCAAAGGGAGTATGCAAACCCACGTACGTGCACGCTCCTATAAAGGTGGGCACAGTCTTCCTTCCTCACACGCTGTGTGTCTTACAGTTGCTCGTTTGCTAAATGCACTCGTGAAATGTAGCTGTTACAGAATACCAATGGGAAAGGCATGGTGTGTAACAAGCATGTCGGATATGGCCAGCGTCTAGCTCTGTCGGGTCTTTCTTTTCTTGCTTCAGTCTTTTTATCTTTTCAACTTGGTAATGGGAGTTACCAAAACATGTCACGCTGCCTGACACATCTACCTTTATTGCAACGTTTGCCTCTTACCTCTAAGGAGCGAGTTCCGTTTTGACACCTCTGAGCCTGTCCGAAATGTCGGCTCGCGATCCAGGGATTCTGATAAAAACCCATGAGTTGCATTTTGTCCATTCACCATGTTGAGGTAATTTGAGGCAGAATCCAAGGATTGATGTGTTGTGTGGGGAGGGTTTTGTCGTTGTTGTTTTTGTGCAGTAGTGGGGCTTGAACCCAAGGCCTTCGCACTGAGCTACATCCCCAACCTTTAAAATTGTATTTATTTATTATTTTTATGCATTTATGTATTCATTCATTCATTCATTCATTTTTGAGGCTGGGTCTCACCAAGTCACTAAGTTGCCCAGCCTGGGATCCAACTTTTGATCCTCCTGCCTCAGCCTCCCAGCATGCTGGGATGACAGGCATGCACCACCATGCTTGGCTGTCTGAGACAGTTTTACCTTTGTTGCTTTTTGACATGTTGTGTGTCCGTAACTTTCTATCCATCCAGGTTTAAGAGCAGAATCTACAAACTGATTCCTGGTTGTGTCTACCGAGGTAAATTATGAAAACTAGTTCCCGATTTCAGCCTGGATTCCCCTGGCTGTCAAACAGACAGGGTAGAATGGGCCCTGTCCCAGTTCTTTCAGCCTCCAGCCTTCTATCCTGCCCTTCCTCCCCTCCAGTCTCTCTTCATTTCTCTCTTTTATTTCTGACAGAGAGATGGAGCTTGATTTCTCTGCTTTATATCGGAAATTTGCTGTGGGTCTGAGGCTCCTTGATGCCTCCTTCGCAAATGCGATCTAATGGGTTGATCCAGAGCTGGGGCCCCTTATTCTGCATTGGTTAGAGATTTTATTTTTATGCTTGCTTTCATCAGTTATGTAAAAATCACCTTCTCCGTGGGGAGCTGGTGTGCGGATAAAACATAGCCTCATTCTTTCCGTGCCCCTTCTCTGTCCCCTCTCTCCATCTCTTGGTCCCCTCAATTATAGGATAATCAACGAGGAAGGTAGTTTGAAACTCATACTTCACAGACATGATGCTGGATTGATTTTTTTAAATTTGAAATTATATAAATATCAAACAGTAAATGCATTCACAGAATGGGGAAACTGGAGTAGGAAAACGGTAGTAATTGTTTTGCATCTTAGAAAACATGAGTGGTACAAAGATCAACAAGATAAAAGCCACGTCTTTCCTAGACAAACCCCGGAGTATGAACCAGATTTTCTTTGTTGTTCTGAAGTAGCCCAAAGTCACAAGATTCAGAACGGTTTGTGAAGAGCGTGTGGTAGCTACCACCCTTGCTCTCCAAAACTCATCTTTCCCTGCTGTGCTCTTTGGAAGGAAATCTGTATGTTTAGCTCAAATTCAGGCAGCAAGGATCAATCTCCCACCAAGTGCAGGGCGGTGCCTTAGCTTCTTCATCCTTGCAGGTACAAAATACCGAACACCTGCAACTTAGAGAAGAGGAGGTTGACTCGGGCTCGCGTTTTGGTCCATGGTTGGTGACTCCAAGGCAGAACAGCTTGGAGTATGGGCATAGTGGAAGGGCTTGCATCATGGTGGTGAAAAGCAGGGAGAGAAGGGAGGAATTGGGCAGGGATGCAAATCTTTCTGGGTCACATCCCACTGACCACCCGCTCCTACCAGAACCCACCTCCTCAGACAACTCAGGCCTGGACTCAACAAAGGATTAATCTGCAGATGAGCACAGCGGTCCCACAGCCAAATCACCACCCAACAGCCCCATCTGCAAGCCCACGAGGCCCTCTGGGGACATCTAGATATAAACCAAGTCAGGTGCAATGCCTCGTAAGTTATTTTCTGTTTTCCAGCATGAGAGAGATTTATTCTTCATTCCTCATTCATGCATTCGTTTAACAACTTATGTATAGGGCCGGTGAGATGGCTCAGCGGCTTAAGCGCCTGCCCGGCAAGCGCGAGGGCCCGAGTTCGACTCCCGGAACCCACATACGAAAAAGGGGCCGGTGATATCGCTCAGTGGCACGGGCGCCTGCTGGCGCGCGAGGTCCTGAGGTCGACCCCCCGGTACCCACAAAAAAAAAATAAATAAAAAAAAATAAAAAACAACTTATGTATATTGGCGTCTTGTCTACTGCCCAAGACGTGTTGGATTCTCACTTTATGTGTTGCATGTTGGCTCTGTGGCTTGGATTTGGGTCCAGCGCTGGTACATTTAGGGTTCATTTTGTCTGGCTCATTGCTTCTGTCGTTGTCCTGGATGAGGTCGAGGAATGTCCCACCAAGGTGGCGACAAGGACTCCGACGCACCCTCCTGGTGTGGTAGGTGGCGGTTTTGCTGACCTCTGTCACAGAAAAGAAATTTTGGAGACACATCAGTAAGAGGCATAAAGAGTTTCTTAGGTAGAATTTTAAAAGTGCATTTACAGAACAGAGTGTAGGAGGAAAAGCAAGTGACAGAGTGAAAACCAGAGAGGAGAGAGAGAGACAAACACACGGTCAGATGTGGGAATGTTTATGTGGATTTTGGGGTGTCTCTAACATAAGTGGCTGACTCAGGGTTTGCATTTTAGGGTTCTCTGGTTTCCCTGTCCAGCTAGCGATGTCACAGCGCAAATCATTCCCCTGCGTTTGAAGCTGAGGTCCCTACCTGCTACACAGTGGGCTTTCTTGAGGCTGCAGCGTGGTGGGAGAAAGAGGAATCTACAGGAAAAGCCAGGGACCGAGGGTCCAGTTTATAGGCTTGGTGTCTCTCTGGTGGCTTAGGTATCAGATAGGGCAGGCCTGTCATCCCAGCATTCTGGGAGGCTGAGGCAGAAAGATCGCCAAGTTCGAGCCCAGCCTGGGCAACTTGGTGAGATGCTGTCTCAAAATTTAAAAACTTAGAGAAGAGTTGGAGTTGTAGCTCAGCGTGAAGGTCCTGGGTTTAATCCCCAGTGCCGGAGGGAGGGAGGAAGGGAGGGAGGGAAGGATATCTGGGTGCAAGGTACATCCCGCACTTCCTGCTCTTGGCGCTTTGGTTGTATACAAAGTGTGATCACAATACAGTAATATTTAAAATTTATTACAACGAAAGACATGTTTCCATGAATCCCCCTCAAAATCCTCCCTGGCTTTGCACACACTCATCCCATCAGCTTTGCTGCTTTCTGCAGCAGCTTTGGAGTCCTCTTTCCTGAGGGTCTTTACCAGCTGTGATCAAAAACACAGTGACTGCTGCTGCCTAGCTCCATCCAGCGGAAAGGCAGCTCGTAAACACACGACGCTGTGTCCTCGTCCACCTTAGTCACCAGACATGGAACCGTGTGACTTCTGTCTCCTCCCCAAGGTCAAAATGACCAGGAAAGGTCAACGTGTTGAGTCCATTCCATCTGTTGATGGACATACAGGCTGCTTCCAAATTTAGCTATTCTGAGTTGTGCTGCTATAAACATGGGTGTGCACGGATCCCCGTGATACGTCTTTAACTCTTTCAGGAAGATACCTAGAAGATGTGGTGTTTAAACACAATGGAGTACTATGCAGCCATAAAGAAGGAAAATAATGAAGCCATGTTCTGTCCCACACACCAATTCCACAGAAGGAATGTGATCATCATGTATGGCAGACACCGACTCATAAAAATAATAAAAATTCAAAATTGAAAAAAAAAACCCACAGAACTATAACATAAACATCTCCAAGGCATTTAAAAATCTCTATTGATGTATCTACTGGCCAGGAGAGGAAAGCAAAAATAAAGGTCTGCTCAACCTTTTGGGGAGACCAGGTCGGTCTTTCCAATGTTCCTCCTCTGGCTGGAATATCGTTTTTGTGGGGAGATTGCTTAGACAGAGTCTGCCACATGTCGACTCCCTGAGCTGTGAGTAATTCTATAGTTAATCTTTGAAGTGGCCGGAAGTGGTCAGGGCTTCGACACACAAGGACGGAGGGTGTCGTTTAGAGGAAGAAGGTTTTATGGTGCTGAAAAAGAAGGCTGCTTTATCTAAAATCAGCAGGGGACGCAGAGCAGGGGTGAAGCCGGTCCCCGCACACCCTGTCACCTCTCTGTCCTGGCCCCGGCCAAAGCACGGCCTCTGCCTCTCAGCTCTCCCACCACCTTCGTGGACGTCCTCATCACACTACTCACGCTTTTGGAAACCAAGCCGTTTTTGACATTCGCAGCTCGAGACGATGTCAAAGGCCACTGTCTCTGTTCTGCAAACTCCCAGGCCGTGCCTGAGAAGCCACTGGTCCATTTGAACAGTGACAGAGGGGCGGGCGGAGGTCTTCGGGGCAGGGTCCGAGGCGCTGCTGGGGCGGGAGGTCCTGGGGGAATTTCACAGGCAGGCCAAGTCTCTCTGCTGTCATTTGCATGTGTCATTCCTTGGTGCTCTTAAAAAAAAAATTGGGCTGGCCTTCTTTTCCCATTTTGATTTTTATTAGCGCTCACTTGCGGTACATTATTTTCACCTCCTCTTCTTCTCCTCGCCCTCCGCTCTACTCCCACCCCAGATCACTCTCCATCCCCACAAAGTCCATCTCCCTCTTTCCCAGCATCTCTCTTTTATTTTTAAAAATCGCACACGTGCTGAACACTCACGGGCTTTCTTCACATCCTCGTTCCCTGAGTGATGCAGCAAAGCTGTCATTGACCCAGCCCTTACGCTGCACAACGTATTCCAAGTCCCCTGGAGATGATTTAAAGTGTGCAGAAAGAGGCACGTAGTTTATGTGCAAACTTCTTGTATAAGGAACTGGGGCGTCTGCATATTTTGGTACCCCAAAGCAGTCCTGGAAGCAACCCCCTAAATAGACTGAGAGAGAGCCGTACCCACGTTTAGGAGATGAGCAGGGTGACAGCTGCAGAGTCACAAAGTTATCGCATCTGCTGCCACCGCCGCCTGTGGGGTTTGATTCTATCTGTTTTTACCTGAAACAATTTTCTTTCCTGCAGATACCTCAGTTTCTCACCGACAGATCTGCCGGGCTTAGCCGAGTTTCATATCTTAAGAAATGCGAAGAGGTGAGGGGAGAGATAAGAAAGCAAACCGACAGCGAGAGAGAGAGAGAGAGAGAGAGAGAGAGAGAGAGAGAGAGAGAGAGAGAGAGAGAGAGAGAGAGACGGGTGCACTGAATGCAATTCAGGACCCGCCACGAGAGAGGGCTTTGGTATCAAAGTCACCACGGATGCCGAGAAACAACTGTGCTGGCACCAGACCGTATCACCAGGACCTCAATATTTGAGAAATGATGCTAACTTTTAGCAAAGAAAGCCCACTTTCTCATGCATCTTCCTGTAACTTTTAGCAACACTCACGTTGCCTGATGCAAAAGCAAAGCGCATGCATCAGCTCGAACCCTCACGAGACCGAGCTCGCAGGAAGGCACTTGGAGAATCGATCCAGGGAAAACATGTTTGGGATTTTTCTTCCAGCTGGCTTCCTTTCACAGCCCGGCTACGCCCAAGCCGTAGGCTGGCTTGGTTTCGGTTTCCCTGTGTGTGAAGTGAACATCATGGGGAAAGATTTCTTAAGAAGCTGGGACAAAAGCCATGCTTTTATAGGCTTTTGCTTCGCGTACGTTCTGATTGCCCAAATCTGCAGCTCCTGGGTGAAATCCAGCCGCGGAGCTCAGCTCTGGAAACCCTTTGAAAGAAATCAGCTCCTTCAAAAGGCATCGAACTGGGAGGCCAGGATGGGAGCAGAAGAGATGGGATATGCAGAGCTTGTTCCTGACATCAGGCCAGAGAATCACTGCTGAGGCCTCGGGCCAGGTCAGCGGGGATGAGAAGGGTATCAGTCTCCCTCACAGAAAATGATGCAAAGTCCACCTTGCCCAGGGCGCAGGGTCTACGTTTTGGGGTCAAACGGATGCATTTTGAAGCCTCTGCAGGATCCTATTTGAGTCTGCAGAATTCACTTATCTCCTAACGCTGATGGGCGTTCCCTTCTCCCACCCAATGCCTTTCCTGATCTCCTCCTTCCCGAGAAGCAGCCCATGCATGAGCCCTCAAGAGAAGATGAACTCTGTGGGTGACCATCAGTATTTCCAGACGGCCAACTGGAAGGCAGCCCCACGGATGGTAACGCTGTCTAAAAGGCCCTGTGATCATTGGTGTTCTGTCGCTCTGATAAAATACCTGAGAAAAGCAACTTGATGGGGGGACGGTTGCTTTTGGCTTATAGATTCAGAGGCTTCAGTCCATGGCCTACTGGCTCCGTTGCTTATGGACTGTCCAGAGGCGGAGTGGAAGAGGAGAGCAGCTCACCTCATGGAGCAAGGAAGCAGAAAGACAGACAGACACGTAGACTGGGACCTGGAACAAGACATGGTTTCTTAGAGTCCACCCCTCAAAGACTATTTCCTCCAGCTAAGCCATGCCCCCCTCCAAGTTTCCATTGCCTCCCAATAATGCCATTAAATTCTGAATCCATGAATGGATTAATCCATCGATGCGGCCCGAGCTCTCATGATCCAAACTCCTTCCAGACGCCCCTCCTCTGCACTCTATTGTATTGGGGAGCAAACTGCCAACATAGGAGACTTTGGGAGACATTTCACCCCAAACCATCACAGGCTCCAACACAGCTACCCCTAAGGCCGAGTGGCCCCATAGCGCCATGACAGGTGATCATTAATGGACTGGAGCAACACCAATCTATTCTCTTATGGCTCTGGAGGGCAAGACTCCAACATGGGTCTCACTGGGCTAAAGTCAGGGTCTCACCATTGTTAGGGTTGATATCTAGATGCCCCCCAAGCCTCATGTGCTCATGGGTGGGGTTTGGGGGAGGTGATTGGCTCATAGGGGCCTGATACTCATGCATGGACTAGTCCACTGATGAGTTTATAGCTAAATGTGATGTTGGAAGGAGGTGGATCATTGGAGCCGTGGCCTCAGAGAGTCCGTCTCCCTCCTCCTCCCTTGATCTCTCTCTGCTTCCTGCCTGCCCTGCCATGGGCTGTTTCTCCTCTGCCACACGGCCCTGACTTGGAGCCAGCTGACTATGGGCTGAAACCTCTACAAACTGTGAGACCAAATACACCTCTCCTCCTTAGAGTTGTGGGTGTCAGGTATTGTGTCTCAGCGACGAGAGAAGTCACAAAGGCAACCAGGGCTGTGTTCTCTCTGGAGACTGTAGGGATTCATCTGCTTCCTGCCTTTTTACAGTTTTCAGATTGGATTTGTAAAACAATTCTTGGGCCTTCTTCCATGTGAAAAATCCAGTAAAATAGCACCAAGATTCAATCGTCACATGGTCATCTCCCTCTTACTCTAATCTCCATATGCCTTCTTTTTTTTCTTTTTTTGGTCTTTTTGAGACAGGGTTTTGCTATGCAGTCCAGGCTGGCCTTGAACTCACTGTGTAGCTTAGGCTGGCCTCGAACTTGCAGTGATCCTCCTGCCTCAGCCTCCTGAGTGCTGGGATGACAGGCGTGTGCCACCATGCCTGGGCTGCCTTCTCACAAGCACCATTTTAGGTGGCAGATGTGACATATCCTTGAAGATTTCTCATAAACCAAGGGAAAGAATGCAATGGATAAATACCAGAGGCCTGGATGCCTCGGGGCCTTTTGCTCCTAGAGAGCAACTGGTCGTCCCAGATCCCTGCTCTGTAGCCTTCTACTTCATCTCTTGCTCTCTTTCCTTTCCCACTGTGCGCCATAACCCGGGCAGGAGATCAGAACCCACTACAGGGGTCTCCAATAACTGGCACCTTGGGAAGGGTCGCTAACAGGCCATATTCCCACCTTTAAAGTAGACAGGGAAATTGTAGCCTTAAAACTCTGGCTTATTTACCTTGTGTGGTGATTAAACTCGTTTGAAAAGACTTCTAGAAAAGAAAAAGTTTTCAGAAAAAGCAAGGCACGTGGACCCTGGAGAACACTTTAATCAGCTCCTCCTTGGAGAGAACTTATCTGAACATATTTTAAGCATCTTTTCATGAAGTAGGGTCTTGGAGGGTTACTAAAGGCCCTCAAATGTCTCTTTCTTTAAAAAAAATCATCTTGAAGAATTTAAAAATACATACCATTAAGCAAGAGAGTAAAAATGAAACTGCAAGGAAAAAGAAAGAAAACTGATTTTGATGTTGGCACGATGATGCTCATGGAAAACCCCAAACCCTCTGGAAAGAAACTTCTTGGGACTAGAAAGAAGTGACTTTGATCAGTTTAGAGGACACAAGATGAAAATGGAAAAATAAATCATGTTTCAATACCGTGATAGCCAGCAACAGGAAAACAGAATATCAAATGCAATACTGTTTTAAATTTCTCCAGGAGAATGAGGTACTTGCGTACGCATCTACATAAGGAGAATGATTTTTAAAATATTTTGTGCTTGCGGATGCCGTAGGTCGAGCTGGAGAGCAAGCCCTGGGTGTCAAGTGAGGAATTACTGTGACGGATTGGAGAGGATATTCTCCCCCTGCGGACTCGGACGTCTCCCTTCACGCCGGGCAGCAGATACGTGGCCACTCTCCTCGTGTCCTGAGCGGCATGCCGGAGCATGGATGGACCTATTTACATTTTAATTTCAAGGTCTTTTAGGGCAAGTCATGCTTACTTAATTTATTTATTTAAGTCCACACTTGCAATACATATTGGTTACATTCACCATGGGGAGTCGGTGGACAGATAGGGTGCATCTTTATTCTTTTTTTGGGTTTTTTTTTGTTTGTTTTGTTCCTGACCTCTCTCCTCCCTCCCTGTTTTCTTCAACTCTGGACCTCTTCCCATTTGCAAAAGCTCTATTTTCATTTTATTCTCCAATTCTTTCTTTTTCCATCCCTTTTCTCTCTTCTCCCTCCCCCTCCCTGCATCTCTTGATCTGCATTCATTTGGGAAAAAAACTCTCTGTTTCCTATTTATCTGTCTTCTGTTTTACTCTATCTATAGCTCACTCACTCTATCTATGTATCTATGTATCTATCTATCTGAGTTTCTAATATAAAAGAAACCGTGCGGTATTTAAGTATGTGTCATTTATTTCCCACAACATTATGGTTGCAAGGTGCATCCATCTTCCCACAAATGACTCAAGTTTATCCTTCTTCGTGGCTGTGTAGTGCTCCATTGTGTGTAAACACCACATTTTCTTTATCCATTCATCAGTTCATGACATACAGGCTGCTTCCAAGATTTAAGTATTATGAGTTGTGCTGCTATAAACATGGGAGTGCATGGATCACCGTAATATGATGTCTTTAACTCTTTCGAGAAGATACCAAGAAGAGAAACAGCTGGGTTGATAGAATGTGTAGTTTCAGTTTTTTGAGGAATTTCCACACTGATTTCCACAGTGGCTGTATGCAAACATGTATGAAAGAGAGAGAGAGAGAGAGGGAGGGAATTGAGAAATGAATGGAGGGGGGAAAAGGAAGGGAAAGGGGACGCACAAAGAAAGGAATTGAGGTGCATTATATACAAGCAGCAGCTCCTCGGAGGACTGTAAAGAGGACCACAAACCGGCACTAATAAAGAAAATGATGAGAAAAGCATCACACCAGGTTAAGTTTCCTCAGGGAACACATGACCCTGACACCGAGTTCCCATCCAAACAGGCCCAGCGAAAGATTTCCTTGATTTTAATTCTGAGCAATGCTGGTACCTTCGGTCATGGGGCTGAAGACAAATCATGCCAAGGCCAAACGCTCCCTCTGCGGTCTGGGAAGTCGCAAAAATCACGGGATTACAACTGTGAAGCAATTCTTGCTTTGGGAGGGAACGGTGACGGCTGAAATTACCGGCTTCTGCAGTCCTGGTGTTTTTCCTTATTTCCCCTTCTCTGAAATAAGAATTGGGCGTGCATAAATTAATGCAAACATCTGTCCCAGTTGATAATGAGCTATGCTTGCCGTGAAAAGTAGGGCCTTGGCTTCTCGTGTCACGGAATATGCAATTTTCTCCCGACCCCCATGTGGAAAATGCCTCACGTTCAGACTTCTCTTCTATCGTCCTGCCAATCACAGCAAGAACCAAAATGTACCAAAAAGGAAAAACTAGCACTCCTGCTGACAGTCCGCCAAGCGAGCTCAGCACCGTTATTTTGGATCCGGGGCGCCACACGCATTCAGGAGTTTTCTCGGCTGCGAAACCAAGCTGGTCTCTAAGCCCATCAACCTAAATCTGCATTTTACTTAAAATTAGCCACAAAACATATCTGTGGCAAAAACCAGAGATGCACAAAGAAGAGAAACACATTCTGCCATTGGGTCACCCATTTTTACCGGTATGTTTGCCTTAAATGCATTTATCCCGGGGGCAGAAATGTATACACGCATCCAGGGACGCTGGTATTTATATATGGTGCACCTCGACCCTCTTTCTGCTCTTTCCCCTTCTCTCCCTCCCATCTCCCCCATCCCCAGGTTTCCTTCCCATCTCCATAAACTCTATTCCCTATTTCCCATTCTCTATCTTTTATTTTGCTCTTTATACTTTGGGTTTCTTGTATAAGAGAAACTACATGATATTAAAGCTTGTGCATCTGATTTATTTCACTTAACATCGTGATCTCAAGGTGCACCTATTTTCTTAACAGTGACTCAAGTTTACCCCTTTTCATGGCAGAGTAGTACTCCACTTTGTGTAAATACATTTTTCTTTATCCATTCACCTGCTGATGGACATATAGGCTGCTTCCAAGATGTAACTATTGTGAGTTATGCTGCTATGTCCATATGCTAAAGACCCAAACAATCCAGCTGAGGGCCTGGATCCCATGGCAATGTCCTCCACGAGTCCAGCTGGAGGCCTAGAGCCCATGCCCATGTCTCATGCAAGTCTGTACCAGGGATCTGTGCTGGGAAGGCCCAAAGGCTGCTGGTGGAAGCTAGAAAGTCTGCACCAGCGGGATGAAGGATCTGTGCCAGCAGCCTGAGGGATCTGCACTGGAGCCAGGAAGCAATGCCCAAAGTAAGGACCAGAGCTCCCCCAAAGAGAACCCAGCCATCCTCAGTGACAACGAGGACCTGAGCTCCTCCAGTAATGAGAACAGCCAAGATAATATCAGGAAAACCAGTGTGACAAGCTCCTTGAGGGGAATCAACAGCACCATCTTCCCCTCCAGTTCTCCTTTTATGCTGTTGGCAGCAATCCTCAGGTGGGCCCTCCATACCCAGGACCATGCTGGTTCAGCTCAGCTGGGTGTTACGAGTTGGCCACCAGTTGATCCACTGCAGGCGGCCCCTGGACATTAGTGTCAGCTCCCATGGGAGACCAAGCTTAACTGGTCACCGTGGTGTCTGTGAATGTGGCCATCTGTGTATACACAGATAGGTAGGAAGATCAGCCAGGGATCACCAAAGAAACTGGACCAATAGGTTGCGTGTGTGTGTGCACTGTATATAAGATAAAAACTTTAAAAATTGATTGCAGTAAAACACACAAGGTCATGAATCGCCTCAAAATCCTCCCTGGCTTTGCACACACTCCTCCCATCATCCTTGCCACTTTCTGCAGCAGCTCTGGAGTCCTCTCTCCTGAGGGTCTTTAGCTGTGCTGTTCTGGCTGCCTCAGTGTCCTGAATGGACTCAAAACACCGACCTTTCCTGGTCATTTTGACCTTGGGGAGGAGCCAGAAGTCACACGGTGCCAGATCCGGTGACTAAGGTGGATGAGGACACAACGTCGTGTGTTTACGAGCTGCCTTTCTGCTGGATGGCACAAGGCAGCAGCTGTTACCGTGTTTTTGATCACATCTGGTAAAGACGCACAGGAAAGAGGACTCCAGAGCTGCTGCAGAAAGCGGCAAGGATGGTGGGACGAGTGTGTGCGAAGCCAGGGAGGATTTTGAGGGGATTCATGGCAATCTCTTTTACTGTGATAAAATATTATTGCATCTAAATATTATTTAAATATTGCCTGTATATTTTGATCCTACCTCACATATGTTTTATAACCTATATCTATTCCATACATAATATATGTGATACAATCCTTCTATGAACAAAATCAGCAAGTGAGCCATACCAAGTCAAATGATGCCAAGGGTGGCCGGGCGTGGTGGCACATGGCTGTAATGCCAGCACTTGGGAGGCTGAGGCAGGAGGATCATTGCTAGTTTGAAACCAGCCTGGGCTACAAAGTGAGTTGAAGCCTTCCTGAACTGCATAGCGAAACCCTGTCTCAAAAAAAAAAAAAAAAAAAAAAAAAAAAAGATGCCAAGGGTCGTTTAGGACAAAGCCTTAGAGAATCTCCTTCTATACGATGATGGCGGAGAAGAGTAAAGGGGTTTTAAAATATATTTGTGTCTCTCTGTATCTATGTGTGAGATGCCGACTTGACAGTTACGTTTGTCCCCCGGCGATGACCCGGCCTTCGCATCTTGTCCCACTATCATTTAGGTATCTATCCTCAAGTCTTTTCTTCTGACCCATTAATATAGAGAATTATGTTAGCCACATCTCATTGTGTTCTGTATTTCTGAAGGGGGAATTTGTCCCTCCGTGTGTATTGTTATGCTAATATTATGTGACAGAACAGGGTATAATATTATAATAAATCACAGGCTGTATTACAAGTGCATTACTATTATACTGAATGATGTCCCTTAGTCATTTTTAAATTGCGTTCAACGGTGTGCGTAAGAGCTTTTCAGTTTCGTGCTGTTTAAATCAAATTTAAATCGAATTTCATGACGTTTTTGATGGAGCTTTTGGAATTAATGTGGAAGTGTCCTTTCTGATGTTGGACTCTCAATAAACCGAAGCGTAAATAAAAAGCAAAATAAAAGATGATAGGAAGTGGGGAGAGAGAGCTTTCGCGGAGGGGAAGGGGACCGAGAGATGCAGGTAAGCACAGCATGAGGATGATGGCTCCATCCCTTCCTTCAGGGAGATTCTAAGTGGGTCAATGGAGAAGAGAAGCACGTGTGTGTGAATGGGAAGGTGTCAGAAACCGAGCAATGTTAAGAGGCTTTCCTTGTTCTGCTCATTTGCTCATTTATTAATTGGGTTCTGTGAGGGTTCTTTTTTGTGTGTGTTCCTCAAAAAACTAAAAATGCATCCAGGATGTGACCCAGCTCTACCACGTCTCTGTGTATTCTTAAAGGAATCAAAGTCAGCCTATAATAATTATGATACCTGCAAACTACATTTATTGCAGCACAATTCATAGTAGCTGTGCTATGGTACCCATCCAATGATGAATGGATAAAGAAAAAGATGTTATATGTATACAGTGGAATATTATGCAGCCATAAACAGGATGGAGTTGTGTCATTTGCAAGAAAATAGATGGAACTGGAGACCATCATGTTAAGCAAAATAGGCCAGACTCAGAAAGACAAGCGTTCAAAATCAGAAAGAGAGGGGGAGAGAGATAGAGAGGGGGAGATCAAAGGAGGAATTCGTGACATGGAAGCAGGTGTCGCCAGGGGAAGCTGATCGCTGCAATCATCAAGTTCTTTCTTCATCAACTCTGGAGTTTCATTTTCCCGCATTCCTGAGATTGATGTGTCTCCTTACAGATTCCTCAGTCTAAGGTTTAATTCACTATTTTAAAAACCCAACTCCTTCCAGAGAAAAGCCCATCTTAAAGAGCACCATAAGCCCAAAGTCCTGAGACAATTCTTGTATTAATTCCCTTTTCTGTCCTGCCCAAACACATTTAAGATAGAGAGCTTACCGATTCTAATTGGATGGTAAGTCTGTTTGCTAATGTTTTGTAAAGAAATTTTACAAATTTTATGACATGATGGTCAAAACACGGTTCTGTGCTCATAGTATTTGAATTTAATGATGTTTTGCTTTTGAACTAAAATATGTTCAAAAGAAAATAAGTATATGCTAGAGAGGGATTTGATTATACACTCATTACATTTTCCTTCTGTATTCCTTAAATCCTTAATATCCTCGCTCGCTAGTCTGCCTAATCCTTTCTGGTTAAATCCTTGAATATGAGTTCTATTTCTAGTAACATGGACGATCATTTGAGCCACGACTCCTGCGAAACCAAAAATTGCAAGTGCTGGGTGGGCTTCCATGGAGCGTCTCATTGAAGACACCACACTGTTGATGAAACAGCAGAGAATTATTGTGGCAAAATTGAGAGGGAACTGGGCAAAACATCGAGAATGTACGGGAGCTGGGGAACCACATTTTCCCAGAGGATATTTGACGAGATGCTTAACCACAAACCTGATTTACTCGAAGGTAAATCCCCTCTATTTGGCTAGGACTCTAAATCTTTATATTTCTGGTTCTCAAAGTGTGGTGTGGGGCCGGGTCCTTGAGTCACAGCTATGTTCAGAATAAAGCCAAGTTGATATGAGCTTTTTGTTTTTTATTGTCACTCTCTTAGAACCATGCAGTGGAATTTTCCAGGGGTTGCATGCTGCACCCTTGCATAGCAGACTGAATACAGGGACAGAGACTAGGATGCAAATTTGTCTTCTCTTCGGGCAGATAATACAGAGATTGGCCAAAATCAGAAACCAATTCTCTTGTCTTTAAGACATTAGGTGCTTGGTGCCAGTGGACTTTGCATCCGTGAATTAAATGACTGCAGGTAGAAAATGTTGTAATAAAAAAAAAAACTGCATCTGTATTGTGAGTGTTTACATCTAAGATGTCACTCCAAAACCTCACATGTTCAGAGGTTGGACTTTTGAAAGGTAAAACCCATCTGTCCATGAGTTCAGAGCTGAATGTATTCTTAAGAGTTGGGTGCTGGTTAGAGGAAGCAGGTCACTGGGGTCATGACCTGGAAGCAGTTCTCTCCCTCCCTGGCTCCGCCATCTTTTTTTCTCTACTTCCTGGCTGCCATGATGTGAGCATCTCTCCTCCGCCAGACCCTCCAACCATGCCCTTCCTGCCTCAGAGTCAGCTGAGCATGAACTGAATCCTCCAAATCCATGTGCTGAAATAAACCTCTCCTCCTTTAAATTGTGGGTGTTGGGTATTTTGTCCCAGGAATGAGACAGTGACTAAGATGTGCATGGAACGTGTGCGGGTTATTTTCTGTCATCATTCACTAAAAAATGCAATATAACAACCAGTTATATCACACTGGTTATTGTCAGCAATCTAAGGACAACTTAAAGTATGTAGGAGGATGTGCAAGTAAGTATATCCCGCACGTTGCGTGGGATTATACTTAAACTGAAACATTATTGCTTCTAATGCAATATTTGGCACATGCTTATATTAAGAACATTTTTTTGTGTGTTTAAATTTTTCTTTTCCAATGTGGGTACCGGGAGTTGACCTCAGGATCTTGTGCTTGCCAGCAAGTGCTTGTGGTGCTGAGTGATATCACCGGCCCTTTTTTTCCTTTATGTGGGTACCAGGAGTCGAACTCAGGACCTCGCGCTTGCCAGGCAGGCGCTTATGCCCCTGAGCTATCTCACCGACCCTGTGTGTTTAAATTTAGCTGCTGTCTTGAATTGAACCTGAGAGCTCTACTTCCATAGCTATGGTCTGATGTTTTTCACTTATTTTTTAATGATATGGAAGAGCATAAAAATTATACGTGTTTACGGGGCATCGTGTGATATCACAGTACATGTATATATCATGTAATGTTTAAGTCAGCTTATACACACCTATCACTGTAAACAGTTATCGTTTATTTATGGTGAAAACTATGAAAACCATCTCTGCCAGCTTACAGACTAAATTCTGAGGCAGAAAAAGGAAAATTCCAAAGTGGGAATATCAGCAAACTGTGAAACGTTCATACAGTGTGGATAACGTACCCATGAAAGTCTATGAGAATAATATGAAGAAGGCTACGTCCACGGTGATTGCACCAGTCGACACTCCCAGCAACAGAGGAGAAGGGCTCCTTTTCCCCCACAGCCTCACCAGCATTTGTTATTATTTGATTCTTGATGATAGGCATTCTTTCTGGGGTAAGATGGAATCTCAGTGTTGTTTTAATTTGCATTTGTCGAGTGGCGAGCGATGTGAACATTTTTTCACATATTTATTGGCTATTTGTACTTTTTCTTCTCAGATGCCTCAGAAAACTAAAACTAGAAATTCCACTTCAACCAGCTGTTCCCTGTCCATGTGTCCTCTTGAAAGAGTTAAGGACATATTATGGCGATCCACACATACTCATGTTTATAGCAGCAGAATTCATAATAGCTAAATCTTGGAATCAGGTTATCTGCCCATCGACAGAAGAATGGATAAAGAAAATGTGATAATTCACACCATGGAGTACTACTCTGCCATAAAGAAGGATAAACTTGAGTCATCTGTAGGAAAATGGATGCACCTTGAGACCATAATGTTATGTGAAATAAATCAGAATAGCATAGTTTCTCTTATAGGAGAAACCCAAAGAGTTAAAAAATAAAAAGAGCAAAATAAAAGATAGATAACGGGAAGTAGAGAAATAAATCTCAAATTGGAAAGAGACTAAGAGATGATAGGAGGGAGGAGGAAAGAGGGAGGGAATAAAAAAAGAATGAATTGTGTTACGTACATGCATTAACTACCTACAAGGACGGTAACCATTTATAATGCAAACATGGACTAATAAAAACTGGAAAAAAAGAAAAATAACATGGCTCCCTCAATACCATGTTATAAGAGCTAAAAAATTGGATGGAGAGGAACACAAAATTAGCCAACATCGGAGGTTGATACAGCTCCCTTCCTCATTTGATAAAATAACATGAAACCATCAAAACTCTCACGAGGAACAACATTCATAAACATTTCACGAATGCACTCTAAATGGTAGAGCACCATGATTACAAATAAGGTGCACCCCAATGCTTGTTCATGAAAAAGCTCATAATGGCAGGACATTGGATTTTGTGCGGGGAATTATTTTATTTTAGTATTTCATGCCTGGATTATTGCTATTCACCAGTGTACTGTGATAGGAGGTGTAGGCTTTGCAAGTATTAGCAGCATTTGCTTTTGTCTGAGGCGTCATTCATTCATTCAACAAACACTGTCGCATGGCAGAATATCTTCCTGCCTTCTCATTTTTTTAAATATCCTCGCTTCTCATGCAGTGCTGATAGCCAGAAGGTGTACACTAAACACAATCAAAGAAATACCTGGATACATGGCCAACTGGTTTCTCCACTCCCCCTTAGAGGATTCTGAAGGGCTTGAGTGGATGGCCTAAAAATCAAAGATCCTGGGCCGGTGAGATGGCTCAGCAGCATAAGCACCTGCCTTGCAAGCGCGAGGGCCTGAGTTCGACTCCCGGATCCCACATATGAAAAAGGGGCCAGTGATATTGTTCAGTGTCACGGGTGCCTGTTGGTGTGTGAGGTCCTGAGGTCGACCCCCCCGCTACCCACAAAAAAAAAATCAAAGATCCTTAGTCTTATTTTCTATAGAAAATGAGCTTTGGAGTTTAGTAGAGTGTATCAGTGTAACTAATACCATCACCACCACCATCGTCACTATATTATGACCATAACCATCACCATTGCTGGCATCATTATTCAAACTCTCACCATCGTCAGTACCACCATCATCACCATCATTACCACCATCATCATCATCACCACCATCATCACCATCGTCATGACAACCATCACCATCAACACCACTATCATTCCATTGACACCTTCATCAGCATCACCATCATCACCATCACCACCATCACTACCATCACCATCACCACCATTATCACCATCAACATCATCACCATCATCACCATCATCAGCACCATCACCACCACCATCATCATCACCATCACCACCACCATCACATCACCACCATCACCACCATCACCACCACCATCACCATCATCACAATCAACATCACCACCACCACCACCATCACCACCACCATCATCATCACCATCACCATCATCACAATCACCATCACCACCACCACCACCAACACCATCACATCACCAACATCACAATCACCATCACCACCACCACCACCATCATCATCACCATCACCATCATTATCATCACAATCACCATCACCACCACCACCACCATCATCTCCACCATCATCACCACCATCATCTCCACCATCATCGCCATCAACACCACCATCATCAGCACCATCACCACCACCACCATCATCACCACCATCACCATTGCCACCATCATCACTACCATCATCACCATCACCACCGTCATCGCCATCACTAACATCACCATCCAGCACCGTCACCATCATCATCAAAATCATCACCATCGTCTCCCTCATCATCGCCACTATCACCACCATCATCACCACCATCCTTGAGAACAAGTGGTCCACTTCTGAGTCAGTCAGAAATGTTCCCACCTGGGCTTCTGAGAGAACCTTATGCCCTAGAAGGACTTTTGTCTTCTGTGCCTTATTCAGAAAAGACACTGGGCTGCCTGACATTTTCCTTTCCTCTGAAGCACCCGCGGGGGCCCAGAAAAACTGAGAGCAATGACTGAACGTTCTGGAGAGACAACTCTAAGCGGCCTCATAACAAATTGGTCTGGCTCGGGCCTCCTAAATGACTTTCAGCGTGGCTTTGGCTCCCATGTGCTCATTTAGTATCGTGCTGTCATTCTGCGCTTCTTCGGGAATACATTAACCAGAAGACAGGACTGGATATCATCTCCTTATCTCTTTATTTCCCTTCAACAAGTGTTGGCTTTTCTCAAGAAACTTGTACTAAAGCACTGTAGGCACAGGAACGTCAATTTGCCTTGCCTCACCTTTTTGGGAGAAATAATGAGAGCAGCGATGCGCTACCTGCGCTTTGGGCCATCTGGACCCTGAAACTCTCCCGTGAGCGAACGTTCACGCCGTGGCTTAGGTGTGTGGTGTGCATCTGTGAGATCGAAGGAAACCGAGAGAACTTGGAAGAGGCACTAAAAAGCAATAAATGAAAAATTAAATGAGTGGCACTGCTTAGACGACAAGGGGCTGCAGCTGACCGGACCACGTTTGCAAGACTTCTCATGGACACAGAGAAGGTGCCAAATCTCCTTTGCGGAGAGGAGCATCGATCTGCTCCCAGCGGCTCTTGCGGAGGTCTGGCAGGGTGTCTGTAGCAGTGTTAGCGCTTGAAAGCGAAACCTTAGTGAATCAGCGAGCAAAGTCCAGGGAGCCACACAGCGAGCGAAGTCCAGGGACCCTCTCCTTAACCACCTCTGCAAGGACACCGTTCTCCAGACGACGCCCATTGTTCGAGGTCTCTCCGCCTGCCGAGGAAACTGGTGCAATCGCAAGGGATTGAACAATGTCACCCCAAATATGGATGCATTTTCTGTCCCCCAGAATGTGTGAGTGGGATCTTCTTTGGAAACAGGGTCTCCGCAGATGGAATTAGTGGAGGATCTGGAGATGACACCGTCTGAGGTCAGGGTGGCCCTGAATCCAAAAGCAGTGTCCTCAAGAGAGACAGAAGAGGAGACGCAGGCAAAGAGGCAAAGCCACATGAGGATGGAGACAAGCTGCAGCGATGGGGCCACAGCCCAGGGCTGCCTGGAGCCCCAGGAGGAGGCAGAGGCAGGAGGGTCTCCCTGGGAGCCTGTGCAGGGAGTGTGGCCACCATCTATTCATTCATCCACTCAGGTACATGTCTATCCTCCCTTCTTTCCTCCCTCCCTCCATCCCTCTCTTCCTTCCTCCCTCCCTCCCTCCTTTCTTTCCACCCACTGATCCATTCATTCATCCATTCACCCACCACAAAATCCACCGATTCAACACTGATATATGATGATACATCAGGAACCTCCCCATCTTTGGAAAGCTGTATGATCCAGTTACGAGGACTCCAGGCTTCAAGCCGGAGTGGGAGCTCTGTGACAGTTAATCTTGACTTTCAACTTGATTGGATTAAGAAATGCTCTGCGTGTTGGTAAAGCACTTCTGGGGTGCACTCGACTCATGGTTTCAGAGGGTTCGGTTTATTTATGGTGGGCTGGCTCCAAGGCACCCCTCCAAGGAGAGGGGTGTGGGGAGGAAAGATGCTCATGTTGGGGCACCCAGGAAGCAGAGAGCAAAGAAAGAATCCAGAGAGGAAGGGGCCAGGCTAGGGTCTAGATACAGTCCCCAAGGTCATGTCCCCCATGAGTCACTTCCTGCAACAACGTTCTACCCCCTAAGAACCCCTCCAGCTATGAACTGCACATCCCCTCAGCCTGCTGTCCCACATGCCACCATGTCTGGATCTGGCACCGTGCGACTTCTGGCTCCTCCCCAAGGTCAAAACGACCAGGAAAGGTCAACATTTTGAACCCATTCAGGACATCGAGGCAGCCAGGACAGCGCAGCTAAAGACCCTCAGGAAAGAGGACTCCAGAGCTGCTGCAGAAAGCAGTGAGGATGGTGGGATGAGTGTGTGCAAAGCTAGGGAGAAGATTTTTAGGAGGATTCACGGCATTGTGCCTTACTGTAATAATATTTGTAAATTTAAATACACACTGCATTTTTTAATCACACCTTCTGAGGATATGTCATTACATGGTCACGTTGTGCCTTATGACATTTTGGTCACGGTGGGCCACATCCATAATTTTGGTCTCATTCGGTTATATCACCCTCCGACATTGTCATCCTCCCAGCCCATGTTTAAACAGATTGTTCAATGTTCACACAACCCAATTTCTTCACAACTCATTTCTCAGAAAGTGCCCTCTCCCCTAAATGATGCGTGAGTGTATTTATAGTTAATATTGAGCAGAGGGAATTTTTCACTGACTCATACGTGTATTGGGTGGTTCTGTGTGTGTGTGTGTATTTCCATGGTTGTGTAGGTGAAGTGTGTATCCTGAATGCACACACAGTTTCCGCAGTGTGGGATAATCCCACAGCTCAAACCAACCAATGGTGTCCCTGAACCTCTAAGAAAACTGGCAAATCAGTGAGCAGCCAGGGAGCTGCAGTTGCACTCCGGTTTAGTGGGGAAGCTGGGCGCAATCCAGGCAGCTGAGAATCACTGGGTCACAGCATGAAATTCCAAGGCGGGTCTCAGGTTTCCCGCTGTTGGTGCCCTGTTGTTTGCACACAGTTAAAATGTTTTCCTGCAGCTGCATCGAGACGGTGAGGCCCCGAGAGGAAACCAGACACCGGCAGGAAGGACCCACACGCAGGATTCCTGCTGTGGCATCTTCCAAAAATGAGCGACAGCAGCCAGGTTTGTGCTGCTGTGCTGCCAAAAATCTGACAAACCTGTCAGGGTCAGTGACTTCTCATGGGCTTCTCGTTGCTTCGCAAAGGGCAGTTTTAGCTTCTGGGAAAATCTACTTATCCCAAAATAGACGATCGCAAGGTTGGCTGGAAGGAGAAGCCATCATGTGATTCCATGCAAGACTGGGCCCGCCCAGAGGCTCAGCAGGCCGGGAGAGAGCACGTCTTCTAAATTACTCTAGAAAATACCGGGGGCTGAGCGACCACGGCTTTCATAGGGAGAAATAAAAAAGCACACATCTCGCTCTTGCTCCCAGAAACTGCAAAAGGCAATTGGATTTCCAAGCTGTGCCTTCCTCCACATGTATAGTATTCCATTTTAACTAATATTTCTTCATCACTGTAGAAATGCAATGGTGATTGTATTTGTCATTTTTTTTTTGTTCTTGGGAAAAAAATAACTCATATCTGCTACTTAAAAGGGGAGAGGTTTAATTTGGCTCATGGTTTCAGAGGGTTCAGTCCATGGTCAGCTGCTCCAAGGCAGAAACATCATGGCAAAAGAGCATGGGGGAGGAAAGATGCTTACATTGTGGTATTTGAGGGAGATGGGGCAGAGGAAGAAAAGAGGAAGAAGGAGGAGGAGGAGAAGAAGAAGAGGAGGACAGATGGGAAGGGAAGGTCCCATTCTCCAACAACACCCTATTCAGTTATGAAATCACAAATGCGTTAACCCACTGGCGCATTAATGGCTTCAAAATCTGATCCCCTTGCCTGCAATCTCTTAATCCAATCAAGCTGACAATCACATTTAACTGTCACAGTGAGGTCCCTTCTCACTTGGAGGCATGGTAATCCCGTGATGTAGCCTCCAAAGCCAGCCCAGTCTACGTCTCCAATACTCACGGTGACGGTTCTGACGACCCACCCAAAGGCCGCTGAAGAGATTAACTACGGAGGCAAAGCCCAAGAGCAGAATTCACCACAGGGCAATCGATGTTCTGTGTCCAGCACCCACACAGCAGGAAGACCTGAGGAATTTCTGTGGACACGGAATTGTTTCCTCTTGCTGCACCCCAGATATGGCTCTAGGAAGTGGGAATTTCAAATGCCTTGTGTTCTTCTAAATGGACGGCCCTACCTGAGTTGTTTGAGAGAGGTCTACTGTAAGCTCTACCCTTAAATATAGATGAGGATGTCCTGTCTGTTAAATTCTTTTTAATCAATACATTTGTGCCTCTTCTCTCCTCTGTCAGTGTTCTGCACGGCAAATCCTCCCAAACACGACAACGATGGAGGTCGGGTGCTCTCAGCATCACTCAGCGTCCCACAGGAAGGCGATCTGCCTCCTCCGAGTTCGGCCATCCAGGGAGGTCGGTGCACGGAAGCCAGGAATGAGCAGGTCGGATCGAGAGGGGAGAACTTATCAGATCCGGCAGGAAACTCTCGCGAAGGCTGAAACTAACCTTGGATGAGTCACAGAAAGAATTGCATGAGACCGCTACATTCCTGTCTGCGGCAGACCATCATTCCCGCACAAGACACGTGCTCGGGACATCTGCCAGGTCCTGCCCTCCGTGGACATTTGCTTAGCAAGTTCCTTGTGGCCGCAGGGCTGTGAGAGAAAGAGTAAAACCTCCTCCTACTTCTCAGAGAGTGTGCATCCATGAAGGAAAAGGGAGACACGCGCCTAAGGGGTGGAGGTTGTGCTTATCGTGAGAGCTGTGATAAAAATACAGTGAACATCAACAATTAAAATTTTTATTACACTTGAAGATGCATGGCCACGGACCCCCTCAAAATCCTCCCTGGCTTTGCACACACTCATCCCTCCGTCCTTGCCGCTTTCTGCAGCAGCTCTGGAGTCTGCTTTCCTGAGGGTCTTTAGCTGCACTGTCCTGGCCACCTCGGTGTCCTGAATGGATTCAAAACTTTGACCTTTCCTGGTCATTTTGACCTTGAGGAGGAGCCAGAAGTCACATGGAGCCAGACATGTTGACAAAAATGCATGAGGATACACTGTAATGATTTTATTTGCCAGATATTTCCATGAACATTTATTCAAGGTAGGGTGACCATAAAATACGGCGAATGATTAAACAGTTTATTAAAGCAAAAGTCACGTTGCCATTCACCCCTTTCAAAATAGCCCCCTCACTTGGAAGACACTTATGCCATTATTCCTGGAAACCTGTCTTTTACAGTAATACATTTTGTTAAATTTCCACGTTCGCCATATCTTTTCCCTTGCAGATAGAAAAGAAGAGAAGTCGTATTTCGGATGAAGAAGCAGTCACTCTCAGGCAAGGGACTGCGCCCAAAAGAAAAGTTCCCATTGGGATTTGCATTCATTTCCTATACGAGAGGGGACGAACGTATCTAACCTCTGTTCACACAACAGATATGCATTTTTTCATCGTTCTGGGAGGTGGGACTCTGAGATCCAAGTGTTGGCGGGTTTAATTTAATTTAATTTCACGTGCCTGACTCTTCAATCCAGAACAAGGATGGTTGTCACTGGCCCATCTCAACCCCAAATTTCTCGCCTTGAAATCCTTGCCTCGATTGCCTCTTTAAAGATAGTTTTCCGAAGTAAAGTCACAGGGGCCAGTGAGACAGCTTGCGTGGTTTTGCGTGTGTGTCCCAGACATTTCAGCATTTTTATTCCTAGTGGAGAAGCACGGTGGGGAAATTGGGAGAAATGCTGCGCGTTCCAACAGTTCATTAGAGAAGCCGAGGTTGTCAATCTCTCCGTCTTCCTCCCTCCTTCCCTTCCTTTCTTCCTTCTTCCTTCCTTCTTTCTTTCCCTCTTTCCTTTCTTTCTTCCTTCCTTCTTCACTTCTCCTTTCCTTCCCTTTTCCTTCCTTCCTCCCTTCCTTCTTTCCTTTCTCCCTCCCTCCCTCTTTTCCTTCCTTCCTTCGTTCATCCCTCCCTCCCTGTCTTCCTCCCTCCCTCCCTCCCTTCCTTCTTTAACTTCAAAAACTGTTCTCTTTTATTCTTTGAGATCTTTTCTTTTCTTTTTTACTTCTGTATTGGCCATAACAGTGGCCAGCTGGGGGATTCTCAGCTGCCCATTTCTCTTGGTACCAAACCTCGGAAGGGTCTCAAAACATGGCCCGGCCTGGTCCATGATGATGGTGATGATGATGATAATGGCTATGGTGGTGATGATGATGGTGATGGCGATGGTGGTGATGGTGATGGTGATGGCGATGGTGGTGGTGGTGATGGTGATGGTGATGGCGACGGTGGTGATGGCGATGGTGATGGTGATGGTGGTGATGGTGATGGTAATGGTGATGGTGGTGATGGTGATGGTGATGGTGGTGATAGTGATGGTGATGGCGATGGTGGTGGTGGTGGTGGTCATGGTGATGGCGATGGTGTTGATGGCGATGTTGATGGTGATGGTGATGGTGATGGTAATGGTGATGGTGGTGGTGGTGATGGTGATGGTGGTGGTGATGGTGGTGATTGTGGTGGTGGTCATGGTGATGGTGATGTTGATGGTGGTGATGGTGATGGTGATGATGATCTTGCTTCTCAACTCTAAGTCAATGAAGGTTAAATGAACCCAGAGCTGGAAAAGGAAGCTCCCGTCTTCCAGCTGAGCCTGCACTCCTTGCACAGGTGTAGAAATGCCTGTCACCAGCCAGCTCCACTCTGGGACAGCTTCTGATTTGAGGCTGGCCCAGGGACGCTGAATGGGGGGCAGGAGTGAGCAGGATGCGGCAGCTGCCCCGGGCGCTGACAAATGAGGAGTGAGAGGAGCCAACCTCTGACACTGTACATCCCGCCCGTTACCTTGCGGGGTTCCTGACATTCCAAATCCAGGTACTCAACATTGGTTTAACCCTGCCCTGGCCTTTGGCTCTGCCCCCAAAGGACAGCTGTGCTGGAAGTGGAAAGCTATGGCGCTGCAGTGTCTACAGGTCCCTATTTTCTCTCCTCAGTGTTCTGAGTATTGCTCTGCTGCAGCTCTTCTCTCTCCACTCTTCCTCCACAACAGCAGCTTTGGAAAAACAAGATGGCGCACCGACCGCCAGCAACTCCTTAGGGGGCCACTGGCACCCGGAACGCGGGACTCAGGTTTTACCTTGCCACTGGACAGGCCCATAGCTACAGCTCAGGACAATGGAAGGTGGCCACGGCCATAAAGCCAGTGGACGTGGTGTCACTACGGTTGGGACACCACCATAAAGAGGCGACAGATGTTGGACAGGGTCCTCCAGCTTCTGCCCGCCCATTCCTCCAGGCCCGGTGTCCACCGCCTGCCTCTGCAGGGTCACCCTCACAGTGTCCCTTCCCATCGGTCACCAGCCTGGCATGGCAAAGCTGCTGAATGATGTGTCCTTAGACAGATGCGTGACTCAGGACCAAGCACTGAGCAGATGCTCTGCTGGTTCGCAGCTCTGCTTGTCTAGAGCTCGTGGAGGAGAGATATTCTCAGCATGGCCTGTCATCACATTTGTGGAGCCTGGGACTTGCTTATTTATGCCAAAAAATAACACACCAGCCTTTGGAAGCAGTTAGTGCACCATTAGCAGAGGTCCGTGGTAAGAATAGAGAGGATATTTTTTAAGTAATAAGTGCAGAAGTAGAATGCAGAACAAAGCAGCTTCCTATGGAAGTCAGTATGGACATTCCTCAAAAAACTAAAACAAATTCTACTGGGCCCAGCTATTCCCCTTCTAAGTATCTTCATGAAAGAGTTAAAGACATCATATCACATTGATCTACGCACACCCATGTTTATAGCAACACAACTCACAATAGCTAAATCTTGGAAGCACTCTGTCTGTCCACCAACAGACGAATGCACAAAGAAAGTGTGGTGTTTACATACAATGGAGTACTACACAGCCACGAAGGAGGAAAAATCCTGAGTCATTTATAGGCAAATGAATGCACCTTGAGTCCACAATGTCAAGTGAAGTAAATCAGACACACAAGTTTGAATATCACATGGTTTCTCTTACATGAGAAACCCAAATTACAAGTAAAGAGCAAAATAAAAGATAGATAATAGAATGTAGGGAGATAGATCTTTCTCAAATGGGAAGGGGATCGAGAGGTGAAAGGGGGAGGAGGGAAGGGAAAAGGAATAAAAAAGGAACAAAGATGTGTTATGTGTGTGCACCAACTCCCACTAGGAATGTAAATATGATGTTCTGCAAACATAGGCTCATAAGAAGTGATAAAAACCATCAGCTCATACAATTGCAGTTTGAGAGCAATTGATTTTTTTTGAATTTTGAATAAACCCCGTGGAGAAGGTATTCTGTCCTCTGGCTACAACGTGTTTTAAGTTTTCATTGAAGGAACTCTTCCCCATGTCTCAGAGTTTCCCAATACTGACCCATTCTGGATGAAACGGGATGTCCACCTTGGATGAAAACAGGTGCAGAAGCTCCTATGTCGCCATTTGGAGAGCAAGAAGACACGAGGCAGGAGAGCCTAATGAGGGCGTCATCTCGTAGGAAGAGCCGCAGATGCTGTGCCACACCCACAGATGTTCATGTCTCCAAATCTGGTCATGATTGTCCTTCGGTGAGGACGGTAACTGCAGCCAAGGAAGCTTCTCTATCTATCTATCTATCTATCTATCTATCTATCTATCTATCTATCTATCTATATCAATCCATCCATCTCTCCTTCCCCCATCTATCCATCCATCCATCCCCATCCATCATCCCTATTCATTCATCTACCCCATCCATCCATTCATCCTTCCATCCATCCAACCCCAACTGCTATCCATCCATCCATCCATCCATCCTCCCATCCATCCTTATCATCTCTCCATCCATTCATCATCCATCCCTATCATCTATCCATCCACTCTTCATCTCTCCATCTATCCATCCATCATCTATCCTCCCACCCACCCCTGTCATCTATCCATCCATTCATCATCCATCCATCCATCTACCCAGACATCTATCCTCCCATCCATCCCTATCATCTATCCATCCACCCATTTATCTTCCATCCATCCATCTATCCCCATCCATCTATCGTCCCTATTCATTCATCTACCCCATCCATCCATTCATCATCCATCCATCCATCCATCCATCTACCCAGACATCTATCCCCCCATCCATCCCTATCACCTTATCCATCCATTCATCATCCATCCATTCATCTACCCATCCTCCCATCCATCCATCCCTATCATCTATCCATCCATTCATCATCCATCCATCCATCCATCTACCCAGACATCCTCCCATCCATCCCTATCATCTGTCCATCCATCCATTCATCTTCCATCCATCCATCCATCTATCCCCATCCATCTATCATCCCTATTCATTCATCTACCCCATCCATCCATTCATCATCCATCCATCCATCCATCTACCCAGACATCTATCCCCCCATCCATCCCTATCACCTTATCCATCCATCTATCCATCTATCCTTCCATCCATCCCTATCTTCTATCCATCCATTCATTGTCCATCCATCCTTCATCTATCCTCCCATCCATCCCTATCATCCATCCATCTATCCATCCTCCCATCTACCCATCCATCCATCCATCCCTATCTCTCTATCATCTATCTGAAATAGATATAAAATAAATATATATGTATATATTTTACACGTGGTGGACAGAAGGTGGGACTTGACAATAAACCCTTAACAATATCAACATTTTACATGACCCACCAACACCCGGAACACGAGAGTCTCCTACTGAAAATCAGCGAGGGCCAGGGACATGGAGCCACTGAGCATGGTAGCCATGGGTGTAAGACCACCACAAAAATAGGAGAATTGTTGGAAATGCTTCTTCACCTTGTCTCTCCTCATCCAAATGAAGCCGACATTCACTTCTGGAAGAATATATATCCTCTTTTTCTTTACATATACATATATATAGATAAACAGAGACAGAGACGATAGACATAAATATAGATATATATAGACTTTATATACATATATATATTTATATCTATCCATATGTTTCAGTACTACTGGGGATTGAAATCAGGGTCCTCAGACTGATCCCCAGCCTTTTATTTGCTTTTTATTTTGAGACAGGGTCTCACTAAGTTACTAAATTACCCAGTCAGGACACAAACTTGCGACCCTCCTGTCTCAGCCTCCCAGAGTGCTAGAATTTCACATGTGTACACTGCATCTGGCTTATATTTTCTTTTCCAAGGATAATGAAGGTTTTCAGGCAGACTGGCTCTAGAAGCAAGCTTGCTGGGGGAGGGTATTGTGTTGAATAATATCTCCTGAAAAACTTAGTGACACAGAAAATGTGAATGCGAACTTATTTGGAAATTGGACCTTTGCAGATATAAATGAATAAAGAATCTTCCAATGACACCATCCTAGCTTAGGACGGGTCTTCAATACAATGACAATGTCCTTATAAGAGAAGAGGGGACGCAGACACAGAGGAGAAGCTGCATGAAGACGAAAGCGCACGCCAGAGCAATGGGGTCGCAGCCCAGGGAGGAGGCAGAGGCAGGAAAGTCTCCCCCAGCCCCTGTGGAGGGAGCAGGGCTGGAGACACCTGGGTCTCAGACTTCTGGTCCCTCGGATGGGGAGGGAATGCACTGTGATGTCACCATTCCAAAGGCCGTCACCTTCTGTGCGGTTGGTGTCACCATACCTGCCTGAAAATAAAACCTGCACTTTTAAAACAGTTCCCTGCCCTGACCAGTTGAAGCACTGTGAAGCTCCACCTGAAGCAGATGCCACTTAGCTGAAAGCCTCTCACGTCGGGTGCCATCAGAATTCACACCAGGTGCCATCTGCTCCAAGCAGCGACACCATCCGTCACCCTGGGCCACGCTGAGCAGCAGATCCTTCTTGATATGGAAACGTTCATCCCGGCCCATGTGACTGCAGTAGGTGCTGGTGCTCGTCAAACAAGCAGATTTACTGTGCCAAAGGAAGCTGCTATTCGTTTACTCATACTTTATGACATATTTGTGTTGTATTTGAAGTGGAATGACTATGGGAAACTCTTGGTGGAGACATGGACCAATCTCTCTTTATAGCAATTTGCTACTTTTTTCTCTGCTGGCTCTTTCTAGTGTGGACTCCACCCACTGACTGAAGACCGTTTCTCTGTATGTTGTCTCCACCCTTCTTGTACTGATCAGCTTTCCCATTGCTGGGACAGAATACCCAACTCCCAGACTGCAAAGGAAGAGAGGTTTATTAGGCTCATGGTTTCAGAGGGTGCAGTCCATGGTGGCTGCTCCAAGGCAGGAACATCATGGCGGACCAGTGTGGTGGAGGAAAGACGCTCACATCATGGTGCCCGGGAAGCAGAGAGAGAAGGAAGGAGCCAGAGAGAAAGGGGGAGATATAGTACCCCAGGCTACCTCCAAGACCCACTCAGACACACCCAGAAGTGTGCTTTACTGGTTTTAAAATACGGTGAATTCTGAGAGGCTGAGGAGAAGGATTGCAAGTTGGAGCCCAGCCTGAGCAACTTAGAAGATTAGTAAGACCTTGCCTCAAACTGAAAAAAGGCCAGGTGTAGCTCAGTGTGAGATCCCTGGGTCAACTCCCTGTATGAAAACACAAACTAAAAAGAGTGAGTGTGGCCCTGGGCGTTGGAGCTGTATCACGTTGGAGACTGTTCCACTGGGTGATGGGCTGGGGATGGAGCTGAGGCGGGCGACCATCCATCCAAACTTAGGATGAGCATCTACCCATGTCCAGTAATTACGCTTGGCCAAGGCATCTATTTCTGCTCGGTGTTCTCACCCTTCTGCCATATGCACAGCCCTCTGCTGAAATATCTCCCTTCACTGCAATTCATTGAGCGGCAACAGATGCATATGCGATTCCTACTATGTTCAGGACACTGAAATTTAGCCCTAGAAATGGGGTCTGCTTGGACAGAGAATCACTAAGTGTCACCAGCTGAACTGTGTCCCCCACGAAAAACAAAAGCATGTGACCTAATCCCCAATATCTCAGAATATGACTGTCTTTGGTAATAGACTATTTTAAAATTTTACTTTAATTTTTAATTGTCATGTAATAATTATGCATACAAAGAGTGATCTCAACATATGTTGAATATTTAAAAATTTTTAAATTAATATACTAAAAAACAAATGGCCATTGAGCTCCCTCAAAATTCTCCCCCTTACTTTGAACACATTTATGCCACGGTTCTTGCCGCTTTCCTCAGCAGCTCTGGAGTCCTCTTTCCTGAGGGTCTTTACCAGGTGTGATCAAAAACATGGTGAATGCTGCTGCCAAGCTCCATCCAGCAGAAAGGCAGCTTGTAAACACACGACGCTGTGTCCTCGTCCACCTTAGTCACCAGATCTGGCACCGTGTGACTTTCAGGTCCTCCCCAAGGTCAAAATGACCAGGAAAGGTCAAGGTTTTGAGTCCATTCAGGACATCAAGGCAGCCAGGACAGCGCAGCTAAAGACCCTCAGGAAAGAGGACTCCAGAGCTGCAGCAGAAAAGGGCAATCTGTGTTTTACTGAAGTTTTTCTTTTAATTTGAATGTTCACTGTATTTGCAAACTATGGGCGCAATATATCAAGACCCTGTCAGGGAAAGTGGCATATTTATCCCCTGAAATATTTATAAATTCTGTCTATTGGGAACTTTCAAAATCTAGAGACGGGGTTGCAAAGATGTGATTAAGGTGAAATGAGGCCATCAGAGTTGACACAAATCCAATAGGACGGGTGAACTTTTGAAAAAGGGAAATGTGGATCCGGGCATCTGCACCTGGAAAATGCCTTGTAAAGATCAAGGCAGAGACTAAGATTCTGTATCTATAATTCAAGCGAGGGATTGCAAGGATTGGGAGCAAACCAGGGCAAGAGGCGCTGGGAGAGTCAGGTGCAGATGCACCCCCAGAGAACTCCCCAGGAAGTGACCCTGCCAACACCACGGTCTCAGAATTCTACACTCCGGAGGTCTGAGAAAGCGTGTTCAGTCTAAGCTACTAGGAGTGACAGTCGTGGTGGCAGTGGTACCAATACAAACACACCAGACAACAGCTAGAACACCAGAAGCCCGGAGCACAACAGCCAAGCCAAGGATAGAGACAGTGGTAGACACGGTCTTGCCCAAGGGAGGGCATTTGGACCGGGGAGAGAAACAATGTCCTTTCGCTAAGCACCAGCCTTGCCTTCCTGAGTCTACAAACCCAAGAGGTCCCTCCAGAACCCCTAAACAGCAGGTCCCTTGCAAGACTTTGCGTGCTGGCTGACTGTGACCAAAATGGAGCCCTGGGATTGTCTCCACGTAACGGCTGAGGAAATCCGCATTCCATGAGCTCACGGCATGCGGAAGAGGACCAGGACCTCTTCTCTGTCACCCTGGTGTCTTCTCAGGCTTCCTGAGGTCATGAGCTCTGGGAGATCTTGGGCCGCTGGATTGGGAAGGTGAGGCAGATGGACCGTGTCACTTCAGGTCGGAAGGCAATCAACTTAGAGGGAGGAAGGTTTTGTCTTGGCTCGTCACTTCGTGGTCACCTGGCCACGTTGCTTTGGGTGTTGGGTGAGGCAGAAGCATCATGGCGGAGGGATGTGGTGGAGGGAAGCTGCCCACCTCACGGTGGCTGTGAAGCAAAGAGGACAGGCACTCAGGCTCTGAATATTTCCCACAAGGACACCCCCCAGTGACCGAGCTCCCCGTGGGCACAGCCCTCGAAGGGGTTACCTCTTCCAGCGATATTACGGGCAATTCGTTTCCCAATGCCTGTGTCCCAGGGCTCTGCACAGCCATGTGGCCAGTCAACAGGGAGAATTAAGTTGGCATTTGGCTGCAAACGATGAATGAAGCGTACGTTTCCACGCTTGCTTTATTTTTCCAAGTGTCCTGTCACCAAAGGGCCACTTGGTGACCTTATGAAATGAGCTTTGAAAGCGGCTGTCAAGGGTAAGCCGAGCCGCAGGCGGGGAACAGAGCACCCAGCGGCAGCTGCCTGTCTGTCTTGGTCCTTTGTGGGCAGCGTGGCCTCAGAGCGCAGACAGCAGGACCTCGGGCAGCAGCCTCCCACACGACGCACAGCTGCTCTCAGACGGAATTTCTGAACACAGCCTGCGTTTCCAGCCTCGGCCTCGAGTGAGAATGAACCATGGTGGATGCCTGCATCTTTAATACGGGATGCTAGAAAGCAGTTTTAACCGTGATTTCCAGCTTGTGCAAGACTGGCTTCATTTCCGACCGGGATTCTTTGGTGAATAGTTCAGAGGCCCAGGAAACATCATGAAGTGACTGAGCAGGAAAAAAAACTGGATTGAAAAAGAAAAAAGGCAATGGGCTGGACTAGATGTAAAAGAAGATGTCAAAATGGCCAGCAGGGAAATGGGCATGTGCTGGACATCGCTGATCAGCAGGGCAATGCAAATCAGACAATCAGCAAGATATCATCTCGCTCCAATTAGAGCCATCATTATCAAAACGACAAAAGATAACAAGGGCTGGTAGGGGTGTGGAGAGAGGGAGCCTTGTGCCTTGATAAAAGGAATGTAAATGAGCACCACCGCTATGGAAAGTAGGATGGACATTCCTCAAAAAACAAAAAGTCGAAGCCAGAATATCATTCAGCAGTCCCAGTCTTTGGTGTGTCCAAAGCAACTGGAATCAGTATGTTGAGGAATTATTTGCACTCCTGTGTTTCTTGCAGCAACATCCAGACTAGCCAAGAAATGGAAGCCACAAATGTGTCCATCAGCAGGGTGGATGGATAAAGAAAATGGGTGCATATGCCCAGTGGAATGCTACACAGCCATAAAAACAGACAAAATCTTGGCACACTTACCAGTAAGGAAAACCCTGGAGAAGTTATGCTCAGTAAAACAGGCCAGGCACAGAAAGACAAGTGCCACATGATGTCCCTTATGTGTGGAATCCAAGAAGGTCGATCTTCTAGAAGTTGAGCATAGAAGGGTGGTTGCCATGGTCTGGGTAGAGGAAAGAGACAGAGGGACGGGTAAAGGCTGGTCAGGGGTACCAGGTTATAGTTAGAGAAGAAAATGAATTCTGCTGATTATAAGACACAGTAACGTGCTGTGTATTTCAAAAAAGTTAGAAGAAAGGATTTTGAGTGTTCTCACCAGGAAGAAAAGATAGATATTGGAGTTGAACCTCATTTGAACATTACTGAACATATGTATGCAGTGCAACATCATCTCGGTCCCTGTTTGCTTTGGTTTGGATCAAAAATGTCCCCAAAAGTCCCATGTGGTCAGAGGTGGGGATTTTGGCAGGTGATTGGATCACAGGGGACACTGACCTCATCAATAGATTCAGGGTTGAATGTGCTGTAGGAGGTGGGGCCTGGTTGGAGGAGGTCACTGGGGTGTGACCTGGAAAGGTGAGTTCTTGTCCCCGGCTCCTCCCTTCTCTCTCAGCTTCCTGGCCAACATTATGTGAGCAGCTTTCCTCCCCCACGCCTGTCCACATGTTGTTCCTGCCTTGGAGCAGCTGGCTATGGACTGAACCCTTCACAACCGTGATCCCAAAATAAATCTCTTTTCCTTTAAATTGTGGCAGTTGGGTGTTGTGTCCCAGTGAGCATCTTTCTTACACAACAACCCTTTCACCAGGCCCTTCTGGCTCTGCTCAGACCCTTGATGGATGTAACCATACCTAGACACCCAGGCCACTTCAAAGATTTAGCGATTATGAATTGTGCTGCTATGAACATGAGTGTGCGTGGCTCACTAATAAGAAGTGATAAAAAACCATCAGTTATGATGACTTTAGTTCTGTCAGGAAGATAACTGGAAGGGGAATAGCTGGGTCAGATGGAATTTCTAGTTTTCATTTTTTGAGGAATCCCCACACGGATTTCCTCAGGGGTTGTATTAGTTTACTTTCCCACTAGCAACATAGAAGGGTTCCCTTTTCCCCACAGCCTCTCCAGCATTTGTTTCTGTTTTCTTTCTTGATGATGGCCGTTCTTTCTGCTGTGCCATAAAGAAAGGTGAACGTGAGCCATGGGTAGGAAAATGGATGCACCTTGAGATCATAATATTAAGGGAAATTGATGAGACACACAAGCTTCGATGTCACATGGTTTCTCTTACATAAGAAACCCAAAGTATAAATAAAGAGCAAAATAAAAGAGAGATGATAGGAAGTCAGGCGATAGAGCTCTCTCAAATAGAAGTGGTGTGGGAAGAGGAAAGGAAGGACAGAACGAATTAAGATGTGCTCTGTCCATGCACAAACTCCACAGATAGAATGAGATCATTATGTACTGCAAACATGGACTCATAAAAATAAATTAAAAGCAAAGCAATCAATTCCACCCCATCGCTCTATTGAGCCAGAAATATTAAAGACGACTTAGGCCCCCTAACCCAATGTGTTTTTGTGAGATTTAGACAGGGACTAATGGATGCTTTCACTGCCATCTTGTAATTATTTGACTTTCTAGGAAAAACAAAGAAATACACAGAGAGAACAGTAAGCTTTTAAGAATGTATTCTACACCAATAATCATTAAGGAAATGGAAACAAAAAGCTCAGCCTCTCTCTCTCTCTCTCTCTCTCTCTCTCTCACACACACACACACACACACACACACACACAGGTGGCTTGGATTAAGAAACAAAACAAGACAGATAATAACCTGCAATTGTTAAAAATGTAAAGAAATTGAAATTTTCTTCAGATCTGGTTCAAATATGACATGGTGCAGACATCTTGGAGAACATTTTGTTTGTTTGTGTTTTTGAGACAGGGTCACACTGTGCAGTTCAGGATGGCCGTGAACTCACCATGGAGCTCAGGCTGACCTTGAACTGATGGACATCCTCCTGCCTCAGCCTCTTGAGTGCTGGGAAGTATTTTGTTACATCATCAAAAGTGTACTTCAGGATATACACACTAAAGAAATTGAACACGGGTTTTCAAACAAAAATGCACCCATATATGTCCATAGCAGTGCTATTCATAGTAGCTGAAAGGTGAAGGTCACACATGTGTTCATCAGTGTGTGCGTAGAGAAACACATGTGGTCCATCCATGTACTGGCATATTATGCACACAGAAAAAAGAAGCAAAGTGCTGAGTCATTACACAGCGTCGGTGAAACTGATGCTCCCTGAAGGAAGCCAGATACAAAATGATGTGTCTTGCAGGAGTACATTTGTTTGAAAAGTGCAAAACAGAAGGACCCACA
This sequence comes from Erethizon dorsatum, assembly GCA_028451465.1. Lineage (NCBI taxonomy): Eukaryota > Metazoa > Chordata > Mammalia > Rodentia > Erethizontidae > Erethizon > Erethizon dorsatum. The sequence goes on from CM051843.1 coordinate 1,526,332, forward strand.
GAGGCAGACAAAAAGCAGGTCAGTGTTTGCCAGAGGCTGGAAGAATGAAGAGTGACTATTTGTGCTTTCTTTCCAGTGATGAAAATATGAAATTAAATAGAGTGGATGGTCTTAGAATTTTGTGGATATACTAAAACACACTGGATGTACATTTTGAAAGGGGAAGTTCTAAGTGTAATATCTCTCTCTCTTTTTTTTTTTTGTGGGTACCGGAGGTCGGCCTCAGGACCTCATGCACCAGCAGGCGCCCGTGCCGCTGAGCGATATCACCAGCCCTTTTTTCGTATGTGGGCAGTGGGAGTCGAACTCAGGACCTCGCACTTGCCAGGCAGGTGCTTACACCGCTGAGCCATCTCACCGGCCCTAAAGGGGAAGTTCTAAGTGTAATATCTCTAAGGGTAATTCTTAGTGTAATTCTAAGTGTAATTTTTTCCAGCTCACTATAGCTCAAATGGATTGGGGTCTGTGTTACTAAGTTCTGGCTTGTACATGTTCTCCTCTTGTTTCTCTGTGATGTGAAATAGAAAAGGCTTACTGATTAAAGCTGTTGATTGGGTGATTTGAGTCTCTTCATATTTAGATCTAGAACCCCCCCCAAGTCTCCTGTGTCCAGAGATGGGGCTTTGGAAGGTGATGGGTCACGGGGTGCTGTGCTCCTCAGTGGATCCATCATGGATGAGCTCCTGGCTGAATGTGCTGTAGGAGGTGGGGCCTGGTTGGAGGTGGCCACTGGGGTGTGACCTGGAAGGGTGAGTTCTTGTCCCCAGCTCCTCCCTTCTCTCTCTGCTTCCTGGCCGCCATGATGTGAGTGTCTGTCCTCCTCCACGCCCATCCGCCATGATGTTCCTGCCTTGGAGCAGCCGACCATAGACTGCACCCTCTGCAACCGTGAGTGTAATCAACCTCTTCTTATTTAAGTTGCGGGTGTCAGGTATTTTGCCCTAGTAACAGGAAACTGATGAAAGCAGTCCCCAAACATATAGACAAATTCTCCCCTGTGAGTCCTAGGCTGAAAAGGAAATTGACTAAGTAAGTGGGTAAACATCTTATAATGTTATTAAGCTGTTGATGTCATTTTGAAATATAGCTCTGTGAGCAGTGATTTATGTCTTGCTGCAAGCAGGACTCCAGTTTACCCACAAGAATATAAAAATGGTACTCAGCTGAGAAAACCAACGCCGGAGATACACAATTTCAGCAAATTTGAGGGCCCTATGAATAGAGGGACGCAAAATGTATTTCTGTTCAGAGGTATCCAGACACGAAAGCCTTCTCCTTGGCAACAGACAGGCAGGCGGAAAACCCTTCCACGAGGCGCACAGCTGTCTGCATACTTATTAGACGGGGCCCGTTTCCCCGGACCTGCTGCCGTTCGCGACATCTGCAAAACTTTCTAAAGAGACCATTGGCACATCTCGACATTAGCCGTCTTTTAAAAATAGAACGTCACCTGCATTTTTTGAAAAATATGTAATGTCAGACAACCATGAACATTCTTAAGCTTTTTTTTTTTAATTATCGAATGCAGGACATGAGCCACTGTGTGTGCAAAATCAGAATTTTTTAAAGATACTTTCCTTTAATCGCTTCATCAAAGAACTTTGGGAAGCAGGGGTTTTAATAAAGAAGGCACTTGGAATTATTTACTGTTTGGGTTTCTTGTGTAAGAGAAACCATGCGATACGGAAGCTTGTGCGTCTGATTTATTTCATTCGGTCTTAGGGTCTCAGGGGGCCTCTGTTTTCCCATACATGATGCAAATTAAGGGGAGGGGGAACTCAACACGACCCCCGTTGGATAGGAGCCCTCCCTGGTGCCTGGCTGGACAGCGTTCTGCAGTTCTGAGGGCTGGGAGAAGACACGAGTGGCCAAAACTATGGTCCTCCTTAAGGTGGACGCTGTATGGGGAGAATAATGAGCATGAGGCAAGGTGAAGGTCAACCCAAGGTCGTTTGGAGATGCGCAGAGCTACGAAGTGAGATGAGTGAGGGCCAAACTGTGGCCCGTGGGTGCTTACGGTGGGACAAAGAGATCTCAAAAGGAGTCTGCAAAATGCCTAGCACACCTACCACAATGTCACTGCGCACGTCTGTCTCGGTCATTTTCTCATTGCTGGGACAAAATACTAACAGCCACAGTTTAAAGGAGAGAGAATGAGGTTCATTTTGGTTCATGTTTCAGAAGTTTTAGTCATTGCATGATCAGTGTCTTTAGCTGCGCTATCTTGGCTGCCTCGATGCCCTGAATGGACTCAAAACCTTGGCCTTTCCTGGTCATTTTGACCTTGGGGAGGAGCCAGAAGTCTCATGGTGCCGGATCCAGTGACTAAGGTGGATGAGGACACAGTGTCATATGTTTACGAGCTGCCTTTCTGCTGGATGGAGCTCGGCAGCAGCAGTCACCATGTTTTTGATCACACCTGGGAAAGACCCTCAGGAAAGAGGACTCCAGAGCTGGTGCAGAAAGCAGCAAAGCTGATGGGATGAGTGTGTGCAAAGCCAGGGGAGGATGCTCAAAGGGATTCATGGCAATGTGACTTTTAGTACATCAAAAAAACTTTTTTGGGCTGGTGAGATAGCTCAGTGGCATAAGCCCCTGCCTGGCAAGCGCGAGGTCCTGAGTTCAACTCCCGGAACCCACATACGAAAAAAGTGCCAGTGATATCGCTCAGCGGCATGGGCGCCTGCTGGTGCACGAGGTCCTGAGGTCGACCCCCAGTACCCACACACAAAAAAACAAAAAAACTTTTTTTAGTTTAACCAGTCACTGTATATGTGAGTCAATGATGCTTTCCTGCCTCTCTCATTGTCCGGTGGGAAATAAGAAAATTCAACATCACTCACCTCACTCTGGTCCGACATCACTGCCTTCACTTAGTAGCTTGGTGCAGGAGCCAGAGTCAGGGCTCCCCAACTAATGTATTAGCCAACTTTTCATTACCTGACTTGCACAATTTAAATGAGGAGATATTATTTAATGGCTCATGGTCTCAGAGGGTGCAGTCCATGGTTGGCTGCTCCAAGGCAGGAACATCATGGTGGATAGGCAGGGTGGGGGAAAGATACTCACATCATGGTGGCCAGGAATTGGAGAGAGAGAGAGAGAGAGAGAGAGAGAGAGAGATTTTCATGATTCTCATGGTTCAAAGGGTCCAGTCCATGGCAGGCTGCTCCAAAGCAGGAACATCATGGTGGACAGTGTGGAGGAGGAAGGATGCTCATATCATGGCAGCCAGGAAGCAGAGAGATAAGGAAAGAGACAAACAGAAAAGGAGGGGCCAGGTCATACAACGAGGGATCTACTTCCTCCAACCAGGTGCTACCTCATCACAGCTATCAGCTCACCCATGGACCAATCCATTAATGAGTGTAGCACCTCCACGATCAGTTTACCTTCTAGCACTGCTGCCTCTGAACATACCAGCCCTTGGGGACACGCAAGATTCAAACCGTAAGACCAGGAGGCTCAAAAAGACAGTAAGTGGCTTGATCATGGTGCATATTTATTTTCCTTTTATGTAACTTTCCAGTTTTGTGTACTCTGTCCAGCCTAAAATACTTAGTTCCTGGCCTTTTATGGGAAGTTTGCAAACCCCTGACTTCCAGCATCTAAAATAAGCTCAAAGTTACATTTCAAGGTAAATACAAAGTCGTCATCTTCATAATATATCATCTATTTTAAAGCCTGACACAGAAAATAACATTTTTAGCCATAATTAAATTATTGGTTCCAAAGGTCAAGCATTTTAATGGTTGTTTTGGGGGAAAATGGTGGAAAGTTCAGCTCCCTGATATGCTAAGAGCTGAATTAATTATTTTTGTAATTGTCAGAAAGGGCATCATAAATAAATTCTGTTTAGAAAAACAAAATCAAGCCATATGAGTTCTGTCAATGATATTTTATGTGTAAAAATTTAGTTATTCCCATTTTCTCAGGAATAAAATGGGAAAAGTTAAACTTTCCTCCTAGCACATTCATGGGTGTGAAATAAAACAATGTGTGTGACAGTCTGGAACAGCTTGCTGCCCCATAAAAGGTGACTAACATATGGCAGATATATATGAGTTTAATTCAAAAAATGTGTGGTCAGATATGGAGGCATGCATCTATAGTCCCAGCCCTCTGGGAGGCCGAGGCAGGAGGAACCCAAGTCTGAGCCAAGCCCAGACAACTTAGCAATGTAGCCAGATCTTGTCTTAAAATAATGAAATGAAACGAAATGACACAAAGTGAAATGAAATGAGACAAAATAGGCTGGAGATGTGGCTCGGTGTAAAGGCCCTGAGCTTAATCCTCACTATAGGGAATAAAAAGAATAGAAAAAGAAAGGCATAAAGAAAACAAAGCAATTATTTTCCAAAGGATGAGTTTCAGTTTCCTATATTTTTTATATAGAACACTTTAAAAATGGATCCATAGCAATGCCTCCGGAGGACACGTAAATACAGCCACAGACGAGCACGGGACCGGGAAAGGGTCTCCCTGTGATTTGGGAGCTTCTGGAAAGACTGCGACCGCAGTGACATGGCGAACCGCACAATCTGAGTCCATCGCATGACTCTGTTTCCCCTTCTCTCCTTCCTGTTGCCCCAACCCTTCCAGACTTCAGCGTGCACCCTTCTGTTTCCTGTGTGCCAAGTTCTGGGTGACGCTGACAAGTGGAAAGCTAAATTATTCATCCTCCCAGGGAGGGAAGAAAGTAGGAGGTAAGGCCGTGCATTGCACATGGTGGACAAATGCCATTCCGTGGTGACCAAGCTAACACATGGGCACGGGTTAGGGTGACGCCGGCTGCAGCTGCCAGGGACAGGGCAGGGTTGAGAGTAATACAGCAGGATGAAGCATGCACTGGGGAGGAAAATGAGTGTGCAACACACCCAGCTGTCTTCAGCCGTCGCCGTGCTGTGACTTCCCAGCTGGACTACAAAGCGGTGACCAGGGAGCGGATCCTACTTAGGGCTCCTGGGTTCTGCGCCTTTCCCGCCCTCCACAGCTGGCCTCTGTCCTTCCTTCTCTAGTCCTTCTCCCGCCAGGATCCCGGCCCCTCACGATTTCTGCGAACCCTCCCTGGACGACTTCTGCATCTCCGCAACCCACCTCTCCACCGAGCTCCTGCTTTGTATTTGCAGCCGGACAACCAGAAATTGTGCGTGGTAACCGAATCCCGTTTTGTGATGTTTCCCACCGCACGCTTTGATATGTGCCATGGACCTCAACGAGGAAAACAACCAAGTTTGGATGTGGTTTCCCTCCTCTCTGTCCTGTCTGCGCTTCTCCATGTGCACAACTGGCTGTCACCCCAAAATGAGAGCTCTGGTGTGTCAGGTTGAACTCTGTTTCCACTTGGTAGCCTGCCTTTCAGAGCCAGGCAACCGAGGCACACACAGAAGTGCACTGGTATGTGTGCACACATGGGACACAAGCACCTACATATGCATACAGGTGTTTGCACTCCTGCACACTCAGGCACACACATGCACACAGATCTGCAGACTGCACACCTGTCCACAGGCATCTAAACCCATGCATACACATGCACATGGATATGCACACTGCAGATGTAAGCAGGCATTCATACCTGTGTGCAAACACACACACACAGGCATGTGCACAAATGCACAATGTATTATCCACACACATTCACACATGCACCATCCATTTGCACACATACATACGTGTATGCAACATGCATAGCACATTCCACACACATGAACTTGCACACATGTGCACACAAATGCATACAGATATCACATGCACACACATTTACTCAGGTGTGCAGCATTCAAACACTTGTGTAAACGTTTCTTCTTGCATTTTCACACTTGCACACCCATACATATAATGTATGTTCGATAAAAGGAATGTGCATTTAAAAAAAATTATTGAAGTAATTTAAAAAAAAATTATTTTGGGGTGTGAGCCCACCTCAAAATGCTCCCCAGCTTTGCACACACACATCCCACATCCTTGCCGCTTTCTGCAGCAGCTCTGGAGTCCACTTTCCTGAGGGTCTTTAGCTGCGCTGTCCTGGCTGCCTTGATGTCCTGAATGGATTCAAAACGTTTCCCTTTCATGGTCATTTTGACCTTCAGGAGGAGCCAGAAAGTCATACGGTGCCAGATCCAGTGACTAAGGTGGACGAGGACAGAGCGCTGTGTGTTTATGAGCTGCCTTTCTGTTGGATGGAGCTCGGCAGCTGTAGTTATCATGTCTTTGCTCACACCGTGCAAAGACCCTCAGGAAAGAGGACTCCAGAGCTGCTTCAGAAAGTGGCAAGGACAATGGGATGAGTGTTTGCAAAGTCGGGGGAGGATTTTGAGGGGATTCACAGCAATGCATCTTTTATTGTAATACAGCTTTAAGTTTTTATTTAAAGTCCCACTGTGTGTTTTGATTGCATCTCACACACGTGCCCACATTTGGGTCCCTGCACCCACATGTATCAATACATGCAATACATAGGCACACACCCTGGGTCATCTTGAGGTGTTTGTAGCATAAAACAAAGGGCACATATTTGCATTTGGGTCGTTCCTTTAAATTCAGCAAAATTACAGTCAAATCCATCACCTTTGGTCCTTGCTAATTTTTGCAGCCCACTTCCGCCCATCATTTTTTAGCATGGTCTGGGGCAAAGTGCACTCTTTCCTCCTCCCACGGACACCTGGGTGGGTGGAGCCGTGTGCAGCCCTGTGAACCATCTGACCCCTCAGTCCTGGTCCCTGGATCCCTGCTGAGAACAGAGGCTGCTAGAGAATCAGTCCCCATGTGTAGCACTTGCTGCTGTTTAATTCTTGTCTCTGATAGGCTCCTTGTTACCCCCGGCACCTATGTTTCTATTTTCCAACTTTGGGGCATGAAGCCACCTCTCCCGTGAGCAGCCAGGTCGATGCTACTCATGAAAATCCACCTTGTCTCACTTTGATGCTGGTTAGGACCGCGGTCACCTCATCCGTGCCTCTGGAATACTGAGTCACTCCTGCTCTCATCCAAAACCCCCACCGCTCCAAAGCGTCAGTGAGGTCCAAAGGTCCCAACCCACGACGATGTCCTTGGTCACCGTACGCTGTCTTAGTGGGCTTTTGCCATGACTAAAAAAAAGAAGCTGACATGGGGTCATTTATAAGTAGCAGAAATTGATTGCTGACAGCGCTGGAGGCCGGAAATGCAAGAGAGAAGAAGCGAAAGGTTGGTGTCAGGGAAAGAGCTCTGTGATTCCAAGGTGGCGCCAGGGTGCTGGGTCCACTGGTGCTGCAAGCCGGGAGCCTCAAGCGGCCCTTTTATGAGGGTGCTAACCAAACCCCGTGGGGTGACGGCTCACGACTTAAACACCTCTTAGAGGCCCAGCCTCCAGTCGCACCGAGCTTTCAGCATGGGCTCTGGAGGGGCGCGGACCTCCCCACCGTCCACTGTGGCTTCCTTTCCCCACACACGTTCTCCTCGCTTCCTTCCCACTGGAGAGCCCAGGCCGCCCAGGTCACCAGAGCTGCGGCAAACACACAGAGCGTCCTTTGGGACTAGAATCAGACCCCACGATCCCACAGCTCGAACCCCCCCCCAAGGTGCCCGGACCCCGGGGTGGGACAGCTCCGGGCCTCGCTCACTGCACCTCTGTCCCCGCAGCTGCTGGAAGCATGGAGCTGGTTTCTGCCTCGGGTCTCGGCACGGGATTCCACTCTGACTGGGTGTGTGTCCCTGTGTGACCCTCTCCTTCCCCGGGAGTCTTCGGGTCCTCCTCTCTCTGGCTCCCTTCTCCACGGGCGCCTTTTCTCCACCGGATTCATTGTTCTCCTCGGGTCCTGCTGTCCTCGGACCGTGCTCGCGTCAGCCTCTGCGTGCACTCCCACACGCGTGTCTGTGTCTCTAGGTGTGTCCACTGTCTCTCTGTTCATGCATGTATGTGATATGTATACAGGTGTGTATGTACATATCATGTCTATCATCTGTCGTCTATTCCACCTGTCAGCCCGCCCATCTGTCCTTTCTCTGTCTCTCATCTATCAATCTATCATCTATCATCACCATCCATCCATTCAGCCATCCATCCATCCATCCCATCTATCTATCTATCATCATCATGTCTCTATGGATTTATTATCTATTGATCTGTTTGCCCATCTATGCACCTGCTTATCTATGTATCTATGCATCCGTCCACCCATCCATCCATCCTTCAATATATCTATGTATCTATCTGCCTGTCGATCTATGTCCCTATCATCTATCTCCATCATTTATCTATCATCTCTCAGCTATCTATTTATTATCTATCTATCTATCTATCTATCTATCTATCTATCTATCTATCTATCTATTCCATCCATCCACCCATCTATCTATCCTTTCTGTCTCTTATCTATCATCTATCTATCAGTTGCCTCTATGGATCTGCATATCTACTGATCTATTTGCCTATCTGCGCATCTGCTTATCTGCATGTCTGTCAGTCCATCCATCCGTCAATCTACCTCTCCACGTATCTATCTGCCTGTCTGTCTGTGCACCTATTCTCTTCCATGCATCTATCTGTCTCTCTCTCTGCCATCTGTTCCGTCTATATCTGTCCACCCCAGCACTCCATCCACCGTCTCTCTGTGCCATACGTCGCCCAGCTATCGATCCACCTACCTTTGCATCACCCATCATATCCATCTCGCACGTCTGTCATGTCATATCCATCACCCATCTACGTGTCCATCATCTATATATCTGTTATCTGCCCGTAAATACCTATTTACCTCCTATTGCGCTATCATCTCATCTCACATCTGTCTCTCCACCTATCTATCATCTATGACAGTGGTTTGTAACCGGGGGTGATTGTTTCCCCCAAGGGACACCTGACAACATCTGGAGACATTTTCTGTTGTCACTGCCGGGGCTGCTCCCGGCCCCTGGAGGTGGAGCGCGGAGACGCCGCTCCACATGCTGCGGCGTGCAGCACAGCCCCGCGGAGAGCCGCCAGCCCAGATGGGAAACCCGCTGGCCCCAATGTCACAGTGCCGAGCTTGACAACCTGAGAAACTCTGATTTGCAACGCAAAGGCCACTGTGGAACCTGGATTTTTGATGCCCGAAGAGCAGGCCCTGAGCGTCCCCTGCAAGTCCGGCCTCCAGGGTGGAGCAGCGTTGGAATCCTCCCGCCGGTCTGCAAAGCTGGACGAGCCTCGCCTGGACCGCGGAGCCCCTCAGCCCTCTGAGAAGGTGCCGGTCCCGGGCCAGCACAGCCCATGGTAACAGCTCGTCCAGCCCTGCTGCTGGCAAGACCTGGACCTTTCATGAAAATCCTCCACTTCAGAATGCATCTTAGGACGGACTCAGAACGTTCTCGGCCTCTGCTTCCCAGCTCCGGGGAGGAAAGTAGAAAGGGGTGTCTTCCTGTGTGTGCTTGTGTGTTGCTGGGTATCAAACCCAAGCCTTCGCACTGAGCTCTGTCCCTAGCACTTTTCATTTTTTTAAATTTTGAGACAGTCTTGCTAAGTCACTAAGTTGCCCAGGTTGGGCTTGAATTTGAGATCCTCCTGCCTCAGCCTCCCAGAGTGCTGGGATGACAGGCGTGCGCCATCACACCCGGCTCAGAAGGCAATGTCTGGAGACCTCTGCATCTCATGCTGTTTCCTCCCCTCAGCGAGATCCTGCACGCAGATGCCCGGGGTGTGGGGTTGGATAAAGAGCCGACCCGCACCCGCAGGGCTTTCACCTGAATTGCAGCACTTTACTTAAGAGATTCCTTCCGTCTCCTTTTTCCTGTTGTTTTCTTCCTTTCTCGAGTTTCTCACTCACACTGACGAATGTGCAGGCCCACAGTGACTTGCAGAATTTCCAAAGGACAGAGCGAAAGGCCCGGGCTTAGGAGCCAGCAAGGGTCATCAATTACTAATGTGGTCGGCGGCGACGCCCGAGGGGACCCGACTATGCCTTTGGCGGCATCTGTGCCCTTGCCTGGGGCACAGCCCCAGCGCCTGGCACTTTGAAGTCAGAAACAAGGCTCTGTGTGAGTAAAATAAATTAATTTCCAAGAGACTGACAGCCGGGTGAGGCTGGTGTTAAGGAGGGAGGAATTTGAATTGAACACCATAGGGGGGAGAGGGGCGGGGGAGAGACCTTCAGAACCAAGCAGGAAAAGGGGTGACCGGATAGGCGGCGGGTGCAGAGCCCGGTCCTCTCCCCTGAAGTAGGCTACTTTGTGAGCTCTCCTTTAATGAGAACTGCACTTACTAATTTTACATTCTGCTTGATTTCAGTGAAGTGGCAGATGATGGAGAAACAGGAGCTTTGGCAATGCTAAGGAAGAGGCACGCACGGGGCGAATGGACTCTGCCAAAGGTGTAGGTGTGCACGCCTGTCACCCCGGCACTGTGGGAGGCTGAGGCAGGACGATGGTGAGTTCAACACAGCCTGGGCAATGTATGTAGTGAGGCTGTGTCTCAAAATTACATATACATAATATATATTTCACGGTTGTGGATGTGGCTCTGTGAGAAGTATTTGGATTGAATTCCTAGGGCTACAAGGTAAGACGAGGAGGATGAGGGGCAGGAGGCCAAGGAGGAGGAGGAGAAAGAGGAGGTAAAAGGGAAGGAAATGGAGGAGGAGGAATTGGCTTTAAAAGAAGAGGAGGAGAAAGAGAAGGAGGAGGAGGAGGAGGAGATGGCGGAGATGGAGGAGGAGATGGAGGAGGAGGAGATGGAGGAGGAGGAGGTGGAGGAGGAGGAGATGGAGGAGGAGGTAGAAGAAGAGATGGAGGAGGAGATGGAAGAGGAGATGGAGGAGGAAGAGATGGGGAGGAGAAGATGGAGATGGAGGAGGATATGGAGAAGGAGAAGGAGGAGGAGATGGAGGAGGAGATGGAGGAGGAGATGGAAGAGGAGGAGATGGAGGAGGAGGTGATGGAGGAGGAGATGGAGGAGGAGGAGATGGAGGAGGAGGAGATGGAGGAGAAGGAGATGGAGGAGGAGGTGATGGAGGAGGAGGAGATGGAGGAGGAGGAGAAGGAGGAGGAGATGGAGGAGATGGAGAAGGAGATGGAGGAGGAGGTGATGGAGGAGGAGGAGGAGAGGGAGGAGATGGAGGAGGAGATGGGGGAGAAGAAAGAGATGGAGGAGGAGGAGATGGAGGAGGAGGAGATGGAGGAGGTGATGGAGGGGGACGGGATGGAGGAGGAGATGGAAGAGGAGGAAATGGAGGAAGAGATGGAAGAGATGGAGGAGGAGATGGAGGAGATGGAAGAGGAGATGGAGGAGGAGGAGATGGAGGAGGAAGACATGGAGGAGGAGGAGATGGGAGGGGAGATGGAAGAGTAGATGGAGGAGGAGGTGGAGGAGGAGGTGATGGAGGAGGAGGAGATGGAGGAGATGGAGGAGGAGGAGATGGAAGAGGAGGAGATGGAGGAAGAGATGGAAGAGATGGAGGAGGAGATGGAGGAGATGGAAGAGGAGATGGAGGAGGAGGAGATGGAGGAGGAAGACATGGAGGAGGAGGAGATGGGAGGGGAGATGGAGGGGGAGATGGAAGAGTAGATGGAGGAGGAGGTGGAGGAGGAGGTGATGGAGGAGGAGGAGATGGAGGAGATGGAGGAAGAGGAGATGGAGGAGGAGATGGAGGAGGAGGTGGAGATGGAGGAGGAGATGGAGGAGGAGATGGAGGAGGTGATGGAGGAGGACACGTTGGAGGAGGAAACCCGGGTCTCCCACACGCGTTCTCCTTGAAGCCCGAGCTGCGCACAGTACAGTGCGGGCGCCGGGTCGGGGGTTGAGGCGTTGCTGAGTGTCTGCTGCTGCCGGCTGCGGAGGTGCGGGACGAGGCCCAGGCGGCAGGTGCCAAACCGGAAAAGGCCCTGTGGCAGAAGAAGACCACAGATGGGGGATGACGTCTTGTCCTGAGCTGATGTAACTGACAATGTCCTCATCATCTGCGAGGTAACAGAGAGCTGGATGGGGTTGGGCCTGACCCATGAGCAGCACGGTGTCCGACACGGGGAGCTCGTCCAGGTTCTCCAGTGGACGACGCCGTGGACTCAGGAAGGGGGGGTGGGGTCCGGGGAGAAGGGCGGGGTGGGAGGAAAAGGAAGTAAACGTGATGGAGATGCTGGATGTGTGTGCCGATTCGCCAAGATGAATGGTATTCTTATTATCACAAAAAGAATAAATATAAACCAGGGCTGGTGGCTCACGCCTGTCTTCCCAGCACTCAGGAGGCTGAAGCAGGAGGATCACCATGAGTTTGACACCAGCCTGGGCTATATAGTGAGTTCAAGGACAGCTTGAGGTACATGGGGAGACCCTGTCTCAAAAGACCAAAACAAAAAATGCATAAATTTATATTTTTATGTCTGAAAACATAGATGAATGATGATTGACTGATAAGAGATACATCATACATAATAGATGATGATGATTGATAGGCAGACAGAATACATAGACGTGACAGATACGGGGATGATAGATAGATACATATATAGATAGGTTGATAGAGGGACAGATGCTAGATAAAATGATAGTAGATATGTAGATCGACAGTGGATAGATAAATATGGATGGCAGGTAGATGACGGACAGATAGATGATCGGTGGAGAGAAATGATAAAGATGGAGATTCACAGTAGAGAGAGAAAACAGAAACAACACACAGAGAGATGCTATAGGGATGATCAAAATACACCGTAAATATTAAAACGTTAAAAGCTGTATTACAGTAAAAGACACGTGGCCATGAATCCCCTCAAAATCCTCCCCGGCTTTGCACACACTCATCCCACCGTCCTTGCTGCTTTCTGCAGCAGCTCTGGAGTCCTCTTTCCTCAGGGTCTTTCCCAGGTGTGATCAAAGACATGGTGACTGCTGCTGCTGAGCTCCATCCAGCAGAAAGGCAGCTCGTAAACACACGACGCTGTGTCCTCGTCCTCCTTAGTCACCAGATCTGGCACCGTGTGACTTCTGGCTCCTCCCCAAGGTCAAAATGACCAGGAAAGGTCAAAATTTTGAGTCCATTCAGAACATTGAGGCAGCCAGGATGGCGAAGCTAAAGACCCTCAGGACAGAGGACTCCAGAGCTGCTGCGGAAAGCGGCAAGGATGTGGGATGAGTGTGTGCAAAGCGGGGTGGCAGAGATTTTGAGGATTCATGGTATATTGATTTTACTGTAATTTTTATTGTTGTTTTCATTTTTAAATTTACTAGTGTATGTGTGTAGTACACCATGTTTGCATTCCTTGCGTGGTGTTGGTGCATGTAGATAACACATCTTAATTTCTTTTTTTGTCTGCTTCCCCTCTCCTACCTCCATCTCTTGATCCCCTTCCCCTTTGCGAAAGATCTCTCTCCCTACTTCTTGTTATCTATCTTCTACTTTGTGCTTTATTTGTACTTTGGGTTTCTCACAGAAGAGAAATCATATGATATTGAAACTTGTGTGTCTGATTTATTTCACTTAACATTATAGTCTCAAGCTGCATCCATTTTCCTAGAGACGACTCAAGTTTATCCTTCTTCGTGGCTGAGTAGTATTCCATTGTATGTAAGTATCACATTCTATTTGTCTGTTCATCTGTTGATGGACAAACAGACTGCTTCCAAAACTTAGATATTATGAACTGTGCTACTATAAGCATGGGTATGCAGGTGTCATGGTAATATGATATCCTTTTTAAATTTAAAAATTCACTGTAGTTTTTATAGAGGTGTTTCATTTCAGTAAAATGTTTATTTGTGGTGATTCTTTGGATGCATGCATAATGCACGTATGACCCCTACAAGGTCTTTTGCAGGCAGAAAGGTAAAGCGTGTGTTGATCTGTCACTTGGTCCTTTGCAATGTGCTGACCACGTTCCTACATTGCGATGGCAGCAGCCTCATGCAGACCTGCGAGCTGCATTCTAGGAGGAGTCCAGGGCCCCGGGAGAGGCGGGGACGGTGCGCACCACACGGGCTTCTCTGCAGCGTCCCATCCCAGACCCCAACACACCTGCTCCCTGATCGCTGCTCATCTGGGAAGGGGAAGCTGGCGTGGGAATTAGAGCTCCGGGTGCACAGGGGACAGAGAGACAGTAGACACAAACAGACAGACAGGTAGATGATGGATAGATAGGTAGGTAGATGGATAGATGGAGATAGGTGTGATAGATGAAAGGTAGATAGATAATAATTAAATAGCTGGCTGATTAGATGGATAGAGAGATGAGAGATAGATGATAGATGATAGATGATTAGATAGCTGGCTGATAGATGATAGGGACATAGATCGTTGTGATAGATGAGCAGTAGATACGGTATAATATGATATAGATGAACGATACGATAGGCGATATAGATAGATAGTAGGTACGTGGGTAGAGAGTAGATAGATGAGAGATGGATGATGCATAGATAAACAGGGACAGATAGAGCTGAGAGACAGATACGAGACACAGTGACACGTGATAGATATATAGATTATTAGTGATAAATGACGGATGTAAATTAGAGAAAGATAAATGATAGATATCCCAGACTGACGGATAAAAGATATATAGATGGACAGATAGAAGATAGGAAATAGACAGACACTGGTGGGAAGATAAATGATCCTTAGATAAATTGACTGATTTGTGATAGATACATCCGGATGTAGATGATGGAAGGAAAGAGAGAAGGGAAGGAAGGAAGGGAGGGAGGAGGGAAGGAAGAGAGGGAGAGAGAGAGGGAGAGGGAGAGAGAAAAGAGACCAAGGAAAAGGAGGACAGAAGGAAAGAGGAAGGGAATGAAGGGCGGAAGGAGGGAGGCTGAGGCAGGGAGGCCGAGGCAGACAGCAGCGGCCGGCCTGGCTGCCGGGCCGCAGTGCTCATCAGGGCGCCGGCCCCTCTGTGCGCCCCGGGCTTCTCCCCTTCCATCCACAGGAGGCCGCGGCCCCTTGGCCGGTTACTGCTCTCACTCAGCACTTTGAACCTGCCCGGATTGCCAAGGCCTGGTGCCACCGAACCGTCCTTCCCAGAGCTGTGACGCTCAGGCGCCTCCCTCAAAACGGCAAAGCCACGTCCATCCGTATTGTGCAGCAAATCCCGTCTTTCTGGCAGTGGCTGGGGTTCTCTGAGTCGTCTACTACCGTTTTATAACTTCCTGCAAGAAAGTATTTCAGCCCGCTTTGCTTCTTCTAAAAACTTACACGGGAAGAATCCCAGAGGCTCCCAGAAAATGACGGAACCAAATTGGATCTGTTCATTTCCATTTCGAAGGTTGCTCTGCAAGAGCTCTTCTACCAACTTTATTTTTGTTTTTTACCCTCCTCTTGCTTTCAGAGACAGGGACCCAGCTGTCACTGGCAGCGGAGAAGGACATTTTCTAGGACTGAGGAGGAAAAGCTGGTTGCATTTGCTCAGGATGGGTGAAGGTCAGAGGGAAAATTGGAAGCCAGAGGATGACATTTATATGAAATTCTGTGACCAGAGATGTTAGGGGGCAAGACTGGGAATAGAGAAGAGGTTGGCTTTCAGCTAGGGAAAGGTTTTAGGTTATTTATGGTCGTCTCAGGAAGCAGGGAATGTACCCAGATGCCACGATGGGTACCAAACCCCAGGGACGCTCAAGTCCCCCATAGAAAATGGCATAATATTTGCATGTAACCTACGCACAACTTTCTCTCTACTAAAATCGTGTTCAGATGGCTTGCGATACCTAACACAGCACATATGCTCTACAATATAGTTATTCTACTATGTTATTTAGGGAATCAAAGCGAGAGAGGAAAAGCTGCACATGTCAACCACAGATGCAATGATTTCTTCTCGGATATTTTCTATCGGTGGTTGGTTGCAGACGTATAGAGGCTGTATGATTCCAAATTCAAAAGCGTGAAAATCATCTCCATGGGGAATCCTCCCAGAGGCCCCGTCCAAAGTCCCAACCATCGGGGCCGCTGTGGAAACAGGGCGACTGCGGTCCACTGGGCAGGGCCATGGGAACCAAGGGATAAAGGACCCCTTGACACTCGTGAGGAGGGGTGTTCCTCGGTCAGTTCACAGAAAGGTTCAAACGAGCTGATATCACAAATATCCTGTCATGAAGTAACTGCTTCACAAACAACCTACACTTTCCTTGGAAAGGAAGCCAGTATCTGCATAATTTTTTTTAATGTGGGTACTGGGAGTCGAACTCAGGACCTCGCACTTGCCAGCAGGCACTTGTGCTGCTGAGTGACATCACCGGCCCATTCTTCGTATGTGGGTACCGGGAGTTGAACTCAGGACTTTGTGCTTGCCAGGCAGGTGCTTACGCCGCTGAGCCATCTCACCGGCCCATAAATTATTTTTGAACCAAAAAATAAACAAAAAAACAAAAGAAGCAAATGAAGTCGTGGGTTAGCCCATCACTATAACAGTGGGTAATCCCCAAACAGCCCACCCTGGGGCAGTTTCCCTCCCAAATGCTAAGCACGTAGCAGAGGTGGATGAGTCAGCTGTGACCCCCATTCTTGGAGAATCGGGGTGATGGTTGAAGTCTGTCTGAATTCATCATCATAACCACACGGTGAAATAACCTCCAGCTCAACGTTCTCTGAAAATACGATCTTCTTACCACACTGCAAATTTGCAGCACAGAAAAATGTGTCCCAAGGGGATGGTTCCTGAAGTCACTCACACATTCAGGAAGGGAAAAGGAAATATTCTGTACAGATCTGTTAATTTGGTGCCCTTTCCATCAACACACGCTACATGTGTGCCAACTCAGTGCTGGGTAGATGGGAGCAGCTTTTTGCTGCTGGGACAAAATACCTGACATCTGCAACCTAAAAGAGGAGAAGTTTATTTTGGCTCATGGTTTCAGAGGGTTTAGTCCATGGTCAGCTGCTCCAAGGTAGGAACATCATGGCGGACGGGCTTGGTGGAGGAGAGATGCTCACATCGTGGCAGCCACAAAGCAGAGAGAGAAGGAAGAGACAGAAAGAAAGAGGCTGGGGACGGACAGCATTGCCAGTGTCACACCTCATGACCCTTCCACCTGCACACAAAGTGTGCTTTACTAACATCCAAGGCATCTCTCAAGGCCACCAGGTTGATAATCAAGATCAGCCATCACATGGAGGAAGAAGAACATATAGGTTTGAGGTATTTCACACCCTTTCCATTATAAATATGTTATCGAGGTGAAATTCAAATGACATAAAATCAATCACTTAAAGAACTCTCTACACCCAAAACAATTTATTATCCCGAAAAGGAACCTCAAACTCATAGATTAGTTCTCTCACTAATCTAGTTTGTGTCTATTTCAATTTAACTACATGGCATATTTTGCATATGAGGCAGAGACTGGAGCAATGGAGCCGCAGCCCAGGGCCACTTGGAGCCCCAGAAGGAGGCAGAGGCAGGAGCATCTCCCCTGAATCCTGTGGAGGGAGCGCACCCCTGGGACATCTTGGTCTCAGACTTTGGCTTCCGGATCTGGAAAGAGGTTGAATTTCTATATTGCTTTGAGATTCCCAGTTTGTGGCCATTTGGACAATAAACTGTAAACCCCAGCGGGGTGTAAGAATTTGGGGTGGGTGGGAGACTTGTGCCTGAGGGGCAGCAGGGGTTGATGAGAAAAAATGCTTGAGATGTAGATTTGATCAGCGGAGTGGTCGCGTGGTCATTGGATACGCTATGTCTGCAGCGAGACAGTGGTAGCAGGTGGCTAAGTTAGGGAGGAGGACAAATTCGTTGGGGAAGAAAATGCCTACAAAGAGACTATCACTCCATCATCTGATTTCTCTCCACGTCCTGAAAAGGAACAATGTCTTCAAACTGCAGAAAGGAAATCAGATGAAAAATGAGCTTATGGAGTAATGGAGGGACTTCTGAAGCACTCAGGGTAAGGCAGCCAGCAACGCAGGCTAAGTCCGCATGAGTCCAAAAGATGCTCTCCCTCCTCGATCGTACGGAGCTCACGTGTAGGAAATATCTTCGCGGGGGTGCGAGTGGCAGAAATCAAGGCTCTTTCTAGAATGGGAAGATGGTACAGAGATGGAGAGAGAAACAGAGACAGAGAGAGAGAGGCAGAGACAGAGTCAGAGAGGAAATAGATGCTTATAGTTCATGAAATCTATGATACTAAATCTCAAATAAAATTGTGAAGTTCATCATGAAAGAAATGCAGATAAAAGTTCAAAAAAAGAGGGCTGAAATACCCAAAATGAATATTTGTATAAATAAATGGACCATTACACCAAAAAAGACATTGTAGTCATGAATTTGTAAGTTTCTAGTACCCGTTACCTTCAAAAATAAATACTCAGAGATTTTCACACCCCCCTACCCTGAAAAAATAGGCAGGACACAGAACACTTAGTGACATGATTAAAATCTTCATTCACATAAATCTAAGTATAGTTATTCCCCAGTGTTTTCAGGGCATTGATTCTAAGACCCACCTTAGATTTGGGTACAGACACCTAAATCTGAGGCCGCCCAATCTCATATAAAATGGCGCCATATATACCTACAATCGGCCCCTGTCCATCAGCTCCACAGGCATGAATTCAAGCAATGAAACACCAAAAATATTAACGAAAAATGGCATCAGACTGAATACGCACAGACTATGTTTCTCATCACAAGTCCTTGGACAACACAGTACTGCAACTATTAACATGGCGTTTGCATTGTATTAATTTTCACCAGTCGTCTAGAGATGATTTCAAGTATAAATGAGGACATTTATATGTGATATGCAAATATTATGCCATTTTATGGAGGGACTTTATTATCCAAGGATTTGGGTGTCCACCGGAGGCCTGGAACCCATCCAAATGGATAGCAAGGGATGACTTTATAAAGCCTGCTCTCCCTCCTGGGCATCTGGAGGTGAGCGTCTTTCCTCCACCATGTCCTTCTGCCATGATGGTCCTGCTTCGGAGCAGCCAACCATGGACTGAACCCTCTGAAACCACGAACCAAATTAAACCTCTCTTCTTTTAAGTCGTGGGTGTCAGGTACTGTGTCCTAACATTACAATTTTGGTGCCCCCAAACCAGAGAATGTACCTTTTCAAATCAACTGCCTGCTAACCTATAGTGGAGATCGAAGCCATCTTCTGAAATCACCAAAGAGTAAAATCAGAAGCATATAAAAATATGATACTTTGTAAGTCTGTACTCTTGGGAATGTTAAAGATACCCTATGTACCAACTCCAGACAAGAAATGTAAACGTTGTGTACTGCAAACAGGTACTAATAAAAAAAGAAACAAAACAAAAATATACCAATAATTTTTTAAAAATTACCCTTTAAAGGAAGCCATTGGTTGAAGAGGAAAGTTAAAAACGAAAGCACTGTATGTCTATGACATGCAGTTCAAGTGATCAGGAGAGAAATGTGTTAGTCCTGAATGCTATGACTACAAATAAAACTAAAATATATGTGGCCTGCAGAGAATTGAGATGTTAGATAACAGAAGCAAGAAGGAAGGCAAAAAAAAAAAAAAAAGGTGGGGGAAAGGAATGTATGCAAAAGTTACCAAAATGCAGTAAACACAAAGATCGGTAAAGGGTCTATGCCTAAAACTTAGCTGGTATTTCATTGAAGCCAGATTAGGATGTCAGAATTCCACAGATTTTTTACTGTGCACAAATGCCTTCCCCAACTCTAATGACACCAATATCAAAACTGCAAAGAAACTGGATCTTTGCTTAAGTCTGTAACTGAATGACAGCTTGAATTCCACACTGTGGGCAGTGTCTATTTAGCCCTGATTCCCACAATAGAATGCATAGATCTTGCAGTCCGCTCAGAAAACCCGGGTGTAATCACTAGTCATTCGAGAGATGCAAATTAAAACAACACTGAGATACCATCTCACCCCAGAAAGAATGGCTACTATAAAGAAATCAACCAATAACAAATGCTGGAGGGGCTGTGGGGAAAAAGGAACCCTTCTTCACTGTTGGTGGGAGTGTCGACTGGTACAGCCACTGTGGAATTCAGTGTGGAGATTCCTCAAAAAACTAGGGTTGGAGGTCCCATTTGACCCAGCTATTCCCCTTCTGGGCATCTTCCCAGAAGAATTAAAAACATCGTACCACAGCGATATATGTGCACCCATGTTTATAGCAGCACAATTTGTAATAGCCAGATCTTGGAAACAACCCAAATGCCCATCAACTGAGGAATGGATAAGAAAGATGTGGTATTTTTATACAATGGAGTACTATTCAGCCATAAAGAAGGATAAACTGGAGACTTTTATAGGTAAATGGATGCAACTCGAGAAAATACTCATAAGTGAAATAAACCGGACGCACATGTGTAAGCATCGTATTGTCTCTCTAGTATGAGAAACTGAAAGAGTAAATAAGATCCAAAATGTACAATAGATATGGTGAATCAAAAAGAAACTGGTCAAAAGGAAAGAGAGACTGGAATAGGGGAATAGGGAAAAGAAAGAAGGGAAAGGAAAAAAATTGTACATATATATAAGATGGTTAAGATAGATACACTACTAATTTTACTTAGTTCATTGAAGAGTAAGGTTTGTGGCAATAATGTTGGACAATTGAATGCTGATATCTGGTATCCTGAATAACTAACTTAAAGATAACAATACGTAATGCATTAACCATTGTTAACCTCCTATTACGTTGTTTTAAAAATTTGTTCTTTTTTGATTTGTTTTGTTTTTTCTTCTCTTTAAAAAAGAACTGCTCATTTGAATCATAAAAAAAAAAACAAAAAAACAAAAAAAACCCCGGGTGTAGATGGGGTGTGTGTTAGCATCATCACTTGATGGGTGAGTCAGAAAGACAGAAATACGATGGTTTAACTGTGGCATCCAGGGCAAGACTGGATGCATCATGAGGGGATGACGAACCGCATGGGGAGATGAGCATGGCGCACTCTTCTTCATCAGCTGATCCAGCACAGAGCCCCTCTCCAGCCTCCCAGAAAGTCCTCCCGGGAGGCCAGGTGTCTCTCGTATGGTCGTGTTTCCCAGTCACCAGGATCACAGGCACCCATCACGTGTGGCCATGATAAAGACATCCCCACATTAGGCTGGTATCCAGGCGAGGGAGCTTAGAAGCCACCGTGCCGCACACCGGACGGCCCTTTCGGGGTGTCTGCGACCTCACGAGGCCACATCCTCCGGTTCCAAGATTCAGCACCTGCTTTCTGCAAAGCCTACCACAGCCTTCGCCCTCATTAAGACTGGACCGGCATCCCGCTAGCCCTCGTGTACAGTGTCGTCAGGAGCCTGCGGAGCGGAAATGCAGGCACAGCTCACTGTACGACGCTTCACCTCTGGCCTTTGCAGAGCCTGCACTGTTTACAAATGCAGGCGTGCGGTGCCCCTGTGTGGAGCTCATCTGTGGGTTCTGTCTTTCCCCACACTTCACAGGACTGTTAGACTTTTAAAAAATAATAAAGTATTTCTGTTACAGGATATGCATTTTAAAAGATATGATGCTGTTGCAGTTAAAAGACTATAGTACAGTGTAAATATAACTTTTACGTGAACCAAGGAACCTCAAAATTTGTGACTCACTTTACTGGAATGCTGGAAGACAACACTTGCTCTTTCTGAGGTATGCCTGCATTCAATACTAATTGCTGAAAGAACAAAAGAATGGATGGATAGACAGATGCATGAATGGATGATGGATGGATGGAAAAATAATGGGTGGGTGGATGATGGATGAATCAATAATGGATGGATGAATAATGGAGGGATGAATGGATGGGTGATTGATGGATGGATGGATGAATGAATGGATGGATGGATGATGGGTGATGGATGATGAATAGATGGATGAGTGGATGAATGCACTGATGAATGGGTGATAGATGAATGAACAGATGGATAGGTGGATGATGGGTGGATGAATGATGAATAGATAATGAATAGATACATGAACGGATGGATGGATGGATGGATGATGGATGGATTAATGAATAAATAGGTGAAGGAGTCCTATTCCTTGCTGGATCCAAACGACTCTATTTTCCTTAGCATACAAATGCATCTGGAATCCATCTATTGAATCAGGGCTTGCTGGCCATCCTGGTATGCACATCGTCCTACTGATTCTCAAAACATCAGCTTTAGGATCATGCCCGCCATTCCCAGAGCTCAGCACGGCATGGCATCTGTTCTACTCACCCACTGACATGTGCATTTTCTCCAGCTGGTGTGAGGTGTCCCGCAGCTCCATGGAATAACGCGATCAGCTATCACGGAGCAAATGCTGGTCTCTCCAGATGCTTCCCATGGAGGAACAGCTGTGTAGGAGTTGTGGAACACAGAGGAGCAACTGGAGGTCAAGTCATACAAGATGGAAATTTTTGGGCCGGTGAGATGGCTCAGTGGCATAAGCGCCTGCCCGGCAAGCACAAGGGCCCGAGTTCGACTCCCGGAACCCACATACAAAAAAAAGGGCCGGTGATATCGCTCAGCGGCACGGGCGCCTGCTGGCGCACAAGGTCCTGAGTTCGAGCCCCGGTACCCACAAAAAAAAAAAGATTGAAATATTTCCTGGAGCGTAACTCCTCAGCCTGGGAATGGGCAGCATTGTTGGTGTTCTTGAATAAAGCACGAGATGCAGAAGGTCCTGCTGGCCAGGAGACATCCTGTTCCACCACGAAGAGCCTGCACTTGGAAGTATCTTTGTGATGGTGATCAGAGCAGCTGGGACTTGTGTACAGTATCTTCAAGCTGAAACAGCTCTTTGAGGATATGCAGATGTTCAAAGGGGGCGATCTTGCTAGAATTGAAGGTTTTGATTTATTTTGCAGTATAGTTCTGGTTATTCATACATCACACTGTGCTTCAGTGTTGGTTATAGGTAGGAAGAAATTCCATCCAGTAGCTCATTTGTCTGGGCTCTAGGGCTTGGCAGAAAAATCCTAGCAGTTCTAGGTGTCTGAAATGATCCTGGTGTAAGATGCCAGGTTTGGAAACTGTAGTTGCCATTTACCTGGCTCAGGACATCGCAAATTTGTCTCAACAAGAGGATAATTAGAAAAGCTCTCAAATAGTGATACCAAGAAGAATAAACTGTGGTTTTGTTTGGGTATGGGGTACATATCTGTCATTTCAGAAGTTCCCCAAGTGGGCAGACAAAACCCTTAGTGGACATGAAGATCATCCCAAACTATGACCGCACAGATGAAAGGCATGCTAGGGAGAAGAGGTGTCCTCAGCAGCTTGCAAGATTACTCCTTTCCCTTGATGATGAAAGGGGCAGAGAGAGCTACAGTCTTTGCAGGGCTAGTGGAAAATGAAACCGTGTCAGCTCCTCGTGCAAACTTAAGCATTTTAAAGATAGCAGCGGCAGAACCTTAAACTAACATGGCGCCCAGCTGGGCACTGGGCCTCCGATACCAGTCACATGACTGTGCAGCCTGGGGCGTGGGTAACAGAAGCTACAACCCCTACAGTTGTCCAGACCCCCAGACACAAACTGCGTGTCTTCTGGGGCCCCACGGTGTCTGGTCTCTGTCGTGTGCAGGAGCTGGGTATAATGGCGGTGGACTACTTCCAAACAAGATCCCATTCCCACGTTCCCATGGTCATAAGTTTTGGGGGCCACCATTCAATCCACTACCATTGGACCCAGCTCCCGGGACTCCAGGAGCCCCATAGCTGATGGTTTCTTCAGTCCAATCTCTACTTTCATGTCTACAAGGGCTATTTCTCTTCTGAAATCATGTTTCTAATAAAGAAATTGCAATTACATGAGGACCCTCAAGGGTAGTCAATGGTGATCTCCTCCTGCCAGAATTCTTAACTGTAGCTACAAAGGTATTTCCCAAATAAAGTCATTTTTGCAAGTTTGATGGATAGGACTAGGCACGTCTTGTCGGACTCAGCATTCCATTCTTTACACTCTCTGCCTGAAATCCCAGGGCTACCAGGCCACACACACTTGCAGGAGTGGAGAGCAGCGTGAGGTGCCGAGTGGGAGAACTGGTCACACCTGTAGACCAGGAGGGTGACGGCCAAATGTCCACCTACAGAACTATGCGGGGACAGGATTGCCACGGTCATCTAGGGAGCTATATTATAGTGAATGTGGTTGTGATGATCCAGGAATCATGGACTGATGGCTACCTGAGCTCTGAAGAGAGGATGGAACCAGAAGAGAGGGCTGCAGGCGCTCACACAAGGGTGGAGAACAAGGGACAAGGCCACCTGGGGGCACTGCATGGTTCATGGGCACCAGGGAGCCAAGCCATGCGTCCTGTCCACAGAGTCCCATGGGATACTGACCCGTCCACTAGCCATGTGTCCTGACCACAGAATCCCATGGGACATCGTCCTGTCCACTAGCCATGTGTCATGTCCCCAGAATTCCATGGGACACCATCGTGGCCCCATTCCTATCTCTGTCCTGCAGTCCTCCAATGACACTGTACAGACATTCTAGTCACAGAATTCCATGGCCATGCTGTCCAAGACCTGTCCTTGTCCTTCCACATCCCATGGTGACAAGACCCATTCATTTCCTCCTGTACCCTATGATGACATCATCCAGGCCCCATCCTTGCCTCTGTCCCATGGAGTCCTCTGGTGACCCTGTCCTGGCCCTGTCCTTGCCTCTGTCCCATGGAATCCTCTGGTGGCCCTGTCCTGGCCCTGTCCTCCTGATACCCTCTGGACCAACACCTGGCCAGCATGGTCGAACCTCATGGTGCCTCGTGATGCTTGTCATGGGGCTTTCTGTATTCTGAATGAGGTCAACCAGAGGGTGACACTGCGTCCACATGACCAGTCCTACAGCCTGATGTGTGAGGACCCTCTCTCCATGTCTGGGACTCAGAAGTCCCGTGTGGCTCTCTTGAAACATGAGTCAGCATCTTGGCAAAATGAAATATGAGAACCCACGACACCGCCCAGTTCCCAGATAGGCCGGTGTCTCCCCAAGAGGCCTGGTCTCACCGCACCCTTGGTCTTCTCCTGTCCCTCCATGCCAACCAAGGACGACTGCACATTTAGTTGGAGAGATTTAATTTTCATGGCACTTGTGTGACAATTTGGCATTTGGGAACCACCTACATGGGTATGGCCATCTCTACCACTTCTTTGGATGTTGAATTCCTGCAAAGATTAAGGCAGTCAAACCAAGACTTGAGGAGCGAGCCCTGGGGGCGGGTGAGTGCCAGAATTACACGCATCCTGGTTCTCCGAGTCCTCCTGGCGACACAGTTATTCCAAAATGGCGCCACGTGTCACGTCAGTGATTCCCGTCATCTGACAGCTTTTGGCCCACAGTTGTCGCTGAAGCTTCTGGTCATAGGTGACCTCAAGGGACTTTGTCTCTTTCTCGTTGTACAAGTAGCGGCCACCAACTCCTTCCAGCTCTGGGCTGACTGCTGCGTAGACAGATGTCCAGGAGCCTTCATCGGGGGTCTGTGGAAAGAAGGAAAGCACGTCAGGTTGTGTCGAGTTCAGAGCAAGGCACGGAGGACTCTCAGAACTCACAGGGATATTACAGGGAGGCGAGTGTGTTTGTGGGCTGGTAACACTATGCAGAAGGCAGGAAAGAGCAGCCTGCCCAAGCCAGGATTCCCTATGTGGGCTTCCTCTCAACAGGCCATGGCAGCAAAATGCACCCTCGTGGGTAGCATTTCAATGGCAGATTGATCTTTCTAAGTAAGAACATGCATCCTGAAATCTCCATTGTATAGACTTAATTCGCCAACTCTTAGGAAACAGAGTTCTTAAAGTCAGTAATTGACTTGAAGGCGGAAGAATGCATGTTGACCTCGGAGTTTAATCAGCAATATCGAGCAATTAGAAGAAGCATCTTAGATCAGAAAGATTCTTGGTTTCCTATTCCACCAGCCAACTAAGGGCTGGGATGGTACGCTCAGCGGAAATGCTGTTCAAAGAGGAGCTTGGAGAGCAGGAAAAAGAGATGATGAGAGGTTGGGGATTTTTCTCTGGTGCTAAGCAACAGCGATGGAACACAGCAATGCAGCACACTTTCTGTGTGTCGGGAGCTGGCCCTGAGTGTAGTCAGCGGAGATGTTAGAGGTGCACAGGGTACTCAGAAGCTGTAGCAACTGGATGGCCTTTGGGGCCAGGGTTGAAGAACACAGGAAGCAACAGAATTTCCTAGTTCCTACATACCAACAAAATTCCCTCTTAGTGTCTGTGTTAGTCAACTGTGTGTGTTGCTGGGACGAAAATGCCTGTCCCATGGGATTCTGTGGACAGGACGCATGGCTGGGGACAACTTAAAGGAGGACAGGTTTAATTTGGATCAAAGATTCAGAGGGTTCAGTCCATGGTCGGCTGCTCCATGGCAGGAACATCATGGTGGATGGGTGTGGAGGAGGAAAGATGCTCACATCATGGCGGCCAGGGAAAAGAGAGAGGGAGACAGAGAGAGGGAGAGAGAGAGGGAGAGAGACCAGACATATACCAGGGACAATAAACCCTTTTAGGTCACACTCCAGTGACCTACTTCCTCCAATGAGGAAGCATATTCAGCTATGAACTCAATGGATCACTCCATTCGCAACCCATGATCTGATCATTTTCCAAAAAGCCCCTCCTCTGAACACATGAGCCTTTGGGGGGATATTTTTTACTTTAACCACATCAGCTTCTTAGGATCATGAAAAAGTAATTTCTGGAATTTATCCCTTGTAATACACTTTTGGAAATCCACTCAATGCGTGCAAACCTGGACAATCTTATGTGCCCCTAAATGTCTGAACTTGGGAAAATGCCCAGGCCAGGTGGATTTCTCAACTCTACAGAATCACCCAACAAGCGTCAATGCTGCCATTGTAAAAAGACCACCTTCTCCCCCACATCCAGCCTTTCAGACATGTGACACATCTACTTTCTAAAACTATAATGGGATAGCACTGAAGACACTTCGGCTAAACCTTTCCTTTGGCATAACCGGATTGTACACAAAATGCAGCAACATGCTGCCATCCTACAGCGAAGAAATAGATTAACTCAGGCAACATGAAGAAGCTGGCGTCTTCCACCAAGACAGGGAGGTTCTGCAAAACAGTCGAGGAAGGGAAATGTGCATTATTAGAAATTCCTGTGTTTTGGGATGGAATTGAGCAGAAGTAGATATGGGGGTGGTGCTCACGGCAGGAGAAAACTGTTACAGGGCACTGAACCTTCGCCATCTCAGCAATGCATTCTTCCATCTGGACTTCAGTTCTTTTACCTAGGAGGTATTGCCCCATCTCACCTGTGTCCTCAGGCTACTTCACTGAAACATACTGAGCTGATCCATCTTTCTTATTATTTTTTATTTTTTATGTGGGTACCGGGAACTGAACTCAGGACCTCATGCTTGCTACCAGGCGCTTGTTCCACTGAGCTATATCACTGGCCCTTTTTTTCCTTTTTATGTGGGTACCAGGAGTCGAACTCAGGACCTCGCTCCTGCCAGGCAGGCGCTTGTGCCGCTGAGCTATCTCACCGGCCCTGATCTATCTTTCCAAGATGGCGGCACTGACTGCCATATGGTGTCCTCCCCCAGCAGGTGTATTGCGATTCAGTGAGGATGCTAACTGCCCACGGTGAACATCACTCCTTACATGTGCTGAGGACTCAGTTTTCCTGACTTGCTCCTATTTCCAATGCTGGCCACGAGTATTGGGGTCCTCAGGCCATGTAAGGTTCCGACTGACTGACTTTCAATTCAGGAGTACCCCACCCATCTTGGGTTTCACGATTAGCTAGGAAGACTCAGGGAACTCAAGCAAATGGTACAAATATGATTACAGTTTTCTTACAAAAGGTACCGAGCAGGAAGAGCCACATGGAGTCATACGCAGGGCTAAGTTGGGAAGGACGTCAACTACGAAGCTACTGAGGCTTCTCTCCATGGAGGCAGGCTTACCTCCAGCACACTGATAGGTTCACCAATCAGGAAGTCCCCCGAAACTTTGGTGCTACCAACTGAGTGTGTGTCCTCCCAAAATGGCTATGGTGAAATCCTCACCCAAGGTGCTGTGGCCAGGACTGGGGTTCTGGGAGGTGCTGGGGTCCTGAGGGTGGAGCCTCATGGATAGGACCTGCGTCCTCATCACAGAGACCCAGAGAGCTCCCCGCCCCTTCCACCACGTGAGGACACAGCGAGAAGGCGCCATCTGTGACCCAGGAAGCAGCCTCACTAGACACGGGCTCTGCCACGCCTGGACCTTGGGCTTCAGCCTCCAGGACCGGGCCACTGAGGTCTGCTGTGTGTCAGCCGCCCAGGCTGTGGGATTGCATATGGCGGCCCCGATGGACTAAGATAGGGAGAGACCAGCGCAGTGGACTTCAGCCTCCAGGACTGGGCCACTGAGCTCTGCTGTGTGTCAGCCGCCCGGGCTGTGGGATTGCATATGGTGGCCCCGATGGACTAAGATAGGGAGAGACCAGCGCGGTGGACTTCAGCCTCCAGGACTGGGCCACCAAGCTCTGCTGTGTGTCAGCCGCCCGGGCTGTGGGATTGCATATGGCGGCCCCGATGGACTAAGATAGGGACAGACTAGCACAGTGGACTTCAGCCTCCAGGACTGGGCCACCGAGCTCTGCTGTGTGTCAGCCGCCAGGGCTGTGGGATTGCGCATGGTGGCCCTGATGGACTAAGATAGGGACAGATGGAATAAAACGTGTATAGTAACCCATCCATCCACACATCCACCCATGCACCCATCCATCCATGCATCCATCCACCCATCCATGCATCCACCCACCCATCCTCCCATCCACCCATCTATCCAATCCACTCACCCACCCATCCATTCATGCATCCATCCATGCATGGGTCCATCCAACCATCCCTCCATCCATGCATCAATCCATGCATGCATCCATCCACCCACCCATCCATCCATCCATGC
Organism: Erethizon dorsatum; assembly: GCA_028451465.1. Lineage (NCBI taxonomy): Eukaryota > Metazoa > Chordata > Mammalia > Rodentia > Erethizontidae > Erethizon > Erethizon dorsatum. The sequence continues at coordinate 1,555,141 of CM051843.1, forward strand.
TGTGCTTGGGTCTTTCTCTAGGGAAGACTCACATCCAGGAGGATGTTTTATGGGTCTCTCCCACCTGCTCGATGTCTCTCTGTCTTTCTCCTCATTTTGCTGCACCCAACAGGATCTGGCTTTGAGGTCCAGCACTCTCCCTCTTTCCACAACCATAACTTGAACTTGGACCATTATGGCTTCTCCCTGAATCCAGCCCTGTTCCATCAGGCAGGGGCATCGAGTTCCTGTAGATTCCTCACTGGGCTGGTAGAATAGGAGGAGCCTCCAGTCAGCCCTTTGGCAGAAGCCACCTGCTCCAATCTTGTTCTCTGGAGGATGCTGGTAAGCCAGAGACCCACGACGCCGAGGCATCAGGGCTCCACGCACCAAACGTCCTGCCTCTGAGCTGGTGGCACAGCACGTCACCCCATGTGCACAGCACCCCCATTCAGGCTGCAGTGGATCCCTGGGATTCGCTTCTGGGCCACTGGATTGGAGACTCTCACCTGCTCTCTGATTAAAGGCTTTTTCCTGAATCTCCGTGAACACCACTTGGGTACTTCTACGGCCCCAGATTGGAAAGATCGTCCTGTGTGGGTAGCAGTGGTGGTGACGCACACATCTGATTGGTACGGGAGGGCAAGGTACTGCCGGCCCCATATGAGGGAAATGACAGCAAGGGCCCTGTGCAGCTACTGCTGGGGACGTGATTGCTTGACAGTGGCTTTCTATAAGGATCTCGCATGAAGGTGTGTGCTTACCCACAAATTCACACACATGCAGGCTCACTGATGTGCTTCCATGAACACACGTGCACACACACACACACGTGCTCGGTCATGTGTATGTAATGTGTTCATATCCACACATACAAGCATACACACACTCATATGCATGTGCACACATGTACACATGCACACAGGCAGATTATGCAAAAGCATGTAGGCACATGTACACCTATGCGTACGTTTGTGCATGCACAAACTTACATATACACAATGTACACGTGTAGAGTCCAACTCATCACTCAAATGCATACCTACAAGTGCACACACGTACACATTTGTGTGGCATACTCATGTGCACACCCATGCACGGGCTTGCACGTGTGCACACACATGCACTTATATGTATGCAATGCTCATGGGCACAATTGCACACACATACTGAAACACAGGTTCACACCCACACACCCACAGGAACACTTGCTGCCTCATATTCTTATACACATGCAAGTGCTTACACACACACATGCACAAAATCCTCATTCACAGGCACACACAGGCATGCACACATGCCATTTCTGTGTGCACATACATGTGCACTTCCTCAGACAGATGCACACCCTACACTGTACACACGCATGCTCACACGCACGCACACACTCACTCAGGGAGCCCTGCCTGGCTGACAGGACCAGGCAGGAGACGCATGTCTGCCCTCCAGTGCTCGCTCGGTCAGCTCGGTTAATTATCTCCGTGCAGCCCCGTCTGTGTCTCCCCCTCGAAAGCAGGATCGACATGAGGTTAAAAGAAGCAACCACCAATCACCTGCAGAACTCTCTCCAGCCTGGGGCTTCTAATGAAGACGAGGGAATGAGATCTAATCTGTGATTCTTTAATCCCTAAATGTTTTGACAGTCACGAAAAAAATGATTTCATTCATTTATTCTTGCTGTCGCCCTCTTAATCACCACACGTCACAGTAATTCTGCATCCCGCCCGGGTGGGTGCAGGGCATGCGTGATAAACACTGCAATGCACACGTGTGTGTGGGCTCACACTCATGCCCAGGTGTGAATACTCACACACAATCACTCATACGTACACACACCCACTCATGCATGCACATGCCCCACACACCCATACACGGGCATGCAATGACTTGCATGCTTGCACACACGTGCTCACACACATGGACCCATCCAGATGTGCACACACAGATGCACAAACACACTCGTGTACAACAGTCCCCACTGGTATAGTTGGGGTGTTGCGTGCACCCCAAAGGCGCTATTGGGCACTCTGGCTGTAAGCTTCATTACCCACTTTGCTGGGTCAGGAGCTGACAGGGGACACGCAGAGCACGCTTCAGGACGTGTGGGTCTGCAGGCATCCAGGAGGTGTGAGCTCGGGGACTCTCCGGTCCCCAGCCCCTTCCTCTTTGGCTCTGCCTCCCGGCTGCTGTGGCATGAACTGTTCTCGACCACCACGCCCTTTGCCATGACGGTTCTGCTTGGAACCTGTAGACGGTGCACTGAAACACAAGCAAAGTACAGCATGGCCCTTCTTCCCCTCTCCACTCCTGGCTGTGCCATGAGTGGTTTTGCTCCTCCAGATGCCCCCACCACAACAGGCTGCCTTCCCTGAGGTCCAAACATTCATGGACCGCAACCCACAATACTGGGAATAGAAAGAAACCTTTCCTCGTCATGAGCTGACTACCTCAGGTATTTGGTAACGGCAATGGGAAGCTGACCTATACACCCCTCATCCATGCTTTTGCTTTCTGTGCTTTTAATTGACCATGGTCAACTGTGGTCAGATGAATGGATAAAGAAAATGTGGTGTTTACACACCATGGAGTACTACTCTGCCATGAAGAAGGATGAACTTGAGTCATGTGTAGGAAAATGGATGCACCTTGAGACCATGACGTTAGGTGAAATAAATGAGACAAGCAAGCTTCAGTATTGCATGCTTCTCCTATATGAGAAACACAAAGTATTATGTAAACAAAGAGCAAAATAAAAGATAGATAATAGGAAGTAGGGAGATAGATCTTTTACAAATGGGAAGGGGACCAAGAGTTGGAAGGAGGAGGGTGGAGTGGGAGAGGTAGGAAACAACAATAACAACAACAAAAGAATTAAGTTGTGTTATGTAGGGGCCAATGAGGTAGCTCAGCAGCATAAGTGCCTGCCTGGCAAGTGCAAGGTCCTGAGCTCCACTCCCGGTACCCACATTAAAAAAAAAAAAAAAAAAAAAAAGTTGTGTTATGTACATGCACCAACTTCTCATGATAAATGCAATCTTTCTGTACTGCAAACATGGACTAATTTATTTTCTTTTTTTTTTTTTTTTTTTTGTGGGTACCGGGGGTCGACCTCAGGACCTCGCATGCCAGCAGGTGCCTGTGCTGCTGAGCGATATCACCGGCCCCTTTTCTCGTATGTGGGTTCTGGGAGTCGAACTCGGGCCCTCGCGCTTGCTGGGCAGGTGCTTATGCCGCTGAACCATCTCACCGGCCCCAACATGGACTAATTTTAAAAAGTATGTAAAGAATTATTAAAAAAAAAGAAACGCAGTATTAAGCAGTAATATATTGAGACAGCGCTGTGTGTAGCATTGGCAACATGCATGGGCCCCGGCATCCAGCCAGGTCTTAGAGTGCACCCTGCACGGATGGGGCACCTCGGCACGCACATACTGACACACTCACGTGCAAGCCTAAATATGCTCCACGAGCACACACACCATCTCACACAGGTGTCCTCAGCGTCTTTTTGGGTGGGGGTGGAGAGACAGGAAGACACTAAGGACTTGGAGATCTGGGCCCTGAGTTCAAATTCCTGCTCCAAAGCTTGTTATGCTCCAAGTCGGCCTCCTCCTTTGAGCGTCCGTCCTCCCTCCGTATCCTCCTCCTCCTTTTCCTCGTTTTCTTTGTGTACTGGGGATCGAACCCTGGACCTTTGCACTGAGCTCCATCCTCAGCTCCTTTTTATTTAATTTTTATTTTAAGATGTGGTTGAGCTAAATTGCCGCACATGTTGTCCAGGCTGGGGTCACATTTGTCATTGTCCTGTCTCAGCCTCTCAGGGGGCTGGGATTGCAAGCAGACACCAGCACGCCCAGCTGCTTTTTGATTTATGATGGAGTTACACCCCAATAAACCCAACCCGCACTGAAAATATCCTAAACAGGTAGGTGTGGTGGTGCACCCCTGTAATCATAGCACTCGAGAAGCCGAGGCAGGAGGAGTCCCTGTTTCTGGCCCAGGGACTCTACCTAGAAAACCACTCATTTATACCCATTTTTTCCACGGGTCTGTAAACTGCATACTATGGGTGAAATTCAACCCAGGCCTGATTCACTTGACCTGAGTGGAGAATGAAAAAAAAGAAGCCCCCCAAGAAGCTGTGGGCCACCTGCAAAGGTAAAATTGTTTTCTGTGTGGACACCTCCAGTGCAGACCAGTGAGCTATGAGGGTGGAATTTTAACAGTGCGCCCTGCGCGGCGGTAGTGGGTAGGAGCTATCTGCCTGCAATTTCTCAGGACGGTGGAGCGCTCTTTCTGACACCTCAGGCTGAGAACTGACGGCAGCACTGGGAATTCAAGACGTAGTTTCTTAAAACCGTGCACTTTGTGGTATAAATGCAGGAACCGGGAGAGGAAGGTGGGAGGGGAAGAGAAGAAGGAAGGATACAGATGTGACAGATGTATGTACTGATTTCCCACAGCGGATTTACTGTGTATGGCAACACGTGAGGATAAAATAAATGCATATATAAATAAATTAAAGCATAAAAATGGATAACGTATCCAATTTATCTGGAGCTTTTGAGACTTGGAAGAGGACAATGTACAGTCAAATCCAAGAAGGTAGTGCCCCTTTACGCAAAATATAAATGAAGAGGGAAGTAAAAGATAGACAATAGGAAGTAGGGCGATAGAACTTTGTCAAAGGGGAAGGGAACTGAGAGACGGAAGGAGGGACGGGGAAGAAAAAGGGAATTAAAACGTGTTTTGTGCGTGCACCAAGAACTCCAAGCAAGGAATGCAAACATTACGTACTGGAAACATTGATTAATAAAAATAAAATGAAAATAAACAAAGGCAAAGGAATCTTTCAAAGCCCAGACCCCAGTTGGAGGACCAAGGGAGTACAACACTTGTTTTTGTATTCTTTTGTTTGGTTTTGTCTTTTGGTGCATACTGTGCGGTAGGTGTTACTGGGGATTGAGGCCAGGACCTCCACACTGAGCTGCATCCCCTGCCCTTTTTATTTTTATTTTGAGCCAGGTTCTTGCTAATTTGCTAAGTTGCCCGGGCTGGGCATGTACTTGGCATTCTTCTGCCTCAGCCTCTCAGATTGCTGGAATCACAGGTGTGCACCACCGTGCCTAGCTAAGTGTATCCCTTTTAACAGGTGCAAGGGAACCTTTGAAAACTCAGAACCCTGCAGGGGGACCACAGGACACATTGCTTTGTGTTTAGAGTTAAATCTTCAGGAAGCCACTCCAAACCAGAGGCAGTAGTTGCTAGAAATTATGCACAACAAATGTTTAATAAATGCTCACGCATATTTTTGTTCGCTTTCAGGCACATAAATGTCATTTTTAAGGTAGCCTCCACCATCCTAAAATTTGCAACACACAGAGGCAATGGTTGGGCTGAGTCCACGGAAAGCAAAGTCGGTAGAAGAGAGGATGGAATTTAGAGTGTATTAAACAGCTGCACGCAGGGGACAGTTGGAGGACGAATACAGGCCTTGTAATGAATGCATGAGTGAATGGGAGGCACCAGAACAGTGAAGGTGGTAGCTGACACACTGGAGAAAGGTCAAAGACAGAAACAATCTTTTGGAGCTAACAATTCCACTTCTGGAAATATAAGCAAAAGAAGAGAAAGCAGCAACTCTAAGAGAAATCTGAACACCTGTATTTGGAGCACAGCAACATCACACACCATGGCCAAGAGGAGGAACCAACCCAAGCATCCAGCCATGGAGGAACAGATGAGGAATTTGCTGGCTAGTCACACAATGGAATATTACTCAGGCTTGAAAAAGGTATCCTGACATTCACCCATAACATGAGTGAACTGTGAGTATATTATGCTCCGCAGAGTAAGCCAGACACAAAAAACAAATATTGTACAATTTCACTTATATGAGGTTCCCAGAGTCATGAAATCCAGAGAGACAGAAAAGAGATGCTTGGGCTCCAGAGTTTGGGGAAAGTGAAAAAACTGGACCTTAGTTTTTAATGGGAGCAGTTTGAAAAAATGAAGAGTTCTGCAGGTGCATGATGGCAATGGTTATGCAACACCGTGAATGTGTGCCATGCCACGGAACTGTGCACTAGAAATGGGTAAGATTTTGTGTCAATTAAAAAAAAAAAATCAGGCCAGTTGGTGAGATGATCCCGGAATAAGAATGAGGTCTGCTAACAGGGACAGCGGGTGGTCACGTGGAGGTGATATTTCTGTTCAGTACTAAATGAAAGGTAGGCGCAAAGCTCGCAGGCATCTGTGGGAACAGGTCCTTGGGTGTCACCATTACCCATGATGTGTCAGCTTGTGTGGTGTAAGAACCACCTAGCAGATTATAAAGCACAATTCTGGGCATGTCTGTGGATGATTGGCATATAGGCCAGCAAACCAAGGGGGGAAAACCCACCCCGGATGTGGGCGTCACCAACCAATAGGCTTGTAGCCCGGATGTGGAAAAAAAAGGGAAAGGAGGAGGAAGTGTCGCCATTTTGCAAGCGCTCTCTTCTTCCCCGGTACGTGCGTCTTTGCTGTTGTTTCCTGTGTATGTCTGTCTCCGGGTGTCCAGTATCTTTACCCTTCCAGTGCAAACTCACACTGCAGCCTTTCCAGGGAGCGGCCAGGCCTTCAACCTCGCTGCATTCCCCAGTCTGCTCGTTCTGCAGATTTCGTGTTGGACCCAGCAGCTCCCGGATCCTTCAGTTCTCCAGTGAGCGGCCATGGTGGACTCTTGGCTTTCATCCTGCCAGCCTACTGGGTAAATGCTCCTGACTAATGACACACACGTCTGTGGTTGATCCAGTTCCTCTGGAGAGCCCTCACTAACGCACTGGGCAGGGGGTCACAGTAGAACAAAGGGTGGTGTTCCTGCCAGGAGATTCGCTGCAGAGGAGACGAGGGTAACGGATGGCACCGTGGTCACGGTGGGAGGTCATCGGAGGGGGTTCTGCTTCTTAGGGTGTGGGTGTCGGAGGTCTGAATGCTGCTGGGAATAATCCAGGACAAAGGGGAGGCTGGTGATACTGAAGCAGGATCAGAATTGGGCGTGTGCCCTTGATTTGATTAATTAAAGCCCTATGCTCTCAGCTCATCAATCCGACATGCAATCATCTAAGGCGGCCTTCTTCACGACAGCGCCAGGCTGATGGAGGTGCAGGTGCAAGCGAACTGGCCGCATCCATCTAATTTATTAGACTGGCGCTGCCGTGATTCCAAGGTGGTTCTTCCCCTCAAAACTTCACTGCTGTTTATGTCCCCGTTAGGCAGGTGGACTTGACCCGGTATGGAACATGATTAGGTTAGATGAGGTCATCGATCAAGGTTATGCAATCCTGGCGTGCTTAAGAGAGAGCCCGGGCACATGCGTGCACACATGCACAATGTCACACGCCACCCACACCAGAACATGTGCACTTTGGAACAGAATCATGAGCTGCCATAAACCTGATTTTCTTTGACTTAAACAATGGTGGCTGGGTCCTTGGGTAATTAGCAACGGAAAACTGCAGGAGACTCGGGTGCCCTCTGCACTGTAAATCCATCCTCTTTAAATGGAGATCGGACGGCAGGATTTCAGGCAGACCTGGGCTGGTTCGCGCTGAGCTCATACAAACAGTCTGCCTTGGAAATCACTCTTCCTCAGGGAATCCATCCATCTGGAGAGAATGGGGCTGCAGAAAGGGCTGGCGTCCCCTGAGAGGTGCTTATTTCTTGTGTCATCACTGGGTTTGACGGACGAAACTGCGGATCCCTGCCAGAGGAAGAGCTGCCCTGGCTGCCCCTGAGAAGGTTAATGCCCATCCAGGCTGCAGCCCAGAGGCATAAACCTGTGGGTGGTCTCGATGCGTTTGCAAAAACAACAAATCACGCTCATCCTCTCTTTATAAATGCATAAGCCTCCTCGTTTTTTTTTTTTCTTTTTTTTCAGATAGCGAATGCCTGCTCAGGGCCAGTGACCTTGAATTTGGAATCAAGCCTGAGTTTGAGGATGAGGCAGAGAATGGATGCTCCAGAGGGCTCTCTGGGATATAAAGGGACACAAAGACCCACAATCACACAGGTTCTCAGCAGGGACTACCGGCATGCCCTTGATATATGACACACCCACACAGATAAGTAATGCACACACACAACTATTATAAAGACAGAATCCCAGCTTTCTGCTATCTGAAACGCGTCTTACTTCATTCCCGTGCAAATGAATATTCTTCTACTACATAATTTAACATTCTCCTAATTCTCTCTCTTATTTATAAAGGTGCGGTACCCTGGACAATGTGCCTTGCGGTTATTTTCAATCCAAATTTGTAGCTGATGATCAAACGATCAGAATATGATTCATGGGGTTGGAGTCCCACCTTGACTTTTGAATATTAAAGAAAGACAGAGAAAAAAAAAGTCAATCAGTGCTGTGCTGGGAAGTTAAAGGCATGGTAAGGATTCTGGGAGGGATGTGGATTTAGTGCAAAAGCGATGGGAGAGTGTTGATGTTTTGCTGGTGAAAGGAGTTAACATTTGGGGGAAAAAGTATTTCGAAAGTTTTCTTGCTAAAGAATTTAGAAAAGCAAAGATGGCTTGTAACGAAAGCAAATTGGAAAGAAAAGGAGCTGAGAGAAAGAAATTGGCAAGAAATCAGAGGGCGACTCATTTCATTACCAAGTTTCAGCTGAAATCAAGAGCGCCTCGCAGAACACAAACCTAGAGAGGAGAATTGGTAGGCGTTCTCATTAATTCCATAACTTCACAAAACACGTAATTATCTCGGGAGAAAAGATGTCAAACCGACTCGGGAAGAGAGAAAAAGATCTGAACCCGGCCACAGCAAGCAGGAAAGAAATTCCGAAAACTGACTCGGAATCACTCTGCCGGAAACTCCCCGCTCCGGAGAGAGTTTAGAGGCAAATGGTTCCAATGTTCAAAAGCATCTACTTTTCTCGATAATCTAACAGCTGTGGAGCAGATGGAAATAGAAGGAAAGGTCTGTCAATTTTTTTTTTTTTTAACAAATGTTCAACACTTTAGCATCCACAGCTGACATGGACAGGACAGAAAGGAAAATACGGATTTTGAGTAACCGTCGCCGAAGATGAAAAAACCGACTCCTGCCGCCCATTCCAGGATGATGGGTGAGGAGGCTTCTAAGGCTGTAAAATCATTCAGGTTTAGGGAATTAAGCAAAGCAAGGGCCCACCATGAAGAGTCGCAGCGAAGAAAAACATCATCATCTGTCTAAATCAGAGCCAGCGAGGCTCTGGCATGAAGGGAGAGAAAGGCAATGGGTTTGTTTGGCCTCTGGGCACAGGTCCATGTCCACAAATGGGTGAAAGTCAATGAATGAGTACGGCTGCGTGCCAATAAAACTTTATTTATATAAATGCAGGTGCCAGTCTGGAGCATAGCTTTCTCAACATTTTCTGGAATAAAATTGAACAATGATACTTTCTTTATTTTAAAAGTAAAGCAGGAATAATATGCAAAGTAGTATGTACTAAATTATGGTGTGCAAATAATAACACACGTATGTGTTGTGGAAGGCAAGTGTTGAGTATTTTTGCCCCCCCCCATAGAAAATAAAATCACTGGGGCCACCTAATGATAGACGATTTATTTTTCTTCGACGTGTTCCTATAACACTGCGGCAAGGGGTGCAGCATTCGCCAAGTATGTACCAGGCTATAGCATCAACCACCAGTACTGAAAACAAAAGATGTAAAAATGCAAAAAAAGGGAAGACACCACACAGAGGAGAAGCCGTGTGAAGACAGAGGCAGAGACTGGAGTGACGGGGCCACAACCCAGGGCTGCCTGGAGCCCTGGGAGGAGGCAGAGGCAGGGGGGTCTCCCCAGGAGCCTGTGGAGGGAGCGTGGCCCGGGACACCTTGGTCTCAGCCTCCTGGGCTGCAGGAGAGGGAGCGGGTGAATCCTTGTTATTTAAGCTTCTCTTCTGTGTAACTGTAAAGAGAGCCAGAGAAACCATACACAGAGCAAAGAAAGCAGCATTTTCCTTCTGGGGGAATCAGAAGACACAGGAGTGCATTCTCGGAGGCGCATCTATGCAAGGGGGATTTGGAACAAGAACCGAAGTGAGACGTGAGGAATCCATTAGGGACACTGGTCGGCTCTTTGAGGAGGATGGAAGCTGCATTTAGAGAAGAAAGGCGCATGGATGTGCGTGCTCATTTTATTACTGACTTTCAAATAATTTGTTCGTTGCATCCATAGACTGCAATTTTGTACAGCTGTGTCCGTAAGAGAAAGAGGACGCTCAACATCCAAAACCTCACCAGACATTGAGGAAGACACCGATTGGAAAATGCACGGCGACTTACAAAGAATAAGAGAAAAAACCACATTTATGCAGAGCACCCAGGTCCCGAATTTAAACGGAACATCTTCCCATAAACGCGTAGAGTTAATTCTTGTTCCGATGATCATAGGACGGATCCAAGCTGCTACACCCTTGGTGTCTAAATGTGAGCACGACTGCAGTTTGCCCAGTTTGCACGTTAGCTCAGTGAAAAGCCAGACACGGCAGCCGCGCAGCGGGGTGGTCTCAGTACCCCAAGGACCGCGCTGCGGGGAAGCCGGGCCCGGCGGGAGTTGCTGGCGGCACCGTCTTGCTCAGACCGGCCGGCTCCTGACCCGTCAAGGCCCTTCTTGGGGCTCAGGGCCTGTTATCCCCAAATATTTGAAGCCGAAGGAATTTGAGAAAACTGCAGAAAGAGGGAGACCCCTCTTGTCTCCTAGGTCACATAAAGCTCCCTTCCATTCAGCACAGCCGGCCGCCGTTCTCCCGTTAATCTGCCATGGTTCCGTATTTATGCAACATGGGTCAAGACACTCCCGGCCACGACTCAGGGTCTCGGGGAGACGACACCCTGAAATCCACCCAACACCTGCCTCAGGTGCTTCTTTCATAGGGACCAGCCCGCCACCCTCCTGTGTTCAAAAAAAATATATCTATATATCTATATATCTATATATCTATATATATATCTATATATAGATATATAGATATATATATTTCCCCATTCCTAGAGAATACCAACGAGTCCTTCTCCACACAAGGGATGCCCTACCTCTCGGATTCTCCTCTCAACCCTCGAATACGCTTTTTCCTAACTACGCGATGACCAAGGGGGACACAAAGAAGCAACCCCGACTCTTACCTTGAAGATCAACCGGCCTAGGATCCGCTGGACCAGACGCGTGCCCCAGAACACGTGCTTGTAGAGGTCGGTGTTGACCACCCCGGGGTCCACCACATTGGCGGTCACGTGGCAGCCCTGGGCGTGCAGCAGCCTCTGGAGGTGGTAGGAGAACACGACCAGGGCCAGCTTGCTCTGGGCGTAGGCTGCATGGGGCGAGTAGCAAGTGCTGGAGAGGAAATATGGGAGAGGACGTGAGAACACCTGTGTGTTTGTGCCCGGACGCCCTCCCCGCCCGCACCCACAGCTCCACGTCCTGCCCTCTTGCAGCGATGGTCAGGAAGCAGAGACGGGAGGAGCCGGAGAGGGAGATGCACCCTTGCGGGCCATGCCCCGGTGACCGCCTCTCCTAACCAGGCTCCGTCTCCTGACAGCAAGCCAGTTACAGCACCCCAGTGATCGCTGCTCTCAAAAGGAGCCCAGAGCTCGGAGCACAAGTACGGCATCCAAGCTGCAGAGAGAAAAGCGCCAGCGCGCTACTCCTCCGGGTGCTTCGCGTCAACACCTGTCTTTATAAAGCACCGGCTTTTGCTGTGTTCTCTGCACGCGTCGCGCGCTACCCTGGCTTCTGCCAGCACGTCCTCGCCTGCGGTCCTGCTTTTCATTTCCAAAGAAAAGTCACCTTACTGACAGTTCTCTCTACAGCTGAGTTTGACTCTGGTGCAAGATTCTAAAGTTTCTCGTGCAATTTTTCCCTGAATGGGGTTTCTTGAAGTTGTCTTTTTTTTTTAATTACAAACTTGTAATTTAATTGTATGGGGGTACAGAACTTCCGCCGAGTCACTATTCTTCGGAATTGTTGCAGCATTCTTTAGGGCCTGAAGCACCATTCCTCGGTGTAAATTCTTCACTTCTTTATGTTTGTTTGTGGGCTGATCCTGGGGATGGAACCCAAGGCCTTTGCACTGAGCTACATCCCCAGCTCTTTTTATGTAGACACAAGGTCTCCCTAAGATGCTAAGTTGCCTAGGTTGAGCTGGAATTTGTGGTCCTCCTGCCTCAGCCTCCCACAATGCTGTGATATGCTTTTTCTCTCATACCAATTTTAACCTATGCAGATGTTTCTTGTAATATTAGAAAATCCAGGGCTGGGGATCAAGCTCAGTGGTAGAGCACGCACCTAGCATTGGTGAGGCCCTGAGTTAGACTCCCAGCATTGCAAGGAAGAAAGAAACTAAAAAAAATCTGTGGGTGTCACTCACCCCATTGTTTAATAAACTTCAGATGAAAATCAACAAGCAGAATCAAAGGTTTGGCTTGTGGATCCTTCCTGAGCTCCACCCACTTCCCACTGTCTGGGTCGGTTGGAAATCACAAATCCACCGGTGATGAAAGGCCATGGGGCAAATCCCAACTGTGCCCTGGAGTCCACTGGCTTGAGGATGGAAAGTGACCCTCAGGTCCCCTAACTTTGGGGTTGGTGGGGGCAGGAAAGCAGAGGATAAGGAAGGACTCCCTTGTGCAGGCTCACGTGCTCAAACAACAAAATCCAGAAGTAACCCTGTGGCAGGAAGTGTGAAGTGGAAAACTGGGTAAACATCCACAAGGTGGAGGGATTCCAAAAAGAAATGAGGTTGACCAGAGGTCAGGTTCCCACGCTGCCATGGTTTAGATCTAAGATGGCCGCAAAGTCTCCTGTGTGTGGAAGGTGATGGATCACGGGGCGCTGTGCTCCTCAGGGGATCCATCATGGATGAGTTCCTGGCTGAATGTGCTGTAGGAGGTGGGGCCTGGTGGGAGGTGGTCACTGGGGTGTGACCTGGAAGGGTGAGTTCTTGTCCCCAGCTCCTCCCTTCTCTCTCTGCTTCCTGGCCGCCATGATATGAGCGTCTTTCCTCCCCCATGCCTGTCTGCCATGATGTTCCTGCCTTGGAGCAGCCAACCATGGACTGCACCCTCGGAAAACATGAGCCAAGTCAACCTCTCCTCCTTTAAATTGTGGATGCTAAGTATTTTGACCAAGTGATAGAAAAGTGACTAAGACACGGGGTCGCCCTTGCATTAATATCCTAATGAAGGGCCATGTGTTCATGTGAATGAGCTAAGGGGAAACTGAGATGGAAACCAGCCATGTTGTTTAAGTTGAAAGACAGTCTATAAGAACTGCAATAAATCCAGAGACAAATTACTGACTTCTGATTTGCAGACCGGAATGTGACTTTCTTTTCTCCATTTGGAATTTATTAACCAAAAGAGTGAGAAGAAATGCAGTTTAAAACAATGGAAATACCAGTTAATGGGGTCCCCTGTCACGCTTCCACACATATACACATGGTGCTTTGAACATATCTGTCCCAAAACCTCACACATATGCAATCAAGGATCAAAGGAACATTACGATCAGCTCAGTAGGTGCAGAAAAAGCAGTTGGTAAAAATCAACATCCATAAAAATAAACAGAGGACTCCGATGTTCACATAACAAAGGGTCCAGATGACAAACCCACAGCCAACAGCATGCGGAGCCGGTAAAACTTTCCTTACAGATCAGAAATGAGTCAAGGACACCTGCTCTCAACACTTCTCTTCAGTAGAGTCCTCAAAACTTCAGCCATGGTGACGAGGCAGTGGAGAGAAAGAACTCAAACTACCTTTATTTGCAGATGATCCAGTTTTCTACCCAGAAAACCCTAAAGACGCCACCAAGAGGTGATTAGAACAAATAAGCAACTTCAGCACCGTAGCAGAATGCAAAATCGATCTACAAAAATGGCTTCTTCTTTTCACTTTTTATTTTTTGTGGTAATGGGGATGGAACCCAGGGCCTTTCCACTGAGCTCCATCCCCAGCCCTTTTGTATTATTTTATTTTGAGACAGGGTCTTGCTAAGCCGCTAAGATGCCCAGCCTGGGCTCCAACTTGCAGTTCTCCTGCCTCAGCCTCCCAGAGCACTGGGATGACAGGAGTGCACCACCACGCCCAGCTTGGTAACTTTTGTTTTTTTAATATGTGGGTGCCGAGAGTCAAACTCAGGACCTCGCACTTGCCAGGCAGGAGCTTATGCCGCTGAGCTATACCACCAGCGCTTGGTAACTTTTAATATGCACTAATTATGAGTATGTTGAGAAGGAAACCAGGAAAATAATCCCATTCGATAGCAAACACAAACACAAACTCACAGCTGGGAATAAACCTAGGTAAGGATGTGAAGGATTTAAGATAGTTTTTTAAGGCTCATCCTTTATCCTGCTGGGCCCAGGGGAGAGAAGTCGCTGGGAATAGGGTGTGATTATTGGGCCCGGTTAGAATTGAGCTTTTTCCCACTGGTAAAGGGTCCATTAAACATCCTGTGGGAGATTTCGATCCTGACTCACCAGGGTTGATGGGTGCTGGGGGAGAAATGTTACTTTAAAAAGAAGAAAGTGAACCGTACATATGCAGGCTTCTCGGGGTAAACCGATGGGTTCTATAATTACGGTTCTATAGAGTGTGTGGAGAGGAGAGAGAACCAAAGTCCTTTAAAAATACTACACATTTCTCTACAGGAGATGTGGCACAAAGGCTGTGCACGTACAGATGATTGCAGGAGGATCTAGGGATGAGAAAAATAGCCACACAGCGAGCGGAATGAAATGAAAAGCAAGAAAGAAGACTGGCTCTGCTGCCAAGGTTTGCAAATACAGCCCTGCTGTTGCAAACGTCAAAGGGGTTGTTCCCCAGTCACAAAGAAATGAGGTCGGGTAAAGCGAGGTGCAGAGGTGTAAGCGAAGAGGAAAACAGTCACCAAATGTCTACACAGCTTGCTTCACCTTCCAAGTAGCTGGGGTCACACACATGCCCCACTAACATGCCTGGATATATCTTTAGTTTCTTTTGCTTGTCTGTTTTGAAATGGGGTCTCGCTGTGTAGGACAGGCTGGCCTTAAATTAACAGAGATCCGCCTGCCTCAGCCTCCTAAGTGCTGAGATTACAGTCATGCACCACCACACCCAGGCCAATCTTGTTGTTGTTGTTACCAGGAATCGAATTCAGGACCTTGAGCTTGCTAGGTAGGCGCTGTGCCACTGAGCTATATCCCTGGCCCAGACCAATCTTTAAATTGTTAGTGAATCCTGACCAACTGACATAGACCATTACAAACTAATTTGAAGGTCTGTGGAAAAGAGAGACAGAATAATACAATGGCCTTTATCTTTCAGGAGCAGAAATCAAAGGTAGATAGTTGTGTTTTAAACATAATATGTGTGTTTCTGGGTAGAGAATCTAAGAGGTAACCCCCCAAAAAAGATTCTTGATTTAAAATGGAGAGAAACATTACATTGGAAAAGGTAAAACCAACTGCACATTAAATTGTAGCAGAGTTGGGTTTTGATAGGTAAGACAATAATGACAGACACTTCTATCTATCCATCTATCATTTATCTACATCTATATCCATGCATCCATCCATGCATCCATCCATGTATCCATCTATCCTATCTATCTATCTATCTATCTATCTATCTATCTATCTATCATCTATCCATTTATCCATCTATCTATCATCTATTTGTGTGTGTGTGTGTGTGTGTGCATCTGAGTGCAATGTTCGAGGTTGAACCCTGGGCATCATGCACGATAGGCAAGTACTCTACAACTGAGCTACATATTTTGCCCAATTTTTAAAAAGAAATTAGAGGGTAGTAGAAAAAACTCCCTGGGTCTGCTGGTTCTTATTGGGCTTCCTCTCAAAATAATCCTTATGTCAATGAGGCATATTTTGGGGTAGACTATTCTAGTATCCTTTAATAAGATCAGACACATATTTTTGGGAGAACTTTTCCATGACAGTACTCATTTTTCATTGTTATAAAAGTAAGACAAATTGTTAAAAGAAATCAAAGCTCAAAGGATTGAAAAGGAATAATGATTCTATATTCCTCTGCCCATCCCAGCAATAGGCTTCTAACACTGACTATGTGAGATTTTGAGATCTTTCTGTATATAACTATATCAGCATCCATATCTATATCTGTATCTGTTATCTGTATGTATTTCTGTCATTTTCACTCTAATTTAGAAGTATGTTTTCCCATTAGCTGGGGTGAGGCATCTTGGCTGTAGACCAGATTAATCAATACTCTTTCTTTTGCCTCATTGACTATCTAACTACATCTACACCAGCAATCAATGTCCATTTCCGGCTGAGTTATTCTATACCACATATCAGTATCCCATAGAACAATTATTGATCTCCTACACTATAAAATCATGGACCTTTTTGGGATTAATTGTCTCACAAAGAGTTGGTTTATTGAACTCTTTTGATTCTACAAAGTAAGACTTCCCTAACCTGAAATATCAAAGTCCAAAATGACCCCAAAATATTGAAACTTTTTGAGCCACGAAGTGATGGTACAAATGGAAAATTTCACTCCGGATCTCCTGGGACAGATCACAGCCTAAAGGCAGGAGCTCCAAAAATCTTGTATGAAGATACCCTCAGGGTATCTGTGTGTGCATGGACGTATTAGTCAGTTTGCCTTTACTGCAATGAAAGACCTGAGAATAACAATTTAAAGGAGAGAGGGTTAATTTGGCTCATGGTTTCAGAGGGTTCAGTCCATGGTAGGCTGCTCCAAGGCAGGAGCATCATGGTGGATGGGTGTGGTA
Organism: Erethizon dorsatum; assembly: GCA_028451465.1. Lineage (NCBI taxonomy): Eukaryota > Metazoa > Chordata > Mammalia > Rodentia > Erethizontidae > Erethizon > Erethizon dorsatum. The sequence continues at coordinate 1,571,913 of CM051843.1, forward strand.
GAGGAGAGATGCTCACATCGTGGGGGCCAGGAAAAAGAGAGGGAATGTGCCAGGAGGGAAAGAGGTAGGGATCAGACAAGTTCGCAAGGTTATGATCTACTTCCTCAAAATAGCTCCTACCTCTTGATGGGCCATTACTTAAAAGATTATAGACCCAAATCCAAAAGCATGTGAATTTGGAAACACTTCCAGTTCCAAGCATTTCAGGCAAGGAACGCTCAATCTGTAGTAGAAATTCTCTGGATTATCCTAGTAAAAGTGTATTCGGCTGGAAATTATAATCGTCTGTGCTCATTCCTATGGGATTTATGACACAATATGTTCCATCACAGATAAACATTTAATGAGCTTTCTCACTGAATGAAAAACCAAAGCAAACTGAAACAAAAACTAACACACGTGCACGTGAGCTGCTAAAGCTGGGCCTCATGAAATGGTTTACCGTTTCATCATTTTCAGCTTATTATAGAAAACGTTCTTGTCTTGCTGTTCTAAGAGAGCATATCTGGTTTAGGCAGTTTATTATACGGGAGGAGCCCCTCATTAATTTCTGTGATGGATGCTACACAAAGCGGATTTGCAACAGGTCCGCGTCCTCCCACTGAGCCTGGGAATGCAGCTTCCTTCCATCGATCGTTCATCCGTATTAGTGCTCTTAATCTCTCCACTCTAATCAGTGCTTGCGTGCAAGAAAAGGCAATCACGTTTGTTCTGTTAACTGCATGTTAATAAGCACCATTCGTATCCCTCAATGTCCATTCTGAGGCAATCACCCATAATCGCATGGCGAACACAAATGTGGAAAAACTCCATCTCCCACCCATATCCTGCCTTGCAGCGCTCTGGGAGGCTGAGGCAGGAGGACTGCAAGTTCGAGCCCCAGCCTGGGCAACTCAGTGACTGAGTGAGATCCCGTCTCAAAGTGAAAATCTGAAAAGGGGGCATGCTGGAGATGGAGCTAAGAGACAAGGCCCTGGGTTTAATCTCCCAGGGCTGGAAAAAATAAAAAGAGCAATGCAGGACTGGACAGGTGAGGTGTGGATTCCAGTTTTACTCACCGCTCCAGTGCAACTGGTTATAAAAGCATACGAGTACATTAGCAGTCTCTAAAGCGTCCCAGAACCCAGGAAGAACCATCACGCCACCATTCACAACCATTCATAACCGTCACGCAAACCCGGATCACTGAGGACATGCTTCACGTTTTATGCGGACACCTCACAAGAGCAGGTGCTTGGAAATCCTACCTATCTATTGCAAATTTGCTTTGTTTTAAGGAACAGGCCTCCTTGGGTGTGGGAAGACCAGCCAAAAAATCTGCAGAGTCATGTCTGGGATCTATAAAGAACTCCAAAATTAGACCCCCCCAAAATAAAAGACCGAATCAAAAAACGGGCCCAGAACCAGGCTCAAACCACAGAAGGGTCCTGAGGGCAAGGTACACAGGGGACCCAGGAGGAGATCGCTCTTCTCCCGAGAACTGCTTGAGTTTTCCAACTCATCCAACAGAGGCCCGATGAGCGAGCACAGGAATGGATTTTACGGGTGCGGGAGGACAGGGGCAAAAACGTACACCTGGATTGGGCTGAGTGTGTGGATATGGGCCTGTTAGGCATTAAATTCTGAATTTAATGTTGCAGCTTGGAAACACGTGACGCCGTGTCCTCATCCACCCCTAGTAAAATTCCAAGAAAAAGAGAAAGAAATAACCTTGCGACCATAATGTTAAGTGAAATGTATCAGACACACAAGCTTCGGCATGGCTTTGCAGGGGTTCTCTTCTAAATGAAAAGCAAATAGGGGCCAGTGAGATGGCTCAGCGGCGTACGTGCCTGCCTTGCAAGTGCGAGGGCCTGAGTTCGACTCCAGGAACCCACATACGAAAAAAGGGCCGGTGATATTGCTCAGCGGCATGGGCGCCTGCTGGTGCATGAGGTCCTGAGTTCGACTCCTGGTACCCACAAAAAAAAAAAAAAAAAAGGAAAGCAAAATAAAAGACAGATGATAGGACACAGGGAGACGGATCTTTCTCCAGTGGGAAAGGGACCGAGAGACGCACAGAGAGAGAGGGCATCGGAAAGGAATGAAGATGTGTTGTGGCCGTGCACCCACTGCACATGAGGAATGGCAGCCAACATCTACGAATAAAAAACTAGAAAAGACAAGGAATGATATTTTAATTGCTTTAAAATATAAGTAACTTAAGGATGTCAGTGGAAAAACCTTTGACAAAAAAAAAAATAAAAAACAGAAGATACATTCTAGATGCTGGTCCTGGCTGAGGAGTAGCTGGCAGAAATTTTTCCCCTTCTGTGGGCCGCGTCTTCACCCGGCTGATTTCGTTCCCCTTGCTGATCAGAAGGTTCGTGATTTGACGCCGTCCTATCTGTTGGATCTCAGTGTCATCTCTTGCACCGCTGGGGTTCTGTTTGGGCAGTTGTTTCCTATGCCTGTGTCTTCAAGAGTTTTGCCTATTTTATTTTCCCACACACTCAGCACCTCCGATTTAATACCTCAGTCTCAAGACAGAATCTGATAATGCAAACCACGGTCACCTCTCATCGGTGTTTCTATAAAGTGAGTTACTAGTAGTTTATATTTGGGCATTTTTTTCCTGCTTATGATGTGCATTTTTGTTCGGTGGATTTATTTCCCTTGGTGCTTCAACAAATCAACACAAAGTGAGACCACTGAACATGCGAACTACGTTTCGGCAAATTTGAAAAATTTTCCTGAAATAATGCATGGTATTTTTTTAAAAACCTGATGCCCGATCTGAGATGAATATGCTCTTCTCAGATGCAGACATTCAAATGGCAAATAAATATATGAAAAATGTTCAACATCACTGGTCATTCGAGAGATGCAAATTAAAACAACATTGAGATTTTCATCTCATCCCAGGAAAAATGGTTATCAAAAAACCAACTGATAACAATGCACTCATGTTTATAGCAGCATGATTTTTAACAGCTAAATCTTGGAAACAACCCAAATGCCCATCAACCGAGGAATGGATAAAAAGATGTGGTGTTTTTGTACAATGGAGTACTACTTAGCCATAAAGAAGAATAAACTGGAGACTTTTATAGGTAAATGGATGCAACTCGAGACCATACTCATTAGTGAAATAAATCAGACTCACACATGTAAACATTGTATTGTCTCTCTGGTGTGAGAAACTGAAAGAGTAAATAAGGTGTAAAATGTACAACAGATATTGTGAAATGGGAAGAAATTGTTCAAAAGGAAAAAGGAACTAGAATGGGTGAAAGGGGAAAGGACAGTAGGGAAAAGGGGAAAAAATGCAAGTCAGTTATATTATTAGTATCTCTTAGTTCATTAGAAAGGAAGGTTTTTGTGCTAATATCGATTGCAGAAATTTTTATGCCCATATCTTATACCCTGAGCAACTACTTCAAAGATAACAACATGCAATGCATTAACTATTGTTATTCTCCTATTATTTTGTTAAGAAATTTTGTTTTATCTTTTTTCCATAAAATAAAAACAAAATAAAGAATGGAGAATTAAAAAAAAACAAAAAAAAAACAACCCCCCCAAAAAAAAAACCCAGTGCCCAAAATAGAACTTATGTTTTCAGCAAGACCTCTTCCTTTGTGAGTGAGCTGCTACTGCACTCGCCTGTTTCCACTGGAATTTATTCTCCTGGGGGGAAATCCTGGGGGCGCTGCTGGAGAGACCAGTTCTGTCTGGTGTTTCCAGCCCACTCGGATTTCTGGACCGCTTTGCAATATTGTGATTTATGCCGCTACAAGCAGGCTAATTTTCCTAGGCGGCAGATCGATCTCGGCAATTAGTGCTAATTACCAGCAATGTTTGTATCAGGTGGAAGCCAGGAACCAACTCTTCCGCACGCGGAGTGGCGGCGGGCTCTAACCCAAGTGCTCTTCCTGTTTCAACAAGCGTCCAAAACCTCCTGCGCGGCCTGCAGCAGCTGCACTGCGGGGCTCACCCTCCAGGGTTGGGCTGAGCCTACATCACTGCTAAAACTCCTTTCATCCTGATGGCGGCCTCTGACCTCGTTTGCGTAGGTAAACACCACTCGACACCCCTTGCTCTTCTTCCCTAAAGATTTAAATATCTTTATTTTTTGGTTTTTGGAGAAAGGGTCTCGCTATGGAGCCCAGGCTGGCCTCAAACTCACGGCGATCCTCCTGCCTCAGCCTCCCGAGTGCTGGGATTACAGGAGTGCGCCACCTTGCCTGGCTTCGGTAAAGATTTAAAACATAAATTGTTACAACGAAAGGCTCAGGATTCAGCTGCATATAGGAAAATTTAAACCAAGAAAGAGGAGGAGTAATCGCAGGCTTCCCGGTGTGTGCACAAGCACTGCTCACAGTTCTTTCTCGTTGAATGTGGAGATTTTTGTATGATGTTCTAACGTTTGCATTTCAGAAACAGTACGTATATATGCAGGTATGCATCCCGTCTTGTGTTATTTCTTTTTTGGCATTCCTTATTTATCCTCCCTGGCATTAATCCTATTTTTTTTTTTGAGGTCCTAAGATTGAACCCAGTGTCTTCTGGAAGCCCCAATATCAATGCATTTTGATTGATATTTAAAGGCATCCATATCACCAAGAAATCAAACAGTAGCAGATGCTGCTGAGGCTGCCCAGAAAAAGCAAGCTCCTCTACTTGTGGTAAGAATGTAAACTGGGACAGCCACTAGGGAAATCAGCGTGGAGATTCCACGAAAAACTAAAACTAGAAATTCCACTGAACCCAGCTGTTCCCGTTCTAGGTATCTTCCTGAAAGAGTTAAAGTCATCATATCACAGGGGTCCATGCACACCCATGTTTATCGCAGCACAGCTCATAAGAGCTAAATCTTGGAAGGAGCCTGTATGTCCATCAACAGACGAATGGATAAAGAAAATGTGGTGTTTACACACAGTGGAGTACTATGCAGCCACAAAGAAGGATAAACTTGGGTCATGTGTAGGAAAATGGATGCGTCTTGAGACCATAACATTAAGTAAAATAAATCAGACACGCAAGCTTCAATATTGTGCGGTTTCTCTTCTGTGAGAAACCAAAAGTATACACAAAGAGCAAACTAAAGTTAGGTAATAGGAAGCAGGGAGATAGATCTTTCTCCAAAGGGAAGGGGACCAAGAGTTGGAGGGAGATGAAGGGGAAGAGAATGAAAAAAGGCACAGAGCTGTGATCTCTTCATGCACCAACTCCACACAAGGAAAATTAACATTATGCACTACAAACTGGGGCTCATAAAAATGAAAACTGGGGGAAAAAGTCAGGCCTACTTCAAGGGAAAAGGGTGACACAAGGCATGGGACACGTACGCCACCCCCATAAACGTGTACACTGTGCATGACATGATTTTTGCACACTTCCTGTGCCAGGACTCAAGGAATACATGTGGCGCATCCTACTGTTTCTCAAAAAATGAAAGTGCCCCAGGGTCATGCTCCCTCTACAGGCTCCCCGGGAGACCCTCCCGCCTCTGCCTCCTCCCGGGGCTCTGGGCGGCCCTGGGCTGCGGCCCCAGCGCTCCAGTCTGTGCCTCCGTCTTCAGGCATCTCACAGCGAGTTTTGCAAAGTGCTGCGAGCTGCCATTCACTCCGGTCTCTGGGTTTAAACGTCAGCGTTCAGAGGAGGAATTGAGGTAGATCGAAGCCGCGCCAGCCCTTTGGCCCTGGTATTTGATCATAGGCCACCCAGCCTCTCTGCAGACTGACGTATATAAACTTAATTTGACAGGTGATATTTCTGGAAAGATTAAATGCAACGTTATCTACACCTACAAAATGAGCAAGGTGACCGGTTATCTAAATGTATTCAAGTGTACGGACAGCTCGCCCATAAACGTAACTGATAAGCGTTCTTTTTTCCAAAAAAAAAAAAAAAAATTAAGCTTGCTTTGGCCTTGAGATGGTCCTGTTGGGTGTGAGGGTGGCATAGATAACAATTTTAACATTCCTGTTCAACGCTAATGGTAGAGAGAGAATAATGCAGAAGCTGGCATCTCGCCTTCTCCAGCGGAATCCATCGGGCCACCTTTGTGCTGTTGAGGTTGGAAATTTCCAGCGAGTAGGGGTGTTTTCCACAGGCAGGGCTGTTTGCTACACGTGTGCCTCCTCGGGAAATCAGAAAAGCATTTCTTATTCCACCATGACCTCTTCCACCACATTTCTGCCATGTGTGGAACCCGAGGTCCTGAGCAAAGGAAAGAGGAAGGTGGAGATGCAGACATCCGTGTGCACGCAGAGGTAAAAACTCTTTTCCATTCAATAGCACAGGGCTGGGGGTCTCCAGCTGCCCTCTCCCCACCTGCCTGCCTACGAACTTAGCCTGGGACAGCATGGAAGATGCTGGCTGACACACGTTCCATCCTACATAGGAAAGAAATCTGGATTTACGTTATGGGCTGAAGTTTTAACCCCAGTGTATCGGTGAGTTTTTCATTGGTAGCACAAAATATCTCACATATACAGCTTAGAGGAGGAGGGGGCATTCGAGATCACACTTTCAGAGGGTTCAGTCCATGCTCGGCTGCTCCAAGGCAGGAACATCATGGAGGATGGGCGTAGGGGAAGAAAGACGCTCACATCATGGCGGCCGGGAAGCAGAGAGAGAAGAGAAAGAGCTGAGAGAAGAGATATGGCTTTCAAAGGCACAGCCCTGGGTCCTTCTGAGAAGAGGACAGGAGGACACGGATGTACATGGAGGGATGCGCGTGTGGGACACAGGGAGGAGACGGCGCCTCCAAGCCCAGGAGCAAGGCCTCGGGAAGAGCTGGTGTTGCCCACGCCTGGAGCTCGCGCTCAGCTCCAGGACTCGGGGACAGGAAGCATCTGTAGATTAAGGGGACCAGGCGGTGAGGCACTGTGTGGCAGCCCTAGAAGACTAACACAACTTCTTCAGGCAGCATCAAGAATGCTGGTTTAGGGATGCGCCATCCTTCCAAGGACAGCTCAAGGTCACAACACCTGCGATGGCCTCTTCGTGGCACGTACTTCATTCCATGAACATCATTCCGCGTGGGCGACATTCTTAGGCAGCTGTGTCCCGTCCCCGGAAACCGCATAGAGAAACATACTCCCTCTGTAGTGAGAAAGATTCCTCTACTCGAAAGTTAAACTCTGACAGCTGCAGAATCTTTTAAAAAAATTTATGACATCTTTCTGGGAGTCCCTTTTCACCGCTCCCAAGGTTGTTGTCAGCTTTCAAACAATTACTCCGAAAATAACATACATCAGAGAGTTCGTCTTGCTAACTTCAAGCATAACAAATGCGATTTTAATAGAGACGGTGCTTTTTAGGATGCATTAAGGATGTGATGGATCTCGGCACTTGCTAGCGTCCCCTGATTTAAAAATATCAGATGTCAGCACTGAGGAAACGAGGGTGGCGATCTGCAGGTTAGGCATTCAGCACCTGATCCTGCTGGGAATGGATGCTGGAAGCAAAGACCAGAGTGCGCAGGGCAGTGCACCATGGCCTCACAGCACCTGTGACTCCCTGTGTTGAGAGATGAAATGTTCGCTGCTATTTTGGGGGACCCAAGGCTGTCTCTGGATGCCAAGGCCTTGTCTCTTGGACATGGTTCAAACCTGAATGAGGAAGCTGGATGGTAACTTCCTGACAAGGACTGAAAGGTGTGACCCCCCCCAAATTCATATCTTGAGGTCCTCATGCACTAGATCCCAGAGGATGTCCAAGGTTACCCAGTTGGTCCTGGTGTTGCATTGGGATGACACCTCAAGAGTATCCTAAGTGTAAAATGGATGTGATACCCAGCCTAGTAAACATTGGCGCTCAACAGTGAAGCATACTGAAGAGATTGGGTTACATCCCCGTCGGAATCTAGGAGCTGAACAGCGTGGAGAAGACCCAAGTTATAGCATCAGGATATAGTATGTCACAAAGATCTGCATGTCACAAGTCTAGGAAAAGATTGAGCTTCAACTTCTAGGTATGCTATATACTGAATGTGAACTAGTCAGCTTTCTTGTTGCTGGCACGCAACATCTGACACCCACAAGTTAAAGGAGGAGAGGTTCATTTGGGTTCATGGTTGCAGAGGGTGCAGTTCATGGTTAGCTGCTCCAAGGCAGAAACATCATGGTGGACAGGGGTGGGGGAGGAAAGATGCTCACATCATGGCGGCCAGGAAGCAGAGAGAGAAAGGAGGAGCTGGCCATTGTGAAAGAGATGTCATGGTGAGTTACCGAGGGATGGATGATTGAGTACACCACTGCCATGATCCAATCATCTTTATAAAGCCTCACTTTGGAGGACCTGGAAACGAGGCCATCTTGGGTCAGGGTGGCCCTGAATTCAATGGCGGTGTCTTCATGAGAGACAGAGAGGAGACCCAGGAGACCTCTGGGGAAGCTTCCAGATCTAAACCAAAACAAAGGTGTATGGCTTCAATGTCCAAAAATGACAAATCAAAACATTATAACTTGAGAACCAAATGTGTTTGAAGATAGGAACTTTGCAGAGGGAGGTCACTGGGTAGCCCTTAATTCAACAGGACCGAGTCCTGATGATGGGCGTAGGGCAGTAATATCCTCCCCTTTAGAAGGAGAGAGTTTGTGCTAGACCCAAAGAAAATTCAAGGCAATTGCAGAGCTAGAATTTGCTTCACCAAATGCAGGCTCTTTACTTCCAGCAGAGTAATCACCATCCATGATAAGTGGTTCAGATAAATGACTGTCATCAGTATTAATTTCACATAATCAAACTGGGGAGGAAACGGGAGGACAAATATTGTGCATTTAATTGTATTTCTCAAAAAACAGGGTGAAAGTCCTGACCTTGGCCTGTGGGAATGAGACCTCATTTGGAAACAGGATCCCTGCAGAGGAAATTAGTGGAGGATCTGGAGATAAGAATGTCCATGCTCAGAGTGGTCCTGAATCCAACAGCAGTGTCCTCATGAGAGACACAAGAGGGGACACAGACATAGAGGAGAAGTCGAGTGAAGATGGAGGCAGACGAGACTAATGGGGCCAACAGCCCAGGGATGCCCAAAGCCCCGGGAGGAGGCAGAGGCAGGAGGGTCTCCCCTGCATCCTCCAAAGGGAGTGTGGCCTTGGGACAACCAAGGACTGTCCATCAGCTGTTTATCAGCTGCATATGTGGGATTGCATATGGCGGCCCCGATGGACTAAGAGAGGGAGAGACTAGCGCAGTGGACTTCAGCCTCCAGGACTGGGCCACCGAGCTCTGCTGTGTGTCAGCCGCCTGGGATATGGGATTGCATATGGCGGCCCCAATGAACTAGATAGGGAGAGACTAGTGCAGTGGACTTCAGCCTCCAGGACTGGGCCACCAACATCTGCTGTGTGTCAGCCGCCCGGGCTGTGGGATTGCATATGGCGGCCCCGATGGACTAAGATAGGGAGAGACCAGCGCAGTGGACTTCAGCCTCCAGGACTGGACCACCGAGGTCTGCTGTGTGTCAGCTGCCCAGGCCGTGGGATTGCATATGGCGGCCCCGATGGACTAAGATAGGGAGAGACTAGTGCAGTGGACTTCAGCCTCCAGGACTGGGCCACCAAGCTCTGCTGTGTGTCAGCCGCCTGGGCTGTAGGATTGCATATGGCGGCCCTGACGGACTAAGACAGGGACAGACTAGCACAGTGGACTTCAGCCTCCAGGACTGGGCCACCAACATCTGCTGTGTGTCAGCCACTCAGGCTGTGGGATTGCATATGGCAGCCCTGATGAACTAAGATAGGGAGAGACCAGCACAGTGGAATTCAGCCTCCAGGACTGGACCACCGATGTCTGCCGTGTGTCAGCCACCTGGGCTGTGGGATTGCATATGGCGGCTCCAATGGACTAAGATAGGGAGAGACCAGCACAGTGGACTTCAGCCTCCAGGACTGGGCCACCGAGGTCCGCTGTGTGTCAGCCGCCCGGGCTGTGGGATTGCATATGGTGGCCCCAATGGACTAAGACACCTATTCACACAGAATGATCTCTTTTACCCTTTAGGAGGATGTCTCAGTTCATTTTCTGTAGCTATAACATGGGACTGGGGAATTGATAAAAAATGCTTCATTTAGCTCACAATTCTGGAGCCTGGAAGGCCAAGTGCACGACCCCGGCATCTGGTCCGGACCTTCCCGCTCCCTCTTGACATGGCATAAAGCATTCCATGGAGAAGCAGAGCAAGCATGGTAGCTTGGATCTCGCTTCCTCTTCTCATAAATCCACTAATGTCATCATGAGGGTCCCATCCTAATGATGTCATCTGACCTTAATCACCTCCCAAAACCATCAACATGTGAACGTGGGGATTAAAACTCCAACACATGGATTTTCGAAGGACACATTTAAAACACAGGTGAGGGATTAGAAGGAACCTACAAGAGACCCACTGATTAGAAGATAATGCATGGGCTGTCTTCAAGAGTTAAGACAAACACAGCATGGGGACTTCGTGGGTGTTACGGATTAGATCTAGGATGTCCTGCAAAGCCTCAGGTGTTCAGAGGTGGGGCTTTTGGAAGAGGATCATGGGAGTGTTGTGCTCATCAGTGGGTTATTCCGGGGATGAGTTCATTGTGAACGTGCAGCTAAGTGAAGCAACCCGGTTGGAAGAGGTGGTTCTCGCAGGCGTGACCTCGAAGGGTGTGTCTCTTCCTGAGTTCTTTCTCTCTGCTCTGCTTCCTGGCCGCCACGATGTGAGCAGCTTTCCTCCACTGTGTTGTTTCTACCTTGGAGTCAGGCAACCATGGACTGAACCCATTAGACACATGAGCCCAAGAAACCTCTCATCTTTTAAGGGGGAGATGTTGATTATTCCGTCCTGGCAATAGGAAATTGATTAATATAGAGGGTGATGTTTTCAACAGCGTGGAAAGAGGAGGTTTACATACTGTTGCCATTCTCTATGTTCGACTACTGCCAGTGGACACGGCGCAAAGCGCAGGTGACCCACACGGTCTTTTGGGTTCCTGAGTACCATCTACAGCTCACAACAGTGCCCAGCAGCTACACAGAAACTGGGAAACCTCTGCCTCCCGGAACTCTGCCAGGAGCTTCCCAGGTTGCAGCCCACCTGCTCTGCAGGTCCTCGAGGTTGAGCTCGCCAACGTAATGCGTGGCGGAGGAGACGGTGACCACTCTGGAGCTGTGACCAGGGGAGCCGGACTCCTTCAGGCTGTCCAGGAGGAGGTTGGTGAGCAGGAAGTGCCCCAGGTAGTTGAGGCCGAAGTGTTCCTCAAATCCATCCTCGGTTTTCCGCTGAGGCACCATCATCACTCCAGCTGGGGAAGAAGAAATCCAGGGACGGTTAGATGGGGTGAGAGGGTGGAATTCCAGGGAGGATGGATTTCAGGGATGAGAAACAGACACACACAGGGGTGAGGTCTAGTCCTGGCTGACCTCTCACTTTTGTTTTGAGACAGGGTCTCGCTATGAAGCTCAGGCTGGCCTTGAACTTACAACGATCCTCCTGCCTCGGCCTCCTGAGTGCTGGGGTTATAGGCGTGTTCACCATGCCTGGCTTGACCTCCTAACATTATGGGTCTCAGTTTCTCCATTTGCATATGGCGGGATGCAGTACTAGGAGATTAGTAAGTTCGCTTCCTGCTCTTCACTTTGACCTCGTTAGTCACAATTACAGGGATAACAGCAGCACACCCACGAGAGGGAGAGTGGTCCCAGCCACCTACAGGTGATTTCCGGAGACTTAATTTTTCCGGATCAGCTGAAATAAAGGTCATCTCGTCGCCTAAATCAGAGAAGCATCCTCAGAGATGTTAGGAGGTCCTGCAGTTGGGAGCTTCGCGTTGGTGAGGAGCCCTCTCCTTCTCAGAGATTCCGACAAATGAAAAACTGGGAGGTCCGTGGGTGTGGTGGTGCACACCTGTCATCCCAGCACGCTGGGAGGCTGAGGCAGGAGGGCTGCAAGCTGGGCAATATAGCCACTGAGCAAGACCCCATCTCGAAATAAAAAATGAGAAAAGATCAGCAAATCAGTATAAAGGCTCTGGGTTCAACCAGCAGTATGGCAAATAAAAAGAAGAGAAAAAAGGAAGAAGAAAAGAAGGAAGGAAGGAAGGGAGACAGAGAGACAGAGAGAGAGGCAGAGAGGGACTAATTTAAGTTTCCATATCGCCTGTTGACAACTCCAGACCTGGGCTCAGCCCCACGGACTGCTGTTCTGTCTGCATAATCCTAAAGCTCGTTCTCCACCGTGCGCATCTGCCCTCCCAGACTCGGACGACCCCACCCCTGTGCGGCGAGGCCGGCTAATTCTCGGCCCCGGGTCTTCGCGATGAGGCTCCAACGTCACTGATTATCCATCTAGAGAATGGGCTGTGTCTCCATATCCGGCAGGCTGGTGTGCTCGGTAACAGGAGGTGCGAAGGCAGGATAAGGTGAATGTTTAAGTATTTTTAAAAATTATGACAGCAAAAGAGACATTACCAAGAATCACCACCCCTTCCGGAAAAGTACCCTCGCCCATTTTCAAACACAGTTCTGCCATTGCAAGCGTAGGAGGTCAGATCAACAAATACCATAAATGGTCCTCTACATAGAAGACCCAAATCGCGCCACCAAAGGACCCCGAGAATTGATAACCGAATTGAGCAGTGTATCAGGACGCAAAATCCACATGCAAAAATCAACAGCGTTCCTGTCCACCGAGAAAGAAATTAGGAAACCAGTATTAGATAGCACCAATATAGTCAAAATGCCCATACTGCCAAACTGTTGTACAGATTTAATGGAATCCCATCAAAATACCGACAGCGTTCTTCATGGATCTAGAGAAGACAACCCTAAGATTCACGTGCCTGCTTGATAAACGGTGTTGGGAAAACTGGCTTTCCACAGGCAGAAGATTAAACCCAGAGCCGTATCTCTCACCAGGCACTAACTAAAATCAAAGTGGCCCCAAGGTCTAAATGTTCAAACAGAAGCATTACATCTTCTGGGAGCTGAAACAAGTAAAACTCTTTTTGACGACACAGGCGTAGGCGAAGACGTTCTGAACAGAACGCCAACAGCACAAGAAATAGTATTTAGGGCCGCGGATGTAGCTCAGCAGCACAGCGCCTGCCTGGCAAGCGTGAGGTCCTGAGTTCGATTCCTGGTGCCCCCCCAAAAAAGAAATAGTACTGAGAAGCAACAAATGGGATGACATCAAATTGAAAAGCTTCTGCACAGCAAAGGAAATAAACAACGGAAGGAAAAGACACCCTGCAGAACGGGAAAAAAATGTGATGTTTATTCCTTAGAGGACTAACGTCTAGAATACATAAAGAAGGCAAAAGTTAGACACCCCGCAATAAAAGACCGAATCAAAAAATGAGAAGTGGAATGAATAGACACTTCACAGAAGAAGAAGTATAAACGGCCAATAAATGTGTGACGAAATGTTCAATATCTGCGGACATCAGAGAAATGGAAATGTAAACAGCACTGTGATTCCACCTCTCCCCAGAAAGAATGGTGGTCATCAAGAAACCAAATAATAATAAGTGCTGGTCAGGCTGCGGGGGAAAAAAAGGAAGCCTTCCTTGTTCTTGGTGGGAGTGTAGGCTGGTGCAATCGTTGCGGAAATCAGTATGGAGAGTCCTCAAAAAATTAGAACTAGAAATTCCCTCTGACCCAACTAGTCCCCTTCTAGGTATCTTCCTAAAGAGTTAAAGACATCATATTACAGGCACCCACACACACCCATGTTTATAGCAGCACAACTCACAACACCTACATCTTGGAAGCAGCCCGTATGTCCACTGGCAGATGAATGGGTAAAGAAAATGTGGTGTTTACACACAGTGGAGTACTACGCAGCCATGAAGAATGATAAACTGGAGTCGTGTGTAGGAAAACAGATGCACCTTGAGACCATAATGCCAGATCAAAGGTATGCAGAAAAGGAAATGGTCCCAGTACTGAACACAAACGGCATCTTCGCCTTGTCAGTTTTCCCTGAGGGATCCAGTGTAACAACTCCCTGCACAGCGAGATGGGTACAGAGGAGGTCACTGACGGAGGACAGCGACAAGGAGAGAGATGGAATCAGAGAGAGATGGAGAGAGACAGAGACAGAGAGAGACAGAGAGAGAGAGAGATGCAGGACAGAGACATGGAGAACCCGCAGTGGAAGAGGAGACTCGAGGGCCTGTCATGCTCCCCCAGCTTTCTGGGCACAGAGGAGACAGAATAATGTCCCCAAGATGTCCACATTCCGTCCCCGTGTGGAATTAGAATGATGTTCCCAAGCTTGGCCCTCCCAGGACACCCAGGGACCTCCTGCTGCAGAGAGCGACAGGCAGGGCAGGGACCGTGGGACAGACAGACAGCACCCACCCTCGAGAGACTAGACTGCAAAAGAGCCGTGCAGAGGAGCGGGGCATGGGGGTGCCTGCCTGTCATCCCAGCACCCGGGAGGCTGAGGCAGGAGGATCTCCAGTTGGAGCCCAGCTGGGCAACTTAGTAACTTAGGGAGACCCTGTCTCAAAATAAAAAAAAGTGCTGTGGATGTGGCTCAGTGTGAGGGTGTTGGGCTCAATCCCGAGTACTGAAAAAACAAACAAAAATGCAGAAACGCAGAGGCCACCGACGGCAGAGGGTGTGCACACACCTAGCCTCAGTCACCTGCGAGCGCTGTGGGCTCGGTGAGCGATTCTCGGGTTTCCATGTTCCCAAAGGTGAAGGCATTGAATGACCGGGCAGACGGTTTCTCACAGAAACCACCCGGGGGAAACTGAGGAATAACAATCCGCCCACCAGGAAATGCGTACAAGTGGGGAATTTCTCAACTGCCAACCGCACTCCAGCTTTTCCCCTTCGGTCTTAAATTTTATTCTACTTGTTTGCTTCTTATTTATTCTTGCAGTGTTGGGGATCGAACCCCAGACCTGCTGCAGGCTGGGCATGGGCTCGACCACTGAGCTCCACCTCAAATTCTGCAATCTGCAATCGTTCAGGCACGCAAAACCGCATCCGTAAGGAGCCCGTCCTTCCTTCCTTGTTTCCTTCCCTCCTCCCTCCCTTCCTTCCTTGCCTCCCTCTTGTCTTCTCTCTTTCTTCCTTCTTTTCTTTTTTTTCCTTCCTTCCTCCCTCCCTTCCTTCCTTTCTTTCTTTCTTTCTTTTTCTTTCTTTCTTTCTTTCTTTCTTTCTTTCTCTCTCTCTCTCTCTCTCTCTTTCTTTCTTTCTTTCTTCTTTCCTTCCTCCCTCCCTCTCTCTATCTCTTTCTTTCTTTCTTCCTTTCTTCTATTATTATTTTTGGTACTGGGGACCGAACCCAGGACCTTCACACTGAGCTACACCCCCAGCCCTTTTCCATTTTATTTTTTGAAATTTTGAGACAGGGTCTCCCTAAGTCACAAAGTTGTCTGGGCCGGCTTAAACTTGAGATCCTCCTGCTTCAGCCTCACAGAGTACTGAGATTATAGGCATGCACTATAGTATCTGGTGAGAGACCCCTTTCTTTCCAAACTCCCGAGTCTTCCTGATACTCCGTTGACATGTTACAGGAATTAATGAATGAACATAAACTACTGTATACTCCAAAACCCGGGTCACTAAGTACACAGCAGCAGAAGCACAGCTGGCATTTTTCAGGGTTGCCATTGACAGATATTTTTGCTTGGGTAGAGAAAATCATCTTCAAAATTTTCTTTATCTTGAAAAATCCACCCATTAGAATCATGGGGCAATGTCTGGCAGAGATAAAATTTAAATCCTGTGTGGTTATTAAAAGTCCATCGATTTTCAAACACGGGGAATGGGACAGTAAAGCTGTGTTGCACCTCAGGTGTAAATAATGAGAGCGTTCTGTGAGCTCCACCTGGGATGAGTCTTGCGTTTGATAAATCATCCCTGAGCCTGCCAGGGAGGCCAGGCAGAGGTAGTCGGGGTCTGTTTTAGACATGCGAGCAAAGGAAAACAATATTTCATATCTGATATATTCGCTGTTTGCAAAAACTTGACAACTCTCTTTAAGAACAAAGTAAAGAAAAAATAAAACAGAAAAGCACAGAACCGAGCTTGCCGAATGTGTTGGAAGTCACTCGGGAGGAATCGTCTTCCCCGGTCTTCACGCGTGAGATTGGTGAGTAGGATCCAGGCAGGGCAGGTCCCAGGGAACACCATTTTGAGAAACTCTGCAGACCGTCTATAACCTTCTAATGGACACGAAGAATATCAATGTCGGGTGTAACACTTTGGATCTTGAATATTTCCCGGAGGCTCACTGTGGAAAGCTCCATCTCCACTTGTGGAGCTGCTGGGTTTAAAGATGACGGGACCTTTAAAAGGTGGGGCCAAGGTGAGGAAGTGAGGTCACGGGGGGGTGTGGCCTTGAAGGGGATTGTGGGAATCCAGTCTCCTCCACCTCCTCCTTCCTTCCTGGCCGCCATGATGTGAGGAGATGTGCTCCACCACGCTATTCTGCCATCGTGCTCCTACCTCGCCTCCAAGGCAATGCAGAGGGGTGACCATGGACCGACAGCTCTGAAACCATGAGCCAAAATACATCTCCTTTGAAGAGATTTTCTCATCTATTTTCACAATGGCAGAAAGCTGAGGAACGTACCAGGGTCCCCTGGTGAGGTGCAGGATAGCGGAGAAAGCCCTTCACATCCATGCACCAGCACCTTCCTCATACCCCTGACTGCAGGACTCTCCATTCCAAGGCGATAAGAAAGAATCCCGGTGCACAAACTAGAAAATGTGACAACTGAGAAAATCCTTTGCTTCCCGTTAACCAAGGTAAGTCTGACCCGGCCCCAGCACACTGGGCCGGTGACGACTCTCCATCTTGGTGCACCCTCCTGATTACCACGAGGCCTGGGAAACCCTCATTTCTGCAGCTTTGCAGCCTTCCTCGGTACCAAGGGATGCTATTCCCAAGCCCATGGCTTCCCCTGGGAGCCATGCATGTGCTGGGTCTGCCAGGAAAACAGGAAGTTCTGCCAAGAGAGGATGCTGGCTCTACCTTTCTGGGTGTATCCGCTGTACATTCTTCTTGTCTTGGGGAGTATGAACACTGGACAATAGACGCTGACTGCTGTGCTTTACATTTAACATGTCACCCAAAGGTCTCAGGTGCTCAGAAAGTGACTGGATCACGGGGTGCTGTGCTCCTCAGGGGATCCATCATGGATGAGCTCCTGGCTGAATGTGCTGTGGGAGGTGGGGCTTGGTTGGAGGAGGTCACTGGGTGTGACCTGGAAGGGGGAGTTCTTGTCCCCGGCTGCTCCCTTCTCTCTCTGCTTCCCGGCAGCCATGATGTGAGCATCTTTCCTCCTCCACGCTCGTCTGCCATGATGTTCCTGTTGGAGCCAAATAAATCGGAGTTTTGGATATTTTCTCCCAGCAATGTGACAGTGACTAATACAGGAACCATCACACCTCCAGTCCTGGGCATGGCTTCCTTTTTAGATGTTTCTGCTAAAACCCAGTGTGATTCTTACTCCCACCTCTTCCACAACTGGGCTCCTCCCCAATGTGACCCCAGAAAAATACTGAGCACTGCTGTGCTTGGGCAACCAAAGGGACCTCCCTGGGTCCACAGCCTGGCTGAGCTCTTGAAAGACAGAGAAAAAAATACACAAGAGGAGAAGAGGACAAAGTGTCATTTTGTGAAATCATCCTTAACAAATGTGCTGCTATTGTATTTTCTGGAAATGGCGTTCCAAAGGGTACAGGCTGGGAAATTTCCGTGCAGATCGTACCTAGGATAGAAGCTTTGCTGTGCTTTGCAGGACCGCATTGTCACACTGCAAGCTGCATTTTCTATGGTGAGACATCTCACAGAATAATTATTTGTACAGTGCTTGCTTCCTTTGCTGGGGTGTGATTTCTCAGAGGGCAAGAGCTCTTCTTGTATTTTTCCTGCCTGTGAAGGGCAGGAGGGAGAGAGGAGGCAGGAATGATGAAATGAAAAAAGCTCTCCCAGAGATGTCCACGTCCCGATCCCCACAGGGCAGACCGAATATTGTCCCCGAGATGTCCACATCCCATCCCTGTGTGGAAACACAATAATGACACCAAGATGTCCATGTCTCGTCCCTGTGTGGAGATAGAATAATGTCCCTGAGATGTCCATGTCCCGATCCCCACGTGGAGAAAAAATAATGTCCCCAAGATGTCCACATCCTAATCACCACATGGGAGATGGAATAATGTCCACAAGATGTCCACGTCCAAGACCCAAAGTTCTAAAGGAAATAATGTCCCCAGGGCTGGGCGTGGTGGCACACATCTGTAATCCCAGCACTTTGGAGGCTGAGGCAGGAGGGTCACAGGGTTCAAGGCCAGGCTGGGCTATATAGTGAGTTCAAGACCAGCCTGAAATGTATAGTGAGACCTTGGCAGAAACAAAACAAAAAAATAGAATAATATCCCCAAAGATGTCCACATCCTAACTCCCATGCAACAGACAGAAAAGTGACCTGAAGACATTCAGGTTCTGATCCCAGTGTGGCAGACCGAATGATCTCCTCCAAAAACGTCCATGATGTAACGTCCCGAACCCGTGTGTCCGCCATCATTATGCACCACAAACATGAACTTATAAACAACCAGAATGAAAATTATAGGCCCTTCGAAAGAAAAAAGATATCCCAGCTTTTCATCCTGCTCTGCCCAGCTTTCCAGAACTTTACCTGAGAGAGGTGGGCTTTGCTCACCATCTGCAGAGAAGTAGCCACTGCCATCCCCTGGGGACACTGTGCTCATCGCAGGAGGGCGAGTGGACAGTGCACTGGGCTGAATTTCACAGATAAGCCTGGATTTTTGCCGCAGTCTCTCGAGCTACATCTACTCCATAGAAAATGCAATCGACATACCTGTTTCTCCAAAATTTCTCTTGTCCCAGAACAGAGCGAGGAATGTTAGAGAAAGTTATCAGATTTGGCATTCATAATTTTTTCTATTTCTCAGTAGCTAAAAAGTTGGAGCAGAGTTGGGCGTGGTGGTGCATGCCTGTCAGCCCTGCTCTCGAGAGGCTGAGGCAGGAGGATCGCTGTGAGTTTGAGGCTACATACAAGACCCTGTCTCAAAAAACTGGATCAGGAGACTCCCCTCCCCAAGGGGGCATAAAATTCTGCTTTATACATTTGGGCACAGAGGGTCCAGTCATTTTTACCCTGTCATTACTCTGAAAAAGTGTCCAATTACTAGTTACTCGGATGCTACACATAATGACAAAAAGACGCCGCACAGATTGTGTGCACAGCTGGACTGCTCAGGTCTCCCCTTTAAAGTCTACAGTGGGACCTGCAAATTCAACACGTGGATGGAAAAGTAGGTACATTTGAGCTTTTTCTTTTTGCTTGCTAATACAGAAAAAAGAAAGAAACAACAGGTTAAGAAAGCGGTGAAGAAGAGCGAATGGCGGCAAGTGGATCTTAGGAGCTGACGGCCGATGAACAGGGCCACGGGGTCCCAGGGAGATGCCCAAGTCCTCGTCCCCGGAATGCAGGATCTGGCCCCTCACGGGGGCTTCGCAGAAGTGACTAAGCGGAGGGCATCTGCCTGGGAAAATCAGCGTGCGTCACTCACGGGGGGAATCGTGAGTAATCGTGTTGAGTAACTGCACTGAGTCATAGCGTAACTATTTCTCTGCCAGAAAAAGAAAGATTCACTCGGTAAATGTTTCATGGAGTGGCAGGGACGCTGCGGTATTGACAGGTTTACTATTTTTGTCTACTCTACCCACGGCTTTTCTTGGACTATTTGCTTCCTTTCTGTATTTTCACCATTTGATCTCCGCACCTGTTCACTTCCAGCAGAAAAGAAAATGTTTGGGAGCCCCGTTCCCACTGCTCGGCCTGCGTATCTTTATTCAGGCTGCAGCGGGTCGTAGCTGCGCATCATTGCTGATGGGTCAGATCTGAAATGTCCCCCAGGTGTCACGTGTTCAGGGATGGGGACTCATGAAAGGGCGTGGAAGTGGGCAGCTCAGCTGGGACACAGCATAGATGCTGACTTTCCGAGTCCGGTGGTTGTGGGGTGCCGACGGCCCAGCAGAAATCAAGAGTCGGTCGCGTATCTCTGAAGCCCATTTAGCTAGAAAAGACACGCGTATTCCTGACACCTGTTCCCAAATTCCCATGGGAATCCAATTTTTAGGAAAGCAAGTAAGTATGTCACCAAACAAGTAACTGAGGAAGTTCTTATGTGCGTGAAAGCTAACAGCTGGTTGTGAGCAATTCTATAGAACGAGAGCTCATCCTTGCACCAAAATGGATCTCTGTTTTCTAGAAACTTCTGCAGAACTAGAGCTCATGTTTGCATCCAAATTGCAGTGTTTTTAGTAGGAGTTTTTGCACTTGCACCAAAATCGACCTCTGTCTTGTAGCGGTTTCAGCAGAACTCACATTTTTTTTTTTTTTTTTGTGGGTACCGGGGGGTCGACCTCAGGACCTCGCGCGCCAACAGGCACCCGTGCCGCTGAGCGATATCACCGGCCCCTTTTTCGTATGTGGGATCCGGGAGTCAAACTCGGGCCCTCGCGCTTGCAAGGCAGGCGCTTACGCCGCTGAGCCATCTCACCGGCCCACATTTTTTTTTTTTTAAATATGCGGGTACCGGGAGTCGAACTCAGGACCTCACGCTTGCCAGGCAGGTGCTTATGCCACTGAACTCTCTCACCGGCCCAGAACTCACCATTATTGACGAGGACGTGCAGGGGGAGTCTCTTCATCTTGAATTCCTGGACGAACTGCCGGATGGACCTCAGGGAAGCCAGATCGCAGTATAAAAATTCCACTGGAAAAGGATCGACACGCCTGGTTACAACCCGGCCTACTGCGGGGGCTGAACATTCAGCAGCTCAACTTCTGTCTTGTTAGGAAACAGCCCTGTATTCGAAACTTCACAAAGTACAATGGGGTGAGTAGATGTCAGGGCGACTCCCAGTGAGTGCCACCCCTGAATAGTTGGTCGTCTTTCTAGCATGTAAGACCTGCCACCTGCTTCTATCTGACAGAACAAGGGAAAGAGGGTGGGTGTCCCTTGTGTTGTCATTTCACCACACAAGAGCAAAGCTCCCGTGTTGCAAACTTGAGCACTGAGCTCATAAGCTGATCGTCTGTCGCGTGGCGTCAGGTACTTTGGGTTTGCGACAGGAACCACACTAACTCTCACTGAAGGACGGGTGGAAGCTGGGGCTGGGGTGGTCAGGACAGGTACCTGGTGACCTTCTATGGGAAAAGGAATGATTTTTAAAGACTTGCTAATATTCTTATGCAGCTCACATATCTTGTGGATTATAAAGCGTGTGTGGTGATGCTTTTGACACATGTATTTCCAAAGAAATGTAACACACTAACAAAATGTTTTATGACATGTGATGCTTTCTAAATAAGCCAGATTAGCCTTACTAGAGTCCTCTGTATTGTGTCTGCCAAACGTATCGCTGATGGGTTGCTGATTATTACAGGGTGCAAATAATTCTTCAAGCGTCATTATTAGAGAAAGAATGTTCATACTTCTCATTATGGAAGGGAAATAGACATAACAGCCAGATTAATTTGATACACCATTCCTCCCTAAAACTCATTATTCTGGATGAAATGTTACCAGGCAGCTATGACAAATCAGAATGTCGCACTTTCCATTTTCTAATACTGAATTAGAACATACACACACACACACACACACGCGTGCGCACACACATCTCCGTCTTGATTCTTTTTGAATACTACGAATAGTCTCCTGGTTCCCATTGTCATTGGCCAGCTTTTCTATCATTGGGACAAAATAAACAACACCCACAACTTAAAGGAGAGGTTTATTTTGGCTCACGGTTGAAGTGGGTTCTGTTCATGGTCGACTGCTCCAAAGCAGAAACAACATGGCGGCAGGGTGTGGAGGAGGAAAGATGCTCACATCACGGAGCCCAGGAAAGAGAGAGAGGCGGAGCTGGAGACAAGAACATCCCCTTCCAGGTCACACCCCAGGAGGTCACACCCCAGAACACACCACACCTCCAGCCAGGCTCCACCTCCTAACACTACATTAACGAGAAACTCATCACTGGGCGAATCCATAGACAAATACAGAATCCCCATAATCCGATCGCCTTCCAAACACTCGAGACTCTTGGGGGACATTTTAGATCTAAACCATAATACATCCTTGTCACTTGGTTAACTCTACTTTCCACATTGAAGACCAATCTTTCATCTCATGAGTCCTAAGGTCACCATCCACATCAAAACAACAGCCCACATTTCATTTTTTCGTAAAGTTACACAGTCTTATTATTTAGGAAAATATCTGGGGAGACAGCATGGTACAGGAGAAAGCACACAGTGGTAAAATTGGAAGCTTATCAGTGTAAAGAAATTCTGTTCTTTTATGCCAATGAAAATGGTGAAATGGAATTTTTTTTTTTTTTTTTTTTTTTTGGTATCAGGAATTGAACTCACGACCTTGCACTTGCCCGGCAGGTGCTGTGCCGCTGAGCTATATCCCCGGCCAGTGAAATGGAATTTTAAACAAAGTGGAAATGGTTAAAAAGAGTCCCAGGCTGGGTATGGTGGTGCATGCCTATAATCCCAGCAATTGGGAGGCTGAGGCAGGAGGATCACTGTGAGTTCGAGGCCAGCCTGAACTGCATAGTGAAACCCTGTCTCAAAAAGACCAAGAGAGGGAGAGAGGGAGAAAGGAGGAGGGAGGGAGAGAGAGAGAGATCCAATGAAAATTGAGACAGTGCTATATATAAGATAAATATAAGCAAAACTCAACAAGTTTTGGTTAGGAGCATCTGAATTTCAACTTGGACATAAAAGGGCCCTGAACTAATCTAAGGACAACACACCTTTTAAGATTATCTACTCCCTTGATTTTCTTTGGCATGGAGACAAAACCAACGTGTCAAATCACTCGGGCATCAAGTAGAAGGACCTTGTACATAATCCACATTTCCTTAAGAAATCAAAATGGCACCATGTGGCAGATGCCTAGTGTGTGCTCTAGAAACGGGGTGCAAGCTGTGAGCTGTTTGTGACTGTTACCTGTTTGCGATGATATAAATTCAGAAACAGAGAGCAAATGTTTAAAAATCCAAGCAGAAAAAAAAGTGGCAGTCACTGTATGCTTGCTGAATCTGATGTTTTTTTTTTTTAAAGCAATATTGGAGGCTTTGGTTCTGCTCGATTTTTAAGTGCACTTTTTTAGGAAATCTTTTCTACCGTATGCACAACAGACGCAGCCTGTGGCAGACTCGGGGAGCAGCAGTTTGCCACCGATGTTGCTGTTCTAGGGTCTGGTACCATCTGGAAGTGAATCACTGACACGCTGTTGTCATTTCCCTGTAACACGCCCACGGGGAATGGGAAAATCCTCATTATGCTAATGTATTACTCAGCTTTCCCGAGGCTGGGACCAAATACATGACACTTGCAAATTAAAGAAGGACAGTCTTATTTTGGCTCACGATTTCAGAGGAGTCAGTCCATGGTTGGCTGGGTCCAAGGCAGAAGCATCATGGCGGACGCACGGGCGCGGTGGAAGAAATGTGCGTGTATCATCATGGCTAGGAAGTAGAGGACAGCCAGACAGGAAGTGGACAGGAATAGAGAGAGTCCCAATGTCACATCCCTGACCCCCTTCCTCACCTCCTGACAGCCCATTCAGCTATGAGCCCGTTAACGAGTTAAGCCGCGATTGACATTAATAACCTCACAATGCAATCACTGTTCCAGGAGTGTCCTAAACTACTCAAGCACACAGCCAGGATTTAGAGGCCCACACTTGGCTCATAGAAATCCAGCGTTATTGGATTTTAAAAGACTTGGAGGATGTTTCTCTGCCGTTTCCTGGGGGAAACATGTTTATAACCAACCAGAAATGGTACCAGCACCATTCCACGTTGAGGTGGTTGCCTGGAGGGCAGCCACTGGGTTCTTAGTCCCTTCTCTGTCCATGGCTTCAATTTCCTTCATCTTTCCAGGAGCTGCACCTATAAAAGCACGGCCGGTAGGAGAGGGAGGGAGAAGATGGCACCAGGGAATACTCGTGGGGAACACTTACACATATCTATAGTGGAGTGTCCACCAGACCCCAAACTCATCTCGGCTGCTCTGGTTTGGACGTGGTTTGAGTGTGTCCCTCAGAGGTTCACGTGTGCAAAGCTTGGTCCATGAGGCAGTGATACTGGCGGTGCGAGCTGCCAAAAGCATGGAGTAGACCAGGTGTCCCTGGGACAGAATCTGAAGCCCCAGGAGACAGCAGGGTGGTCGCAGAGGTCATAAGCGTTTGCTGCAAATCGTTAGATGTGATTTAAAATCATTAGTATCACGCAGCAGACTGCTGGCAGAGACAAGGCCAGTGAGCTCTGAAATGCTGGAGTTGGCACAGAAGCCGAACTGGTTTTCTAAATATATTTGTAACTTTTTAATCGATGCAAAATAATTGTGCACGGTGCAGTGTCCAGTGTGGTATTTCGATGCTTGTGTACAGTGTTTGATTGCAAAGCGGGGTAATGCGTGTATCTACGCCCTCGGACATTCATCATTTGGTTGTGCTGGAAATGGGCAGCTTCCTCCCTGAGAAGGCAGCAACCGGGGTGTACGAAGAAAGAAAAAATAGAAGAAGATCTTAAAGTTTAAACTGGGCACAGTGGCACCTGCCTGTCAACCCAGCTACTAGGGAGGCTGAGGCAGGAATGTTGTTGAGTTTGAACCCAGCCTGGGCAACTTAGTGAGATCCCGTATTGAACAAGAAGGTGACAGACAGAAAGACATGCAGCAGAAATAGAGTTTACAAGTAAAGAACGGTAGGAATTCATCAATCCAAACAAGCAAACGCAACGTGGGAGTGGCACAGTGAATGCAAGATGGACACGATTCACGGTAAAACATTAATGGGGCAATGAGTTCACCATGAGCAACACCCAACCAGAAAAGGCAATGAGTCTTTGGTGCCATTTTCTGCAGTGTTTAATTCAGAATACCATACGACTACGACACGCTTAAAAAAAAAATCTCTTAAGCACAAAGAAATATATAGGAACAAAATTGTTGGGGGTGAATTGAGGATGTTGCTTGAGTGTGTGGTAAGGTGAAGGAGGAAGGAAGGAAGAGAGGAAGGAAGGAGGGGAGGGAGGGGGGAGGGAGGAAGGAAGGGAGGAAGGAGGAAGGGAGGGAGGGAGGAAGGGAGGAGGGAAGGGAGGAGGAGAGGGAGGGAGGAAGGAGGGGAGGGAGGGAGGAAGGAGGGGAGGGAGGGGAGAGGAAGGGAGGGAGGAAGGAAGGGAGGAAGGAAGGAAGGGAGGAAGGAAGGAAGGGAGGAAGGAGGAAGGGAGGGAGGGAGGAAGGGAGGAGGGAAGGGAGGAGGAGAGGGAGGGAGGAAGGAGGGGAGGGAGGGAGGAAGGAAGGAAGGAGGGAAGGGAGGGAGGGAGGAGGGAAGGGGGGAGGGGAGGGAGGGAGGAAGGAAGGAAGGAGGGAAGGGAGGAAGGAAGGAAGGAGGGGAGGGAGGAGGGAAGAAAGGGAGGGAGGGAGGGAGGAGGGGAGGGAGGGAGGAAGGGAGGAGGGGAGGGGGGAGGGAGGGAGGAGGGAAGGGAGAAGAGGGAGGAGGGAAGGAAGGGAGGGAGGGAGGAAGGAAGGAGGGAAGGGAGGGAGGGAGGAGGGAAGGGAGGAGGGGAGGGAGGGAGGAAGGAAGGAGGGAAGGGAGGAAGGAAGGAAGGAGGGGAGGGAGGAGGGAAGGAAGGGAGAGAGGGAGGGAGGGAGGAGGGGAGGGAGGGAGGAAGGGAGGAGGGGAGGGAGGAGGGAAGGAAGGGAGGGAGGGAGGAAGGAGGAAAGAGGGAGGAAGGAAGGAGGGGAGGAAGGAAGGAGGGAAGGGAGGAAAGAGAGAAGGGAGGGAGGAAGGAGGGGAGGAAAGGAGGGAAGGGAGGAAGGAAGGAGGTAAGGGAGGGAGGAAGGAGAGAAGGAAGGAAGTAAGGAAGGAAGGAGGTAAGGGAGGGAGGAAGGAGAGAAGGAAGGAAGGAGGTAAGGGAGGGAGGAAGGAGAGAAGGAAGGAGGTAAGGAAGGAAGGATGGGAGGAAGGAAGGAGGAAATTATGAATGATGTATTTGAAAAGGCTGAAAATGCAAATTTCCCACTTGAATACAGTTTATTGTATGATGAAATATTTAAAATAATAGATTCCTGGTTCTTGCTACAGTGGTATTATATTAAATTTATAACAAAATGTGAAACTCTCATGGAAATACTACTTCCCGAAGAAATGCCGATTAGTGACACCTAATAAAAAAATTAGGTCTCATCAGACCAACCCATAATAAGAGACATTGGAAAAAATGAAAATAATGACACCCAGAAGCCGGGTGTGGTGATGGATGCCTGTCATCCCAGCACTCTGGGAGGCTGAGGCAGGAGGATTGCAAGTTGCAGCTCAGCCTGGGGGCAGCCTAGAAGCTTTGGAAGACCCTGTCTCAGCACCATGCGCACACCGAGAAGGAGAGGCTTCTAGGAAGGGAGGCTGGCCTTATTCATTTAATCAAGTTTGCATTGACTGTGTAATTTTTGAAATAATTTAATATAGGAAAATAAGTTTTACATGACAAAAACTAAAGTGTGCATCATTCTGATGCAAAATGGTGCAAATAAAAAAACTGGTACTCCATGGAAAGAGGGAAAAAATAAAAATGTCTTGATCGGTCACACGCATGCATTTATGCACCTGAGAAAATCACAAGGAAAAAATATCAGCGATCAGTGATTGCTCATCAGAATAAACCCGGAAGAGAAAAACCGAAGGTGGGGCCGGTGAGATGGCTCAGCAGCATAAGCGCCTGCCTGGCAAGCGCAAGGTCCTGAGTTCGACTCCCAGTACCCACATAAAGGAAAAAAAGGGCCGGTGATATTGCTCAGCGGCACTGGCGCCTGCTGGCAAGCGCGAGCTCCTGAGTTCGACTCCCAGTACCTGCATATAAAAAAAAAAAGAAAAACTGAGCGAGTTTGCTGCAATCTATGGGGCCTGCAGTGTAACTGCCGCTCTAACTGCCATCTGTAGTCACAGCACCCGTATTGCCACGGGCTGGACACCTCTGTGAGAATCGCTAGAAGAAAACAGTGACCACAGCCAGTGCTGCGGAGGATTTGGAAAATCCGGGCTGCTTATCCACTTGCTGCTGGGTGCGGACATCGAAGGATGAGCAGGACCTGCAAAAGACCAGGAGGCACTGCTGGTGTGGACAGGGGTCGGCTGACCGTGGCCCCAGCTTCAAACTATCCCTGCGCCGCAAGCCAGCCCTGGGCAGCTTCCCGGCACTTCGAACCCTGGGAAGCAGGCGCCACTCGTGGGCAGGTTGTGGCCAGCGTACAGGTCTCGGGCACCGGGGGTATGGAGGTAGTTGCTGCAGAAGCAAAGTCTGATGTCTGTTTGTTTGCTGGTACTGCGGGTGGAACCTGGGTCTCACGCAGGCCAGGTGCACGCGCTCCCCTCACCCACGTGGCAGCTGACTTCCCAGCAGATTCCCAGGGCTGCCGGCTGGCCCGTTGCTCAGTGGACGCGAGGGCAGGGTGTGGCTGGTGGTGCTCTTGGGCCTTTGTTTCTTCCCAGAGGGAAGGAGGAGGATTCCCAAGCTACTGGGGTTTGTCCAGAAGTAGGGAGGCACAGATGTGGTCTCTGCCTCTCACGAGTCCGTGTATGTCCCCTTTGAAAGAGTTTGGGGGGAACTGAGGCAGTGCTGAGCTGTCCTGTGTGTGTTAAATTATCCTGCTGAGGTTTTTGTGGATGACACACGGGCAAATGTGTTCCTAAAACCAAGGAAGAAAGGGAATCGAGGAAGAGGATTTTCTATGTGAGAGACAGGACTGAGAGAGATGGATAGAGGATGAGGAAGGAAGGCAGGAAGGAAGGAAGGGAGGAAGGAATCTGGGAAGGAGGGAGGGGAAGAAGGAAGGGAGGAAGGAAAAAGGAAGAGAAGGGAATGGGAGGGAGGGAAGGAGGAAGGGAAGAAGGAAAGGAAGGAAGGGAAGAAGGAAAGGAAGGAAGGGGAATGGAAGAAAAGGGAAGGGAAGAGAAGGGAAAGGAGGGGAGGAAGGGAAGGAGGAAAGAAGAGACAAAGGGAGTAAAGGAAGGAGGAAGGAAGGAAAAAGAAAGAATGAGAGTGGAAGAGGTAGCAAGAGAGACAAAGACAGAAAGGGAGAAGAGAAAGTCATATCCATGGCACAGAGGGAGACATTCATCAAACAGCTGAACATTTTCATTTCCACTTCGTGCATCATGATAGCCTTTCCATCTTTGCTAAACACTCGGATGCACTCCTGCAGGGCACTGACATCGGTACAAGAAAGTTACGAGAATGGTTTGAATTTTTTTTTTAAAAAAGAAACTTGTTCAGTAAAAGACACATTGCCGTGAATCATGGGATGGGGTCATGGAAGCAATGGGAAGTATTTGCAAGTGGATTCATGAAAACGTGTCTTTTACTTAATACTTTTTTTAAAGGTAAGCATTCAATATATTTTCCGATCGCCTGACATTGCTGAAACATTTATAGCAATTTCTGTCCAACAAAAACACGACGCTGTGTCCTCGTCCACCTTAGTTACCAGATCTGGCACCGTGCGACTTCTGGCTCCTTCTTAAGGTCAAAAGGACCAGGAAAGGTCAAAGTTTTGAGTCCATTCAGGACATCGAGGCAGCCAGGACAGCGCAGCTAAAGACCCTCAGGAAAGAGGACTGGTTAGACCAGCCAACCATGGACTGAACCGTCTGCAACCATAAGCTTAATAAACCTCTCCTCCTCTGACACGTGGTTGTCAGGTATTGTGTTCCAGCTCTGGGGACATAACTGATACAGGCGGGTAAACCGAGGTATCCTATTTGGGGAAGCTCGCCTGTTTGTCCTACTCACAGAGCTACACCCAACCCTATCCCAGGAAGTAAAATTACAGTAGACATATGAAAAAATAAAAACAAAACAGAGAGACACTTGAATTTTCCCAAGGCCAGGAGCACAATCCCTTAAAACACTTTAAAATAAAGAGGAAAGAATGGCTTTGTCTATTTTTATCTAACTGGCCAGGTACATGTCAATCTTGATGTTGCTGTGGAAACAAGGACTTCACTAAAGATTAAAACAGTTTTCTTTTTTTCCTCCAAAGAGGTAAATAGCCCCTCTAGGATCTTATGTCCATTATCCACCCACAAGAGTGGGTGAAAATTAAGTCTCAGCCCACCCCCCAAAAAAAGTCACAGTTTCCTCATTCCTAGAGGCTCAGCCCTCTCTGTGTAAGTGTCACCACATCAAAAGGAAGTCAGCAAAACCCTGCACGTTGCATAGTGGGAAATGCTGGATAGCATTTAAAACTTAATTTCTGAGATGGAGTTCTCTTTCCTGATCAAATGTATGAAGGGCAATGCCTGAAAGAACAAGGTGAGAAAGGGGGTAAAAGAAACCCAACTGTAATGAGCTCCCTACCCCAACTTTGGTGTAAGCACCCTGAGCTGTGTTGTTTCTTGTCTGCGGAAGGTGCTTAGAGAAATAAATAAAGAGAAAACACATCCCTAAGGTGGGGTGCAGAGGGCAATGGCTGTAAACAGGCACCTGTGTGAGAGTGAGGAATCCTCATGAGGGGGACAGTCACTTACTACGGTGCTTGACCTTCTCTGTCACGTGAGTTCAACTTTCTTGTTTCCTAGTGAGAAGCTAGCAGGATTATTTGGATCTGGACAACAGCATTCAGGGCTTGAACTTAGTAAATAAAAATGCCCATTTTCCTGAGGGATCTCCTCGAGTCTGTCCATGGAGATCTGCTGGAAGAATCACGTGTATCGGCTAGCTCTGTTGGGTAACAAGTGTCCCCAAACTCACTGGCTTACAAGAACCTCCGTGAATGATCTCACGTGTCTGTAAGTTAGACGTTGGGATGTGAGTGGGCGAGCTGGACTCCGCCAGGTCTCCCCAAGATAGAAGTGAGGTGCTAGAGAGTGCTGGGCACGGTATTAGTAGCTCGGGACCTTCTTTTATGCTTATTCAATTTGTACATGAAATTCAGGTCCTCCTGCTCATGGGATGGAGTCTGTTTTTCTTCTCTCTGCTCCTTGCCCCTTGTCTTTACTACAGGTCCACTGTTAGGGTTCGGATCTAGAATGTCCCCACAATTTCTCACGTGTTCAGAGGTGGGGCTGCTGGAAGATGGTTGGATTACGAGAGGGTTGTACTCTTCAGTGGATTAATCCATCCATGAGTCCACAGCTGAATGTGCTGTTAGGAGAGGGAATTATTCGAAAGAGGTGGTCACTGGGGATCTCACCTGGAAGACGGTATTCTTGTCCCTGGTGTTTGTCTGTCTGTCTCTGTCTCTCACCACCCCTCTCCATCCCTCTCTCTTTCTCTTTCTCTCTGCTTCCTGGCCGCCATAATGTGAGCATCTTTCCTCCTCCATGCCTGTCCGCCATGTTGTTCCTGCCTTGGACCCAGCCAACCATGGACTGAACCCTCTGGAACCATGAGCCAAATAAACCCCTTCCCTTGTAAGTTGCAGGTGTCAGGTAATTTTGTCCCAGGAATGGGAAGGCTGTC
The DNA here is from genome assembly GCA_028451465.1 of Erethizon dorsatum. Lineage (NCBI taxonomy): Eukaryota > Metazoa > Chordata > Mammalia > Rodentia > Erethizontidae > Erethizon > Erethizon dorsatum. The sequence goes on from CM051843.1 coordinate 1,602,424, forward strand.
TAATACAACCTCATTTTCTACTAGAAAATCGTGTCTGAACTGTATTCTTGGCTTTCTATAAACAAACTCACATTTCACCTTATAATCTTGCCTTCATTCCTCTTTTACATAAACTTCCTGAATAAATCCAGACTCAGAACCCCTAACTAACATCAGTTTGCTCTGTTACTTATGTTCACACGTTCTCGGAAGAGGCAAGGAAGCATCCTAAATACTTCAGTATTTTTGAAAGCCTTTGGGCACCATGAGAACTGGAGAATTCATTTTCTTTTTAAGACCATTTGTTGTTTACCACAGTGTCTTAGTCGATTTTCAGTAATTCCATATAATGTGTAATTTACAGAGAAAGTAAGTTTATGTCCTTCAGCTTGGAGGGTGGGAAGTCCAACGTCAAGGGACTGAATCTGGTTAAGATTTCTTGCTGGTTGGGGGTCTTTGCAGATTTCCAAAGGGTTGCTTGGCATCATACGGCAAGACCGAGCAACGCTGAGGAAAGTTCACATTTATGACTTCTGTTGCGATAACCCATTAATTTTGAATGCATTAACATGTTCACGTGTCAACCCACTAACCCATTAATCCGTGAATGAATGAATCCATTCATGAATCAACTTACTCACTTTTTAATCCATGAATGGCCCAATCTGTACATGAAGTCAGAGCCGTCGTAACCCAGTGACTTCTTAAATGTTCCATGAGGAACTGTGCAACGGAGATTAAAAACCAATACAAGATTTACAGGGGACTTTTAAAGCACAGTGCATGCTTATACGTTTAGAAGATGCTCATGCTTATCTTTTAAATGGAGAGTTTAGAGGAGAATTCCAATAACAGGTCTTAGCATTTTAACATTATATAACAATAGGAAAACTCCTTTTGTTTCCTATTTACCTTCACCAGGTAAACGCTAATGCCCAGCAGTTCTTGGTTCTACTTGAAGGACTTTGGTGCAGGAGGTGAACCAGCGTGAGTCCTTGCTCCCACCGGCTTCTGTCTCCTGGGCTGTGATGTGTGTCACGAAGGTTGCCAATTTTATTCCTCCTTCCTGAGGTGAGTGTCTCTAAAAATTGCCGCCTTGGGGACTGAGCCTTCCACCCAAACGCCTCCCGGGCACTCATCATATTTAAACCTCAGCACCTCAGGGTGAAGGTTTGGTTTCCCCAATTTATGGCCACCACACAAACACAGGGAGGGTCTGCATGCCAGGTCCTGAGGCCGCTGCAGAGTTACTGTCTGGCTGACATGGTCCAGGCACCGGCCCTGATTTGAAATTTCTGCTGCTGGTCAAGATGCAGGGCTCAGTGATGCTGCCCAGTACCACGAGGTGCTGATGCTGGGTTCTCAGGTTTGGGAGCTTGGGTCTGTGCAGTGCGAGGCTGTGTGCAGACACGCCAGGGCCGGCCCAGCACGATCACGCGCTCCGTGTCTGCACCTGTTTCTAATTTACAGCTAATGATGATGCATGAAGGGGCCTCATCTGCTGCCTCATCTGCTCCATCACCGAGTTTCAAGTGTGCACTCGAAGGGGATCTGAATTCAGAATAAACACTGCCTGATGTCTCCCCGTGTAGCAACCCCACAGAAACACTTTTCAGGGGGTTTAGGTACAAACCAATCCTACCAAAATGAATTTTGACACACAAAATCTTTCTGTGGGGCTCTGTGAATTCTTGGGGGTAAAAATGCAAAAGCTGTACTGGAACAATACCAAGAATTTCTTGCTAGAGGATGAGACGAAAGGAGGAGAGAATTGTCTTTCCAAGCCTCTCAGTGGAATCTCTCTACCATGGCTCACATTGCCACCCCAGGAACCAAGCTCCGAACAGGCAAACAGATGGAGGACAGCCCACAGCCCACATGCAGCAGTTACATACAGTGGCAGCGTTCAGACAACGGGGCTGGCACGCGTGTTGCTTTCCCTAAATACTGGGGCTAAAATGCAGGTGCTTTGCTGAAAGAATGCAATGCACTTATTGATAGATACATGAGTGGCTCCATTCAGAATAAACACTGCCTGATGTCTCCCCGTGTAGCAACCCCACGGGGGGTCTTTCTTATACTGAAGAAAATCCATTCTCTGCTTTTTTCCCCCTTGCTCTCCGACAGAGAAATTAAGAACATTTAAGAGTCAGGGCCTGCTTCTTGGCTTCCTACATGTGAGCCGTCCTTTCGGACACAGCCCCACCACGAGACACCATCCACCTTCAGATCCTGATCAGAACTGATGTGGGCACCATGCCGTTGAAATTCCAGACTTCTGAGCTAAATTAGGCTCTTGTCTTTTTTTTTTTTTAATGCGGGTACCGGGAATCGAACTTGGGACCTCACGCTTGCCATGCAGGCGCTTATGCTGCTGAGCTATATCACCATAGGCTCTTGTCTTTACAACATATCCAGCCATTCATTACACTACAAGAACAGAAAATGGATAATACAATAGGTAACACTGTGTGGTCGCCTGTGGGTGCTGGGCTAACAATGCACCCATAGCCCATGACCGTCATCTACTTGAGGGCTATGACTGGATATTGTTGATTACATATGGCAGCTCAAACAGAAGTTGTTGTTGAGGGAATCTAGAGGTTTCATGCAGGAGGTACCTTTTGAACTGGAATTCCCATGATGCCATTGGATATTGTGGTCCGGGCACCAAATTGGTATCCCTCTATCCTCTTGCTTCAGTAGCACTGAGGCAGATTGGAATTTCTCAAAACTGAGCTCCTTCCAACAAGATGCTGGTGGTGGCAGCGATGATACTAGAACTCCATTTCAGAGGGCTTTATGAACACTGGTTGTGGTCTAAGGCCATGGATTAACTTCCTCAACTCCTGGTCATCACCAACCGTGATGAGAAATTTTCAAGAGTGTACATTCATGAAACCATGACCTAAGCGGAACTGCCTAAATGTATTAGTGTGTTTTCTATTGCTATGACAAAAGAACTTCTTGTAGCTTGGTAACTTGTAAAGAAAAGAGATTTGTTGAGCTCACAGTTCTACACACTAAAAGTCTAAGCATTAGGGTGCCAGTTGTGGATGAGAAAGTCACAACAGATAGCGTCACAAGGGTGGCTGTGTATGCAAGACGGAAAGATCACATCAAAAGACAGGAAGGTAGAGTGCAACTGGCATCTCACAAGAACTACATTAAGTCTCATGTGTTCAGACATGGGCTTTGGGGAGGTGGTTGGATCATGGGGGCCCTGCACTCATTGCGGATTAATCCACTGATGAGCCCATGTGCTGTAAGGAGGTAGGGCTTACTGGAGAAATTGGTCCCTGGGGGTTTGATCTGGAAGGGTGTGTTTTTGTCCCTCCCGCACCCAGCTTCCTGTCCACTGTGGGGTGAGCAATTTTCCCCACCATACTCTTGTCCTATGCTATGGCTGCCTTGGAGCCGGTCGATCATGGACTGAGACCTCAGAAACCATGAGCCCAACAAAGCCTCTCCTCCTTTTACTTGCTGATAACAGGAAAATAACTTTGACATGACCTTCCAATCCGAAATCCCCAAGGAAGCTCTTTTGAGTTTTTGGTTGTCCTGGGTTGCCTGTTCTGAAATCCACTAGGACAATTCCATACTCTTAACTGAGATATAGAAAAGGAAAAGAAAACCATGCTCAGTAAGGGAAGGACCTCTCGGCAACCAGTTCACAGTCCCTACTCTGTCACAGGGAAGATGGTCCTATCCAAAATGTGGGCACATGAAACTGGACTGGATACAAAAGGTAGAGGAGGGGACAAGCAAGAGACCACTCATGCAGGACGAGCTAAGAGAGGGCTGGGGTGGTTCCAATGGGACGGAGGGAGGGAGAGGGTGCTGAGGGGAGGAGGAGGAGCAGGAAGAGCAGGAGGAAAGAGAAGGAGGAGAAAGAGGAAGAGGAGGAAAAGAAGGAGATGAATGAGGAGGAGGAGGAAAACAAGGAGGAAGAGAAGGATGAAAAAAGGAAGAGGAGGAAGTAGGGATGGAGAGAGGAAGATAAAGGAGAACAGAAGAGGAGGAGGAGGAGGAAGATAAAGATTAGGTGGAGGAAAAGAAGGAGAAGACGGAGGAAAAGGAGGAGAAGAAGAGGAGGAGGAGGCTATGGTGGCGATGCTGGGGGACCGGCAGGCTGTGCGGATGGAAGGCACCCCTGGAACACTGGAGCCCAGGGCCTCGCACCTGCCAGCTGTGCTCACGATCTTTGTTATGGCTCCGTGTTCTCACCTCTGCTATGGAGCTGTCACAAGCACCCACCACTGTGACGCTGTGTGAGACAAGCCCGGGAGAGTTCTCAGCATAACATTTTGCCATTACTAAGTCTTTAATAATAGCTTATGGATCCCACTAATTCCTGTTTTTTTTTTTTTTTTTTTTGTGGGTACCGGGGGGTCGACCTCAGGACCTCGTGTGCCAGCAGGCGCCCGTGCCGCTGAGCGATATCACCGGCCCCTTTTTTGTATGTGGGATCCGGGAGTCGAACTCGGGCCCTCGCGCTTGCCGGGCAGGCGCTTAAGCCGCTGAGCCATCTCACCGGCCCTAATTCCTGTTTTTTATTGCCTGGGAAGACAGAGAACTGGCAGCAGAGACTAAGAGGACAACTCACAGGAAGGTCATCGTGTTCTTGCCAAAACGCAGGGGAGAAAATAACAAAGACCAAAGGAAAGGGAGCGCTTCAGGAGAAACGCGTCAGGAGAGGAGAGACAGCCAAAAGCAGCATCGTGTGTGCAGCGATATTTTCACAGGGCTTTTAATGTTAGGTTGCTGATTGGACAAATCCGCTGGGCTGGGTGACAGCCGGTGCTGGTTCGTTATGGTGAACAGATCATGCAAAAAGGCCCCCAGGTCCGCACATGAGCAGAGGAGAAAGAGCTCCATCGGGACGACCCTGGGTATCCTTAGGAGACTGGTGGTAGAATCACCACGGATACCAAATTCACGCATGCTCAAGTGCCTTCCATGAAATGGGACCGTATTTACAAATAACCTAGACTCAGCCTCTGGTAGACTTTAAATCATCTCTAGATGACTCGTAAGACGGAATGCAGTGTAAATGTTATGTGATGAGCTGTTATACTAAAATTATTAGGGAATAAGGGTGAGAAAATACATGCACACATCGAGGAGAAACACGAACTTTTCTCCGAATAGTTTTAATCTATGGTTGGATAAATCTGCAGATGGAGAAACTAAGGATATGGAGAATGGACTGTACACTACACGTTAGAAAAATGAATTATACAAATGAACTGAAACTAGAAATTCCATCTAACCCAGCTATTCCCAATGTAGGTATCTTCCTCAAAGTGTTAAAGACATCATATTACAGTGATCCATGCACACCCATGTTTGCAGTAGCACAATTCATATTAGCCAAATCTTGGAAACAGCATACATGTCCATTAACAGATGAATGGATAAGAAAAATGTGGTATTTACACACAATGGAGTACTACCCTACCATAAAGAAGGATACACTTGTGTCAGTTGTAGGAAAACAGATGCATCTTCAGACTGCAATGTTAAATCAAAATAAATCAGACACACAAGCTTCAATATTGCACATTGTCTCTTATATAAGAAACCAAAATTATAAATAGAGAGCAAAATAAAAGATAGATAATAGGAAATAGGTAGATAGATCTTTCTCAAATGGGAAGGGGACCAAGAAATGGGTGATGGGAGAGGGAGAAGAGGGGAAGGAGTTGAAAGAAGGCATTACGATGTGTTATGTACACCACCAACTCCACACAAGGAATGTAACCATTATGTACTGCGAACAGGGACTAATAAAAGAAAGTTTTAAAAAGAAATCAACAGCAAAAAAGCCACAGACACTATGCGAACACATGGAAATTAAATAAAACATTATTGAGTAATCAATGGATCCCAGAAGAAATCAGGGAAGAGACTTTTTTAAAAGTTCTTAGAATCAAATAAAATCAAATGACAGAAAACAAAACCACATAAGTTATGTGAACACATGGAAATTAAACAATGCACTTTTGAGCAATACAAGGTCACAGAATCGAGGAAGAAATGAGACACATCTTAAAATGCCAGGACCAGAAAAAGGCCCTGCAGGACACAGTGAAAGCCTTTCCAATGCGGAGGTTTACAGCTGTAAATGTGCACATAGAAAAAATGGGCAGATGGCAAGAAAATGACCTCACGATGTACCTCAAGGTTCTGGAAAGACAAGAGCAGACCAAATCTAAAGCGAATAGGAGGAAAGAAATTATAAAGATCATAGCAGAAAGTAATGAAATTGAGACTAAAAAGAAAGGTGAAAGATCAAAGACTTGGCTCTTTGAAAGGATGTGAAGCAAATTTAGGGAGGAGGAAGACAAAAGGAGGTGAAAGGAAGCAAGATGAGGTGTGTTTATGTACCAAGCCCCCATGACAAACGTGTATAGTCTGTGACACAAATTTATACTAATATAAAATTGAGGGAATAAAAAGAAGTACAAATTCTGTTTTCCATTGCATAACAACAATCCAGCTCAATCGAGCCCCAGGTCCTCCACAGGCACCTGCCGATGGAGAGTTTATGTACCAGAGAAAACATGTGCATATTCCATCCACCCAGTTCTCAATATTCGATGCTAAGGCTTCTTCCAGATGAGCCAATGGTAGCTGCCAATTGAAAATGGCACACGAAGGGCTTAAATTCCGTAGGATTTAGACAGGAAAGCAACCCGTCAAAATCACAAGAAGAAACTAGGTTTCTTGTGCCTATGTTGGTGCACACTGGTAGTCCCGGCAACTTGGGAGGCTGAGGCAGGAGGATCATGAGTTTGAGACCAGCTTGGGGAACCAAGTGAGTTGAGGGCCAGCCTGAACTATATCATGAGATCCTGTTTCAAAGCAACAAAAAACAAAGAAATCACAGGAAGGCATTTTTGCACATAGCGTTCTTGCAATTACTGTCTAACACTTATTCACTGCGTACTCTATAGTGGGAACCATCTTAAGCACCGAAACAAAAACAAAAACAAAAACAAAAACATCTCACTTGAACAAAATTGGAATGAGGGCGATGAGAACACACAGATTTGCTTTCAATTTACTTTGTCGGAAAGCGGTGAAACAAATAATACCACAAAGGAGTAGGTAACACACAATTAATTCTCTATTCATTTCTTAAGTCTTTCTGTTCATTTGCTATATTTATTTACTGCCCTAAGAAAGAAACATAATCACAGCCACGTCTTTTCTCAGCTTTCCTATGGAAATTCACATTGATAAAACAGATTTAAATTCTTTGAAAAGCTTTGTGCATTGTGTGTGTGTGTGTGTGTGTGTGTGTGTGTGTGTGTGGTACTGGGGATTGAACTCAGGGTGTCAGTGCTGGGCTCCAACCACAGCCCTTTCTTATTTTTTTATTCTGAGACAGTGTCTCTCTAAGATGCTAAGTTGCCCAGGTGGGACTCAAACTTGCCACCCTCCTGCCTCAGCCTCCCACAGTGCTGGGATGACAGGCGTGCACCACCAATACCTGGCTCGTTGGGCATTTTAAAAGATTGGGAGATGAAATTCCAGTGTTTTGTCCCAGTGTGGCGTTCTGCACAACACTTAATTCTTTTATCAACAGTGTATGTCAGCCAAGTAAGCCTCCCAGGCCTTGGCATCCAGGGCTTCTCTTGGGGTTGACGCAGACTCTCTGAGTGGCCCATGGGCCCAAGTTAACAAAGATACTATCATTGCACAAGATTCTTCAAGGGCTCAGCAGTCACTGCCCAAGGGGCCAGGACAAATATTAGACCTTTCTTGGGCAAGATTATTCATTTATACAGTGGAGTACTACTCAGCCATGAAGAAGGATAAGCTTGAGTCATCTGTAGGAAAATGGATGCACCTGGAGACCACAATGTTAAGTGAAGTAACTCAGACACGCAAGTGTAAATATCACATGGTTTCTTTTCTACGAGAAACCCAAAGTATAAATAAATAGCAAAATAAAAGGTAGATGATAGAAAGTAGGAAGATAGATCTTTCTCAGGTGAAAAGGGGATCAAGAGATGGAGGGAAGGGCAGAGAAAGGGGGTGAAAAAAGAGCGAGGCTGGGTTCTGTCCCTGCACCGACTCTCCACAAGGGATGCAATCAGTATGTACTGCAAATGTGGACGCATAAAAAATAAAAAGTGAAAAAAAAAAAGGGAAAATAAAAGATGGAGGCTAGGAAACAGGCTTTGTGGAAATGGGTGGAAATGTGGGGATGGTGGAGGCAGGGTGTCAAGGATAAGAATGGGAAGTAAAAATGACTCAGATGCAGTATGTACATGTAAATTCTCCAAGACAGATGTAACGACTACGCATCACAAACATATACTAATAAAAAGAGACTAATAGAGTTTTTCCAAAATTTAAAAGGAGGGTGCTCAGCATTTCCGCAACACCCCAGACCGCGATAATCCCTGCCGGGCACCAGGTTCGAACCTCTGTTAGCCCCATGGAGACTTGTATTTGGATTTGAGTCCTTCCAGCCAAGGACTTCAGTTTGCCTTTGGACCTTTGGTTAAAAAACACATATTCTTTTCTTTGACTTTTAATTTTTTAAAAGTTAATCTGTTGCCCCATTTGGAAATAGAGTCATTCTATCCATGAATATTTAATGTTGTCGTCCTCTGCAAGGGCAAGCAGCCCTTCCCCCAGCCTTGCTGAATTATCTCGGGTAAGGTGACATTCCCATTTTTCATTTACTCAGGTAGCCGCCGTGGATGCCTCAGTGTCTGCAGGTTCCTGCCTGAGCCCTGGGGAAGTGAGTGGAAGAACAGAATGTTTTTAACATCGCGCTGGTTTTTCCTTTCCTTTTTCCCATGAGCGTTTGTCTGTGAGCTCTGCGGCTGCTGCTGTTTGCCTCCCTCGTGGCTGGAGGTTTGATGTGGAGGAAGAACGGCGACTGAGACGCACTCTCCCCTCCCCTGAGCCTTCTGTGGGTTCTCTTCATAAAAAGCACTTTGTTTTGGGAAACGCATCCTTTTTATGTCAGACATCTGTGGCACCATTTATCTAGCAGCAAGGTTAATTGCCTTTGAGTAAACAAAAGCAGGTTTTGTTGCCAGAGCAGGGGAAATGGAAAGCAACGACAGGATTCTCTTTTCCACCGTGTACAAAATTTGTCACAATTTATAGGATGCTACGGCTTGAGGGAGTCCTGCAAATTTGTTGGGTGCCTCACATGCAAAGTGTGGCGGTGTATAGGTGGGGAGGTTTTTATGAGGTCACCCGTGGTCTGCACTTGGAAAGGATTAGTATTTGTCATCAGGTTTTCATCACTGGGACCAAATATCTGAGAGAAGCAACTTGGAGGAACGCTTTCTTTGGGGTCCTGGGACCAGCTGGTCTTAGATGTCTAGCTTCCAAAACTGTAAATCACGTTTCAGTCCTGTCAGCTGCTTCCATTGCATTTAGACTTGTGATGAGCCGGAAACGTCATGGTGGAAGGAACTGGTGGAGGAGGAAAGCTGCTCACCTCATGGCAGACAGGGAGGGAGGAAGCAGATGGATGTCGCGATGACCCATTCCTTCCAACTAGGTACTGCCTTCTACATTTCCATCAGCTCCCAAGAATGCCACCAAATTCTGAAGCCATCGATGGACGAAGTCCAGGTTCTCATGACCCAGTCACCTTCCAAAGTCCCCACCTTGGAACGAATAAGATTTTTAGAGGACAACATGGTCCTAAGGAGTAACAGGCCCTGAGTCAGTCTTCATGAGAGTGAGCCGCTAGGAGACTGTTCCCACGCTACGACCTCCTGCCCTGAAGCGTGATGTTTCTGTCTGACACCCGCTCCTACCATCACATGGCCACCTGCCCCAAGATCCTGAATAAAACCAGGCACGCATCAGCACCATGCTCTTGGGCCTCCAGAACTCTGAGCTAAACAGACCTCTTTACAAATTATGCAACTTTAGATAGTCCATTATAGTCGCACAAAGGCAACTAATACATGGGGTATCCAGTTTAGTTTTTCTCATTTCATCACCTTGAAGAACACGTCCATTACATCATAAGATTCTACACTCACGAACCTATGGAACCCTTTGTTTCACAGACATCTGTCCTTCCTGAGGGACTCTAGAAGACTGGAGGTCCTCTGGCCGCCTCAAGCCATGTCAGATCACCTGGGTGGCTCGCTGAAATGTACATCAGGGAACTACATCCTGGAGCTTCTCGCTCCATAAGTATGGGGCCATGGGGCCTGACGTGTGGGATTTCTAGTAAGTCCTCCCAGGATGCTGACACACAGAAAGCTGGATATAAAGGGTTACCAGATAAGATGACGCCCCAAGACAGGTAGCTGGCATTGATAGGAATTCTGGGTGTTCCATCTGCAACTACACCGGGCGTGGAGCAAGATAAAATCCATCATCCTCATGGACTTCCAAATCCTTGTCGAGGATCACCAGGGTGCCCTCAATTTGGACTTGTATTCTGGTCTTTAAAAGACTGTTAGATGAGTCTACTTCTTGCTGCTATGACAAAACACCCAATGCTGCATGTTTATACAGAAATGGAGTTGACTTGGGTCGCAGTTGTGGAGGCAGTTGTGGGACCAAGACTGGATGGTCCCATCTGGTCAGTCTCCGTGAGGAGGCCAGGCTGCCTTTCTTTTCTTTTCTTTTCTTTTTTTTTTTTTTTGTGGGTACCAGGGGTCAATCTCAGGACCTCGTGCTCCAGCAGGCGCCCGTGCTGCTGAGCGATATCACCGGCCCCTTTTTCGTATGTGGGTTCCGGGAGTTGAACTCGGGCCCTTGTGCTTGCCAGGCAGGCGCTTATGCCACTGAGCCATCTCACCGGCCCAAGGCTGCCTTTCAATATGGCAGAGAAACAGGAAAGGAAGCCTGGTGGACACAAAAGTTAATGTATTCTGCAAGACCAGCCTTGGTCTCTTCCCAGGGACAGTGTCCCCCAGTGATCCACCTACTTCTCCAAGGCCACATCTGTTGGAGATTCTACCACATGGGCACAACCACATGGAACAGGAAGCCTCCACGATGTGCTTGGAGGACACACCTCTTCTCAACCACTGGTATGCGTCAGCTGTCCTTCGCAAGGACAAAATGCCTGACTACAACGTAAGCAGAAAGGCTCATCTTGGCTCACAGTTTTGGAAGATGCAGAGGTCAGCTGGCTCTAAGAGGATAAAGTCCTACTGTTTTCAGTCCCCTGCTTTGCAGAAATTTATTACTGCAGGAAGAATTCATCATCTCCGAGCTCTGGAACACAGAAGTCTGAGACCAAGTTGTGCCACAGGGGTCATTAGGCTCTGACGTAGACTTGGATAATTCTTACACCTGCGTTCATTTTCTGTATCTGTGGTTTATAAGAAGCCACCAGTGCTTGCAAGCTCATCCTGACCTGTGTCTTCAATCTTTGTGTCCTGGTGCAACCCACCACTCACACACCCGGCTATCCTGGACTCATCTCTCCCAGGCCATCCTTGCCTTGAACTTTCACCAGTTGGCTCAGGGATGTTTCTATTTCTAGCTCCTGGTCAGGAGGGTGATCACGCATCTAGCAGTGCCCAGCAAGCCCATCTGGCTGGCTCATGTTTGCCTTTGGGTACAGCTTGGCCTTTCTTCCAACTCCCTGAGAATAAAAATAGCCAATCGATGCACTGCCCAGCTGACAAGCACACGAGCTGTCGGTTCCCCCCTGGAAACTCAGATGCCAGAGCCAGCCCAACATGGAGCAGCTGGCCATGGGTACATCCTTCCACCCAGTCATCATTTATACAACTCCCACACGCTTGACCCCGGCAGAGAAAAAAGTTGAGCTACAGCCCTGTGCTCTAGAGGCACAAGGCTGTATTCTTCCAACTTGTAAACTAAAGTCATATTTGACTTTGTCCTGACTTCTTTCCTCCAAATCTCCAAGCGTGTTCCACTAGGCATACTCTGGAGATGTAAGAATTCAGTACAATAATGCTCTTGAAGAATGTTATGGGTTAGATCGAGAAGGTCCCTAAAAAGGCTCACTTGTGTAGAGCTGGGGCTTTGGAAGGTGACTGGATCACGGGGCACTGTACTCATCAGTAGATTCACCCATGGGTGACTTCATACCTGAATGTGCTGTAAGGAGGTGGGGCCTGACGGGAAGGTGGGTCATTGGAGTGTGGCCTAGAAGGGAGTAGCTTGTTCACAGCCCATTCCTTTCTTTCTTTGAATCTTTCCCTGGTTTCTCTTCCCTGGCCACCATGATGTGAGCATCTTTCCTCCTCCGCCCCCATCTGCCATATTGTTTCTGCCTTGGAGCAGCCGACCATGGACTGAACCCTCTGAAACCATGAACCAAATTAAACCTCCCTTCTTTTAAATTGTGTGTGCCAGTTACTTTGTCACCGTGATGGAAAGCTCTCTAAAACAAAGAATGTAGTTCCCCATAAGCTAAGCATCCAGAAAAACCAGAAAAGGGCAAACAGTACCTTTACGAAGACAAGAAGCTTGAGCTACCTTTGAGCATGACTGTGAATTTTATGTATGAATTTGAATTTTATGTGAACTTCAAATTTCATCCATCCAGGGCCGGTGAGATGGCTCAGCGGCGTAAGCGCCTGCCTTGCAAGCGCGAAGGCCGGAGTTCGACTCCCGGAACCCACATACGAAAAAGGGGCCGGTGATATCGCTCAGCGGCACGGGTGCCTGTTGGCGCGCGAGGTCTTGAGGTCGTCCCCCCGGTACCCACAAAAAAAAAAAAAAAAAAAAAAAAAAAAAATTTCATCCATCTGAACGTGACTTGGTGTCTAGCGAGGACACGACACGTCTAGAGGCTAAAAGGCTAAGAGGTGAAAAGGTCATATAAGCCCTACTGAGAGAAAAAATAGAGGGTCATGAGACCCTTCTTCTGGGGACTGTCATCTTCTAGAAGCTCCTTTCTCCTTGCTTCCCCATGGTACCATCTTGGGACAGTCTCGCCAATTACTTTCCATCACTGAGAGGCTACGTTGTCCCCTTTCAGGGTCAGGAGATGCCTGCCCTTGTGGTCTTTCATCTCCTCTCCCCATCAACCCCCTTCCCCCTTAGACTGCTGCCCCTGTTGCTAGGATCCTGCACAATGTACCCTCACACTGAGCTCTGCTTCTACAGCCTCTCGTGCTGGAGAAGACCATGGCTGATTCATCCAACCACAGGGACCGGAACCGTGCAATTCCTCCATGACATGTTCAATTCACTGTCTTCCACAGCAAGCGCTAAGGGCCCTCTCCTCTTGCTCCCTTCTTGCTTCATTCATACTTTGTGGGAAGACCTCATAGTTTGCTGCCACTATTCCTCTAGACTCCTCCTCAAGACTTCTCATTTTCTGTCCTGACCTCAGAGGTGGGCTGATTATGACCTTCAAAGGTAACTGGTCACGCCGAATCCCTGTAACCTGCAGGTGACCCTATGTTATGCAATGGACTAAATTTCTGCATTCCTACAAAATTCCCACTTTGAGTTCCTCACCCTCAATGTAGAGAATGAGGAGGTGGGGGATCTGGAAGGTGATGAGGTCAGGAGTGTGGAACCTCACGATGGGATTAGTGTCTGCCTTAATCACTTTCTCATTACTGGGATAAATACTTGACAACAACAAATTAAAGGAAGAAAGATTTATTTTGGCTCGTTTTTTTCAGAAATTTCACTCCTTGTATGGTCAGTGGCATGGCAGAAGGGCCTGGAAATAGGAGAGTTGCTCACATCATGATGGTCAGGAAGCAGAGAGAGAAGGGAGGAGATGGGGAGGGAGATGGACCCTTTCAAGTCACACCCCAGTGACCGCCTCTTCCAGACAGATCTCACCTGCTAACATCACTCTTAGAAGCTCTGAAATGCAATCACCTTTCAAAAGCCATGCCTAGGAGGACATGAGATTTTGGAGGAGACATCGAAATGTAAAACAGCATTCTTATAAAAGAGATCCCACCAGAAGGTGGGGCAAGGAGAATTCTCATACACTGTTAGAAGGAATATAAATTGTCCTGGGCATTCTGGAAAACAATATGGAGATTCCTCAAAAACTAAAAATAGAAGTGCCGTGTTATCCAGTAATTCCACTAACTGAGTATACATCCGAGTGAAATGAAATAGGTATGTTGGAGAGATACTCGCACTGCCATGTTTACCGTAGTGTGACTCATGAGAGATGTGAAATGGTACCAACCTAGATATTCCTCCACAACTCAATGGATAAGGGAAATATGTTCTACATACTCACTGGAATACTATTTGACCATCAAAAAGAATATAACCCAACCATTTAGAGCAAAATGGATGGGACACGGACATTTTGTCCATTGAAGGGCACTATGCTCAGCGAAGTAACTAAGGCACAGAGACAAATACTGTATGCTCTCACTTATATATGGAGTCTAAAAACTTGACCTCATACCAGGAGAGAATAGAAGAGCAGATGCCAGAGGCTGGAAAGGATGGAGAGAGGGAAGGAGGGAGGGAGGATGAGTAAGAAGCACAGGTGTGCAATGGATGGGAAGAGTAACTTCTAATGTTGCACAGCACAGTAGCATAACAGGTTGACAATGTGTAACTGAATATTGTAAATTAGTTACCAGTAGTAGGGAGGATTTTCAATTTTCCTGACAAAGAGTGGGTACAGATGCCAATTACCATGAAGAAATCATTAAACACTGCCTACATGGGCTGAGCTGTCACATCGTACCCCATAAATATGTGCAATTACTATGCGGCAGTTAAAACTTACAAACTATTAATTAAAAAAAAAAAGAGACCCCAGACAGCTCCCCACCCCTTCCACCATGTAACGACACAGTGAGAAGGTGTCATCTGTGACCCAGGAAGCAGCCTTACCAGACACGGGCTCTGCCACGCATGGACCTTGGGCTTCAGCCTCCAGGACTGGGCCACCGAGGTCTGCTGTGTCAGCCACCCGGGCTGTGGGATTGCATATGGCGGCCCCGATGGACTAAGATAGGGAGAGACCAGCGCAGTGGACTTCAGCCTCCAGGACTGGGCCACCAAGGTCTGCTGTGTGTCAGCCACCCAGGCTGTGGGATTGCATATGGCGGCCCCGATGGACTAAGATAGGGAGAGACTAGCACAGTGGAACTCAGTCTCCAGGCCTGGGCCACCGAGCTCTGCTGTGTGTCAGCCGCCCGGGCTGTGGGATTGCACATGGCGGCCCCGATGGACTAAGATAGGGAGAGACCAGTGCAGTGGACTTCAGCCTCCAGGACTGGGCCACTGAGGTCTGCTGTGTGTCAGCCACCCGGGCTGTGGGATTGCATATGGCGGCCTCGATGGACTAAGATAGGGAGAGACTAGTGCAGTGGGCTTCAGCCTCCAGCACTGGGCCACTGAGCTCTGCTGTGTGATTGTATATGTCCTGTGGCATCTTTATTCTATAGGATATTAATAAATTTGGGATGAGCTCTCAGACAGGAGATTCTGGCTTTCTCATAGACCCAATGATTCTCCACTTGCTCCAGAGTTCAGCTCAAATACATCTACTTTATGATGCTGTTTCCAGTTCAAGAAGGTAAGCCAGGTGTTTCCCCCCACGGCTCTGAGCTCCCACCCAGGGGGGCCCACCTGGAAGGGCTCCAAGTCGCTGTTAATGGACCATCTCCTCCTGGTTGTTAATCTTTTAGGAACACTATCTGTAAGGGTGCAATGAGCCATCCAGTATGTAACAGGTGCCCATCCAGTGCCTAGGGCACTTTCTCTCTTCTCCACTCTCTCCGTCCAGCCTGGCACCACTTTCTGTACAAATCAGTGCATTTTCCACCCACCTCATTTTCCTGCCTCCCCTCCTGCCAGCTGTCCCAGAGCTTTTGTCAAGACTGGTCTCCCCAAAATAGCTCCAGGCCCTCCCACCGCCTTTGCAAAACCTCCTCAAGCTGAATAATGAATCTTACTCAGCAGTGAGTTGATTCTGAGGTTTTCCCCATTTGTCTCTCTTTTCAGTAGGGATCTAATGAGCTGAGAATTTTCCCTGTATTAAGTTCTATTTTCCAGGTGTTCCTCTGCAGGGTCCAACCCTGCACATGCCATACAGATAATGGTGGCTTCTGTCCCCAACTGGGCCATGAGCTTCCAAAGTCTTCACTCTTGTTGGACACTCGTTGGACCAGGAGATCATCTAATGATATTCCTTTCCCCATTGGTGAAATCAAGGGAGTTGCTGCTCCCCGATGAATCCCTCCAGCCTCATAGATCCTGGCAGAACTGTTGGGCCCCACCCTGCCTTGGTTTGGATGTGGTTTGAGCCTGTTCCTCGAGGGCTCATGTGTTGGAAGCTTGGAGTTCTAAGTCTGCCCTTAGAAGGGAAGACTGTCCATTTCTAGTACCTGGCTTCCTGTCTCGTTATGTGAGCTCACCCTCTTGTGCACACTCAGGCCTTGAGCTCACACATCATGAGATGACCCAAGAGGCACCCGCACCAGAGCAAAGGAGAAACTGGTGCCATGCTTTTGAAACTCCAGAACTGTAAGCTAATAAATTACTTGTCTCTATACCTTAATCAGCCTTAACTCTTATGCTATAGCAATGGAACGCAGAGTAAGACCTCCTCCATTACTCCCAATCCAAGCCAAGGATCAGGCAGAGACCCAGTCCAGGCCCTTTCCTGGGACCCTGTACATGACAGTGAGGAGAAGACAGCTTGCTGGTACCAAAGGCAAACAAAGAAGGAGTATTGGTCAAGTCCCCATTTCTGGGACAATAACTCTGACATAATAAACTTAAGAGGAGGAGAGGTTTAATTTGACTCATGGTTTCAGAGGGTTCAGTCCATGGTTAGCTGGCTCCAAGGGAGGAACATCATGGCAGAAGGGTGTGGTGCAGGAAAGATGCTCAAATCATGGTAATCATGAAGTGGAGAGAATAAGGAAGAGAGACAAAGGGGTCAAGGACCAAATATAATCCCCAAGGCCACAGCCTGCATGGAACATGGAGATACATGCTTTGAAAATCTCCCTGGCATCACAGGAGTCAATCAGTTTGATGATCAGGATGAACCATCAGAGAAGGGAAGAGGAAATGAGAAGACTTTCAGGAGAACAAAGCTTATTTTCAACCAAAGATCTCAGAGGCAGGTGACAGTGGCCTCTTCATCCTCACTGTGAACCTGTTATTTACAGTCTTTTAAAGAAAAATAAAATAAGGGCTCAAAAGTGTGTAGAGGGAACAGAACTCCCAAAGAAAGGAGGTGTACACAGACGTTGGGCAGGAAGAAGAGAAACCAAAATCAAAAGCCAGCGTGAAACAGTGGTAGTGCATATGGCCCCCAACCCCTCCTCTCTGTCTCTCTGTGCCTCTCTCTGTCTCTGTCTCTCACTGCTTCCTGGTTGCTTTGAGGTGAGCAGATTTCCACCACCACACCATTCCGCCATGACCATCATTTGATGGCATTGCTGGGGGTGGTGATGGGAGACTTAGGAAGCTGGAGATTGCTGTGTGCAGAGAAAAGGAGAGGGAAGAAAGGAAAGAAGGAAACACCATTCAGTGAAAGGCCAGTGTGTAAACATAGGAGGCCACAGCAGGCCCTTCTCATCTTTGAATTAAGCTTTGGGATCAGCCAGGGCATCTTACACCAATGGTGCATCTGATGCCACAGGACTGAGATCCATGGCTTCAGGGTTGGCAGCTCCATCCACCTGGTGACAAGCACCAGACCAGAAGTCCATGCTGCCTTGGCTGAAGGGCAGACTGCCAGAGGGACAGGAATCGAGCAATGCAGCTTCCCCTCCAAGTGGACAACGATCCATGGGCGTATTGGTGTATTTTGCATCACTATAACAAAAACCCCCGAAACCAGCTGCTCTCCGCGGGAAAGTGGTTTACTTAGCTCACAGTTGTGAAGGTCCCAGAGCGAGACGTCAGCACCTGCTCATCTCCAGTGAGGGCCCCCTGGGCTCTATTGCAACATGGTGGAGAACATCGTGGCGGAACCACATGGAAGAGGAAGAAATCACATGGCTGGACAGAAAGCAGGAGAGCTTCTGAGGTCAGGCTTGCTCTTTTTCATAACAAGCTGTTTTTGTGGCAACAAATCAAGATCCTTTGAGAACTACATTCATCTCTTGCAAGAGTGCGTCTCTCCATGATCTAATTATTTCCTAGGAGGCTACACCTACTGCATGAAAGCTGCCGCGCTTAATGCTTGGGGGATGCACTGAAGCCATGGGCAGTCCACAGCAAAGGGACTTACAGATCCACAGCCGAGAGGCATTAGCTTTGTTCAACCATGAACCAGTCTCTTTCTTCTACGTCCTTTGTTCTCCCCACTCTGTTCTCTCAAGATTCATGTAGGACACCCCTGCTTTTGCAGTAAACAGCTGTGCATTTACTAAAAGCACCCTCAGCAGGCCACAACCCTAGCTCTGATTCTGCCACTCAAAGCATATCAGGCTTATGCCCTTACTCTTTATTCACCTGTGAAACAAGCTCCGAGTCAAACTGATGAAAACCCTGAAAGATAATACGACCATATGGGAAGATAAATGATACAGTGAGGTGCTGAAAATACAAACGCATGGCTTTGCAAGCAGAAAAGGGAGCAGATGATACCTGGTTTCTTCCTAAGAGCTCAGGAATGACTCAGGAAACAGTAAAGATGATACCTGGTTTCTTCCTAAGAGCTCAGGAATGACTCAGGAAACAGTAATTAGGAAGCGCATCGAGTATAAACTAAAACTCCTACAAGGTTCTCTGCAAAACCTTGCACTGTCTCAGCTTCTCAATCAGTGAAGGTTTCAAAACCTCTCCTGCCTTCCAGGAGCTCCTGGGGTGAATCACCTCGACTCAGTCTCACCGAATTCCAATGCGACGCTGAGCAGGGGTATCTGATGCTCCAGAATTTTCGGTGCTGCGGGATGGACCCAGCGTGCTATGAATCACCTCATAGTATTCTGTAACAGTGAGTTCCTGGACAAACTCATCAGTCTTCCGTGTGGACACCAGGTCTGCAGATTCAGAGCTCCACGCATTAGCGTTGGAATTTAACAGCAGCGATTCAGGCCCCTGAATGCAATTCCTCCTAAAATCCAGAGAGCTCTACATGAAGCACTGAGGCTTCAGCGAACCAGCCCAAGACTTGAGAATCACCAACATCGTCATACAGCCATCAGATCAGTCAGCGAGACCTGCAGAAAGGACTTCTGGCTCCACAGAGAGTCTGAAGGGACCAAGATGACTGAGCTGTTGTCTTTCTTTACCTCCCAAGCCATAAAATGCTGAAAAATGAAAAGCTGAGAGAAGTCGGGAAATGTGTGTCGTCCTCTGGAGACAGACAGTTTCACTGATTCGAAAAGCCTGTAGGATAATTCCTACTACAAACATTTTCCGATGAATCATTTGTGTTCTGGGAATGCTTTCCATAGGGCAGAAAACAGGCAGAGTCGTATTTCAGGAAAGGACTGTAGTTCAAGTTTATGAAGGCTTCTAGTTGAAGGCAAACATGCACACTCCTCAATTCCGATAGAGAATGGCTGTTTGGAAGGAGACACCAAGACACTCCAGAAACAAACTCATTTCCCTGAACTTCATACGCCACTCACAAGACTGTGGTCGTGTAGGGCAAAATATCTCAGCGGCTGAGTCATATGCTGCTGAGTGGCTCAGTGCACAAAGAGGAGGAGGAGGAGGAGGAGATGGAGGAGGAGATGGAGGAGGAGGAGACGGTGGAGGAGATGGAGGAGGAGGTGATGAAGGAGGAGGAAATGAAGGAGGGGATGGAGGAGGAGGAGATGAGGAGGAGATCGAGGAGAAGGAAATGGAGGAGGAGATGGAGGAGGAGATGGAGAAGGAGATGGAGGAGGAGGAGATGAAGGAGGAGGAAATGAAGGAGGGGATGGAGGAGGAGGAGGAGATGAGGAGGAGATGGAGGAGGAGATGGAGAAGGAGATGGAGGAGGAGGAAATGAAGGAGGGGATGGAGGAGGAGGAGATGGAGGAGGACATGGAGGAGGACATGGAGGAGGAGGAGATGGAGGAGGAGATGGAGGAAGAGATGGAGGAGGAGATGGAGGAGGAGATGGAGGAGGAGGAGATGGAGGAGGAGATGGAGGAGGAGATGGAGGAGGAGGAGATGCAGGAGGAGATGGAGGAGGAGATGGAGGAAGAGATGCAGAAGGAGATGGAGGAGGAGATGGAGGAGGAGATGGAGGAGGAGGAGATGGAGGAGGAGATGCAGAAGGAGATGGAGGAGGAGATGGAGGAGGAGGAGATGGAGGAGGAGGAGATGCAGAAGGAGATGGAGGAGGAGGAGATGGAGGAGGAGGAGATGGAGGAGGAGATGAGGAGGAGGAGATGGAGAAGGAGATGGAGGAGGAGGAGGAGATGGAGGAGGAGGAGATAGGGGAGGAGGAGGAGATGGAGGAGGAGATGGAAAAGGAGATGGAGGAGGAGGAGATGGAGGAGGAGATGAAGGAGGGGATGGAGGAGGAGGAGATGAAGGAGGAGATGGAGGAGGAGGAGAAATGAAGGCTACTACGGAATCCAGAGGGGCTGTGCGGTCGCACTATAATCCCTTCCTGGTCAAAGTATGGAGCCCGTGATTCTGGTTTCATTTCCCTCCGTGTTGCAGGCCGCAAGTCTTTGTTTAACATTACAAAAAGACTCAACCTGGACAACCAAGATATCCAGAGAATCAGGGGACGATGAGTATGGTGACTCCAGGAGAACAAAGAAATGCAGCAAAACTCACAAAACAAAAAATCACACAGGAGCCTGGAGAGACCCAAGAAAGGAAAGAGGAAGACAGGAGTCAAACATGCAGTTGTTGAAAGCTCGTCATCTCGGTCCCTTCAGACTCTCTGTGGAGCCAGAAGTCCTTTCTGCAGGTCTCGCTGAGTGGCCCAGTCTCTCAGCTTTTCATTTTTCAGCATTATATGGCTTGGGAGGTAAAGGGAGACTAGTTATGGAGACGACACTCTTTGTAAGGGCGTCATCTTCTGGAGTAGACTATTAAGGTCACCCCAAAGAGCAATCCTGACGAATGTAAAAAGAAGACCCACATAAATGTAAACTAAAAGAGAAGCAAGAGGAAAACTTCACTACCAGAAAAAAATGAAGCGTTCAATTTAAAGACGTTAAACGTTTAATGAAGGTGTAGAATACATCTGGGACGAAGCTCTGCATTACTACTCGGTCGCACCCCTGTAACGCTTGGTTTCCGACATTCACCCTGCCCCACACACCGAGGAGTCCAGGGTCCAGAGAAGCCGAAGCCAAGTTCATGCTGTATTTGGTCAGCATTTTATTTGCTTGGCTGTGAAAGACGTCAGTATCTAAAAGCCATTAGTAGACATGGATAAATCCAGATGAGAAGACGCACACATCCTAGAATGCAAAGAACTTAGACTTCTGCCCTCTGGTTCCTAAAGGAGACAAAGTTGTCCCTAATATCACTGAGTGATTGGCTGCAGGATATTAAAATAAAATTCAAAGATGGTCAAGTCCCTCATATGAAATGCTGTCACACAGCGCAGAACCCACTCCCATCCTCCCACAGGCTTTCCACCATGAGCAGATGACGTATAACACCCTGTAAACGCTCTGCGGATGTATGCCATGCCATATCGATCAGGGACCGATTCCACGAAAAAGTCTGAGCGTGTTCAGGAGAGATGCAATCTCCCACCAAAATTTCCTGTCTGGGGTTGGTAAAGTGCAGGTGCCAAGAGCCGAATGAATTTCATCGATAGGGACTAAATCCCAAATTCACATCTCAAGCCAGGACTGCCAGGTCTGGGGGTGTTTTCCTGACCCTTTCCCTCTCCTTAGGGGATGCTGGGAAACGAGTAACCTACCCCATTCCAACTGTGGGTGCCCCATGCTGGACAGAGTGTTGGATTCGTGACAGGAAATTTAGGGAGGTGACGCTCTCCGTGTGCACCATAATAAAGGTTTTGAAAAGACTTAGTAGTGCCCGTATGGTCATTGTACGATGTGTATGCACTGAAGAAACCACTAAAGTTTGCAAGGGTCTTAGAGTAAAGTTAGTATGGAGATTCCTCAAAAAGCTAAAATTAGAAATTCCATTTGACCCAGCTATTCCCCTCCTGGGTATCTTCCTGAAAGAGTTAAAGACATCGCATCACAGTGACCCATGCACACCTGTGTTTACAGCAGCACAACTCACAACAGCTACATCTTGGAAGCAGCCTGTATGCCCATCAACAGACTAGTGGATAAGTAAAATGTGGTATTTACACAAAGTGGAGTACTACTCTGCTGTGAAAAAGGATAAACTTGAGTTATTTGTAGGAAAATGGATGCAACTTGAGACCATGCTGTTAACTGAAATAAATCACACACTCAAGCTTAAATATCACATGGTTTCTCATACTCGAGAAACCCAGTGAAAATAAAGAGCAAAATAAAACATAAACAATAGAATGTAGGGAGATGGATCTTTCTCAAATGGGAATAGGATCAAGAGATGGAGGGAAGGAAGAAGGGAGAGAAAAGGGATTAAAAAAAGGAAATTGACATGTGCTCTGTCCATGCACCAACTCCACCTGAGGAATGTAATCGACATGTACTGCAAACATGGACTCATAAAAAACTTCAGCTAAAAAGGAGCCCTCGTAGGCACACACCAAGCTACCTGCTTTCTCCTTAGCGCTGTCTTTTACTCTTAAACAGAACTTAGCGAGATTCAAGGCCTGCAAAGGGGACCTCGGAGCAAATGATTTGGACTGACTCGCTGGTGAGAACCTTCCTCTAATTGATCAGCAGTAAAATGCAAAAATCTCATGAAAATGCAATTGTGCATCAGTGGAAAAGCGCTTCAATTTCTTTTTCCCGGAAATTAAACTGTGGAGTGTGGATTCAGTGACTTTCATTTTTCCTTCAATTACAGCTCAATTTTCTTCCCCAGGAGAAATGAGGACTCCGCCATGTGTGCTGGCATTAACGAGGGGACCACATAAAATTCAGGCTGTGATGAGCACAGGAAAGACCCTGAAAGTGGATCCCAGAAGCTGCCAGCAAAAGGCTTAGCATACACACTGGGGCATTTTCCTCGCACGGGGAGAACCTCAAATTCACTCCTGGGTTGGAAGGAGAGGAGGTTGGGGGGAGATGGAGATTGGAAGAGGAAAGAGCTCAGGACAGACCCAGAGGTGGCTGGGAGCTCTGGAAATTCTGCTTGTTGGAATCACCGCTGTTTGGTTGGTTTTCCTCCTTACCACCTGAGAATTAAATTTCAGAGACTTAGGTGGTCGCATGGCTCAGAAGAGGATCCCAAACAGGTCCCTGTCGAGAAGACTGGGTCTGCAGGGTGCTGCTACCGGGACATGGCGGGTGTCCAGGAGGTGAGCTAGGCGGGGAGAAGGTAGGTTACCAGGGCCAGGGGTTGGGGGACCCTGTCTTTTAATTTTCTGTGTTTCTAGCAACATGGTGTCAGGGAGTATAATAGGCAGAAATACAATGCTGGCTGCTCACAGGAGGTAACTGTTGAAGACCAAAGAAGGAGCAAGGATTCCATCATCGCACCATGAGAAGGACAATTTCAGGATTTCCCTTCCCATCCACTGCTCTCATGGCGCCATTTTTACCACCATTCTACGAATCAAAGGAAATCAGTGGAGGACAGAAGAGCAACATGCAATCAAGTGGTATGGGATGAATTTTCCTCTGTGTGACCCAGCACACAGAGAGGGTCAGCACTCAACACTGCCCGGATGGAATGAAGGGTGAGGCTGAGGTAGGAGGGAGCGGGTCCAGGGATGAGACCCCAGAGCCAACCCCACCCACGAAGGATGACTGGAAAGAATGGTGAAGGTTTAACATGAAAAACAAAATATGGAACAAAACACATCAGTGGTATGCATCCCGCAAAATGCTCCCCCCGCTACAAACACACTCATCCCATCGTCCTTGCTGCTTTCTGCGGCAGCTCTGGAGTCCTCTTTCCTGAGGGTCTTTACCAGCTGTGATCAAAAACACAGTGACTGTTGCTGCCAAGCTCCATCCAGCAGAAAGGCAGCTCGTAAACACACGACGCTGTGTCCTCGTCCACCTTAGTCACCAGACATGGAACCACGTGACTTCTGGCTCCTCCCCAAGGTCAAAATGACCAGGAAAGGTCAAGGTTTTGAGTCCATTTGGGATATCGAGGCAGCCAGGACAGCACAGCTAAAGACCCTCAGGAAAGAGGACTCCAGAGCTGCTGCAGAAAGTGGCAAGGATGGTGGGATGAGTGTGTGCAAAGTGAGGGGAAAGAATTTGAGGAAGATTCATGGCAATGTGCCTTTTACTGTAGCAACTTTTTTACTTAAACATTCACTGTGTTTTTCAATCACACCTTGTATACAGCCACGGAGAACTTCATTGAATTAACCAACACAGAAAATCTTATCAAAACTCACTTGAAAAAAAAAATGTTTCCATATCTAAAAAGAGAATCCGGAGGCTGCCACACAATTTGGCATTAATGATGTGATTGTCAGCCATTGTTTTTGTGTGGGCAATGAGTCATTTATAAAAGGCAGATGTGACACTCTATTTCAAGCCTTATTCATTAAATGACAACTTGAGAATTAAGGTTAAAAATCACACCAGTCTATGTTGGATCCCACAATAATTTTTTTTTAGGTCAGTTTTCCCTTCTGATTTTCAGAACCATCCTGAGAGTGTAGAGATGGGAAAACTGAGGCAGTGGTGGAGAAAGACTTGGCCTGGGTTCCAACAGGAACAGAGCGGCAAAGATCGGACCTTGTTCTCCCCACCCGGGCTCAAAGCTGACTTAGGTCTGAGGAGATGGGAAGACATCTGAGGTATCCAGCATTTGGGAACATCCATCCTTTCCAGGGAGCGAAAGAAAGACGAGTGAGGGAACAATAAACTAGTGAATTAGTGAGGGAAAACAAATGGAAAAAAAAAAAAGAAGATGTCCCTAGAAAACCTCTTCCACTTTGGGAAAGCACCCTATGAGAAACAAGTGTCTCTTATGACCTTCTGGAAGTTTCTTTACAATCCATGAGGAAAGACCAGCACCCACCATGTTCCATGTCTCCCTCTGCTCATGCCGTCTCTCACAGAATCCCCCTTATCTCTCATCCTTCATTGGGGTGGTGGCTCACCATTCCAGAACACCATCCCAGTCTTTATTCTAGAACATTCTGCCATCTGCCCTGCTGGTATCGTTCCAGGCCCAGGGTCTTCCCCATTGGTAGCCATCTTCCTTAAGTGACTCTTAGGAAGCCCAACCCTGTTCTTGAGGTCATGATGGCCCAGTCTGTGTCGCACAGCAATGGCCCCTTCTCTTTGTGCTTGGGTGGGAATGTCAGCCGGGAAGAGGAGTGGTGCCTGGTTCCAATTCCAGTGTCACCATTTCCCACCCGGGCGACACCGGGCTCCCTCATTTCTCACCACCTCATAAGTCCCCTCGCTTATGAAACCAGGACAATGAAAGTGTGAGTCTCGAAGGGCCACTTCGGGGACTAAACATCTCGTGAGGTTCAGCACTGCTGTGACGGAGCCTGGTATGGAGGGAGATCTCGGGGCACATTCGATTTTTATGGCGGTGGCTTAATTGTTGCGAGATGCACATAACAGACTTTTTCCATGTTTGAGTTAATTTTTTCAATTGTTAATATTAAAAAAAAACGTTGGTTTTGAAGAATGTGATGTGCTAACTAGCACATGTGGTGCTGTGCAAATATCACTTCATTCGTAGTGACGTCAGCTTCCATACTTCAAAGAGCCACTGGAACTGTACCATTTGTTGGGGACTGGAGTAGTGCCAAAGATAATCCACAATGACTACTAAAATACTCCCATGTTTTTGCAACTGCATAGCTGCATGACATTGGGGCGTCCTTCAAAAGAAATAATATGTGGCAGCAGATTGGATGCAGCAACACTTAGAAGAATCCAGCTCTCTCCTCTTAAGCCTCACCCTGCAGATATCTGTGAACACCTTAAAATAGTGTCATCTTGATTTTTGTTTGTCTGTTTGTTTTGGTTTCATTTAAAATGTTAATTATGGGGCTGGTGAGATAGCTCAGCGGTGTAAGAGCCTGCCTGGCAAGAGCAAGGTCCTGAGTTCGACTCCTGGTACCCACATAAAAAGGAAAAAAGGGCTGGTGATATCACTCAGCGGCATAAGCGCCTGCTGGCAAGCGAGAGGTCCTGAGTTCGACCCCCAGTACCCACATTAAAAAAGGAAATGTTAGCTATGCCAGTACAGTTTTGTGAGTGTGGCTGTGTGCAGTACACTGTAATATCAGACCAAATATGAGACTTGCTTTCCCAGTGAAAGCTGTAACACTCATGACATCACGTAGGTCATAATAATCCCTTCAAAATATGAAAAGAAAGCCCCAGAGTCTTTCAGGAAATGGACACTGTTGCTGCTTAATCGCCAAGCTAATCTTATGGACAAACTCTGATTGTATCCGGCAGCTGTGACAGCCCCAGGGGCCTCCATAAAGCATGGCGAAATGGCCTCAAGAAAGAGAAGAATAAAATCACCGCATAAATAAGATGATGCGTAGTGGATTTATGTACCCGGGAGGTCAGGACAGCTCATCCCCACATCGCGGAATCGGCCAAAGGAACAGGCAACATCTACGATGGCAGTGTGTATCGAAACTGTCCTTTCTTAGCAATGACTCAGTAGTTCTGGACCATTAACGTGATTCAATCCGTCACCTTCTGGAGGTGTTCAAATGTCTCCCAAAATATTCTGAGGTGTCCACTGTGCCACATTTTCTTCAAGGACCGTCTCCAATTATCACAGGACCCGTCCTCGGTGAGTGGAGAGCCACATTCAAATGGCCAAGGCCAACCAAAGGAGGTGGCAGTACTGAAATGATCCCATGTGCGTACACACACGCGCGCACATACTCACCGCCATTCCTGGACGAGTTCGTTTCATGGTACTGTTAGCAAAATACCTGATGCTGGCTACTTAAAAGAAAACAGGGGGCCGGTGAGATGGCTCAGCGGCATAAGCGCCTGCCTGGCAAGTGCGAGGGCCCGAGTTCGACTCCCGAAACCCACATACGAAAAAAGGGGCCAGTGATATCACTCAGCGGCACCAGCGCCTGCTGGTGTGCAAGGTCCTGAGGTCGACCCCCGGTACCCAGAAAAAAAAAAAAAAGAAAAAGAAAACAGGTTTACTTAGCTCACAGTTCTGGAACTTCAAGGGCATCGACGTGGCTCTGGTGAGAACGCCACGGCAGATGGTGTCCTCGTGGTGAGAATGTATGTGACAGGGAGAGGTCACCCTGCCAGCCAGGAAACCAGAGAGCAATAATGTGTGCAAACTAAAAAGCTCACTCCACCACACTGGAAGCCCGGAAGCAATTCAAGGGTTCAGACTGGGCTTTTATAATGAATTTCTCTTGTGAGAAGTAACTCAGGGTGCCATAAGAACTATCAATATCCCTTCCAAACCCATACCCCCAAAGACCTAATCAAATCCCGGTCTTCCCCACCTCCTAAAGTCCACCACCAAGAAGCCGACGATGTAGGTCACTGGTACAACACTTGCCTAGCAGGGTGAAGCCTTGGGTTCAATCCCCAGCTCCACCTCGACAATGATACTAACAATCCATACCATCTCAACACCACCAGAGTCCCACACAGGAGTCCTGTGAAGATACAAATCATATCTAAGCCACTCCATGGACTTTCAGCTCTTAACCTGGAGCCACTCAAGGGAGTCCAAGACTAACAGGACTGCAGAACAAGCCAGTTCTCACTACCTGGGGTGGAAAGCAGATGGAGAATAAAGCTTATTTTCCTGTCCCTGGGACAAACTATGTGACACCCACATATTAAAGGAGGGAGGTACTTGGCTTAAGGTTTCAGAGGGTTCAGTCCACAGTTGGCTAGCTCCAAGGCAGAAAAAACATGGCGGAAGGGTGTGGTGCAGAAGAGCTGCTCAACCCATGGCAGCCAGGGATTGGCTTCCAAGGAGCTGACTGAGTTGGGATGAAGAGTAATAGATGCTCCAACTGTAACCATTACTCAGATACCCAGACTCTGGGCAGGCTTCGGATAAACACAGCTCCCCTCCAAGGGGAAGCAGACGGAAGACCTAAGACAGCTAAAACCATAACAGGCATTCCTTCCGCACATTAAGAGAGATGCTATTTCCTTAGATAATTAGTTCTCAATTGAAGTATCCCTCAGGATTTGAAAATAAGAAGTGGAAAAATACATCTTTCTCTTCTAGCCACTTGAGAATGTACAGACACTGAAGATTAGGATATTTAAGTACACAGAGCCAGAGTTTAGATTCCTCCTACTGGCCAAACTCCTAAGCAATTTTTATGAAATAATTAAAATAATTGCAGAGGATACATAGGAGCACAATGGTAACTGAAATGGCTCTCTCACAAACACACACACACTATCTAAAAGTAATTTAACAAAATGTCAATTAGGTTTGCAGTTAGGTAGGAAGTGTTCTGGTGTTCTATGGCACAATAAATATTATACTGAATATTTCCAAATCACTACAATTTCATTTCCGAAAAGACGTATGAGGTAATGGGCATGCAAAACGCCCTGATGTGATTATTATACAATGTACTGATACATCATACTGCACCCCATAATTATATATAATGATTATGTGTCAATTAAAAACAAAATTAAAAAAGGATTTGGTAAAACGGGATGGAGAGCATATAAATGTTCTTGCAATTCTTCTCTACATCTTGAATATGCATGAGCTATTTCATAATAAAGCATTTTAAAGGCACAGTTGAAATTCAAATAGTTCCTAAAAAGTGAAAGTATAACTTGTGGTTAAATGTTTATATATGCATTTACTGTTTAAGATTATTTGGGAAATGTACATATAAGTAAACTAATGTTTCAAAAAAGCACATTTTACAGGCTATAATTTTCCTTCTATGAGAGAAAACTCACGAAGCCCTTTGCCAGGTTTTCATAACCTACTGGCCCACTTACCAACGCGTTTATAAGTCTTTTCCTCTGTGATTAAAACACCAGCCCAACCAACGTTCCCCTTCCAAAGAGAGAGAGGTGGATTTACCAAAATGAATCCTGTCTGCAGATGAGCAAAGCCTCAGTGAAACTTGTAGGCAGGGGCACTGAGATTTCAGCCTCATGTTTGGGTAAGAGGGAAAAAATTAATGCATGAAATGCAATTTTGAAGAATTTCATTTTAATCAGAACTTGATGGCCTCCAGCCCTGGAGGCTGAAGCCCAAGGTCCAGGCGTGGCAGAGCCCGTGTCTGGTGAGGCTGCTTCCTGGGTCACAGATGGCGCCTTCTCGCTGTGTCCTCACGTGGTGGAAGGGGCGGGAGCTCTCTGGGTCTCTGTGATGAGGACGCGGATCCCATCCATGAGGCTCCACCCTCCTGAAGTCTTCTAATGCTAATCACCTCCCTAAGACCCTATGTGCTAATGCGTCCCATCAAGGGGGAAGGAAGAAGGACCAGGGGACCTAGGAAAGTGGTCAGTGGCATCACGACACAGAACTTCTCTGGTATCGTAAGCAAAGCACAGGTTAGAAAGAGCTGCCCAAAGGGTGCAGACAAAACTGACTCTGTATAAACACGGCTTCAGCTCCAGTCACCTGGCTACCCCAGGTGAGGACTCACCACCCAGCCCTCCCCACCAAGGACTCTGTGTTCTTCAGAGAAGAACCATTCTGAAATCCCAACATCTGGTATCACCTAGGAGTGTGCTGTGACCTCACCCAATCAGGGTGACCATCTGGTCGCCAAGGCACAGAGCCAATCTCAAAGGAGACCCACGCTGTGGAGATAGCACAGATGTCCAGGTGGGTACACTAAGCACACTTTCCAAAGCCCAGTGAATCATTACTGCACATAGAAAAAGGAATTCACTCTCAAAAACCCGCTCCGGTGTTCCATGCATGCTGTGATTCTGAAATGGGTTGGCTGGGTACTGGGGACTCCATTGAAAATAAATCCATCTGTCGGTGCAGTAGAAAAGGTTAGCAGTTGGCGTAACACCCATACGCACACTCTCTCTCTGTTTCTCTCTTTTGTTGTTTATGTTTAGCTGGACACATACTGTGTGTCTCCAGTATTTGTCTGCGACTCAAGGGAGAATTCTCTGCTGCGGCATTGTTCTGATTGTCTGTGTTCTGCATCTGAGTTCAGCAATGGAACAGCTCAGCTGGCGTTAGAAAGCCCGGGGTACCCCAGGACACACAATGGGCCTCCCCATGACTTTAACCAAGTGGCCCGTTAGCCGCCATTGTTGCCACAATATTTTCACCCAAACAGGAATAAAAAGGGCAATTTTCCCAGGTCTCATTTTCCTGTAGAAGAATGAATTCCCTCTGCCTCCTTTCCAGGTGGCTGGAATTCAGGAGGAAAGATGGATTCCAGAATGCTTTTCTGCCAGAGTCCAATTCTACGGGGCCGGGGAAGAAGCTGATGGTAGTGAGGATGTGATGCAGTGTGAGTGGAACAGGCATGTGTGTGTGTGTGTGTGTGTGCATGTCTGTCTGTGTCTGTGTGTGTCTGTGTGACTACTGTTCTCATAAGCCCAAATAAAAAGGAAATTTTCAGAAAGTTAGAGGAAAGGAAATCAGTGTCTTCCACAAGGCTCCTGTTTGTTATCTGAAAAGGATGACAAGGCCGACTGCTTACTACAGAAGCTGCCACTCTCTGGATCCTAAAGTGTCCCCAGAATGACCACATATTGAAGGCTTGATCCTTGGGGAGCCACCATGAAGTCATGCAGGAAGCTTGCAGAGGGAGATCTACTGGGAGGTCTGTAGGTCACTGAGGTCTGTAGGTCACTGGGGAGGTCGGTAGGTCATTAGGGAGGTCTGTAGGTCATTGGGTCCTTGAAGGAATATTGAGACCAGGGTGCTTCTCGTACCTCTCTGTCTCTGTCTCTCTGTCTGTCTCTGTCTGTCTCTCTTTCTCTGTCTCTCTCTGTCTCTGCCTCTATCTCTGTTTCTGTCTGTCTCTTTCTCTCTCTCTCTCTCTCTCTCTCCTGCCCAGCTTCCCAAAAGCATCAAGCCCAATGGAGAAGGGAATGGAATTTACAAACCTGTGAGACAAAGTCGACCATTTTCCCCCTCTAAGTTGATTCTCTCAGGCGTTTGTTACAGTGATAGAAATCTGACTAACACAGAGGCCAGGAAGATTGCTCTGAATGACAGAACAGAGGCCTGGAAACCTAACACCCACCCCAGCTCTAACCCAGGACCCAGGTGAAGTGGGATGAAACGGTGGCCAGCAACAAGAAATACAGCCACCTGGAGCCTGTACATCAGGTCCTCCTTGGAAACAGGGTCTTGGTTGATGTAGTTGGGTAAGATGACATCCTCTTGGATTAGAGTGGGCCCACTATCAAACAGCAACTGTTTGTATAAGGGGAAGAAATTTTGGACACAGAGACACAGAGGTGAAGCCACGTGAGGACAGATGCAGAGGCCGGAGCAACAGGGCCACAACCCAGGGCCGCTTGGAGCTCCAGGATGAGGCAGAGGTGGGAGAGTCTCCCCTGGAGCCTGTGGAGGGAGTACGGCCTGGGACACCTCATTCTCAGACTTCTGGGCTCCAAGACTGGGCCCCAATTAGCATGCTGTTGGAGCCACAGAGGAGGATTCAAATTCAGGAGGAAAGTGAGAGCTCGTGTGGTCTTCACCGCGCACTTCTTACCTGCTCCCTCCCTGAGCCCGGTGTTTGAGGACTCACATCTGCGGGTAGCTCGCCTGGTACCGAGATCTACTGAGATAATCCAAGGTGAGGCTCAGACTCGAGTCACTTTTGTGCTCTCCATGAACCACAGGCCATGGGGACCAACTATTTCCCACCACAAATGCAAAAATGTTGATCTCACAGAACTTGCCAGAACAAGACTCCAGACAGGAGGAAAAGAGGGTGGAGAGAGATGAATCAATAGGTACAGAGTTATAGATGAAGGGAGCAGATTCCAGAATTCTAATGCAAGGAGGGAAACTACAGCTCCTAATACTGAGTATATTTCAATGATTTTTAATGTTCCCTGCAGGAGGAAATAATGAAGGTTAGTGATGAGTATGCTAATGATTATTACTCAATCTATGCATGTATGGAAATATATTGGACCCCATGAATATGTATAATTATTAGGCATGAATAAAATAAAATCAATAGACCTGGCATTGCACATGTGCAATATCTTAGAACTGCATGGAGTGTTTATCACCAAAGCTACTCACTCTTCATTCCCACATCTTCTGCCCATGGCAGCCCTGTCCTTAATACTTGCACCCACCATGTGGCTCTGTAGACTGATGATGAATCATTGGTCATACCCAATGAATGAATGCACTGTCAGTGAAAATGAGTGCTTCTGAATCAACCCGAGCTACAGAGTGATATCTGCAGAGTACAAGTTATTAGAGAAATGGCGTGGGTACTGAGCGGACCAGATATGCTGTCGCCACATCTCGCTGGCAGGCAGGAAACCAAGAGCAAAAGATCCAAGGTCTTCTTCATTTACAGGATAGCTGAAATCCTGGGTGGATCTCCTCCCAGCTCACGGCTCCGGGGAATGAAGAATCTTGGAGAAGAGCCGCAGGGTGTTCTCACAGAGATGCACAACGCAGGGGAGAGGCCGCTACGTCCAATGGGCACACGGAGGGACGGAATTTGTGCTTGTTGTTAAACATGCATCTACCACTGATGGTGCAGAAAAATGCCTGTAGATAATACGCATGGATTTCTCATTGCTGCTGGCACAAACGTTCAGACTCAGTGGCCAGAAATGACCCAGAGGTGTTCAGGTACAGTTCTGAAGACCCAAAGGCCAATGCATCTCACAGGCCTACAGCTGAGGTGCCACCGGGCTTGGTTTCTTCTGCAAGCTCCAGGTGAGAATCCATAGCAGGGACTTTTCAAGCTGTCCTGACCTACATTTCTCGGTCCAGGCCCTCTTCCCCCACCCTCAAAGGAAGCGCGATTCACCTCTCCGAATTGTTCCAGGGTCACATCTACCTATGCCTCTTCTCTTCCTCTGTCCTCTTATAAGGACTCTTGGAATGACAAACGGGCCAGGCGATAATCTAAGGTTACCCCTGTTATGAGATCAGCTGATGAGCAACTTTCATCACTCTTTACCTCACCAAACACTGGTGGGGAGCACCATGCAGCCCATCCCTGATTATAAAAAAGCTAATGCTATCTACAAGTTGCAGGGTCTTTAGCTGCGCTGTCCTGGCTGCCTCGATGTCCTGAATGGGTTCAAAACGTTGACCGTTCCTGGTCATTTTGACCTTGGGGAGGAGCCAGGAGTCACTCAGTGCCAGATCTGGTGACTAAGGTGGACGAGGACACAGCGTCATGTGTTTACAAGCTGCCTCTCCGCTGGATGGAGCTCGGCAGCAGTAGTCACCATGTTTTTGATCACACCTGGTAAAGACCCTCAGGAAAGAGGACTCCAGAGCTGCTGCGGAAAGCGGCAAGGACGGTGGGGTGAGTGTTTGAAATGGGTGTGTGGGGGAGGGGGTCGATGGCAAATAATGGAAACATGTCTTTTACTGTAATAGATTTTATTTAAACATACAGGGTATATTTTGATCATTGCTTGTATACTTGAAATTATTTTATGTTAACAAAAACAAAGACTCTCCACCTTGGAGTCACCAAGAGGGGGATTCTAAACATGGTGGGCATGAGATCTCTGTCCTCATCCAGGACCTTGGTCACTGGCTGGACACCCAGAGGGGTCACTCGGTGGCAGAGTTGGTAGAAGATGCCTGTGGGTGTTTTGCAGGGCGGAGCATTCATTGAAAAT
The DNA here is from genome assembly GCA_028451465.1 of Erethizon dorsatum. Taxonomy (NCBI): domain Eukaryota; kingdom Metazoa; phylum Chordata; class Mammalia; order Rodentia; family Erethizontidae; genus Erethizon; species Erethizon dorsatum. The sequence goes on from CM051843.1 coordinate 1,636,122, forward strand.
GACTGATCCACCTTCTACACTCGTGATGGGGGGTGTGCCCTACTCAAGAGCTCACTGTCAAGATGAGTGTGAGAAGACACCAATGACAGAGGACAGAAACATGATGATGTGTTTGGTTTTTTGTTTGTTTGTTTGGTACTGGGAATCGAACTCAGGACCTTACGCTTGCCAGGCAGGCGCTGTGCTGCTGAGCTATATCACCGGCCCATGATGATGTGTCAGAGGGCGATGCAATGGGACAGATCTGCCTTCTGAATACGCGCATCAGGAGGATCAAAGGACCCACTCTGTACTCCTGAGCGGGGCACCAGTGGAGTTTCAGGAAAAGACAGGGCTATCAGAGAACCTGAAGGAACCCATGAAAGAGGTTCTTTTAGCTTTCCCGTGACTGGGACATAATACCCAATACCCACGACTTAGCAGAGGAGAGTTTTTGTTAGGCTTATGGTTTCGGAGGGTGCAGTCCATGGTCGGCTGCTCCAAGGCAGAAACATCATGGTGGACAGGTGTGGAGGAGGAAAGACGCTCACATCATGGCAGCAGGGAAGCAGAGAGAGAAGGGAGGAAGCAGGGAGGGAGATACGCCCTACCAGGCCAACCACCAGTGACCCATCCTTCCTGTCAGGGCCCTGCCTCTTAATAGCAAATTCAGCTACAAACTTATGAATGAGTCAGTCCACTGCGTAGTATAGCACCCCCATGATCCAATCACCTTCCAAAAGCCCCATCTGTCTCCTAACGTAGAAATGGACAGGATTTCACCAACAACTACATAAATAAGCTTGCAGGGGGACCCCAGGGGCTGAGATGAGGATACCAGCCTTGCTGAAAAACTCACTCCTGTGAGGCCCGGGACTGAGGGCACAGCTCACCCGACTGCCTCCTCTTTGGACTCCTAGAAAACAAGAGATCATAAACGTGTGATGTTCTAATTCCCTGAGAACGTGATGATTTGTTACGCAGCAGTAGAAAATAAGCGTAGCTTATGATGCCTGCAGAGATTGATCCTGGGTGCAATGTACAACCCTGTGTTAGGGGCATTCCATTTCTTGAGCTGGGGAATTTTCAAAATCAGCTCTTCGATAAGTTTCTTTGTACAATTCTATTTTCTTTCAATGCACCCATAAAAAACAATGGCTCGCCAGGCATAGTAGCACACAGCTGTAATCCCAGCACTTGGAAGGCTGAGGCAGGAGGATCACGGTGAGTTTGAGGCAGCCTGGGCTACATAAGCGAGTTCAAGGCCAGCCTGAACTACACAGTGAGACCCTGCCTAAGGAAAAAAAAATACAATGGCTTTCTTTGGGTATCAAGTCCTCTTGATGTGTAATATGAGTACTTTATGCACAGTTGTTCTCAGTAATTTCTAATCATTATTTAATACATATTATGGTCTCACAGGATGGTTCACTGGCCAGAGTTTCCTTGACAGATTTTTCCAGTTTATTTTTTATTCAAGAATAGCATGTGCTATGAATTAGCTAGTTAATGGTGTTTTAGAAAATAACCCACAGCATGTATGATGGACTTTCCATAAGAGTATACCACCATGTCAGGAATGGCTGTCTTAGTTTGCATAAACTATGTGCTCTACAACACTCCCACAAAGAGGGGATTGTCAAGTAGTCCATTTTACAAAAGATCTTCCTGTTATCAAACGGTGCTCAACTGTGCTTTTATTTTGTGGCTGGGTAACAAAATCCCTCCTGAATGTAGCATAAAATGTATTGCATCCCTTAAAGACCTACAAAAATTCATGTTTCTGGAGACAGAATAACAAAACGACTGATTTCTGGGGACAGATTAAGAAGTTCCATTCTCATTTGCTAAAACACATCTGTGCCACAAACGTTCACGCTACAAGAATTGCTTTTCTGCCACCATAGGAAGAGTTTCCTCAATTGTGAAATGACACGCACGTCACATAACTACAGTGAGCTTTGCTTTTTAACACCGGACGGGCAGCTAAAAAAAGCAGTCAATGATTACCTGTGCTTGCCTTCCTTTGGAAATATTCCAAGCGCTTGATCTGACATTCAAGACCTTTCCCAGCGTTGGATTCATTACGAGCATCTCAGGACTGCACTTGTTTAGAGCAATTCCATTTATATTTGACTTTGCAAAGTTGATAACCCTATATTCTCGGGGGGAAATCTATCATAAATCTTGAGGTCTTCTCACTTCAGAGGAGAATCGAGACATCTAAGCTGGCTAAGCACCATGCTTTTCTTAGTATAGCTACAGAGAGTCCCCAACTTACAGACATTCGAGTTGCAAACTTTCACAGACACGAACCGACCTCGCTTCGGAATTTTTCTGCGCACATTGTATATTTGGTGTATAAGACTCACTTTGGTGGACTTATGAACAAATTGGATTTATGAACATCCTGCCAGAATGGAATGCATTCATAAGCAGGGACCCAAATCCAGCCACGGGTTACTGATATTCCTCTAGATCTGAGGGGATTTCAGGCAGTCCCCTGAAATCTAGAAATGAAAGGCGATCAGCCAGCTGCTCTGCAGAGGGGCTGCACTGTCTCTTAAGAACTGAACAAAGAAGGGGAAAGCTGAAGAGTAAGAAGAATCGTGCTTGAAAAAGGCATCAAGTAAGAAGAGAAGAAGTCAGGCGAGTGGAAGAAGCAACCAGAACTCCAAATGCGTCCATCTGCCCGGAGTCTACTGAGAATCACGGTTGGGATGATCTCAAAGCAGTGTAGACAGGGAGGACCGAACAGGATTAGAAAAATGGACAGAGAAGAAAAATGGACTAGAAAGTCAGCCACTGACTGGGTTCTGCTACCCAGAACGACCGTATCCATCACCCCAGGCCTGAGGAGGAGGAGGCCCTGCCCATCGGATGATCTCAGGCCCCAATGCTGGCACCCACCCCAGCATGACCCCTGACCTGAAGCGAGGTAGACGTGGACCAGAGCGACCTCCCCATCCAGCAATCTCTCCTGTGGACACCTGCGCCTCTCCAGGAAGTACCCCTGACATCAGAGTGAGGAACAAAAACTCCCCGCGCAGGGTTCTCTGGTCGTACCCCACTCCTGTCTGACCCTTGGCTTGAGTCACCAGTGGCAAAGAGCAGGACCTCTATGATCGAACTGCTCCCACACAGCTTTCACGAAGATGTTTTCCTGTACCATAGGTAGAGGTGACCTTTGAAATGGGTAAAGTAGCTCTTCATCTTCATTACTCAACAAAAATGTGTTATGGTGGGAGGCTGAGGCAGGAAGATCTCAAGCTTGAGGCCAGCCTGGGCAACTGAGCTAGGCGTCTCAAATAAAAATAAAAAGGGCTGGGGATGTAGCTCAGTGGTGAAACATGCACCTAGCATGAGACCCTGGGTTTAATTGCGGGTCTGCACAAACACACACACACACACACGATTGTGTAGGTCAAGCAATTTCTATCGTCTCCCAGCTTTCCCAGTTGGTCCCAAATCCACCTCCGAATACCTCCTTGAATAAAATCCAGCTGAGTCATGGACAAACAAGTTGCAGTCTGTTGCACAGGTAGGGGTTGCAATGGTTTAAATATAAAGCACCCTGCAAAGACTCCCGCATTAAGAGGTGGAGTTGAGAAGGTGACTGAATTAGGGGACCACTAACTTCATCAGTGGACAAATCCATTGATGGATTCATAATATGGTAGCTTATTGGGAAGCAGTAGAAAATTAGGATGAGGGCACAGTTGGAGGAAGTCAGTCACTGGGGGCATGACCAGAGACTGCACCTTGTTCGTTCATTCTCTCTCTCTCTCTTTCTCCCTCTCTCTCTGTCCCTCTCTTTCTCCTTCTCTCTCCCCTTCCTCCTCTCTTTCCTGCTCTTTCCCTCTTGTCCCCCAAAAGTCTCATATGTTCAGAAGTGGGGCTTTGTGAAGGTGATTGGATCATGGGGGCCTATCTCATCAGATTAATCCACTGACAACTTCTTTAGCTCTAATGGGCGGGTAGGTGGTAGGGCCAGCTTTGACGAAGTAGGTCCCTGGGGACATAACCTGGAAGGGTGTATTCTTGTAGCCAGCCCTTTTCTCTCTCTGGCTTTTTCAACCCTTTTTGCTTCTCGGGTGTCATGGTGTGAGCATCTTTCCTCCACCACACCCTTCCGCCATGATGCTCCTGCCTTGGAGCAGTCAACCATGGACTGAATGCTTTGCAACCATGAGCCAAAATAAACCTCTCCTCCTGTAAGTTGTGTATGTCAGATGGTTTGTCCCATAAGTCTTCCACGTGGGGTCTCCACCTCCATGTGCAAGGGTTTATGACAAGCTGTGTGGACAGGTTTGTAGCCCACCTGGGCACAGCTCTGGGTGGTTTGTATTTTGCATCCAATGGGCTGTCAGTAAGACACACAGGTGTGTGCTTATCTGGACCCAATGTCTACTTGAAAGAGTCTAGAAGTGCACATAACCGAAGAGAGGACAGGGCTCAGGGAGAACATCAGAGAGCTCGAATCAGAGCCAAGTCTACTCATTAATGCAAGGATCTTAGCAACAGCACAGGGCAGTCTTGCAGAGGCTCATAATGTGGGCTGTTAAATGTTTAAGTGTGTTAATCCTGAAATTGTCCCTTATGGTTTCATGCTGAGGCATGAAATCTACTTGAGGCAAGTGATGCCCAGTAAGGAAATTTATCACAGAGTTAGCTGTTCTTGTTTGAATTACAACTCAATGCAAGCAGAGGTTCTACAACCGGTGGACCAGCAGGCCAGATGTTGGCCGGCGCTTGCATCACACAGAATGTCAGGGAAGTGGGTGAAAACCCAACATTCAAAACGGGCTGCCAAAGGAAAACCAAGACGAGTCCCAGGTGAACACAAGCACAGAGTTGGGCAGTGTCAAAGCATCAAGATTTGAAATCCCAAAGCTTTCATTAAAGGCCTTGTCCCAACATGACAGCTAAACAAACATCCCAGTATTTACCTGACAATCAAATCCAATTCATGCCGTAACTCTAAATACTAACTTTGGCTCTAAATGCCTGGAAGACACATATGGAAGTAGGTGACAAGAAACACAGACTTTTGATGGATTTTCTAAATGTAGTAAAGTAGTAGCTGTTATGCAATCAAATACAAGAAGAAAAATGAGTATGTGAAAAAAAAAATTACTACAGGAAAATCACATTGTTTGGGTAACAGGTCAGATCCAAAGATGTTTCCCAGTTCACCAGAATCTGGTGGGGAACAGCATGTTGTGGTAAACATCATGAGCTATTCCAACTCAGGTTCTTTTATTTAACCAAATAATTGCAGGTAAAAATAGAAGGTTATGATTTTCAAAGCTCAAAGGTGCATGGTGCAAAAGGTCCTCCCTTACCAAAGTGTCCTGATGTAACACCAGTATTGCTGATGTTATCCAAATGGTGGGCTTCATACAACAGCACTAGATGATCCCCGAAGAGTCCATGGGACCTTGCTAGACACTTCTGGACTAATGAAAATATTCGGAAATGCAGCACGCAGTCTATGGATAGCTGCGCCCAAACTCCCTCCAGCACAGTCCCGGCTTGGCAGAAGGAAGGGAGGAGGAAGGTAGCGATGCCGCTCTCCAGGATGAGGTGTGGCATCAAGAAAGACCAGGATGATCCGCCACACAACTCTCCACAATCAAGGGCAGCAAGGACATTTGGGGATGCGAGCATGAGCATGACGAATGGCAGAGGGAAGTGAGTTTGTTAACTACTCCCTCCACACGGTAATTCCGAGGGCACCAGGGAACATTTTCCGTGGGTGGTAGGAGGCAAGGTCTGCATGTAGGTACTTGCTTAGTAGAATTCATATAATTCAGATTTGGGTAATTTCCAAAGAGGGGAACCACACCGTCTCCTTGTGTCCCTTTACAACATTTGAGCTGTTCCATCCCTTGATGGTATGAAAAGAAAACAAATTCTCTAACTTGTGCTTGTTTAGGCTAGCACTGCTTGTCTCTGTGTTTCCATGTGCCAAAGCTGTCCATGATACTAATGATTGTATTGAGAGAGCTTTGAAAATTAGCCTCTTTCCACGTGCAAATTCCAGCTATGGCAAGGACAGGGAGGCTAGTTATTCCCGCAGTATTCATGTAAGAAAGATGCACAGGGCTCACGGAACTTCGTCTTTTATACTGTTTCTGAGAGAGTGGATTAATCAACACAAAGATCCAGCTACAGGACTAGGAACATAAATTAAACCACTTCTGCTCGAGTCAGGGAAAAGCACTGTGCTCTGGGTCTGAGTGCACATCACCAAACTTTAGCTCAAGGCAAAGGAGTAAAAAGTAAAAGAAATACCGTGTCCAAGGTCTCGCAGATAGCAGGGATTTGCTTCTCAAGACATTCAGTCTCACGATTATCTTAAATTAAATATGACCTCAACACAGGCAGAAGTAAAGCCAGAGAATTAATAAAGCTTGCTTGTGTCACAGTGGAAAAATCATATTTTAGGGGCCAGAAGATAAATGTGACAGCGCCAGCAGGTAGCTGGGCCCTCTCCAGGGAGTCCATGAATGTCTGTGGGCATCTCCTCTGAAATTCTGTGATGTAATGGGATGGCTGTGATGAACAGGAGAGCAGCAACCATCCCCACCCTCGTCAGTGATGTCATCACCACCATCATCACCACCACCATCCTCTCTGAGTCACCATCATCACCACCATCACCGCCATCATCATCATCTCCATCACCACCATCATCATCATCTCCATCATCACCATCATCTCCATCATCACCATCACCACCGCCACCACCATCGTCACCACCATCACCAGTGGAGTCGATCCAAGACAGGAAGCTGGGCGGCCACCCAGGAAGCAGTGGCCTGGTCAAGGCCAAGGACAGGTGTGATGAGGATGAGATGAGAAATGCCACCAGAAATGAATGAGAAAAGTTTAGGTGGTAGGCAGTTATTAGTTGCTGGTTGGAACAGGAAGAGGGACGGTAAGGTGGAGGCTAAGGTCTAGAAGTTTCTTTGTCCAAGCTAGGAGGCAACCAGGATGGTGGTACCATGGGCAGAAACAGAGAGGAAGAAGATGCTGCCTTCAATCTAGGGCATGGTGGGAAAACAGAGAAGCTCCTCAGGGCAGAGTTTTGTAGACAAACACATCGGTGTCAGTGAGGAGACTCAACATCCAGGGAGAGGTGTGTGCTGATAAGTGCAAGAGCAAAAGGCTGAGGGAATGCAGGATGAAAAGGGATCATAAAGAAAGGGAGGAATGTACTAAAGTGTGCCAGTCACCTGGGTGTGGTGGTGCACTCCTGTCAGCCCAGCACTCGAGGAGGCTGAGGCAGGAGCATTCCAAGTGCAAGACCAGCTTGGGCAACTGAGCAACTTGGTGAGACTGTATCTGAGAAACTTTTTTTAAGCCAAAATAATTTTTTCTAAAAAAGGCTGAGGATGCAGTTCAGAGCAGAGATCCTGGGTTCAGTCCTCACTGCTGCAAAAGCTACGTGGAAATCGGGGGGGGGGGAGGAAAACCATGGGATAAAGAATCATGAAGAGGTAGGAAAGGAACTGCATCTTTTAAGATGCCACTTAGAGCATTTAATGTAATGCTTCTCTGGAGTAGCCACATAATTTTCCTCAGTCAGATAAGTGGGCTGTTATTTGATTAATGTGCCTTTCCAGCTAAAGTATAAATTCTACACGGGCAGGACTGCATTTAAAAAGTACATACTTGCGGAGCGCTCATAGCTTTGCAAATACATCTATGAACCACCCGGTGGGGTTGTGGTGAGGATTGGTGACTATTGCTGCTACTTTAAAAGTCTGATGGATTTTAAGAGAGAACCAAAGAGTGTGGAGAATGGAGAACACAGACCACCATTCTCTCTGCACACCCACAGCAGACATCACCTATCAATCACTGCATCCCTCACTGCAGGATCATTCTCATCTCAAGGGGCTGGGCAGCCAGAACCAATCAAGCAACGTGAGGATTGGAAGTCCCTTTACCACCCATTCAACTTAGGACCCAGAGGTACAGAGAAGCTCACGGCTGCTGCTGTAGAACTAATTTCTTTAGAAGATTCACTGGTAGATGCTGAATTATCCAGAGGGGTTTACTGTCATCTCGTGAGAGAAAAGTCCTTTCTTCTACAACTGAATAAAGACATAGTTGAGTTGGAGGTGAATTTTTTTTAACAGGGAAATTTATTGAGCGGCTGATTTAGAGATAGAACTTCATTTTCCAGATTGGTAAGTAGGACTGGAAATTGCAGATTTGGTACCGGGTGCTGTATGCATTCAGAATGCGCTCGTCATTGCTGTGCCTTGGTCTCAGTCCACAGACAGTAAAAAAAAAAAAAAAGTAGCACATCCTAGGCAAGGGAATCTCCCTCAGCTAACAGAGTCATTTTTCCCCTCTTTCCTAATATTCATTATGCCTTATCTGTTAAATAGAGCATACGACGCGAGCCGATAAAACCACTTAATCATCTTCTGGGTAATTAACTTGTAAAGCATCCCCTGCCCCCACTGTGGGTGAGACTGAAAAATGTGAGTGGCTGCGTTTGCAAAGCAGATCACACGGAATTGCTTCTTCAACGTCCCCTGGGCACGCTGGCAAGACGGAGGGAAGCCAAGCCCTCAGCCTCGTCTAATGGGAACAGGTTAGAGTGTAAATATAGCCAGTACACAAAGCAAGCGTCTTTCCAGGAAACGGAGGCTCACAGCAGTGCTGGGTGTGCAGCATTCGCAGAACTGCAGAAATGGGGCTGGGTTGGACGAACCACCCTTAGACCTTCCTTAAGGTGTCCTGAACCAGAGCTTGGGGACCCCAAGTCACGATGCTGCTTTCGGCGTGGATCACATTTTACATCTTCAAAACCAAGTTCCAGAGCACTATTGGGCCAGGTGGGACTCTGGGAAGGTGAGTGGATCACGGGACCACCGTGCTCTTGGGTGGATTCATCCATTCATGAGTCCATAGCCGAATGTGCTGGGAGGACGTAGGGGCTGATGGGACAAGGTGGTTCATGAGGGTGTGGACTCTTTCTGGTCCTCGACCTGTTCCTCTCTGCCTGTCTCTTTCCCTTTCTGCTTCCGGGCCTCCATGATGTGAGCGTCTCTCCTTCCCCATGCCTGTCCGCCATAATGCTCCTGCCCCGGCGCAGCGACCATGGACTGCACCCTCTGAAACTATGAGCTGAAGTAGCCCTTTTGTTGTATAAGTTAGATGCATCAGGTGTTGTGTACCAGCAACAGACAGCTGTGTAAGACAAGGGTGCAGCTGCTTAGGAGGAATCACTTCTAAAGTTCTGTACTGCAGTACAATGAACTGAGTATTTCAAGATACCTAGCAGCAATTAGGACTCTTCCCATGGTAAACGTCTGAGTTCATGAAAATGCTAATTACACTGACACTGGATGCATGTACTGAAATGCCACACTGTACCCATAAATATGTACAATCATGTGATGTTTTCAAACAACGACAAAACTGTAAGGCACAACTCATCCTCCTGTGTGTAACCCTCCTCTACCAGTAGGGAGCCCAGTGTGCTAACACATTTACTTAAAAGCATTTGAAATTCAGGGTAAAGGGGGTTTGTTCCTGAGTGAACAGAGAACCCAGCAATAAGAACAAATGAGGTCAAGTGTGGTGGCGCATGTGTGTCATCCCAGCACTGGGGAGGCTGAGGCAGGCGGATCACTGTGACTTCAAAGCCAGCTTGGGCTATATAGTGAGTTCAAGGCCAGCCTGAACTACATAGTGAGACCCTGTCTCAAAAAACCCAACCGGGCCAGTGATATAGCTCAGCAGCATACGCTCCTGCCTGGCAAGTGTGAGGTCCTGAGTTCGACTCCCAGCATCCGCGTATAAAAAAAAAAAAAAAAAAAAACCAACCAACCAACACAACCAATCAACCAACCAACTAAATAAATAAGTAACACATTCTCAAATTTAATCTTAAGAGCAGGTGACCAAGGGAATTGCCTCTAAATAAGAAAGGGCTTTCTGAAAAGCGAGGCTCCCAACTCTGACCAATGTGGCTCTGTCCCAGGTAAACTAAGGAAGGAAGCGAGGTCCTGGGGGCACACTTGGAAAGTGCCCGGCGTCAGCACACCCGAGCTCCCGTCTGCAGGGTTAGGAAAAGGTTGCACAGGAAGGAAAAATAAACACACACAGGGCTGAAGCCACCCCCACGGTGTGGCCTGCCAAGCATTTCTGGGAGGGCGCCAGGCACAGAGGGCAGCTCGGGACATGCAGAGACCGAGACGGGCAGCCGGGAACACAGGCAGATAGACAGACAGACGCGGCGACCCGAGCGCCAGCCGGGGCTGGAGAGCTTTCCCCGCCGGCCTCTCCTCGAGACAAGACCCTCAGCAGCAGCGCCTTTCAAAGCGTAGCCTCGTAGCCAGGAGTGGTGGGGCACCCTTGTCATCCCAGCATTCTAGGAGGCTGAGGCAGGACGGCTGCAAGGTCAAGCCAAGCCTGGGCAACTTAGCAATTTACCAAGACTGTCTCAAAAATACTAATAATAATAATAATAATTTTAAAAAGGGGCTGGGGACGTAGCTCAGAGGGTTTAACCTACTGGATTGAAACAGAGAGAGAGAGGGAGGGAGGGAAGGAGAGAAAGAAGGAAAGGAAGAAGAAAGGCATATGCCTTTTGACTTCTTGATTGACTATTCAACCAACTGCAGATCAAAAATAATTCAGAAGAAAGCGCACAGGCATTCCCGTCATGCCGTAAGCAGTACCGTAAACAGCGATTTGCATAGCGCTTACCTTAGATCAGGCGTCAGAAGCGATGGACAGATTTTGGAAAGCGTAGAGGACGACCGTGTAGCGCTAGGCGAATATGGAGTGCTTTTTCCCTTTGCGGCACTGGGGATTGAACTCGGGTCCTTCATACTGAGATATATCCCCAGCCCCTTTTCTTTTCTTTCTTTCTTTTTTCTTTTTTAAGTTGCTAGGCTCAAAGGTGCCATCCTCTTGCCTCAGCCTCCCAGGTAGTTGGGATTGCAAGGTGCACCACGGCGCCCCACCCTGCATAACATTACAGGATGAGCGTCTCCAGCGGTGTCGGATTGCGACGGGGATTTCCTTGGGGTTATCTGGGGACCCGGCTGGTAGACACCAGCCAGGCACCCCCATCCCACCCCGTTCTGTCTCCTGTTCCTTCTCCCAAGTCCCCTCCTGGTTCCTAGGCTGTCTCTGCCTCCAGCATCAGGCCTGAGCTCTGAGATGTGATTTTCACCTTGCAGCTCCCTCTGTGAGCTGCTGGGCCGAGATCTTCCACGTTCTGTGCCTCAGTTTCTCCAGGTCTAAACCAGGCAGGGTGAAGATGTGTATGTAATGACAGAAAACCAGAGGACCAGCCAGGTGTGGTGGTGCACACCTGTAAGCCCAGCACTGGGGAGGCTGAGGCAGGAGGATCACCACAAGTTCGAAGCCAGCCTGGGCTACATAGTGAGATCAAGGCCAGCATGAACTATGCAGCAAGACCCTGCCTCAAAATAAAATAAAATAAAATAAAATAAAATAACCAAAAGACTGGAGGCAGAGGAGAACTTTAAGGCGCTACCCGGCATGAAGAGAGAATGAGACGCTGTTGGCTGGGACTGTGGTCATTGGTCCGGTCTCATGCTAACAGCATTAGGTCAAAGATGCTGCAGGATTGGGTGAGGGGGACCCAGAGTTTGGGAGATGCTGAACGGGGCTGGGGGTGTAGCCCAGGCTAGAGGGTTTGCCGAGTGTGTACGGCATGCACGAGAGCTGGGTCCCTTCCCCAGGATGAGAGAGAGAGAAAGAGACAGAGGAAGGGAGGGAGACAGAGACAGAAAGACACAGAGACAGATGGAGAGACAGAGAGAGAGAGAGAGAGAGAGAGGTCCTCAGAATAGGGTGTGAAATGGTTCTAGATTGGGAATTTAATCTACAGAAGGGATGAAATCCATCCCATGTGCGAATGGATGTGCACCATCCATGACCAGTAAATACTTGAAAGCTCACGATTTTTCCCATCCTGTTCTCCAGGAAGCCAAAAACCTTACTACACAGGAGAAAACCTCAAAAATAGAGACCAGGAAGAGGCTGGGGGTGTAGCTCAGTGGTAGAATGAGAGTTTGCTTAGCATGCATGAAGCCCTGGGTCCAATCCCTGCCACCAGAAAAATAAACGAATAAAATAAAATCAGACCTGCAAGTTTATTGCATTAGTTTTCCACTGCTGGGACAAAATACCAGACAAAATCAGCGTAAAGGAGGAGAAATTGAATTTGGCTCACGGTTGCAGATGGCTCAGTCCATGGTAAGCCGCTCCAAGGCAGGAACATCATGGCGGACAGGCATGGAGGAGGAAAGACGCTCACATCACGGTGGCCGGGAAGCAGAGGGGGAAAGGAAGGGGCTGGGGAATCCCTAATGTCACCCCCATGATGACCTCCTCCTGCCAGCCTCTACCTCCTAAGAGCCCATCCGGTATGAGCTCCTGGTGCACCAAGCCAACACCTTCCTAAAACAAGGGTTCACAAGGTGTACGAATGTCCACGGTAAAAATGCCCAACAAATACGTGCACGGAATCAACCTTCCTTTCTCTTTCTCTCTTTCTCCCTTTCTCCCTTTCTTCCTTTCTTCCTTCCTTTCTTTCTTTCTTCCTTTCTTCCTTCCTTTCTTCCTTTCTTCCTTCCTTTCTTCCTTTCTTTTCTTTCTTTCTTTCTTTCTTTCTTTCTTTCTTTCTTTCTTTCTTTCTTTCTTTCTTTTCCTTCCTTCCTTCCTTCCTTCCTTCCTTCCTTCCTTCCTTCCTTCCTTTCTTTCTGCAGTACCAGGGATCAAACCCAGACCCTTCACACTGAGCTCCATCCCCAGTCCTTTTGTATTTTTCATTTTGAGACTAAGACCTTAAGTTGCCCTGGCTGGGCTCAAACTTGCGATCCTCCTACCTCAGCCTCCCACAGTGCTGGGATGACGGGTGTGAGGCACCACGCCCAGCTTCCGTTGCTGTCTGCACTCTGTTGGGCTTTCGGCATTTATTTCTTGGAGGGGTGGGGTTTTAGTAAAAGAACGAGACCGTGTGGTTCTGAGTAAGAGAGCTCTCAGCACATAGTTGCCGAGTGGCAGTAGAAGCGCAGGCGGCGCGGGCTGCAATGATGAGGTATGAAAATGCTCCCCTGTGGAAACCCCTGAGCTGTGCACTGAAAACTATCCAGACCCGCGATCCCGAGGACTCGGAGAGCGGTCCTTTCCCCTGCGCGTGCCTCCCCAGCCCTACGCCAAGTATGAGCTCAACTGAGCTCAGCTCCAAGCTCAAGACCGTGTCCGAGACTGGGACGTTCAGAGCCTTAAACCAAAAACAAAGCCGGGCATGGTGCTCCGCGTTTGTACTCCCAGCACTCGAGAGGCTGAGGCAGGAGGATCTCCAGCTAGGGCGACATAGTGAGTTCAAGGCCAGGATGGACTCTATACTGAGACCCTATCTCAAACATAAAATAAAATTGAAAAAAAACACGCAGAGGGTGGACGGACCCAATGCAGGCACCAGGACCCAGGAGGCTGCAGGCTGGGGGGGGCCACTGTGAGGTGCCGGAGCACAGCAAGGTCCCCCTGGGCCGGAAGTGGACCCCTCCAGCCGCAGGGCCAATGCTCAAGGTCCCGGCCCTGAGCTGAAGCTCTGGAGCCCACAGCTGGCCCAAGGGCCGCAGTGAAACCGTCCCCACCCACACGAGCTTCACCTCACACCGTCCACGCCACACGCTGGCCATTCCCCGGGAGCGCACAGCTGCCCGGTCTCCTAGCATTTTACACTTTGGAAAAAGGCCCAGGGTGGCCCAAACGAGCCGTGGGCGGCCCGACTCTCTCCTCAGTCCGTCAGACGCGGTCTGTGTTTTCCACTCCCTCTGCCCCCCACGAATGGCAACTGTGTCCCTCGCGTGATTTTTCCACGCACAACACTGGGAAGGGGTCATCACCAGCGCTGCCCGGCTGGTGCAAGACGGGCTCCGTTATTTTTCTAATGGGGAGTCCTTGGTGAATGCTCCAGGAGGCCAGCAAATAGCATGAAGCAATATAGCATGAAAAATATAAAACCTGACCCAGCTGTTCCCCTCCTAGGCATCTTCCTGAAAGAGTTAAAGACGTCGTATCACACTGATCCATGCACACCTGTGTTTATAGCAGCATAATTCATAGTAGCTAAATCTTGGAAGCAGCCTGTATGTCCATCAGCAGATGAATGGATAAAGATCACGTGTCCAGTGGAATACTATGCAGCCATGAAAAGGGAAGCCATCCTGCCATTTGCAATCATAAGGGTGGAAGTGGGGACGTTATTCTGAATGAAACGAGGCAGGCACGGGATGGCAAAGACCACGTAATCCCTCCTATGTAGAACCTATAAAATGTTGATTTCATAGAAGCCAAGAATAAAATGGTCACCCAGGGCTAGGAGCTGAAGGTGGGAATTTGAGAGATACTGAGTCAAAGCATATAAAGCCTTAATTAAATAAGAGAAGTAAGTTGAAGAGATTTTCTGTACAACGTGGTGGCCATCCGTGGTCACAATATCTTGTACACACAGAAATCACTAGAAAATAAAAAATAAAAAATCTTAAGCGTTCCAATCACAAGAAAAGGATGTGATGTGCAGTGTTGTCGATCAGCTTCATTTGGTCGTTCTGCAATGTATGCGCACCGCGAGGAACCCCACGGAACCCCACAGAACCCCACAGATGTGTGCGATATTCACGTGTCCATTCAAGGACATCAGGCATTGTCGACTTAAGGTGCAACATTTCAGACAGGCAGAAAAGACTTTATCCACAGTTGGGGGAGCTTGGCTAGTAACACTTTACTACATGGCATATTTCAAAATAACCAGAAAGTAGACACGACCTCGAGTCCATCAACTAGTGAGTGGATAAACAGAACTTTATCCAGGGAAAATTATTCACCCATAAAAAGGACACAGTCCGAGCCAAGCGCATCTATAATCCCAGCTACTTGGGAGGCTGAGGCAGGAGGGCTGCAAGTTGCAGGCCAGCCCGTGCAATGTCGTGAGACCATGCTGTAAATACAGTAAAAAGGGCTTGGGGTGCAGCTCAGTGGAAAAGTACTTGCCTGGCATGCACAGGGCTGTGGGTTGCATCTATGGTAGAGCAACAAGAAAATAACAATAACAATAATAATAATAATAATAATAATAATGACAGTCCTGTCATTTGCAAGAACACGGATGGACATGTATATCATTAAGTGAAGAGAAATAAGCCAGACACAGAAAGACGAACACCGCCTGGCTTCGCTCAGGCGTGGAATCTAAGCACTTTGTACAGAAATAGCACAGGAGTGAGGAGATCAGGGCTCGTGGCAAGGAGCAGAAAGGTGGGAGGGGGCAGTGAAGTTATGGAATTATAAAATGAAGATTTCCAGGCTGGGCGTGGTGGCGCACGCCTGGTACCCCAGCACTCGGGAGGCTGAGGCAAGAGGATCGCTGCGAGCTTGAGGCCAGCCTGCACCGTACAGCGAAACCCCGCCTCAGAAAGAAAGCGTGCAGGCACACACACACACACACATACACACACACACACACACGCAGGTATTTAATGTACGACCTACGGACTCCAATTCATCATCCTGCATTACGTACTGTGCATTCATTTAGAGAGAGGATGCTGGGCCTGCGCGGGCACGTACACACACACACACACACACACACACGCAGTCCCGGCTTGGCAGCGTGGCACAAGGTCCGGTCATTTGTCCTTGGGACAGTGGCTGATGGGGATCACAGCTGGCTGCCGCTGCACGGCATGACCAGAGGACGGCACACAGAGAGATCCACGAAGGTGACACCCAGTGCCCGATGCCCGGACCGCAGCGGGGACAGCTAAGCTGCAGAACCCTAAGCCAAGGACGATGTCTATGCAAGCACCACGCCGGGACCTCACATAATTCCTGCATGGTGTGCACGGTCACCAGAGATGCCAGCTGCACGCTGAGCGTCTCAGGACAAACTCCTGGCAGACGATGTGACCTAGCAGCAATGCACTCGCCTCCCTGTCGGTACTTGCAGCCTCTTGCGTCCTCACTGGAACCAGAAATCCCCAAGAGAATAAATGTAAAAAAGGCCAAGATCCATCTCCCAAATGCGCGCCAGCATCCAAGTTCGACATCCACGCCAGGGCCACGGAACTCAGCAGAACCCTCACGCCACGGTCGCGAGAGAAAGGAAGGACAAGCGTTACCTTTGGCGTTCAGGGTTTCTTCTCTAATTCTGCTCACAACGTCCTGGGCTTTGTCTTTGTTATTTCCAGCTGAAAAGAAAAGAAAAGATGCAAACAGAATGAGGTCATCGGTAGTCACTGGGAAAAAAATAATAATAAATACCTTTGCAGGAGGGGAATGGGAATTCACAGCACGTGGCTCACTGGCTCCCCCCGGCTCCCCTGCACCTGCTGGAAGCGGGGGACACGCGTGGCCCCTCCAACCCTGGCATCTCAGACGCAGTCTCCACAGCCTGGCTCGGCAAAAGGCGCGAAGGCATCTGACATTTTGCTCTTAAGGAATGACAGGGATGCCAGGCACCTAGAGGGACGGAGCCAGGTGGAAGCCAGGAATAGCTCCCGCGTGCTCAGCTGAGCAGCGTGGGACAGAAATAGAACCAGCTAAGAAGTTTTCCATCCAGGAGCTGCCAAATGCGGACATACACCTTGGAGATGCGATCAGGGGGCTGCTCCCACTGAGACAGGCAGGGATCTTTATTCCATTTATCCGCCATGCTGTGAAAGTCTCGAAATTCCCTTCCAGGAAGCCTCAGTGAGAGAAGGGGACTGTGCATGTTTTATGCGCACAGAATGCTGAGGAAATCTGGGGTCACGAAAGTCTCCGAAGTTTCTCTGGAGACGAGCAGAGTGAAGAGGGGAAGAGCTTGATGGTGGCCTAACTGCAAGGAGTGATGTTTGGGAAAGATGCTCTGGGAATCCTGCCTTCTCCAACATCATATCTGGCCAGGAAGCCGTGCGTCTGGCCTGGCTGAACCCCAACATTCTTGAGGTGTCGATGGACAACATGTACTGGTGTGGTTTGGATCTGCAATGCACCCCTTCGCAAGAGCTCTGTATTGGAGACTTGGTTTTCAGCTACTGGGAGATGATGGATCCATGAGGAGGCGGGGCCAAGAAGGAGGAAGTGAGGTCACTGGGGGAGTGGCTTGAAAGGGATATTGGGAGCTCGGTTTCCTCCTCTTTCTCTATTTCCCTTCCTGGCTGCCATGATGAGAGTGTCACTCTTCCCCCACACCCATCCAACATGTTGTTCCTGCCTTGGAGCTGCCGACCATGGACTGAACTCTCTGCATCTGTGAGCCACAGTAATTTTTCTTTTTCCCTCTTTCTAAGTCATGAGTGACAGATAGCTGACAAGGACAACTACCAAACCATTGCTCTGTAAGCCAGATTTCTGCACATTTTTACTAAGGCCTGTGGGGGACCACCTGGATGGCTGTCCTTGAGAGAAGAGCAACTATCTCCATCTTGGCTGAACCTGGCCCTAATTCCACCTATTGATATGTACAGAGCTGGCTAGGACTTTTCCTTATCTCTTGAATTGGCTTTAGGCAATGCAAGTAGGTCCAGCCGAGGTCCTGATGTGTAGTCTTTGAAGCAAGGCGACAGGCCTGTGTTTCCCCACCCTTTGCTCCCAATACATGGTTGAGCCTGGCGGGATGGAGAGCCGTGCTCCACTCTGTCGGCTGGGATCGAGCCTCGAGAAAGAGGCTATGACTTCCCAGGGCAGAAAAGATTACACATCAGAGCTGAAGCACTGACCCCAAAACATTAGATACTATCTTAAATTGTGTTATGCAAATTACTCCTTCTGCATATCCTTCCCTCTGCATTTGCAAAGGTGATTTTCAGGCCTAGCCCAGCTCACGAGACTCACGTACTTCCCGAGACTCACGTACTTCCCGCCACTCTCACAGTCACTCATCCCCAAGCCACTCCCCTCCTTCAGAGTTAATAAAAACCAGGGTTCGGGCCTGGGTCGTGGCCTTTGTCCCAGTAGCCACCATCTTGGCTGGACTTAGGACCCCTTGGCTCCCCACAACTATAGATATGCCTTAGTGTCTTTATTCTCGCCGTAGGTTGCATTGGATGTGGTAGATTGGAATTAACTCGGTAGAATTCCAATAACTTCCTTTTGGGTTTACAAATCTAACTTCCTGGACCGTGACGAGGACCAGGAAGGGCTCTCTATAAAGGCCTCTCCAATAAAAGGGGGGAGAGAAGAGGTGTGGAGAAATGAATGCCCGTCAGAAATGTTTCAGACCCTAGCTGGAGACAGGTGAGGTAAACATGGGAGCACTTCCTGCAGGGCAGAGTGGAAGAAATATCTAAAGTCACTTTCTTGGAGAAGACGGAAGCTGGGGAGATCACCAACACGAGGCCATCAATGTCATTTCCGCGTCTGACTTCCTTAAGGAATCAGGACGTTGTGCTAAGGCTGCTGGATTTCAGGCTTTGAGAACTGCTCTGCACAGGAAAAGCTATAGGTGATGAAGACAAAGTGAGGGGTAGGTGGAGAGGCATAGTTCATCTCTAAATATCGCAGTCATCGACCACCGAGAAGAAAGTAAACAAAAAACTATACCCAGGATGACCTGTACTTTGAGGCCACGTATGCCAGGAATTCTAAACACTTTTCCAATCTTCACCAAAATTAAAAGTGGGCATTAAATCCCGAGAGCAACAAACAAGAAGACGAAGTGGGCACTGGGGAAGACGGGCAGCGTGACGGGCTGGGGGAAGTGTGAGCTCGCACAGCCGCAGATGCCCAGCTTCGTGTTTACTGAGCAACTGCCACGTGCACAGTAGCACACGAGTGCATGAAGAAGATATGTTGCATAGACACAGTGGAATATTATGCAGCCAGAAAAAGGGAGGGGGCCTGTCCTCTGGGAGAACACAGAGGAGCCCAGAGAATATTATGCTCAGTGAAATAAGGTAGGTATTGAAAGCAACAACTGACCGATCTGGCTCATAAGTTGAATCTAAATAAGTAAATAAACTTGTAGCAAAGACCAGAATAGGGGCGTATAGATATTGGTCCAAGAGTACAAAGTTTCAGTTAGAAGTGAGGCCGGAAGAATAAATGATCAATTTAAATAAGTATAATTTTTAAAGTCCTCTACATGCCTCTACAAAATTCCAGTGAGGCTGAATCTTTTCTGAAGTCTGTGCACCACACATTTAATAAACTTTTTGTTGTTGTTTTGAGACAGGATCTCGCTATGTAGCTCAGGCCAGCCTTGAACTTGCAGAGATCCTCCTGCCTCAGCCTCTCAAGCGCTGGGATGACAGGTGTGCGCCACCGTGCCCGACTGCATTCCCAGTTCCTGTCACTTGTACCACTGAATGAGATTAAAAAGATCAGAAAGAAGCAATATCATTTCCATCCATTTAAAAAATATTTCGAGTCCAACCCAGAGTCACCAAAGGATGGCCCTCAGCCAAATCTGACACCAGCCTGTTGAAAAGGAAAAATAAGTTTCAGTGGCTTGCGCCTGTCATCCCAGCACTCTGGGAGGCTGAGGCAGGAGGATCGCACGTTGCAGCCCAGCCTGGGCAACTTGGTGGCTTAGCGAGACCCCGTCTCAAAATAAAACATAAAGAAGGGCTGGGGATGCAGCTCCATGTGAAGACCCTGAGTTCCATCTCCAGTATCGCATTAAAAAAAAAAAAACATAGTTCTATAGCACACAGCAATACCCATAGCACACTCTGGGATAAAGTTCAGATGACACTGCATTTTAAAAATGCTGCAAAAATGAGGCAATACAGAATATTGCTTATTTTGGAGCAATAAGAACCAAGCAAACGTGAGCAGTTGGGAGATGGGCGAACTGATGTATTTATTGCAATGCTGATGGCTCGAGTGGGTCTGGGGCTATAATGTAAATTCTTTAAAAAGTAAAAATCGGTATCTTTGAGGATGAGAAATCTGAAGTTGGATATGCCCGCTTCCTGTTTTGTATTAAGGTAAAAAGGCATTTGGCCCCAAGCAATGCGATTTTTCCCCTAAGAGAGTATTTCAACCCAGAGTTGCAAATTAAAAGCTAGGTCTGGTGGCGCATGCCTGTGATCCCAGCAGCACTCGGGAGGCTGAGGCGGGAGGATTGCAGCCAGTTCGAGGCCAGCCTGGGCTACACAGTGAAACCCAGTCTCCAAAAAGAGAAGGGCTGGAGATGTAGTGCAGCGCTGAGGCCCTGGGTTCAAACCTGACTACTGCGTAACTCAATCAAAAAATAAACAAAGTGAACAAAAAAACCCACGAAAGCCATCGAAATCGTCACCTATGACCACGTGCATGCCCAGCCTGGCCAGGTGCTGGGCCGTGGAGTAGCCGATGCCGTCCGTCCCGCCGGTCACCACAGCCACGCATCCCGGTTGTCGGGAGAAAACTAAGGAAGGAAAAGAAGGAAAGGAATCAAAACTGAGATTTCGTTTTTCCTTTTCTTGTGCTTTTTTTTGCATTTTGCAGGACCGGGGATTGAACCGGGGTTCTCCCCACAGAGCTCTGTCCCCAGCTGTTTAGTTTTTTATTTTGAGACAGGGTCTCGCTAAGTCTCTAAGTTGCCCAGCATGGGCTCTGGGACGCTGAGGCAGGAGGATCCCATGTTCCAGCCTCCAAGTCCCTGTCTCAAAATTTAAAAAAGCAAAAAACAGAACAAGGGGAGGGGACCGAACTCAGTGCCAAGACCCTGGATTCGAGCCCCAGGACCAAAACAGTAAAAGCCAAGGGAGACGGGGATTTAGTGGGCAGACAGTTCACGAAGTCTCGGTCCGCTCACGGTGGTGCACGTGTGCGCTTCGTGGTTCTCCTAGAGACTGGAGGTTTTCACGTGTATTTGGAATGTTTTTTATTAAAATATGACGCCTACATTGCTGCTGCCTTCGCCCTTTCTTTTTTTTTTTGAGACTGTGTCTCGCTATGTAGCCCAGGCTGGCCTTGAACTCTCTCAGAGATCCTCCTGCCTCAGCCTCCCCAGTGCTAGGATCACAGGCGGGGCCACCACAACCAACTTACTTTTTAAAGGTAGATACATTTATTCAAATGCTGATAATACACACACACACACACACCGCAGTCCCAAAGCAAACTTCCTCATCAAAAGACCATGGTAAAACCCCTGCTGAAGTTTAGATACGCAGCAAAAAACCTATTCTGCTGCCTGTGGTGTTACCTAAGATTGGGTCAGAGATTTCTCCAGTGTGGTCACAGAAGCAACTACGAGAGAGATGCGGAGTCAAAGAGGAGGACTCGAAATATCTCCAGTTGCACCCAGTAATTGTGTAACAGGAAAGCCAAATGCAAAACAAACAAAGCAACAAATCAACATTAAGCAAGTGAGACGAGAGAGAGAATTCCATCAGTGAACAGAACAGGAATTGAAGGAAGACTCCCAAGCCGGGGTGTGACAGTGCACATCTGCTGTCCCAGCACGCAGGAGGCTGAGGCAGGAGGATTGCCGCGAGTTCCAGGCCAGCATGAACTACAGAGCAAGACCCCGTCTCAAAAACACAACAAAAAATTTAAAAATAAATTAATTAATAAATAAAGACCCTCAGGAAAGAGGACTCCAGAGCTGCTGCGGAAAGCGGCAAGGATGGTGGGATGAGTGTGTGCGAAGCCGGGGAGGATTTTGAGAGGATTTGTGGCCATGCGCCTTCGACCATAATCAACTTTTTAAAAATATAAGCATTCACTGCACTTTTGATCACCCCTGAGAGACCACGGAATTTTCTCTTTTTCTCCAGAACCAGACAGATTAACTCTACACCTGGTGTGAAAAGACAAAAATGTGGCCCCAGGTGGGGAGATTCTGCTCAGTGCAGGGATGGAGTCCAGCCTGCCCCACTGGATGTGAAATTGGAGAGCGCGTCTGTGATTCAGACAGAGCGGGGAGAGGAGAAAGTCTGGGAACGGCTGGCCAATTACGGGCGGAAATTCAGAAAAAGGCAAAGGCGGAAAGACGGGCTCTGAAATACAGTACGGGGAGCCAAGGAGACATTTGGGGAAAGATAAAGGCGAGCGCAGTTTTCCCTAACAGAACCACGGCCCTCCGTGTCCACGGGGCTCGGGATCTGAGAGCCACTGTGGATTCCACACGAAAAAATAAACAAGCAATGCAAATATTAGGAACTAAACGAGAAAACATTCGAGCTCAGGGGGGAAGAAAATCTCTCTCATGGGAAGGCAAATATCAGAACAGACTGGCCAATTTCAGCACCAAAAAAATACTTTTCATGACAAAACAAAATCAGAGCCAGGCGACTCCAGCCAGAACCGACCACAGACATGGGGGGCGCCAAGAGTCGGGGTCTCCTACATTCTAAATTACCCAGGCTGGCCTTGAACTCCTGGAGATCCTCCTGCCTCAGCCTCCCAGAGTGCTGGGATGATGGGTGTGCGCCATGACACTGGGCTTGTCTTTTTCCTAAGGGAGATCTTGCAGTTTCTGTGGAGGATGCATAAACCATGCAGGAAAAAGTGCAAAAACGAGCATGATAAAAATGTTAAGTTTTGAGGGCCAGAGTCGTCGCTTGGTGGTAGAGCTCTTGTCTAGGGTCTGCAAAGAGCTGGGTTGAAGCGGCAGGACGTACACGGAAAGAAGACGCTAAATAAACACAATTCTCAACTGGAGAGGAAAGAATTAGCGTCGGGGCCAAGCAAAGATGTATGGACGAAAACGCTCCATGCCACCTTGAGTATGACAGGAAGATCTTTAGTTGTATGGTTGTTCGGCACCAAGCTTTCTGCAGGGGTGGTTTCAAGAGAAAAGTTTTACTGCCAGGTATCGCGGCACGTTGTTGCAGTCCCAGCTACCAGGGAGGCTGAGGCGGGAGGATCCCAGATTCGAGCTCAGCCTGGGCAATCTAGCGGCTGAGCAAGACCATCTCAAATAATTACAAGAGGCCTGGAGATGGAGCTCAGTACGAAGGCAGTTTACTTTTTGGTTTCTTTTCTGAGACAGGGTCTCGCAATGCATTTCAGGCTGGCCTTGAACTCACTGTGGAGCCCAGGTTAGCCTCGAGCTAGTGGAGATCCTCCTGCCTCAGCCTCCTGAGGGCTGGGATGATGTAATGATTCCATTCGTGACTCCTCCACTGGGACAAAACTCAGCGGGTCACTCGTGACACCATCCGTAAAGGAAGCAACTGGAGACACTCAGAGGGGGGTGGGGGATCCGTGGCAATGTGTTATTTACTGTAATAATTTTTTTTTTTTAATTCAGCATTCGCTGTGTATTTTGATCACACCTCAGGGAAAGCAGCCAGCATTAGCGAGGATGTGGGTAACGTGGAGCCCTCCTGCCACGGCTGGTGGAGACGTAAAACGGCGCAGTCACTGGAAAAGACGCTGGCAGAAGGTTAAGCACACTCACGCACGACCCAGTATGCAATTCCACTCCGAGGAAAAATCCCCAAGTGAACTGAAAACACAAGCCTAACTCAGCTGAACACGAATGCTCATCACGCCACCACCTGTCATGGCTGAAAAGTAAGAGCAATGTAATCACCCATCAGTGGACGAGCAGAATGCGGTATAGTCATATGGTGGAATAGTATACGGCTGTTAAAATGGAATTGAAGTACTGGAACAGGGATGTAGCTCAGTGGCAGAGCACTTTCCCAGCGGGTACAAAGCACTGGGTTCAATTTCCAGCACCACAAAACAATAATAAAAACACTGAATTTCACCACTGAATGGGTGCGCTGTGCGGTACAGCAGGCAGCTCATTTCCCAATGAAGCTTTTAAACGGGGACAGAGTGAGGGGTGGGACCCTCAGGGGTCCCCAGACTGGAGCGAATCTCAGCCCGAGTGGCTCTAAGAGCTGTCCCAACCCCGCCCACCCCAGATCAGTCCACTGTGGGACCCCAGACGCCCTATCTTTAAAGCTCTTCACAGTCTCAGAGCCGTCTCGTGGGGGATTAAACAATTCCCAAGTCACAGCTTCGAGACGCCAACTCGCATTTCAACAAGAACCTTCTCGTGACACTGACTGACTGACTGATTTTGCTTTTCTGAGTCAGGGTCTCACTATGTAGCCCAGGCTAGCCTGGAACTCATGTAGCCCGGGCTGGCCTGGAACTCCCGGAAATCCTCCTGCTTCAGCCTCCTAGACATAGAACCAACCTCAGTGTCCATCCATGAAATAGGTGAAGGAAACGCAGTGTGCTTATACTATGGAATACTATGCAGCCATAAAAAAGATGGCGTCCTGTCATTTGTGGGAGTCATCTGCTGGGCCACATGTGGCTGCGCTTGATCCTAGCAGATTCTGCTATTTAAAACGGCTGGATGAGTAGAGTTCTCACCACACACACACACACACACACACACACACAAATGGGGAGCATCTGAGACCATGCACACAAATTCCCTAGATTTAATCACCCCACCACATACGGGTACGTGTCAGCAACATGCTTCTGAAGAAATGCACTTTCTTCAGCTTTTTAAAAAGTAAATTTCCAGTGGAACATGGTAGAGCACAGCAGTTAGCCCAGCACAGTGGGAGGCCGAGACAGGAGGGTTTACAAGTTTGAGCCCAACCTGGGCAACTGAGTGACTTAGCAAGACCCTCTCTCAAAATAAAAATAAAGAAAGGGCTGGGAATGGAGCCCAGTGCATCTTCGGTATTGCAAATAAAATAAAGTTCCCTGTAGTAAAGCTCTTTCCTGCTGAAGAGTAATTACATATCATACACTTAAAAATTGGTAACAGAGTGTAGTTTACGTATTTGTTGTTTATGTGGTGCTGGGATGGCACCAGGCAAGCGCTTGCTAGAGTTAGATACCCTCAAAAATAAGTAGTGGTGATGCATATATTAGTTAGCCTGTTCTGCCTTATGTCTAGATGTCCCCCCAGAGGCTATGCTCATAGGTGGGGCTTTGCAGACGTGGATGGATCTAGGGTATGTGAATGTGGATTAAGGGTGGGTGATCACTAAATTAGCCCACTGATTGGCTCAGCATAGCTCTGGGGGTGAATGGCACCAACCAATGAACTTGTAGCCTGGGTGCAATAAAAGGGAAAGGGAGGCTGCTGCTGCTTCCTGCCTACCCTGCCATGGACTGTTTCTCCTCCTTCGCGCCACCCTGCCTTGGAGCCAGCCAACTACGGACGGAAACCTCTACAAACTGTGGGCAAAGTAAACCTTTCTTCCTTAGAGTTATGGGTGTCAGGTATTATGTCTCAACGACAAGAAAGCAACTAAGATATGGCCACAATGATTGAATCATGCCACGGTGTTTACACATGTCAAGACATCACAGGGTACCTCCCAAATATTTATAATTATGCTTTGTCGATTAGAACAAAAATATTCAGTTTGTTTGTTTGTTTGTTTTGAGGGGGAGGTATGAGGTTCAACCCAGGGCTTTACACGTGCTAGGCAAATCCTCTAGTGCTGTGCTACATCCCCAGCCCTTCAGAAAAGGAAAGGACAGGAAAGGACAGGAGAGGAGGAGAGGAAAGGAGAAGAGGGGAGGGGGCAGTAGGCAGCTGTGGTGGCCACACCTGTGATCCTAGCACTCTGGGAGGCTGAGGCAGGAGGATCACAAGTTCCAGCCCAGCCTGGGCAGCTTAGTGAGTTAGAAAGGATCCTGTCTCAAAATAAAAAATAAAAACAGACTGGGGATGCAGTTCAGTGTGAATTCCTAAGATAAGGAATCCTCCCAGCACGTGGGAGGCTGAGGCAGGAGGATCGCTGGAGTTCCAGGCCAGCCTGGACTACATAAGGAGGACATGTCTCAAAAATAAAGGAATCCTATTATGCATAGATGCCATAGAATAGAATACTATTTGGGCATGAAGAAGGGTAAATGTAAGACATTTGAAGGAAAATGGATGCACCCGGGAAACACAATGTTAGTGAAATAAATCAGACACGCAAGCTTAAATACCGCATGGTTTCCTATTTGAGTGAGGCAAGGTACAAATAGGAGCAAAATAAAGGATGGATAGAAGGAAAGAGGGAGACCGGTCTTTTGCAAAGGGGAAGAGGATCAGGAGATGGAGGGAGAAGGGAGGTGATGTAAGAGGAATTAAGATGTGTTTTGTCCACACCCCAACTCCACACAAGGATTGTAAACCTTGTATGTCAAAAACAAGAACTCAATAATAATAATAATAATAACAATAATAATAATAGACAAAGGGGATCTAGAGACAGAAGGAGAGAGGTGGGTGGGAAGGGAAGGAAAATAAAAGAAAAATCGAGCTGCATTACGTGCAGGGAATGTACCCACTACCAAAGATGAATGTAAACTTCCTGAGCTACAAACATGGACTAATCAAAGAAAAGAAAAAGAAAACAATCCCAGCAACAGGGCAAGAGTGAGCCTTCAGAGTGAGCTCCATCCCCAGGCCTCTTGTAACTTTTTCAGACAGGGTCTCGCTCAGTTGCTAGATTCCCCAGGCTGAGCTCGAACTTGGGATCCTCCTGCCTCAGCCTCCCCAGTAGCTGGGACTGCAAAAATGTGCCACTATCCCTGGCTTGTTTTGTTTTTCGCCGTTCTCTTGTGTTTTCTTTAATAGGCAATTCTGAGAAGACACTGATGTCATACGGTGTTGTGAAGAATCCTAACATAAACGACAGAATTACAGTGACAAAAATATTTCCTGGCTCACGTCTGGAAAGTCGAAACACTCTCATACGAGGCAGACAGACCGCGAAGGCCGCCCTGCCCTGTCTGCACCTGTTTTTAAGAGTCACGGGCTAACAAAGCTACTTATGTGTTTTACGTAAAAATTACAGGTAGCCACACACGGTCTTGAGCAAAGCTGGGTCCCAACGGACCATGCCTGATGCCCAAGCTGGCCCCCAGACTAAAGCTCCCTTCTCCAAACTGAAATCCAGTTCCGTTCTCTCCCTCATTCCCGGCCGCCCTGATGTGAGCGTCTTTCCCCCCAACGCCCGCCCGTCCGCCATTATGATCCTGCCTTGGAGCAGCCGACCATGCCCTGCACCCTCTGCAACCGTGAGCCAAATTCAACCTCTCCTTGAAACTGGTTGTCTCCGATGTTGTCACAGGGAGGGAAAAATGACTACCACCACCAATCAGTGATTTTCCTAATATTCCATCCCCCATCCCCGCCTCTCCAGAAAAGGAATTTGGAAATGGTCAGTCTGCTGTTTGGTTCTTTTAAAATTTATTTATTTTCTCTTTCTTTCTTTTTCTTTCTTTCTTTCTTTCTTTCTTTCTTTCTTTCTTTCTTTCTTTCTTTCTTTCTTCTTCTTTCTTTTTCTTTCTTTCTGTGGTACTGGAGATGGAACCCTGAGCCTGGGCACTGACGTACACCTCCTCTCCTTTTATAATTATTATTAGAAACAGGATCTCACTAATTTCCCCAGGCTGAGCTAGAACTTGCGATCCTCCTGCCTCAGCCTCCCAGAGTGCTGGGCTGACAGGCGTGTGCGGCCACAGCCACCTATTTCTGCTTTATTCAGCCCTCCTCTCTTTAAAGCCGACTTCCCGTGGCCAGCGCATGGCAGTGCTTATTCTACTGCAAAGAACGGAATGCAATGACGCCAGCCCTACAAGCAAAAGTGAAGAAAATTAAGGTCTGAAAAATAAAAAGATCTAAAAAAAAAAAAAAAAATCTGTAATTCTGTCCATGAAGTGTGTGTGTATATGATATGGCACATGCATATGCATCTCTACATATGAATACACATGAATATGCAAGTGTGTAGTACTGGGATTTCCATAAATACGCACACATACACATACGCCGGCCACCAGGGACACCGGGGTGCACAGCGGCTCTTGCAAAGTCTGTCCCGCGGCTCTGGGAAAGACGGACCTGCCTGGGAGAGTCTCCGGGGGGAGACTGAGCCCCCGACCCGTGCTGCACCCCACACGCTTCCTGAGCCCCGAGACACAACAGCTCTGCACTGGAAGGGGAAACCGGTGCCCTCAACGGCTCCAGCCAGGACGCCACCGCCAGCTGCACGTGTGCAAGCCAAACAGGAAAACACAACGTTGAGAACAAGCATGAGGACGCACAGGGCCAGATAAGGGGACTCGTTGAGGGCCTAGGGGACATCTCCTAGTGAGGAACTCTTGTGGCCAGGCGTGGGGGCACACTCCTGTCACCCCAGCACTCAGGAGGCTGAGGCAGGAGGATCGCCGTGAGCTCAAGGCCAGCCTGGGCTACATAGGTCCTGTCGCAAACAAAAACAGAAAATTCAAGCAAATAAAGCTTTTGATGGCCCTAAAGCTCCTTCAAGGGAAAACCCACTTAGCTCTCTCCATTCCTACGAAAATGAATGAATCTCCTGGTCATCGTGACCAAAATTCACGCGAGCCTGAGTTTCTTATATATAAAATGGTAGAGTATTTATATCCAACCTACCACATCCTCATATTTTTATTTTTTATCATTATTATTTTGGGGAGGTTTTTCGTTTCTTTTTTACTTTGTTTTGTTTTTGCTTTTCGAGACAGGGTCTCATTGTGTAGTCCAGGCCGGCCTCGAACATGCAGCGATCCTCCAGCCTCAGCCTCCCAAGAGTGGGGCTAACAGGCGTGTAAATTTTTTCCCCTAGGTATTTTCAGCACGATGAGGAGGGACAGAATACATAAACGGGCAGAAGGGAGGCGAGGGAATCCTAACTGAAGATTGCGCTTTGTAAGAAAACTGCAATTTCATGTTTGCAGTGGGTTCACTTTTGGAAACTTGAACCCAGCCCCGCGAGAAGGGCAGCAGGAGGGCCCGGGGTCCCGAGAGTCTCCTCGCAGTTCTGCCGCGTCCGCCGGGGGACTCGGGGCTGCAGAACCACACCCAGAAGGGAGGCCCTGCTGGCTGGCGGCCTTCACTCCATGACACGTTCGGGTGCAAAAGGTAAAAATAAATCTGAAACCGTTTCCACCCAGAGCAGCCTGGAGACACGTAGCTCCCTTGTCTCTCGGTCCCTTCCCTTTTGGAAAAGGTCTCTCTCCCTCCTCCCTGTTATCTGTCTTTTATTTTGCTCTTTATTTACCCTTTGGCTTTCTCATTAAGAGAAACCGTGCGATATTGAAGCTCGTGTGTCTGATGCATTTCACTTAACATCGTGGTCTCGAGGTGCATGTTTTCCTACAAATGCCCCAAATTTTTCTTTCTTCTTGGCAAAGCAGCATCAAGAAATGAAATAATAACAAATGCTAGCGAGGCTGTAGGGGGGGGAATCCCTTCTACACCATTGGTGGGATGTAAACTAGTTCAGCCACTATGGAAATCAGTGTGGCGAGGCCTCAAAAAACTAAACTAGAAATTCCACTTGACCCAGCTGTTCCCCTTCTAGGCGTCTTCCCAAAAGAGTTTTAGACACTGCATTACGGTGATCCCTGCACACCCATGTTTATAGCAGCACAACGCAGAATAACTATATCTTGGAAGCAGCCCGTATGTCATAAACAGATGAATGGATAAAGAAAATGTGGTGTTTGCACACAATGGAGTACTACGCAGCCATGAAGATGTTTGCTTTTCACAAGGTCATCAAAAATCCTCTCCCAAAGTTAGACATTTGCCCAAATGAAAGACGACACAAATTGAAATGCAGCAGACACATTTGTTAGGAGCTGGTTTATTTCTTCGGTTTATTGAACAAGAGTCAAATTTTAAAGCATTATGTAACAAAGAAAGAAAGTAAAGAGGGGTGCTAGTGACCATAGATTTTTTTTGGCCATACATTTAAAAAGTTAAAAAAAAAAAAAAAAGAAAGAAGAAAAAAGAAGGGAGACTTAGAGAGGCAACTAGGTGGGGCAACCCTCATTTTCCTAAGGTGCTGCAAAAGTTGCCCAGGCTGGCCTCAAACTTGAGATTCTCCTGCCTCAGCCTCTCGGACTGCTGGGAAGTTCATTAAAAAAGAAAGGCAGGTTTTAAAACACAGGAAGAGACCTTTTGAGGTGCTACAAAATACAACCCGTGGGGACTCCTGCTACTCTGTATTTCCAGCCTCAGAGCAAAAAGGGAAGGAATCCCACAGAATCCCACAGCCGGAACACTACCCCAGGAATCACATTCCTTCTATTCTTTCCTGCAGGACTGGGGAT
Source organism: Erethizon dorsatum (assembly GCA_028451465.1). Taxonomy (NCBI): domain Eukaryota; kingdom Metazoa; phylum Chordata; class Mammalia; order Rodentia; family Erethizontidae; genus Erethizon; species Erethizon dorsatum. Next base: position 1,666,158 of record CM051843.1, read on the forward strand.
TGAACCCAGGGCCTTTGCACTGAGCTACATCCCTTTTTTTTTTTAATTTCATTTGATTTTTTTTTTTTTTTTTTTTTTTTTTTAGAGAGACAAGGTCTAAGTCTTTACGTTGCCAAGGCTGACTCTCCTGCCTCAGCCTCCCACAGCACTGGGACATTCCTTTCCACATCTCAGGGGACAGAACGATAAAATCCCGCCTTTTCAAAACGGGCGTCTCTCCCTTCGACCTCAGTCCCTGCTGCGCCTCACTTCTAAACCTTTTTCTGTCTCATTCTTCCCCGATCCGGCTTTTCCTAACGGTGTGGGACGATGTCTCCCGCTTTCCCCGAATCCCCGAAAGCGCCCACCGCGAAGCTCCCTCTCCAGGAAGGTAAAACATTTCTGCTGCTTCATTTTGCAAATCAGCTCCCCCTGGCCGCGACCTTGAGCCTTTAGAGAGAGAACTCAAGCGTCCTTTCCTGGACCTCACCTCTAGCCGCAAAACTGGCCTTTAGCACATTTAAAGACATTTGCAAGAAGTGTTGTTACTCTCATGCCAGGAAAAGACAACGGTCCTCGGTTTTTCTTTTTAACTAAGATCTCACTATGTCGCCCAGGCTAATCTCAAACTCACGGTGATCCTCCTGCCTCAGCCTCACCTGGGATGACAGGTGTGAGCAAAACCCTCTCTGTCCTTCCCCCCACCAGTCGCCCCGAATTTTCCAGGATGGACAGCGTCGAAGTCGAGGACTTGGATTCCACGGGACTCCGCGAGGGGCCCTGCAGCAAGCCGTCCTCCACCCGACCTCTGCTCACCTTGGGGGAGTGACCACGTCCCGGGGTCCCCAGCAGCACCCCAAGCTCGGGCGGAGCTGGTTTTCCTTTGGGCTGAGGGAAAGAGAGGAGGAAGAACTGGGCTTTCGGCTTGGTTGCAACGCACGTCTTTCTTTTCCGGCTCTTGCACATCCAGCAACGCCCGCTGGGGTTGGCAGCCAGGCCAGCACCGCCGAGTCCTGCCCCATCGCTACGGGAAGCCGGGGTCCCTGCCTGCAAAGCAGCCACCGCCCAGGCCGTCCCCCAGAGGGCACATCTGCTCCTGCTCCAAACCCCACTCGCCCTCGTCCTCGTCCTCCGGCTCGGCCTCCGTCCCACTGCCGAGGCCACCGCTGAGGCTGAGGCCGAGGCCGGCGCGCGAGTTCTCGTACAGGAAGACCTGCATGTCCACGTGGGCCGGGGCCAGCCGGTTCCGCTTGGCGCTCACCACATTGGCTGAGGACGTGAAGAGGCGCTCGGGGGCCACACGCGTGGCCGCCACGCACCAGTACTTCTGCAGCACCCTGGGCAGCACGGGGAAGAGGGCCAGGCGGTCGGCCCACCAGCGCAGCGGGTCCTCGCGCAGCGCCAGCACCTTCTGCGACTTGAAGTTGCTCAGCTCGTCCACCACCTGTGCGTGCCACTCCTCCTGCTCGTCCACGCCGCCCGCCTGGCAGAAGAGCTCGGCCAGCATGTCGTGGATCACGCTGCCAGGCGCGGGCGACGCAGTGGCGGTGGCGGTGGCCGGCGCGGGCTTCTTGGCCACCGGCTCCTCGGGCGCGGCCGCGTAGCCCCCGTCCTCGGGCGGCGCGAGGGACCCGTCCCTGAGCTTGTCCAGCAGCGCCTTGGCCTCCTCCACCACGCGGTTCTCCACCTGCTGCCTGTCGAAGGCTGACAGGAAGGGCAGCCGCTTGTAGCGCGGGTCCAGGAAGGTGGCCACGTTGAGGAACATGTCCACCTCGGGCGCCTCCTGGTAGGTGGCGGCCAGCTCCTTGGCCATGAGCTCCTTGGCCATGCTGATCTCCTTGGCGTCTGTGTCCTTGGGGGTCAGCGTGGTGCTCAGCAGCATGTGCAGCAGCGGCTTCACCATGCTGATGGTCGGGTGCCTGGAGGCGCACAGCATCTCGGCCACCTGCTGGAAGGGCCGCAGCAGCTCCACCAAGCCCTCGACGGTGGCCCACTCGGCGGCCTCGAGCATCAGGTGGTGGTTGTTGCTGTCCTCCACCAGGACGCCGGCGATGACGAACTGCTGCTCCTGCAGCCGCGCCAGCATGGCCAGCGTGCTGCCCCACCAGCACACGCGGTCACTCAGCAGCATGCGCGGCGCCGCGTTCTGCTGCCTCTGCTTCTCGTACAGCATGGACGCGGCCACGGGCGACTGCTGGAAGTACCCCACCAGCCTGCCGCAGCGCGCCAGCAGCCCGGCCAGCTTGGGCAGCCGGAAGGCCCTCCGCACAGCCGCCTCGAAGGCGTGGCCGAGGCACGGCATCTGCACGGGGACATCCAGCAGCGAGCACGCCTTGGCCACGTCCCTGCCTGTGTCCGTGGTGGCACCGGAGACCTTGGAGCCGATGCCCCACTCAATGAAGGCCTCGTAGAGCAGCCGCGTGACGGTCTCCGCCGCGTTCTCCTCGGGCACCTCGAAGGTCTTCAGGCAGCGGGAGCCCAGGGAGAGGCAGTTGGGGGCCCCGGCGGTGAGGAAGTGAGCAGCCAGGGTCACGTAGGTGCGGTTCTGGTTGTGGCTCCTCCACACGTCTGTGGAGACGCCGCACCACGTGGCCTCGGCCAGCTCCTTGAGCACCCCGTGCCGGACGGCCGCATATCTCTCCGGGATGGCCTTGCCGGAGAAGAACTTGCAGCCGGGCAGCTCGTACCTGGGCTCGGCCGCCCTCAGCAGCGCCCGGAAGGTGGGCTCATCCACAATGGACGCGGGGTAGAGCCCCTCGCACAGCAGCCCCAGCACAGCGGCCGTGAGCTCCTGCTGCCTCTTGCTCTCCGCGCCGTGGCCCGGTTTCGCAGCCACTGCGGCGTCCTGCGGGCCCGGCGGGGCGCAGGCCGAGGACTCGGGCTTAAGCTTGGAGAAGGCGGTGGCGAAGGCCTCGCGCATCTGCTCCGTGTTGCTCTTGACGAACTCGCAGAACTCCTCGGGGTGGTTCTTCTCCAGGTGGTAGGACAGGTTGGAGGTGTTGCCGGAGTAGGCGATCTGCGCCATGCAGATGCGGCAGTAGATCTTCTTCCAGTGCAGGATGCAGCCCTCGGCGTTGGTGTCGAAGCCAAAGTACTTCCATACCTTGCTCTTGGCTCGCGGGTGCGCCACCAGCTTCAGGTCCGTCTGGGAACCGTCCGGTGGCGCTTTGGCCTCCATCGCCGCGGCCCGGCGCGTGTCCGCTCACATGTGGGCACCTGCTGAGAAGCAGCGAGACAAACACGGGGTCAGAAGGGACTCGGGGGCCGTGCACACGTGGGAGCCCCGCCGGGGACCCAGCGACACACAGAGCCAGACAGCGAGCGGGTGTTCGTGCGTGCGGGGCCCAGAAGCAGCGGCCCGTGGCGCATCCACGAGCGGCATGGAATTTGCTCAAAGTCCAGCCAAGCGCAGCGTGACGGCCAGGTTTGCGCTTTCTTCCACGCACGGAGGGCATTTACTGGTGTTTGCAAATCAGAAGGAGAGCGTGTCCAAGCGGGAGCCGGCTGATGTCCACTGTCTCGTGCAGAGGGGTGCCAGGCAACGGGCAAGTAGAAGCGAGCGTGTTTGGGGGAACAAGTCACGGCGAGGGGGACCTGCTTGCACAAGGGAGCCCAGAGCGCCGAGGACAAGCGGCCCCCTGCACCGTCCATGCCCCGGAGAGCTGTCGTGTGCAAAGACCTGCATCCCCAGGAGTTGGGTGCTTGGCTCAGAGGCACTAAGCGAGACGCTTGTCTAAACTGCAGCTTGCAAAGCAAACCCTTACAAAAGACGCAGGGTCCAAGTCGCGCACGGTGCATCCGTGACTGGGGACCGTATGTGGGGGACACGGGGACACCCCAGCACAGCAAGGCGCACACAGACAGGGCTGTTTTCCCAGCAGGTACCGGGTACAACTGCAAGCTTTCGACACAGCGGGCAGGATGCAGAGCAAGCCGCAGGACCACGGCGATTCCAGGGTGCTCGGCGGGCGAGCGGCTCCCGGCCACGTCAGGCACGAGCGCAGCAGCTCGGGGTCCCCTCTGCACCGTGCGAGCTCGGGGCCAGCAGGTCCCTGAATACGGACCTTGCTCGGAAGTAAGGACTGCGGAGATGCGCTAAGCCAAGGAGCTCCGGAGGAGCCCACCCCGGGGCAGGGTGGATCCGAATCCAGCTCCGAGTGAGAGACGGAAGAGGGGACGGGGACACAGGGGAGAAGCCGCATGAGGACGGAGGCCGAGGCCGGACTGCACTGTGTGTGAGGGGTGAATGGGACGTGGGTGTCCCCCAAAGCCCCCGGGGACCCCAGAACAGCCAGGTTAAAATAGGCCTTGCACCCTGGAAGAAAGCTCTGTATGTAATATTGTGATCGACAATGGCGACGATGGGGACGATGACGGCGATGACGATTTGGCTGTAGACCTGCGACCTGGAGTGATTTTACATTCAATTATTATGCATGGGGTGTTGTTATATGGTTGAAAGAGCGCTTTGTGGATGGAGAAAAGTTTTATCTTCAGTTATTTTTTTTTTTTTCTGAGACAGGGTCTCGCTATGTAGCTTTGAACTCACGGAGATTCTCCTGCCTCAGCCTCCCGAGTGCTGGGATGACAGGCGTGCACCATCACGCCGGACTATTATCTATTATTATTATTGTTGCTGTTGTTATTCATTAGGAGACCCTGAGAACTGCAGTGATTTTATATTCTGTTGTTATTATATTCTATTATTATTATTTTGTATTCTATTATTATTACTGTTGTTGTTAGGTGGAAAGAGGTCTATGGCACCAGCAAGAAAGTTTTAGATTCAATAATTATTATTACCAATATTATTACTATTACGCTAAAAGAAGTCTTGGGGCCAGGTGTGGTGGCACACGCCTGTCATCCCAGCACTCAGGAGGCTGAGGCAGGAGGATCTCCACAAGTTGGAAGCCAGCCTGGGCTCCATGGTGAATTTGAGGCCAGCCTGAGCTACATAGCGAAAACCTGTCGAAAGAAAGGAAAAAAAGAAAGAAAGGGAAAAGGAAAGGAAAGGAAAGGAACGGAGGAAAGGAAAAAGAAAAGAAAGAAGAAAAGTCAGTCAGTCTTGGTAACTGAGAAGAGTTTTAAATTCAATCATTATTTATAGTTATCAGTATTATTATTATTATTATTATTGTTATTATTATTATTCTTGGGATGAAAAAGGTCTTGGTACCTAGAGGAAAAGGTCTTTATTCAGTTATCATTCTCTATGTTTATTACTGATTATGATTATTATTGGCACTTGGAAGAAAATGTTTTTTTCAATTATGTATTATCGCTCCTGATGTTTGAGCAACTTTATTTTCCGTTACAATTATTATTAATGCTATTTGACTAGAAAAGCAATGTTTTATGCGTAGTTTTCACTTACCAGCATTATTTTTATTTTGCCCGCTACTTAGAGGAAAGCTCCGTGTCTGATTATTATCATTATGTATTGTTTTTATCATTTCCTGGTAGTTAGAGGAAATGTTCTGTCCGATTGTTATTTTTTATTATCGTTTGACTGAAAGACTTCCTGGTACCCAGAGGAAAGTTTTACAGTCAACTATTGTTTATTATTATTATTGATTATTATTGTTTATTATTATTATTATTATTGATGATATTATTTGGCTGGAAGAACTCGTCGGGGTAGTTTTCTTTTTGGTTTGATTTGGCTTTTGGCTTTGGTCTTTGCGTGTGTGCTGTGTGTGTAACAATGTAGGGCTTTTTAATAGGCTGAAAGAGGTCTTGGTATATGGACAAAAGTCCTGTATTTGGTTATTATTATTATTATTATTATTACTATTATCATTATTATTATTATTAAGCCAGTAAGCCCTAGAACCTGGAGTACTTTTATATTCTATGATTATTACTATTATTCAGCTGAAAGACACCATGATATGTGGAGGAAAGCTTTATATACCATAACTATTTATTAATGGAGGAAGAGGAAAGAAAAGGGACATAAAAAGAATTAAAATGTGTTATGCCGGCCGTGGTGGCGCATATCTGTCATCCCAGCATTCAGGAGGCTGAGGCAGGAGGATCGCTGCGAGTTCCACGCCAGCCTGGGCTACATAGTGAGTTCAAGGCCAGCCTGAACTGCATAGCGAGACCCTGTCTCAAAATAACGAAACAAAAAAGTGTTACATACATGCACCAATGCCCCATTATGTACTACAAACGAGCTAATAGAAATATTCCTGGGCCGGTGAGATGGCTCAGCGGCTTAAGCGCCTGCCCGGCAAGCGCGAGGGCCTGAGTTCGACTCCCGGAACCCACATACAAAAAAGGGGCCGGTGATATCGCTCAGCAGCACGGGCGCCTGCTGGCGCGCGAGGTCCTGAGGTCGACCCCCGGTACCCACAAAAAAAAAGAAAAAAGAAAAAAGAAATATTCCTAAAATAAATATTTATTGAAGGCTGGTGTGGTGGCACAGGTCTCTTATCCCAGCACGGGAGAGGCTGAGGCAGGAGGGTCTCTGCGAGTTTGAGGCCAGCCGGGGCCACACAGTTAGTTCAGAGTCAGCTTGAACTACAAAGAGAAAGACTCCGTCTCAAAAAACAAAAACTAAATAAGTAAATGAATAAAAGTTGGTTTATTTTTTAATCTTTGTTAATATCCTTGTTAACAATTTATGTATTATCTTTGTTATTATCTTTCTCCCTGCTATGTGGAGAAAAGTTTTGTATTCAGTTATTATTATTATTATTATTATTATTATTATTATTATTATTTGGCTTGTAGGCTCTGAGACCTGGAGCAATTTTACATTTAATTATTATTATTTAACTAAGAAAGGGTCCTGGTATCTTGAGTAAAGTTTTATATTCAATGATTATCATTTATCATTATCATTAATATTTTGTTTTTGCTTTTGTTTTTTGAGACAAGGTTTCACTGTGTAGCCCAGGCTGGCCTTGAACTCATCATGTAGCCCAGGCTGGCCTCAAACTCGCGATGATCCTCCTGCCTCAGCCTCCCAAGTGCTGGGCATTACTGTTATTTTTATTTGGCAAAAAATTCCCTGCTACCTGGGGTAGAGATTTGTATTCAATATTATCATTTAGTATTCGTATCTGGCAGAAACAGGTAGCAGTGGTTGGGGGAACAGCCTTTTATCTGATCATTATTTTAAATATTACTCCGTGGAACCTGCAGGGACATTTTGTATACGGTTATTACTATTATTTTTGTTGTCATTTGGTCGAGAAAGTTCACTGAAGGTGGAAAAAAGTTTTATATTCAATTATTATTGACAGCTGGGCTGAGGCAGGAGGATCACTGCGAGTTCATGGCTGGGCTACAAAGTGAGACCCTGTCTTGAAAAATAATAATAATGGTTATAATAACTATCATAACTATTATAATTATAATAATAATAGCTATCATAGTTATTATATAACATTATATTCTATATTATATAGTTATTATATAATAGTAATTATAAAATAATTATATAATAGTTATTATATAATAAATAATAGTTATGTGATAATATATAATAGTTATTATACAATAATAGTGATTATTATTATTTATGATTGTCATTTATTATTATCATTTTAGACTGAAAACAGCCTGGGGCTTTAAGTTTTGTATTCAATTATTATTATTACTAATATTATTTTGTAGAAAGAGATGCAGGAAAGCTTTATATTCTCTTATTGTCATTATTATTAGGCAGGAACAGTTCCCAGCATCAGAGGGAAACTTTACCTCTAATAATGGTTTTTGCCCTGTGCTCCATTCCTGGCTCTTTTAATCTTTTTTATTTTGAGACAGGGTCGCACCAAGTTGCCCAGGCTGGGCTTGAACTTGAGATCCTCCTGCCTCAGCCTAAAGGCTGTTCTGGCCTCCACGGGCAACTCAGACCCCGAGACCTCCCGGGGGTCCGGTTGGGTCCCCCCTGGGATCTCCGGTTCCACATCTGGGAGCGAGACTGCGATTTCCAGAGGTTCCGGGTAAGATGTGAGCAAAGCGAGTCAACGGCGGCTCACAGCAGGTTTCAGTGTCGCCAAGAGCAAATATTTTCAATATTCTCACTGCGAAAAATAAATAACAAAGTGGAGGAGATGGAGAATTATTGACAGCACTTAACGCTTGTGGGAGCTGACAGCCAGCTCTTTAAAAACACAGAAGGGCCGGGCGTGGTGGTGCATGCCGTCCCAGCATTCGGGAGGCTGAGGCAGGAGGATCACCTGGGCTACACAGGGAGATTCTATGTCAAAAAAAACAAAAAAACCACAAAAGGTCAAATGTCACCAAGTTTCACTTAGACAGCAGGACTCAGGAGTAAATAAAAATTTAAAAAAATAAAACACTAACATTTTCAAAAGTTGCCGATGGGATTTTCAATGTTCTCACTATGATAAAAATAAAAAAAAAAATGGTAAGTGGGTGTGAAGAGAGCTAGGAGCTTAATTCGGTCCTCCCACCTTGTATACGCAGTTATCAAAACATTTCAGAGGAACCGGTACGCGTGTGTGTTATGTGTTCCAATGACAAAATGCTAAAATGAATAAGCACGGACGTGCCTGGCACAAAACGCAATTGGCTTGTTATTGTTACTTTTAGATAAAGTATTAAAAATATCCCAAATTTCTCCTTCGATTTCTGCTAAGGTCCATTATCCACTGGTATAACACCCAGAAACAAAAGATCACTGGGGTCCAAATACACAGACAGATAAAAGATAGATAACTTTGCAAGAATCAAAGGTTCTACGATCAAGAAGAGTAAAATTCTAACCACGAAAAAAATATAGATGAGATGATGTGTAATAGTTTGATTTAATCATTCCACTCGGTACAGCTGTCTGAAAACATCCCAGTGTACCCTGTAAATTTGTGGGGAGGGGCTGAGACGGGATCTCGCTATGCAGCCCGGGCTGGCCTCGAACTCAGAGCAACCCTCCTGCCTCAGCCTCCTGAGCGCTGGGATGAGAGGCATGAGCCACCACGCCCGGGTAACATTTGCAATTGTTGTCGGTCAACTGAAAGTAAAATAACAGGCCGGAGGGTGTAGCGTACTGCAGAACATGTGCAGAGCATCCATGAGGTTATGGGTTTGATTCGCAGCGCAAAAAGTAAATAAGTAAGCAAGCAGCTTGGAAGCTGGGAGTGGTGGCACACGCCTGAAGCAGGGTCCTTAGCCCCGCAGGGAGATGACTCCAGGGTGCAGCAGATAAGCAGGTCCTGAGGGCTCAGGTCAGCCCCATCTACCCAAGGCGAGGCCCAAACCCAGAAAGGTCAAGGTTTTGTGTATTCAGGACATCGAGGCAGCCAGGACAGCACAGCTAAAGACCCTCAGGAAAGAGGACTCCAGAGCTGCTGTGGAAAGCAGCAAGGACGGCGGGATGAGTGTGTGCAAAGCGAGAGAAGGATTTTGAGGGAAATTCATGGCAATGTGTCTTTTACTCTAACAAAGATGATATCTTTTTTTTTTTTTTTTTTTGTGGGTACCGGGGGGACGACCTCAGGACCTTGCGCGCCAACAGGCACCCGTGCTGCTGAGCGATATCACCGGCCCCTTTTTCGTATGTGGGATCCGGGAGTCGAACTCGGGCCTTCGCGCTTGCAAGGCAGGCGCTTAAGCCGCTGAGCCGTCTCACCGGCCCCAAAGATGATTTCTAGCACGTCTAAAAGTGGAAAATAATAGAAATGTCCATGATGGATGAATGGGTAAACACGCCGTGGTTAATACACACTGTGGAATACTATTTAGTCATCAAAAAGAACACAATACCAGACAAGAGTGAACCAAGAAATCACCCCGATCAGCGGAAACCAGACAGAAAAGGTCGTGTTTATACAATTCCATTTATAGGAAAATGAGAATAACACCCTCTGTAGGGACAAGAAGTTCGTGAGCGGTTTCCTAGGGAAGAGTGATTAGAAGAAAACAGCAGTCTGATAAGTGACCGGCACCGGACGTCTTTTTTTGAGGTGTTGAAAATCACTTAGCGTTGACCATGGTAAGGGGGGTACACATTGTGTCCATATGAAAAGCCACTAAGGTGGGCACAGTGGCACACACCTGTAATCCCAGCACTCTGGGAGGCTGAGGCAGGAGAATCGCAAGTTCAAGCCCAGCATGGGGAACTCAGCGACTTAGCAAGGCCCTGTCTCAAAATAAAAAGTAAAAATGGCTGGGGATGGAGCTCAGTGCAAGGGCTCTGGGTTCAATCCCCAGTACCACCAAAAAAAGAAAAATGATTGAATTATACACTTTAAATGCACTAATTGGTTCTTGGTTTTTGAATTCTACCCCCAAAAAGCCTTTTTAAAAAATATAAACAATGAAAGACAGCCTTGGTGGGGGATTCATGGCAATGTGTCTTTACTGTAGTAATTTTTTTTCATTTAAACATTCACTATATTTTTAGGTCACTCCTTTTACAAAATTTTTATTTTTCAGAGAAATAAAACACTAAAATAGGTAAATATATATATACAAATATATATATATTTATATATATTTATTTATATACATATATATATTTTATATATTTACAAATATATATATATTTGGTAGCAACATGCTATCAACCTGTTACTTTACCTTTAAATGAAGCATTAAACATGCCTTACATTTGTTTTGATTTTTAATAAAGTGAATCATCAGTTGGTACAACCTCATAAACGAAAGCTCTTGGGGGAGGACCTTATTTTTTTGTGAGAATCCAAGGCTCTGTGATAAAGACGTAGGACATGCTCACTACAGATAATGAAGAGCGTAACTGTTAACTGTCCCACAACGCATACCTGCATGAAGACATCAGGTCATAGCCTGAAAACAGAAGCAATTATTATTTGTCAGTTAAAAATACACAGAACACGGGACCGGAGGTGTGACGCGGCAGTACAGTGTGGACGCAGCTTATGAGCCTCTGGATTTCATCCCCAGCACAGCAAAAAAGTAAATAAAATAAAATAAAAGTGTATGTATTTTGGGCAGTAACATGTAATTGGCTTGTTATTATTTTTTCTTTCCCAGTACTGGGAATTGAACCTGCTAAGTCACAAGGTTGCCCAAGCTAGGATCCAACTCAAGACCCTCCTGCCTCAGCCTCCAAGAGTGCTAGCACTACAGGTGTGCACCACCACCCTGGGCTTGCTGTACATACTTCCTGAATTTCTCTCGTGACGTCTAATAAGGTGTGGACTGGTATAACCCACATAAATAAAATAAATAAAAGCTCTCTCTGGAAGGGGTCCTAACTTTTTGTGAGAATCAAAGTTTCTAGATCAAGAAGTCTGAAATCCTCAAGTTCTAGTCCAGCCTTGGGCAACTTAGGGACCTAGGGAGGCCCTGTCTGAAAATAGGAAGATAAAAAAATTATAAAAGGGCCGCTGGAGCTCAGCATGAAGGCCCTGGATTCAATCCCCGGCACTGCCAAAAAAAATTCTAAAATGTACGAAATAAATTCTAACTGCAAAAAAATAAAAAAAATAATAACTGATACACAGCTGAGACAACAGGCATCTCGATTTAATCTTTCCCCAATGTGTACATGTCTGAAACATCACACTGCACCACTCAAATATATACAAATATTATTTGTCAATTAAAAATGAAATACAAGGGCCTGTGAGATAGCTCAGCGGCATAAGCACCTGCCTGGCAAGCGCGAGGTCCTGAGTTTGACTCCCGGTACCCACATACGAAAAAAGGGCCAGTGATATCGCTCAGCAGCACCAGCGCCTGCTGGCAAGCATGAGGTCCTGGGTTCGACTCCTGGTACCCGCATATAAAAAAATAAATAAAATAAAATAAAACACAGGGCTGGGGTTGCAGCCCAGGAGTAGAGCTCATGTGAGGCCCTGGGTTTGATCCCCATCATTGCAAATAATAATAATAAAAAGTATTAAAGAAAAGTCTAAAGCCGGGTGTAGTGGTTCACACCTGTAACCCCAGCAGCACTCTGGAGGGTGAGGCAGGAGGAGCTGAGAGTTCGAGGCCAGTTTTGGGCTACTTAGTGAACTCAAGGCCAGAGTGGACTACACAGCAAGACCCTGTCTCAAAAAACAAATAAATAAATAAAATAAAATTTTAAAAGTCTATGTGCCTTTGGTAGCAATATGCAATTGGCTTGTTATTATTTAAGTCTATTTTGAATTCGTTTTGCTGCTAAAAGGGTAAATGGGCAACGTACAGTAAAGCAGTTTAGGGTCCTCATGAAGTGAATCAAAAGCTCAAGAATTTATCTTTCTCGCTACGTAAAGCCAGAGCTACAGTTGCCAGTTTGCAAAAACAGTAGGAATTTACTTTCTCTTTACAGATTCCTTTTTTCACTGCAAACTCCGGAGGCCTCGGAAACAGCCGGTGAGAAGGCCGAGGCACCAGTCCTCTCCTGGCCAGAGTTGCTATGCAAAAATCCTGCTCGAAGGGGCTATAAATTTTGTCTGCTTTGCAAATCGGAGGGGGTGGTAAAGAAAAAAGAATCCAGATGCCGCAGGGATAGGGCCCCGTTTCCCAGGGTGCGTGTATTTATTTCACATGTTGCAAACTCACAACGATAAAAAAAAAAAATCTTTAAAAAAGTCTGCTACAAAGCAAATCAGGAACGCACGCTCCTTTATAAAATGTGCGCGGAACAAGACCCTTTAGTTCTGATTCTAAAAAGAAAAAAAAATGCAAAGGCTTTCAGGAAAGCCAAGCTCTCTTTCTTAGCAAGCATTAAATTCCACCCCCGGGCCAAAGTTCGAAATTTCACCAGCCCGAGTGAAGGCCGATCTGAACCCAGATGAAAGCTGGGGGGCTGAAACTCAAACAGAAACTCATTAAAAAGAGGGGAGGAAGCCAGGCTGCCCCGCAGGGGAAATGGAAAGAGCCTTCCCCCAGCCCTAACTAAAATTTAAAATTGTGCCCAACGCAGCAAATGGGAAGCTGCTGAATCAGACGAAGCCAGAGAACAGGGCCAGCACTGGGGACACCGAGTGACCCTCGCCCCGAGCCCTGCAAACCGCGTCCCCGCCTGGCACACGCCTCCGCTCACCCCTGTCCTTTTAATTATTTCCTTTCCCAGACCTGCAGGAGGAAAGCACAGCCCAGGCCTCGCTTTGGAGCTACCACACACAGGCCCTGGATTACTGCTGCGGTTAGGCCTGCCCAGTTTAGATGCACTTCTCGGTTTAATTCTGCTCCTGTGAGGCCAGCGTTCCCCTCCCCAACGCGACATAATCCGAGCATTGTCCCCAAGGCTCCCAACAGTGATTAGACTTCAGAGAAAGGCAGCTGGCTTCTCGCCCCTCCATCCCCCACACCCCTGCAGGAACCCTAAATTGCTCTCTGTTTTCAGCCCTAATTACTCCAAAAAAAAAAAAAAAAAAATTCAGTTTATGAAAAAACAAGAAAGCTCAGCTCCTGGAACATGCAAGCATTCCTTCCAACCAGGCAGCGAGAAAAGTGCAGCTTATTTACAAATATGTAGTCCTGCAAAAGCTGCCCTTCTTCAAGGACAGCCCAGGGACCTCCCGAAGGGGGAAGAGAGGAAAAACTTTTACAAAAACAACCGGAATCCTTGGCGCTCGGCCCGCAAAATGGCCCAGGGTGAAGGTGGAGTTTTTAGAGACCGCCTTCCGCACCGAGTCAGGCCCGGCTGCAGACACCATTTGCACGCAGAGTCACCCACACGCTTTTGTTTAAAAAACAAAGCTGTCCTTTGCCTTCGCGGCTACTTAGGAAGGCTGAGGCAGGAGGAGCGCGAGGAGGATAGCAGTGCGGACAACTAGGGGAGGCCCTATGTGAAAGTGCAATAAAAAAATGGGCCGAGGGCCGGGCCTGCCGCTCTGGTGCAGCGCTCGTCCAGCTCGCATGAGGCCCTGGTTGCACCCTGGTGCTGCAAATAAAATGCAAATCTGACAAGGGTCGGGGCTGCAGCTCCGTGGCCGGACGCTGCGTCCCATGCATGAGGCCCCGGTTCCCTCGCAGCACTAAGTAAAATAATGTAAAATGCATTTGGAAGGGCTGGGGGAGCTCGGCGTTGCAGCGCTGGCCCAGCGAGCTTGGAGCCCTCGGCCCTGCGCCGCGCGCGGGTCCCCTCCCGCCGGGCCTCTCCGGGCTCCTCCTCCTCCTCCCCACGGTCACCGTCGCCCCCACCCGGGTCCCCAAACCTGGAGCGCGCCCGCCCCGAGGCCGAGACCCCGCTGCGCCCCCACTGCGCGCGCGCGCGCCCTGGAAAACCCCCGCGTCCACGCCGCGCGCGCCCAAGTCGCGCTCCCGGGGACCCCCAGGCGCCTCCCCACGAGCTCTGCACTCCCCGAGCGCCCCGATCGCGCCCCCGAGGACCCCCAGGCCTCCCCATGCGCCCCCCATGCGCCTCCCCACGAGCTCTGCACTCCCCGAGCGCCCCGATCGCGCCCCCGGGGACCCCGAGGCGCCCCCCATGCGCCTACCCGGACCCCCGCGCCCTCCCCGTGCGCCCTGCACACCCCGAGCGCCCCGATCGCGCCCCCGGGGACCCCCAGGCTCCCCCATGCGCCCTCCCCACCAGCCCTGCACTCCCCGAGCGCCCCGATCGCGCCCCCGGGGACCCCGAGGCGCCCCCCATGCGCCTACCCGGACCCCCGCGCCCTCCCCGTGCGCCCTGCACACCCCGAGCGCCCCGATCGCGCCCCCGGGGACCCCCAGGCTCCCCCATGCGCCTCCCCACCAGCCCTGCACTCCCCGAGCGCCCCGATCGCGCCCCCCATGAGTCCCCGGGCCCCGCGCCCGCCGACCTGGTCTGGCGAAGCCCCCGCGGCACCGGCGCAGCACCTGCAGCAGCAGGAGCGCGGCGCCCACGGCGTAGACCCGCAGGGCCGCCCGCACCGCGCACAAAGGCGACATGGCCGCCCCGCCGAGCGCGCAGGCCGCACCGAGCCGCGGCGACAGGCGACAGGCGCGGGGGAGGGGCGGGCGCGGCCGGGCAGGGCGGGCGGGGGAGGGGACGACGGGGACGAGGCCGCGGCCCCGCCCGGACACCCCACCCCCACCCCGGCCTCCTGCGTTTCCGGGACCCCAAACCCCGCCCTCATCTGCGGGGACCTCAGGTCGCCGCCCCTCCAGCCCCACCTGGACCCCCCCCCGGGATTCCCCCTAGGACCTCACACCACCAGCCCCCAAGTCTCCCCAGGGACCCCACACGGGTGCCCCTGGGACCTCAGACCTCTCCCCGCCCTGGTCCTCCCCTGGACACCCCCCCTGGTTACCCCCAAGCCCTGAAACCCCCACCCCCAGCCCGGGCTGGATAACCATGGGGTCCTCAGAAGCCCCCACTCTCCCCAGGTGGACTCCCCACCTCAGCTGCCCCGAAGAACTCAGACCACCACCCCTGAGCATTCACGCAAGGGGACCCCCTACCCAAATGCCCCCATCCCCCACCCAGACCCCTCCATACCCTCAGACCACCCATCCCCCCAGCTCCCTCTAGAACCTGGCCAGGGACCCTCCCCCCCAGGATGGCGGGCCACCTGCCCTGGGCCCTACATGGGCTGCAGCCCTGGTACCCCGGGAACCTCAGATCTCCTGTCCCCCACCCTCCCCTGGACCCCACTCCCAGGGACCTCCCTGTCCCCAGTCACCACCTGGACTCTCACCTGGTTACCCCTGGAACCTCAGCCACCTCGCCCCCCCACCCTGGCAGATACCACCCCGGGAGGCCCCTGCCCCAGCCCTGGCCCAGACTCCTAGCTGGAGACCCTTGGGACCACAAAACTTCCCCATGGGGGGCTTCAGGACACCCCAAGTCCCACCTGCACCACTGCCTGCAAACCCCCCAAGACTTCCCAGCCCCCTTCTCCAAGCCCCACTGAAGAGCAGATCCCACGCTGAGGGGCCGCAGACACCCCCTGCTTGAGCCCTGCTCCACTGTGGGGCCCCCTGCCTAACACAGCCTGGGGCGCGCCGGCTGGGGAGGGGATGGAGACGCCCACGGGGACTTCAGCCCTGCAGCTGGACCCCCGCCCGCATAGCAGAGCACCCTCACACCGGCGCCACACCCCACATCCTGTTGCCTAAAGAGACCCCAGTGGCTCTGGGACCCTGGGCGGCACCCCAGTGTTGGGTAGAAAGCGAGCCCTCCGGGGCGCTGGGTGGGTAGGAGACCCCCAGATGGGCTCAGGAGTGTCCTGGCCTTTACAGCCCTCTGTCGAGATGGGGAAACTGAGTCCCGGAAGGCTCCCTAGGGTCTCAGGCAAGACCAGGGCGTCTACAGATGCACCCCAACGAAAGCACAAGCTTGGGCTTTTCAGAGCAGTGAGCTGGGGGGCTGAGGGTCCCCCCAGCTCCTAGTTTGAACACCACCCGTACCCCTCAAGTTACTTCACTTTTCTGAGGCTAATTTCTCAACCTGCACTTTGTGAATTTGATTTTTTTCTTTCTTTTTTTTTTTTAAACCGTTGCTCCCATGAATTCCCTCAAGTCTAGCAGCCACAAAGAGCAGGTGAGAAGTCCCAACCGTGGGGTCACCGCTCGGTGTCTCCCCAAGTCACCCTGTGTCCATCTGCTGTGGTCTTCCTTCTCCGCTTCCCTTTTCTCCATTCAGCCACGAGTCTATTGGTTGGTGCCACCCACGAAGGGTATTTTGTGGGATACCCTTTGGGGTGGGGACGGGGTGATCTGGCATTACTGCCATTCCCCGCAGCTCTTTGCGGGGGACCCTACACCCAGGGCCCCACACTTCTATCTTCAGTAAATCCCTTGAGCCACACTCAGAACTACGCTGATCGGGTGTAGTGAAGCATTTATTACTCAATTACGCCTAACATCTTACGATAATCCCGCGTACAAACCAAGATGCACTAATTCCCCCCCAGAATGGAAGGCAAGGTTTCTTGGGGTGATGCTTATTCGCACCGTTTCCTACCTTGAGCGTTATAACAGATTTAACGATACCTGAAAACCGACATTAAGCCTTGCCAACGTCATGTGGCATTGGAAGCATATTAGGCGAGAATTAATCCAGTCACGATCCTCGTGTCTGGAGCTGTTGCCGGCGTCGCAGCTGGAATTTGCTGCTCTCTTCTTCTGCGACCCATGCCAGCACCTCAGCAGGCCTCGGTTCCTTCCGTGGCGGAGGGGCCGTAGCTTCATTGCTGAAGGCTCTGGGCCATTGGTCATTCTCCCTGCATTGGGATTTTGGGGTTTCGCGTTGACTTTAATAACAGGGCATGGTAATTCTAGGGGGCGCCCTGGGGAATCTCCTCACCCCGTGTATATTCTTCCTTTCCTCCCTTGCGGGGTAATAATCCAATTTCCCCTTGACGGTGTGGGTCAGTCACCCCTGCCAGCACCGTGAGTGCCTTGTTTCCTCAGAGGGGTGAGGAGACCAGAATGACCAGGGCGGAGTCTTAGTTCCCAGTTCAATACTATTATTTTGCTTCCTGGTACCGCCTTTCCCCCTCTGGAGCTAAGACTTCTAAGCCAGCAGAACATAA
The DNA here is from genome assembly GCA_028451465.1 of Erethizon dorsatum. Lineage (NCBI taxonomy): Eukaryota > Metazoa > Chordata > Mammalia > Rodentia > Erethizontidae > Erethizon > Erethizon dorsatum. The sequence continues at coordinate 1,683,551 of CM051843.1, forward strand.
GGTCATGGGGACAGGAAGCAAAAATTTTGCTAGTGGGTCACTAGGGGGAGTGGTCAGTGGTACCATTCCTACTTCCACCCCTTGATTCCTGGACCCTTGAATCCTGGCAATGGGAGCCCCAGTACCACATAGTAGATGCTGATTTAAAACATATACAGCCTTTCGAAGAACCTCGCCCCAGCCCTGCAAGCTACTTCCACCTAGCTGGCGCTGTAACTGTGTCTTCAAGAAACCATCCCACCTTTCCATCAACCCAGCCACTTGTGGATGGTGGGGAACATGGTAGGACCACTGAATTCCATGAGCATGAGGCCACTGCCTCACTTCTTTGGCTGTAAAATGTGTTCCGTGGTCAGAGGCAATGCCGTGCGGAATTCCATGATGGTGGATAAGGCATTCTGTGAGTCCACAGATGGTAGTTTTGGCAGAGCATTGCATGCAGGGAAGCCAAATCCATATCCAGAACACGTGTCTATGCCGCTGAGGACAAAGCTCAATCCCTTCCCTGATGGGAGTGGTCCAATAGAATCAACCTGCTACCGGGCCGCAGGCTGATCACCCCGGGGAATGGTGCCATATCGGGGACTCAGTGTTGGCCTCTGCTGCTGACATATTGGGTCAGCTATGGCTATAGCCAGGTCAACCTTGGTGAGTGGGAGTTCTTTTTGCTGAGCCCATGCGTGACCTCCATCCCTGCCACCATGGCCACTCTGTTCTTGGGCCCATTGGTCAATGACAGGGGTGGCTGAAGAAGGAGGTGGGCCACTATCCACGGAACGGGTCATCTTATCTACTTGACGATTAAAGTCCTCTTCTGCTGAGGTCACCTTTTGGTGAGCATTTACACGGGAAACATATTTTTACATCCCTCACCCAGGTGGAGAGGTCTATCCACGTACCTCTTTCCCAAAAATTTTTGTCACCAATTTTCCAGTCCTGTTCCTTCCAAGTTCCTGACCATGCAGCCAGACCGCTGGCTGCGGCCCATGAGTCAGTGTACAGTCACACACCTGCCATTTCTCCTTCCAGGCAAAGAGTACCACCAGGTGCACTGCCCGGAGTTCGGCCCACTGCGATGATTTCCCTTCACCACCGTCCTTCAGGGATGTCCTGGAAAGGGGCCGCAATGCCGCAGCTGTCCACTTGCGGGTGGAGCCTGAAGAGCGTGCAGAGCCATCCGTAAACCCAGCCTTCGCCTTCTCTTCCTCTGACAGCTGATGATATGGCGCACCCCACGAGGCCACAGGAGCACGCTGGGAAGCAGAAGGCAACATGGCAGGCGTAGGAGCCATGGGCATCTGGGCAACTTCCTCATGTCACTTACTTGTGCCCTCTGGACCTGCTCTGGCTCAATCACATAAGTATCATTTCCATTTAATGGTGGACTGTCGCCGTGCACCGTATGATTCAGTGGATTAGTTAATACCCAGCTCATGATGGGCACCTCAGGTTGCATGGTGACCTGGTGTCCCATGGTCAAGCACTGAGTTTCCACTGAGGCCCAGCAGCAGGCCAAGAGCTGTTTTTCAAAGGGAGAGCAGTTGTCTGCAGATGACGGCAGAGCCTTGCTCCAAAATCCTAAAGGCTCCGCTGCAATTCAGCTATGGGGGCTGCCAGAAACTCCCGCCAGCGTCTCTACCCACCACTGACACTTCAGGCACCATCGGGCCTCCTGGATCATGTGGCCGCAGTGGCAGGGCAGCCTGCACAGCCGCCTGGACCTGTCGCAGAGCCTTCTCTTATTCTGGGCCTCACTCAAAATTAGCAGCTTTCCGAGTCACTGGGTAAACAGGCCAGAGTAAGACACCTAAGTGAGGAATGTGTTGCCTCCAAAATCCAAATAGCCCCACCAGGCATTGTGCCTGTTGGTCATAGGGGAAGCCAGATGCAACAACTTATCTTTCACCTTAGAAGAGATATCTCTACATGCCTCACACTGCTGGACTCCTAGAAATTTCACCGAGGTAGAAGGACCTTGACTTTTAGTTGGATTTATTTCCCATGCTCTGGCTCACGAATGCTTTACCAACAAATCCAGAGTGGTTGCTACCTCCAGCTCACAAAGCCCAATCAGCATGACATCATCATCCAAGACCCCCTCTGTCTCCTGCACAGGCCAGAGGGGAGAATTAAATGGGAACGTGGTGGGGACCAGCACCCCTGCATCCTTCAAGTCCTTGAAGTGGCCCTAATCTCTGGGATCCCTCCAGGAACGCGATACTGCTTTTGCTTTACTATCTTACCAGGCAAGGGTAATGCTAATGGCTTCCATTTGGCCTTCCCAACCATAATGGCGCTCACACTAGGCGTTAGTGAGCCAATGTGAGGAATCTGCCAAGCGCTAAGTACATCTATCCCAGTTACGCACTCCGGAGCAGGGGAAATGACTACGGGATGGGTTCCAGGACCCACGGGGCCCACTGTGGGCTGGACTTTTGCTAAAACTCCATTGCCCACCTGACCTCCCTGGCCCCTTCTCTTACTGGAGGGCCACAGTGACATTTTGGGTTCCCCAGTCAGTGTTAGTTCAGCACCCGTGTCCAGGAGTCCCCAGAATGTCTGCTCATTCTCCTTTCCCCAGGGTACAGTCCCTCAGGCAAAAGGCCGCAGGTCCCCCTGGGGAAGGGTGGGAGAAACACTGACTGTATACATTTTTGGTGCACCAGTTTCCTTCCCCAAGGGGACCCGGCCTCCCCGTCATTAAAGGGGCTCTGGGTCTTTAGCAGCTCAAATCCGGGAACTGGTTGAGGGGCCGTGATTCCTTGTTACCACACTTTGAAGTAGCTTTCTGTTCATTTGCCCTAAAGTCTTTTCGATTGTATAAATCTACTAAAAACTCTGTAGGCTTCCCGTCTGTTTTGCTTTTGGGGACATCGTGGCCCATCAGCCAGGGCCATAGGTCAACGTGTGTCGCATTATCCCAGTCATTGTTCCCTTCTGCTGCCCACCACGGTGAGAACGCGGACCCAGTCTTTCGTGATTTAAATGCTGCCACTTGACCTCTGCCACTCTGGGATCCAATCAAGCCCATTGCCCTTAATTTCCTAAGTGAGTGACTGCGGTCCCCGCCGTGAGGTCTGGCACACAGAGAAGAGCGGTGACAGGGCTCTTCGGGGGCGCCCACGCTCCCCTCATGAATCCGTTTCTCAAGGGTGCATTTTCTGCCTCATCCCAGCGTGCAGGATTAGGTTTCCCATGACCGCTCCGCTCCAGCACCCCCATTTCCCGAAGCCTCTGCACGCCCTCATCCATAGTAAACCAGGGAACAGTGGGCATCTCTAACTCATTCCCATTGGGCCGTCTTTTGATCCATACTCATGCCCACCAGCCAGATAAACTATTAACGCCTTTCTTCACTCCACCAGCTGCAACATTAAATTCAGAATTTAATGCCCAGTGGGCCCGTACCCACACACTCAGCCCGATCCAGGTGTATGTTTTTGCCCCTGTCCTCCCACACCCCTAAAATCCGTTCCTGCGCTTGCTCATCGGGCCTCCGTTGGATGAGTTAGAAAACTCAAGCAGTTCTTTGGGAGAAGAGCGGACCTCTCGTGGGTCCACTGTGTCCACTGTGTACCTCACCCTTGGCAACCTTCTGCGATCTGGTTTTGGGTCTAGAGGCAAACGTGGGTGGCGAGGGTGAGGCCTGAGGTGTGTCCGCGTTTTCCTGCGTGGCCAACACGGGATCAGTTTCCCCAGGTATCGCTAGGAGAGGCCAACACTGCAGGGGCTGGGGGTCGGATGCCTCCACCACGGTGGGTGGGGAAATCTCTTCCTCAGGAAAATAACCTCGGCATCTAGAAACTCGACGTCCTCGGCTTCCTCAGGGTCCTCCCACGCGTCTCCATCCCAGTTTACGGGGTCCCACTCTTTTCCGACGAGCACCCTCACCTTAGCTTCAGACACCCTTCGAGGCTGAGCGTCCAACTTTCGTGCTGTTTCAGCCAGTTGAGTTATGAGGGCCTGTGTTTGAGTTTCGGCCCTGTGGCTAAAGGAGATTTCCTGCCAGGATGCACTTAGAAACTTTAAAATTCTTTATCTGGGTCTGGAGCTGGGATTTTGAATATTTGAGCTCCTTATTTTCCTTTATTAATTTGTCCTCTCCGTCAGATGACTTTAGATTTCCTGTGGTATATTTCCCACTCTGGCCAGGCGTGGTGGCGCACACCTGTCATCCCAGCACTCAGGAGGCTGAGGCAGGAGAAGCACTGTGAGTTTGAGGCAAGCCTGGGCTACGTAGCGAGACCCTGTCTCAGAAAAAAACAAAAAACAAAACAAAACAAAAAAACCTTCCCACTCTACCAAACATATTCAAAAGTATCATATATGAAGTTCTTAAATTCCTTACTTCTCACAGGTGGTGAGTTAGGATAATCAAGTGGACCTACATTTCACACTCCTTCCAGCATTTTCCACCAGGGACCACCAGTCCTCCTAACGATAGCAAAAGGAGGAGCCATGCCATCTTCAGGTCTCACTAAATTAGAGAGCTGGCTCCGGGAGCCACTAAAGCCGGTAAAGATTTTCATCATTACAATTCCATTTCTCTACAGCCATTCCCGCTACCTAAATCTGGATCACTCAGTGTTTGCTAGAGAAACAGATTTAATGCAAGGTATATAAATACGAGAATTTACAAGATCGGCTTACAGTGGCTGCCCACAGTTGGCTGTGGAAGAGCACAAAAGGGCTGCCTGTGCGCCGGAGTCCCATGTGAGTCCGTATCGGGAGGCCAGGAAAAAAAAGACTCGAGCTCTTTGGAAAAAACAGAAGTGAATCTTCCTGCTTCGTCTCCCTTTTATTCCATCAAGGCAACAAGCCTATTATTTCCGGTTGCTCACTTTCAGAGTGGGTCCTCTGTCTCCCCTAAATCCCTTCAGCCACACCCGCAACTGTGCAGATTCAATTTAGCTGGGCATTTCTCACTCAAGTTGACTCAATCAGTTACCTATCACAATAACCGTATTACTGGGAACACAGCGTAGGCATCTTTGGGAAACGTGGATGAGCACTTGATCTATTCCACCACAATCTACAAATTCTTCTATTCTTTAAGAAATTTATGGCCACTTTTGAGAACTGAAGAGAAAGGAAAAAAAAAAAAAAAGGTTGGAAATCATCCTTGCAAATAAAGGTTAGGCAGCAGCTTGAGGCCTAGTAGAGGTGACCAAAAGGGATTTCCAACATGGCGCCCAGCAATTACGGGCCTTCTGATTGACCCAGGGTGAAAGTCTTTGTCAGAAATCCTCAGGGACATAGTGCGGGGCTCAGCCTGTTCACAGTGTTTTAAATACATTTTGCTTAAAATCGGGAAACAAAAGAGAATAAAATAATGATGAATATAAAAAGCATGTGGCCTCAAAAAAGCTTCTTTTTGCCAGGAAAGTTGTAAAATACACATTGTTAATTGTTTTAATTGTACACATTTCTGGGGGGCACCATGTGATAATTCTACACTAGTATGAGATGTGATCAAAATACACACTGAATGTTTAACTTTTTTAAAAAATGTATTACAAGGCTGGTGATACAGCTCAGTGGCATAAGTGCCTGCCTGGCAAGCGCGAGGCCCTGAGTTCGATTCCCAGTACCCACATATAAGAAAACAAAAAAACAACAAAAAAAAGTATTACAGGGGCTGGTGAGATGGCTCAGCAGCGTAAGCGCCTGCCTGGCAAGCACGAGGGCCCGAGTTCGACTCCCAGAACCCACATACGAGAAAAGGGCTGGTGATATTGCTCAGTGGCAAGGGCGCCTGCTGGCGCGCGAGGTCCTGAGGTCGACCCTCAGTACCCACACACACACAAAAAAAAGTATTACAGTAAAACACATAATGCTATGAAGCCCTCTCACTTTGCACACACTCGTCCCACCGTCCTTGCCGCTTTCCGCAGCAGCTCTGGAGTCCTCTTTCCTGAGGGTCTTTAGCTGAGCTGTCCCAGCTGCCTTGATGTCCTGAATGGACTCAGAGCCTTGACCTTTCCTGGTCATTTTGACCTTGGGGAGGAGCCGGAAGTCGCACGGTGCCAGATCTGGTGACTAAGGTGGACAAGGACACGGCGTCGTGTGTTTATGAGCTGCCTTTCTGCTGGATGGCGCTCGGCAGCAGCAGCCACCATGTTTTTGATCACTCCCTATCTATAATGAGTAATGATCAAATTAGGATGACAGTAAAATATATTTGTAAAAACAATTTTCCTTTCAAAGGGACAGACAAAGGTATCCGATCGTGCGCCTTCGCGGAACCAGATCTCCGGCACCCTGGACAAGGGCCTGGGTCTTGTAAGCTCCTGATCAAAGCCCAGGGCTTCGGTTTTGCAGTCCGCATTCCAGAGAGCAACGCGAGATGCACCCCGGGTAGCCTCGATCGGGGAAGCAGCTAGGTTTCTGGGAATCCTAGTTCTATGTCAGCCAAGTGTTGAAAACACTCGGCCATGCGGAGACACGTTCTCCAGGGACCCGCCTGCTCTTTCCGCAGCAAGCAAGTTGTTCTGCACTGTCGTAAGCCGACTCGTCCCACTTTCGGGATGCGTGGGGTGAAGAGTCATGTCTCTCTGCCTCTCTGGGTGCCTCAGGGCAAAATCCCTGCAAATCAGACACTGACAAATGAACAAAGGGTGCACAGCTATTTTATGTGCGAGTCTTAACTGGCATCCTCCATGAGCCGTAAGCATCCTTCATCCTCAAGTCATTTCCTGGGCTGAAAGTCTCAAGATTTGGGCAGCTCATGGATAATGAGCGTGTCACACTCCAACACACGCCTGCGTAGTGTTAGGGCGCGAAGCATCGAGCCTTTTCCCGGCACAGGCGATCCTCTAGCTCGACGGAGTGAATCCAACAGAGCTGGTGAGCGGAGTGAAAGACAGAATTGGACTGCGTTACGGACGTTGGCCAGGAAATCGGCATCTTTCGCCCACACCAATCTCCTCTTCAGGTAATCAGGGATGTCCATCTTCCACCGTCCTTTCTTGCTGACCAGGTGTGATGGAAAGTACAGGGGATGTTTGAATTTTTGAAGAATTATGGCAGTCAAAGCCACACTGCCGTGAATCTCCCTCGAAATTCCCAAATGCTCCAACTTCCTCTGAACGCAGTTATTGCCTGGTTCTTATCACCCCTGCAGCAGTTGAGGAAGCCCTGTTTTCTGAGTTGTTCACACAGTCTAGTCAGAATATACGGTGAATGTTTACATTTTTAAAAATCGATTACAGGAAAAGGCAAAATCCCACTCAAAATCCATCCCCTTGCTTCCAACACACTCATCCCACCATTCTTGCCGCTTTCCGCAGCAGCTCTGGAGTCCTCTTTCCTCATAGACTTTACGGGGTGTGATCAAAAACACGGTGACTGCTGCTGCTGAGCTCCGTCCAGCGGAAAGGCAGCTCGTAAACACACGGCGCTGTGTCCTCGTCCACCTTAGTCACCGGATCTGGCACCGTGCGACTTCCAGCTCCTCCCCAAGATCAAAATGACCAGGAAAGGTCAAGGTTCTGAGTCCATTCAGGACATCGAGGCAGCCAGGACAGCGCAGCTAAAGACCCTCAGGAAAGAGGACTCCAGAGCTGCTGCGGAAAGCGGCAAGGATGGTGGGATGAGTGTGTGCAAAGCGGGGAGGATTTTGAGGGGGTTTCGTAGCAATGTGTCTTTTACCACAATACATTTTTTAAAAAATTAAAACGTTTGCTGGATTAGAGCTAGTATTTCAGATATTTGCGAAAGAAGAGACGGGGAACAGCACGGAGATGCGTCCAAAGACTCTGCCAGTGGATCTTAACGGTCACCGTGAGTGGATTAAGAGACTCCTGGATAGGTCACCGGCTCATGGGCGCTCCACTCATGAGGGGATTGATTAACCCACCAAGTGTGCTGAAGTGGGAAGAGGTTGGACACTGAGCTGTTACTCTGGAAGATGCATATATATATATATATATATATATATATATATATATATATGTATGTATATATATATCTTCAAGATCTTCAAGGCCTTTCCCTCTCCTTCTCTTTCCTGGTCGCTGTGAGGTGAGCAGCTTTCTTCCATCACACCTTCCGCCATGCTGCTTCTGCCGACCATGGACTGAACCCATGAAAGCTTCCTTCTTTATATTCTAGACATATGTTATTTGTCCCAGCAATGGCACATCTGATTGATATCGAGACTGCAAAATTTTACTTAGGACACCTCAGGCAACCAAAACTGCAGGATTTCGAGAGGTGTTTTTGTTTGTTTGCTTGCCTTTTTGGTCTTCTTCGGTCCTCCCTGTTACAACCAGCTGTGATATTTGTGGGGTACTATGTGGGCGCCCACAGAATAGTGTTTATATCTGAAGGAGGAGTGGTGGGGGGAGAACGTGACGGTGTCTTCAGAATCTGTTTCTAAATCTATATGTGGTTTTATTCTCTTTCTTTGTATTGAGCAGAAGACAAAGGAACCAGGTGCAGAGGACGTGGTTTGAGGGACGTCCCCTGTGTTCTTTACCCAAAATAGGATGTTTTATAAGGTTCAGGGGCCTGGGTGTCACCCCAATCCACAGAAACAACTCTCGTGTGCTTCCAAGTAAATGTCCTTTGCATAACTAAGGATGACTTTACATTTTTTTGTCACGGGTCCGTTTTTCTAAGAGCAGGTTTTCAATTCATCTATAGAGTTTGATGATTGCCTATCAAAACCAGCTCTCCGACTACCTGTTCAGGAAAAGGTAAAGAGAAAAAATACATTTGTCGTTGTTGTTATTATTGCTGTTTTGTGCTCCCATGGGTTCGGAGCATTACATCTAGAATTGACTAAATTCTCAGAAATTCTCTTCTCCTTTTCTCTTGTGCTGAGTCTTATGTTGTGGGCATGAACCAACTCCCCTGATGACTGTAATCATTATGTACAGCAAACAAAAACAAATTTTAAAAAAGCCATTCCTTAAACTGTTTCACTTTAAACTTTTGGTTTGAGCAGTGACTCCCACCCCCTATTCACAGGCAGTGTTTTGGGTCACTTAATAGAATCCTGGAAGCAGCCACTGTGTCCATCAGCAAACGAATGGATAAAGAAAATTTACATGCAGTGGAGTACTACTCAGCCATGAAGAAGGACAAACTTGAGTCATTGGTAGGAAAATGGATGCAGCTTGAGACCATAATGTTAAGTGAGATAAATCAGATGCACGAGCTTTAATATCACATGGTTTCTCTTACACGAGAAACCCAAAGTGTAAATAAAGAGCAAAATAAAAGAGAGATAATAGGCAACAGGGCTGTAGATATTTTGTAAATGGGAAAGAGACCAAGAGATGGAGGGAAGAGAGGGGAAGGGAATGAAAAAGAATTAAGATGGGTTCTGTCCATGCATAACCAGCCACAATGAATGTGATCATTATGGACTGCACATATGGACTCCTAAAAATAAAAATTAAAACATCCCAATGTCCTGTCTGCGGTCTGAGTCTTAGTTCTTTCTATAACATGAAAACAAAGGCTTTTTCAGGGAGAGAAATGATGAGTGCCCACGCACAGTGGTGCAGTGTGGAGCGATGGAGGTTTTTGCAGAGAAAAGCAACCTCGCGTGATGTCACGGGGACATCGCACCGTGCACCCAGACCAACTAACACGGCTGTGACTTCCCCAGGATGACCCTGTGGGGCAGTGTCATCCATGGTGCATCCTCGACCCAGACGGCATCGGGCGACCTCCGCTCTGGGGAAGAAAGAGGGCGCAGGTGACAGAGCTGAGATGCGATGAGGAGCAGGAGGTGTGAGTGGCTTCGTGACCAGTAAAAGGGATGAAGATGGGAGGACAAGAAGATTGGCCGGCGCGTAGGGAAGGGAGAGGGGAGAGAGGAAGGAAGGAGTGAGGAAGGGAGGGAGGGAGGAAGGAAGGAGGAAAGAAGGGAGGAAGGGAGGAAGGAAGGGAGGGAGGGAGGAAGGGAGGGAGGGAGGGAGGGAGGAAGGGAGGGAGGGCGGAAGGGAGGGAGAGAGGGAGGAAGGGAGGGAGGGAGGGAGGACAGAAGGGAGGAGGGAGGGAGGGAGGAGACGCGCCTTCCCCGGCAGAGACACCCGCCGGGGGACAGGGACCCAGGACCTCACGGAGCCCCCGGCCCCACAGGCAACCGAGCGCCCCTCACACTCTGCACCCGCGTCTCCCTCACGCGGTCCCCGTCCACGCGTGCGGTGTCACAGTTTTCAGAAAGATTAGCTGGCATCAGCCCTGGAGGGCTTTGCGCAGATGCGTTTTTAGAAAGCAAACATATTTTTTTGTCCTCTCGCTTGGGTCATGGCGTTAAAAACACTCAGGGAGCCCGGCAGTGGCTGCAGAAGAGCGCGAATGTAATTAATGCCTCTGTGCTTTCTTTTCTTGGAACCGGGAATGGAACTCAGGACCTTGCTCTTGCCAGGCAGGCGCTTGTGCCACTGAGCCGTATCCCGGCCCAAGGCCCCTACGTTGCACACCTCCAATGGATGAAATGGCACCACTTCTGTGGTGTGTATTTTACCACGCAGTCATATTTTGGGGTCACACGTAAGAGAAACAGTGCAATATTGAAGCTTGGGTGTCTGATTTATTTTACTTAGCATTATGGCCTCGAGGTGCACCCATTTTCCCACAAACGACTCACGTTTATTCTTCTTCATGGCACAGTAGTACTCCACGGTGTGTAAATACCATATTTTCTTCATGCGCCCCAAACGTGTACCAGTAAAAATAAAATTAACGTAAATCAAATTTGTAATAGAAAATATTTTCATGCATGTGATTTTTCAGCACTCTACACTACTTTCCAAAAGCAACACACACACACAAAGCCCCCCTCCTGAATTTGAATGATTCTGCATATATTTTTGAATATAGGTTTGAATTTCTGAGGTGCAGATCATTAATCTTCATACAAATTAAACTTCCTCTCACCTTTTCTACAGGAATCACACCACAAGAAGAGTTGAATTCGCAATGTCTGGGTGGGAACAAAAAATAAATCCACACCACAATTCCCAACCTAATACCAGACCTCCAGCTTGGAGCTGAGGTGATTTTTTCCTTCCGGAGGTGCTTAATGCATAAGAGGATTTTTATTTGTTGTTGTGTTTATACATAGCCAGTGCCCTACTTTCCTCTCAAGTGGTCACGGCACAGATAGCTGAAAATACCGTCTGGACCATTTCTTTTGCTTCTCTTCTTCTTTTTTTGGTAACTATTTCCTTCCAAGTTGTAAACACATCTGTAGCCCAAGGATTTGACCATGAGCTTTTGCGGCAAGGGTGAGCTGGTTTCTCTGTACCTTTCATTGTTCTGCATTGAACCCAGGGCCTGTGCAGTGAGCTACATCTCCAGGCCCTTTTTTATTATTTTATTCTGAGACAAGGTCTACCTAATATGCTGAAACGCCCAAGCTGGGTTGGAACTCGCAATCCTCCTGCCTCAGCGTCCAGGACTGCTGGGATTAGAGGCCTACTTCACCACGCCTCACCTTTTCTTGTACTTTAGCTCACACTCACGCCTGGGTCACCTTCCACAGGATTATTTTCAAACACAGAGTTCTCCTTTTAATGATTTCCTTTTGGTAGGGCTGAGAACATGGCTCAGTGGTAGAGCATGAGGTCCTAGATTTAACCCAGCACCAAATAGTAATAATAATAATTTACAAATTAGTTTTGCAATGGACAAACCCATATGTCACAAACATGAGCCAGACGTGGTAGTGCATGCTTGTCATCCCAGCACTCGGGAGGCTGAGGTAGGAGGATCATTGTGAGCTGGAGGCCAGCCTGGGCTGCACAGTGAGTTCAAGGCCAGCCTAGACTACATGGTAAGACCCTGTCTCAGAAAGACAAAATGGAACAAAACAAAACAAAAGTGAAGCCATCTGCAAGCCTGGATGTGTGGGTCATTGCATGGAGTACTCTGTAGTCACACACAATTTGGGAATGGTGAACGCAGGTTGGATGGAGAAAGATAAAAGACACTCACTCCCTCACCGTCTCTTTCTCCAGGGTGACAGATGAGTGCCTTCTCGTGAGTTCAACCACAAGTTCTTTCCAAATATTTTCTTTAGATTGCTGCATATCTATTATTATGTTTAAGATCTGAAATGTTCTTCCAAAATCTCACACCATCACAGATGGGGCTTTGGAAGGTGATGCATCACGGGGCACTGTGCTCCTCAGGGGATCCATCATGGATGAGCTCCTGGCTGAATGTGCTGTAGGAGGTGGGGCCTGGTTGGAGGAGGTCACTGGAGTGTGACCTGGAAGGGTGAGTTCTTGTCCCCAGCTCCTCCCTTCTCTCTCTGCTTCCCGGCCGCCATGATGTGAGCGTCTTTCCTCCCCCACGCCCGTCCACCATGATGTTCCTGTTGGAGCAGCTGACCATGGACTGCACCCTCTGCAACCGTGAGCCAAAATCAACCTCCTCTTCTTTAATTTGTGGGTGTCAAGTATTTGGACCCAGGTACAGAATCCAGTGGATTAACACACTTACAGAGAATGAATACGAATTCTAGCCATGGCTCTCATGTGTATGTAAAGTGCTTCTTTGCCTTATCTCCCTGTTAATTAGTGAGCTTGATTTCTGGGTCCTCTTTGTGAAGGGCTCATTTTTTTTTAATTGAACAAGTAAATTATTCATCTTAGCTTATTTCCTGCTCTGAGTGTCTTTTTTTTTATGAGAGACAGAGGAAAGCTAATTTATATAACAGATATGATTGCCACATTGGTAGTCTTTCCGTGTTCCTGCGTCCCAGTCAGACCTGCAAATTCAAACTCAATGTTCACCTTTGTGCATTTCAAATTTCTCCTTTGAAATATTAATCTATACTCTTAAAAATGCAAAAGCGGAAAGAAAAGAAAATTGTACTAATGCACCGCTCTCTAACTCGGCACTTTCTGTCACAGACAGTTTCTGAAGCCTGATTCGATGCTAAGATTTCCGAACTTAAGGCTAAAGACACAACCGGCTGCCTGGCTTTGAACTCTCTTCAATCCAAGGTGACCCGGCGCGATAAATAAAAATTTTCAAAAGCTCCTGTGCTCATAGAGAAGCTGCAGAGAATATTTTGACTTCCTGAATGCCACTTCCTGTGGGTCTTACTCCTTGTCTTAGAGGAAGCGGGAAGTGCGATTCTGTCCTAAAATCCATCCTCCGTGTCGAAACTGCACATCTTTGGGGCGTATTCTTCCATCTCCTGAGTATGAGATGAAGGCTGCTGATTTGTCGTATTAGATCATTTTCCTTATGTTCCTGAAAAGAGATCACTGAAATGGCACCTTCGGGTGGTGGCTCCCTCAGCATTGTGGACTTGTTGCTAGGTGACTGGGAAGCAAGAAGTGACACCCTGGCTTCCAGAGAAGGAAGGCATTTCTGGGGATGAGGAAGCAGGAGCAGAGGGAAGCCAGGGGCCTCGGAGTCGGAAGTCACCTGGGCCCAGAGCAGCGTCTTCTCCATGAGTCTGGAAGACGAGGGAGAGGAATAAGAAATGCGAAGTCTCCTTGAGGGTCCATCTCATTCTGAAAAATGGGTGCTGCTGGTGGAGATGAAGGTGGCTCTCACCATGTCATTGTTGGGTCTGGCAGAAAGGGAGGTGGTCTTCTTAAAGCCACGTTTAAGAAGTATTTTTCTTTTGTTTTTGGTGATAGTGGGGGTGGGACCCGGGGTCTTACCACTGAGCTCCATCCCAGGCCTTCCCTTGCTTTGTGACAAGGTCATGAAGTCGCCCAATCTGAGCTTGAACTTGCAATCCTCCTGCCTCAGCCTCCCAGAGTACAGGGATTACGTGTATGCAGTACCGTTCATGGCTTCCTCAGACCTTTGAGCCCACCTGGCCTGAGAACCTGCCTGTACGACGGGCCCATATCAAGGGCACCATAACTGTGAGTGAAGGGTGCAGAGAGCAGAAAGGGAAGAGAAGGGAAGCAAAAGTGGTTAAGAATTTTGTCTGTTGAGAATAGGCTGGACAAGGTGTATGAACCTTCAGAAGGAGACCTTGCGTCTTTCTGGCCAACTGAGGAACTCAGGACGAGAATAGGGATACAGGTCTCCTAGCTCACAGTCCTTTCTTTAGGAGGATCCGGTGGTGGTCTCTCCAACCCTCCCCTTTCTGTGTGTTCCCCAGTATGGGAGGATGGAGTGAAGTTTTCCATTTAGGGTGACACATGGCTTATTGCATGCCACGGGGAGAGTCACGGTGGATGGACGAGACCCTGCCCCTTCTACGGTGTAGCATACTGTCCATGCGTCTACTCCCATGAGGAATGTGGACATTATATACTGCAAATGTGGCCTGGTAAAAATCAAAATTAAATGAAAAGCACAGACTGGGATCCCAGTATCGTTTTCAAGGGCACGAGCCCAAAGACCTAACTTCCTCCCTCTACACGCCTCCTCCTAACGGCCCCACCCACTCACAACAGCATCATCCTGCGGAGCAGGCATTCAAGACGCGGGCCTTAGGTGGACATTCGCCACCTGAACCACAGCGTGTCCAGCGCCTGTAACCTCAGACAGTGACATCCTAGAGGGTTGTGGGTTGGATCAAGATGTCCCCTGAAAGCGTCCTGTGTCCAGAGGTGGGGCTTTGGAAGTTGACTGGATCATGGGGTGCTGCCTTCATCAGTGGATCCATCATGGATGAGCTCCTGGCTGAATGTGCTGTAGGAGGTGGGGCCTGGTGGGAGGAGGTCACTGGGGTGTGACCTGGAAGGGTGAGTTCTTGTCCCCGGCTCCTCCTTCTCTCTCTGCTTCCTGGTGCCATGATGTGAGCATCTTTCTTCCTCTACCCCATCCACCATGATGTTCCTACCTTGGAGCAGCCAACCATGGACTGAACCCTCTGCAACCATGAGCCAAATTAAACCTCTACTCTTATAATTGGCAGGTGCTTGGCATTGCGATTCAGCGATGAGGAGACTAAAACAGAGTTACTACCTCGATGGAGTGAGTTATGTGTGGACTATTTCTTGCGGTGCCTAAAATGCAGAAAAAGAAAGCAACAAACGAGAGCAGCATTTTCCTCTTTTCTTAATGTTTGTCACCACTTAATTTTTGTTTGATTTCCCACTAAACTCTGGGTCAAGGTTGTCCCTCTCTTTAGTAACCTTGAATTTCAGGTGGCTTCCATCTCAGTTGAGGGTTTGCATTCTGTGGGGTCATTCACCTTGGTCTTGGTGATTTTGACCCAACTTAGCTGGGTCTCTAAGTTATTTGAGAAAATGGGTTTGATCATTTTGCTGGAGACTCCTGATGCTGGGAGAGTTGTTTGTCTCCTTCCTGCCTTTTCTTCTTCATTCTCAGTCATTCTGGGAGGGCTTGGTAATCCAAGATTCCAGCTGGGTGCAGACGTTAAACGTGAGCTGTTATCTAAGACCTTCACTGAAGGTGAGTTCATCGCCTTCCCTGTGTGCACTGACTGATGAAGTGAGCGAGGTCTCATGCACCTCATATTCTAAGTTTTCTCTCCTCCGTGGAAGACAAACATGGCCCCATAGCAGTCACATTTGGTTTAATGCAGTGCGAGTTGTATCGGTGGACTTCTTTTCATGAGGTTAAGAATCATGGTGTATACTTGTAATCCCAGCTACTCAGGAGGCTGAGCTAGGAGGATGGTAAATTCAAGGCCAGCCTGGGCAACATTGCAAGATTCCATTTCAAAATAAAAATTAAAAATAAAAAATAAGTAGGACCTGGCATGGTGGTACAAGCTTGTAATCTCAGCACTCTGGGAGGCTGAGGCAGGAAGATTGCAAGTTTGATGACAGCCTTGGCAATGTAGCAACTTAGTAAGACCTCAGCTCACTGTTTTAAAAAAATTTGAAGAAGGGCTGTGGAGGTAGCTCAGCTCAAAGTTCCTGGGTTCAATCCCCAACACCATGAACAAAGAAACGGACAAATTAATAACAGGCTGGATCATAACTTTAGGTATACTGTCCCTGGGTTTGATACCCAGCTCTGCAAAAAGGAATACTTACATGAATTATGTTGATTTGCCGTGAACAACTTAGTTCACAAAACTCCTTCAACCCTCTTATACAAGCATTTTTTTTTTATTTATGATAAATCACACTATTTATGATTTGTTGCTTATTACCTTTTCCAACAATATTCCCAGCATGGTAAGAGCTTTCTCTTAACGTCCCAAGGACCGTGGGTGCAGAAAAAATAGAGCCCACCTAGAATTTACAAGAAAAAAAGGGCATTAAAGTGACCCCAACCTAGTAAATTCTTTCTTAAAAATCAAATTCATTTCAGTGTGGGAAGAGTTGATTAGAAATCATTTTATTCCACCAAGCAAATCGGGTCCTTGTTGCTGTTACCTACTGGCAATGCCTTAGCATCTCAACGCCATCGTAATTCAAGTTTTAAAAGCCTCATGATCCAAAGCTTAGTATAAAATAAACACAATTAACATCTAATTCTTTGACAGAATACGTTCCTGTCTTTTTTCTTTGAATGGGAGGAATTTTTGTACTTGTTTTTTCTTTATATTTTTTCTTCTTTGCTCTTTTCTCTTGTCTTTCTTCTTTTCTTCCTTCTTCCCTTCTCTTCCTCTCTCTCTCTCTGTCTTTCTCTCTGCCATACTGGGGATGGAACCCAGGGCCTCATGCACACTAGGCAAGTGCTGTACCACTGAGCTACTTTGCAAATCCACCCTCTTTTTATTCTTTATGTTTTGAGACAGGATCTTGCTAAGTTGCCCAGGCTATCCTCTAACTTGTGATCCTCCTGTCTCAGCCTCCTGAGTAGTTGTGAGTATAGACATGTTCCATTGTGTCCATGAGGCATGATCCTCTTTTTGAGTACAAAACGTAACTGCTGCAGAAGACATGTAGAGTAGTAGAGATGTAGATGTGAAGACATGTACCCCCATAATGACATTCCAGTCAACAACAGAGCTCATATACAATAGTGTTTCCGTAAGAATACGGTAGAGCTAAAAAATTCCAATGGCCTCATATTTTTACCGGACATTTTCTGTGTTTTGTTATGTTTATGTCCAGAAGCACTCACTGTATTAGCCAGCTTCCTTGTATCTGGAAACATTACCCAACACCCACAATTTAAAGGCAGATTTAATTTGGCTCACAGTTTCAAAAGGTTCAGTCCATGGTCAGCCGGCTCCAAGCCAGAAACAACATGGCGGATGGGCATGGAGGAACGATGCTTAGTTCATGGTGGCTGGGAAGCAGAGCTGGGGAACAGAACCAGATAGGAATGGACCAGGGCCCAGATATAGACCCAAGGTCATGTTTCCATGACCCGGAAGTGTTCTCACCCATCCCAAGCCCATCAAGTCGATCCAAGCAAGCTCAACACTTCCAGTCACCAGTGAGCTACAACTTCCTACTCTTTGCGATTTGCTGTTCTGGGTCTCATCCCTTATGGTCTGCACCTCTCTTGTGCTTAATTTGTGCTCGTCACTTAGCATTTTGGGGGTTGGGGAGGAGATGGAGCCCTTAGAAGACCCATGCTTCTGCAGCATCCGGAACGATGGAAAGAGATGAGAGACAAGGGACTCGGTGCCACCCTGGGGACCAGATGTTTCAAGGCTTTGTCTCTGCTTGCTCGCGCCCCCAGCCGTGTCTTCCAGCAGCCCTCCTATTCCAGCTGCCGTCGTGCACAGTGCCTCCCTTATTTCCATTTTGGGCTCTGTCACTTTTCAATTCAACTCAGCTTTTTATTTTTCTTTTCTTTTCTTTTTTCAAACAGCGGAGACTGCAGTGCCCAGTGATGTGGGAATTCAGTTTGCCACTGTATAAATATCTGACCTGATTCTACTACAAGATGCAGGTGTGTGGGATTTTCTGATTTATTTTTCCACTCAGGAAATCCTTTTTATTTTCTCCTTCTCCTTCTATTTCCTGCCCTCCTGAGATGTAAGAGCCGGGATTCACACCAGATTCAATTCAGGCTGGCTGCTGACATCTTGGTTTGTTTTCCTGACTGCCTTTCCACTACTCTTTTTTCTTTTTCTTTTTCTTTTTTTTGCATTTGAACCCAGGGTCTCACATATGCTAGGCAAGTGCTTCACCACTGAGCCACACCCTCATCCCCTTTTTATTTTGAGACAGGTTCTAAGTAGCCCAGAGTTTGCTCAAATTTGGGATCCTCCTGCCTCAGCCCCCTGAGTGGCTAGGATTACAGGTGTGTGCCCCCGCACTTGGCTCCCACTCACTGTTTGACAAGGCTGCCTGGCTAGCTCGTGACTGACAGATAAATAAAGCCAGTGCCAGGGGAAGTTAAAATGATAATAATTATTGATTGGGCTTGAGAACACAGTTGTTTCAAATTCCTGCAGGATAAGGCAAGCTCAGCACTTTCTGCTGTGAGTGGGGAGAACTTTCACAGCTCAATAGCGAAGATGATTTCCAAAGAGTGCTCGTAACGGAAGCCTCGGTGTCTGAGCTGCAGAGAAATATCTGTACAACAGAGGAGGAAAATGATTTTCTGGTGGTGGACATTATTTTGAGACAGAGTCACTAAGTTGTCCAGGCTGTGCTTGAATTTTTGATTTTCCTGCCTCAGCCTCCCAGAGTGCTGGGACTGCAGGTGTGCACCACCACACCAGAGGGATCTGGACTCGCTTCGGATGAACACAACCATTTCCATGGCTTTCTTGTGTAAGACTGCGATTTCCGAGATCTCTGATTCTACGTGGTTTAGAATATTTTTAGTGTCTTATACTCAGGCTGTGATTCAGAATGAAGAGGCCCTCTGTTCTTGGCTGGCCGAATTATGTCCTAGTGGTCTTTGGCATTCTCTTATTATTATTGTACAAAATTCTTTTTTTTTTAAATAAACACAGAATTTCCTCTGTAGCTCAGCCTGGCCTCAAACTTGCCAGGTAGCCCAAGCAGGCCTCAGACTCACCATTCAATTTTCCTGCTTCAGCCTCCCAAGTGCTGCCAATTACAGGCATGCAACACCATGGCTGGATGGATTGTGCAAAATTCCTAACCACATTGAGGTGAATAATTATAATTTTTTATTGGAATAGAGCATGCATTCAGAAAAGCACACACAGGAACACAGAGCTGGGTTAATTTTTATACAGTGAACATAACAATGCAGCCATGGATGGAGCCTGAGAAATCTCTTCATCTCCTCTGTCAGTAGAGAAATAACTATTCTGACTGCGAACACATAGATTATTACCGATAACTTGGAATTCTGAGTAACTGGAACCATGCAGGATGTATTTACATGTGTATTTTTTGCCTAGATATTATGTTCATAAGCTTCATCAATATATTTGTTCCCTTTTCACTGGTGTATAATATTCTGCCGTGAGAATACATAAAGAGTTCTCTGGATATGCATTCCCACTTTGGGCTATCACGGATCATATTAAAAGTAATACTGTGGACACGGCATTTAAATCTCAATCATTACGAGCTCATTCTACTCAAAACTAAATTCTAACCACACTTCTGTATTTGCTAACTGGATCATTTCTCTCCTGATTTTCGTGCATAGTTTCCACCTAGATGAAATAGATTTTCTAAACTTTTCAATCTAATTTTACTAATTTTGGCCCTGGAGATTGAACCCAACACTGAGCTCCATCCCTTGCCTTTTTTATTTTTTATTCTGAAACAGTCTCACTAAGTCACTAAGTTGCCCAGGCTGGGCTTGAATTTTTGATTTTCCTGCCTCAGCCTCCCAGAGTGCTGGGACTGCAGGTGTGCACCACCACACCTGGCTCAACTTTAAGAATTTGTGAGAAAAAGCCATAACTACCATGGAGGAGGGGAGGATATTGGGTAGAATGGTTTCACAAAGGGGTCTGAAGGTCTTGATTTCTTTACTCAGCTGATGAAATATTGGACAGATTTCCTGGGTTAAGTAATTCTGCTAGGGCAGTCACTTAGCCACTTTGTGACCCAGTTTGTTTCTCTCAAAAGTGTAAAGATGGGTTTTGGAGTTGTCTACATGTGATCCTGTGAGCCCTGGAAATTCCTCTTTTGGTAGAAATTTTCAAGATGCTCCGTCAAAAGGTCCATGATCAGGAACCGAGCAGCAGAAGAGCAGTTCGCTGTGATGGGAGAGGCCGCCCTTGAGGAATAGAGTATCTGCTACTTCATCTGTCCTCCGACCGCATCTCCCAAAATCAGGCTCGGGGATTTTCTTCTTGGAGTCTACTTTCAAAGCCACCTCCTAGTCTTGTCCAGGAAAACTGGGAGTCCTCTATTAAAATCAGATTCGACAAACGATTACATACACGGGTCCACACGCCCAGAGGTGAAGCTTGTGTGTAGCCGGCCAGCTCGCTCCTCCATTGGCTTGGGTGGAAGGAAGCCACCATATTGGAATCGACCACCATGGAATCTACCATCCAGCCACCATATTGGAATTTATACCATCAAGATGTCTAGGAGGTAAGAGACATCCTGTCCATCGGACAGGAAGTTCTCAAGACCTGTGATATGAAAAGCGCTAAAGAACTGATTTCTGCCAACAATCATGTGGGCTTGGAATTGGAGTTTCCAGCCCTGGCTGATGTATTCTCAGCTTAGGAGAAATCTTGGAGGAGGGAAACCAGCTAAGCTATGCTGAGATTCTCCACTTACAGGAACCAAGAGGTCATAAGTATGAGATGCTTAAGCCTCTAGGTTTGAGGGTATTTTGTTACACAGCAATAGGTAACAGATGCAAACTGGAAATGGTAATCCCAGCACGCTGGGAGGCTGAGGCAGGAGGATTGCAAGTTGGGTCCTAGCCTGGGCAACCTGGCAACTTGGAAAGACCCTGTCTCGGGGTAGAAATGTTAAAGGGGCTGGGAATGGAGACCAGTGTGAGAGCTCTAGGTTCAATCCCTAACACTGAACAGAAAAGGTAAAAAGGAAGAGTTCGGGATGACTTGTTACACAGCTGTAGGTAACAAATACAAAAGTACAGGAACTTGGTGTCAAGACACTTTTCGTGTGTGTTTGAGACAAGGTTTCACTGTGCAGTGCAGGCTGGCCTTGAACTCATTCTGTAGCCCAGGCTGGCCTTGAACTCACAGCGATCCTCCTGCCTCAGCCTCCTGAGTGCTGAGATTACAGGCGTGCACCACCATGCCCAGCTCAAGATACGTTTTTGAAAAGAGCCCGCAGTAGCTTGGTGTGTGATACGAGGGTTTTAGAGAAGGGTGTGCGCAGTATTTTGGGATTCCTGGTGCCTCTTGTTAACCACTTTGCAGTGCTAGAAAACCCAGCTGTAAACTTTCTGCTGGGTTAAGTTTTCTCCAGGGAACGTGGCTTTTTACCCAGTGAGTTACCCCGGTGGTGATGAGCCCCTGCCGCCTCCGTGCCCTGGCAGACACGGATTCCTTTTCAGCAGGAAGACTGAATTTCTCACCTCATTAACACCAACGGGCGTGTTTGTGCTGCTGTCAGTTAAAGAACAAATGTGGCTCGGAATAAGTAGGTCATTTTGCAAAGGGGAAGAAAGAAAAGGTAACGGGCGCACCGAGAAAATGCAATCCTTCACCCGTGGGTATGCAGGGATGTGGTGGTTCCGCGTGGAGGTTTCGGCCCAGCTGCCTTCTGCTTTGGGGCTTCCTGAGCGAGGTCTCTGGTCTGCAGAGGCAGGAAAAAAGGGTAATCAGTGTAGCACAAACTATCACCGCAGTGCCCAGCACGTTAAGGCTGATACAGACCAGCATCGACACCCTCCAGAGCTCCCAAAGGAGCAAAGCGAGCTGCTACGACGACTGCCTTTTCTTTCTTTTTCTCTTTTGCTTTTTGAGGCAGGGACTCACTGTGTAGTTCAGACTGGCCTTGACCTCACTATGTAGCCCCGGCTGGCCTCAGACTCACGGCGATCCTCCTGCCTCAGCCTCCTGAGTGCTGGCATGACCAGCGTGCACCACCGCACCCAGTTTGATTTTCTTTTTTTTCATTGTGAGTGATTTTGTGTCAGGGCAGCTGGTTCTATGCGTGCCAGCCAAAACAATATGCAGGAACATGTCCTTTAGCATAGGGGCAAGAATAGCTGGAAATTTAGTTTCCACGTAGTGTATTTTACAGATGTAAACTCTACAGAGTCGGAGTGGAGGGGATTTGTAAAATTCAGAGGCCACCACTGACTAGCACCCCTCCAAGTGTGGATTCTCTGGGACTCTTGTCGAATACCAACTTCCTTTTGCCTTGTCACCTTTTGGGAAGAGATGTGGTCACCCTCTTTCAGATAATTAGTCATGAAATTTGACCCTGGTAATAGCTTCTAAAATGTAGTTTGGATTGCAGATAGGTGATCTGTATTCCTATGAGTTCATTCTCAAAGCTGGACATTTTTATTAGTCACACTTTTGAATTATTTACTACTTCCTTTAATGAGAACTGAAGCATGATCTTTGAGATTGACTCAGACACGCGTGCCTTAAAGGTAAATTAAAACGAGAAAGAAATCTATATCTTTCTTGCTAGGGGAGGGGGAGAGAGAGACAGAGGAATTTTTTTTTTCTTACACCCTCAAAACATTTGTAAGCTATTGTACATTGTGGGCTTCCGGATATGTTGGGCGAACAATCGATCAATTTAAGTTATTTTGTTGATAACAAAGTACTGGAGAATAGAAGCCCTTTCTCCTTGGGTATTTTCTATCCCAATTGTCGAGCTGCTATCTTTACGACTCTTTGAAAGCCAGGCTCCTCTGGAGATATTTTACCACTAGGCCTTAAAAGAGAAATACGGGCAGCTTGCTGCTTTCTGAACTGAGAATTCAGGGGGTGAAAGTCAAAATCTCATGGCCGGCAGGTTTCATTTTGCTCTTGTCATACTGAATCTCCAAGATGTATTTTCAGCCACTTTCCTCTGGATCTGATGAAGGACAGGTTCATTTCGACCTGAGGTTTAGTTTATTTGTCTTACAGGTGTTTGCTCACAGGTCTTATTTTTGCCTAAAACTCTCTGTGTGGTATATTGCTTTGTCTACTTTTCACAAAAACCTTTTGTGTTAGCTTTCTTGTGTCTGAGACACAATACCTGATATGCAAAGCTTAAAGGAGAAGAGGTGTATTAGGCTCATGGTTGCAGAGGGTTCAGTCCATGGTCGGCTGCTCCAAGGCAGGAACATCATGGCGGACGGGTGTGGAGGAGGAAAGACGCTCACATCATGGTGGCCAGGAAGCAGAGAGAGAGGGGAGGAGCCAGGGACAAGAATTCACATTCACCCTTCTAGGTCGCACCCCAATGATCACCTTCAACCAGGCCCCACCTCCTACAGCACATTAAACTATGAACCCATTGGTGGGTTAATCCACTCATGAATATACACCCACATGATGTGATCATGTTCCAAATGTCTGTTCTCTGAACTCATGAGATTTGGGGGAAATATTTTAGATCTCAACCATAACACCTGTTCAGCTGTGATACCTCTCAAGTGAAACTCCAACTTATCGATGAACGATGAACATTATCCATGAATATTAATTAATGAGATAATATCAGTGTGGGAATATTTATATTCAGCCTACATTTTCATTTTAAATGTGCAAAAAATAATGCCCTTCTCAGGGGATGAGGCGGGAAGATTCCCAAGTTGGAGCCTAGCCAGGGCAACTTAGTGAGATCCTACCTCAAAATAAAAAAAGAAAAAAGAAAAAGGCTGGGGATGCAGCTGAGTGTGAAGGGCCTTGTTTCAAACAACAGTACTGGCGGAAAAAAAATCTTGCCAAGCATGCACAGGGCATTGAGTTTGATACATAGCAGCACAAGAAAGAAAGAAAAAAAATCCTTAAGCTATTATTTTTAAGGGGAATTTTCCTTTTTTTTTCCCCCAGCCTAAATTTTAAAAAAATCTCAAATACCTCCAAAGTTTTACCCAGATGCATTCCTTTTTACCTGAAAGATTTTTGGTAGGAAAAAAACAAAAACAACAGCAACAACAACAAAAAACCCTGGACGTGGCACCATCCCTCCCCACACTGCAGACCGCTCTGTTTCAGCTTGATAAGGGAGTCAGGTGCTGGCAAACATTTCCACGCTATTCTTTGGGGGACAGAAACGTTGGCAAGAATGCTGGCAAGACAGTTTTGCACACAGAAGTTCTCTCGGTTTCAAGCTGCCTGGGACAGTGCCTCCAGCGTAAGCATTTGTGCATCTCCTGAAGTCCTCTGCAGATGCCCTCCACTGGGGACCCTGCCAGGCTGTTAGGAATCCCACAGAATGCTATTCAGTGCATTTTAGGCCTTACATAGGCACTGCTGAGCACAAGAGCTACCATTCCACCCATCCCCAGCCACCCTGGCTCACCATTTTTATAAGTTTTCTTTTCTTTTGTTAAACGCATTCAACCCCATCTTCTTTTACTCCCTGGAGGAAACACACCATCAGGATAGTGGTGTGGGTGTCACATTCGTGAAGGTCCAACAAGAATTAATATAAAATACACACGTGATTATGCAAGGGACTTACTGGGTAAGCTCACAGGGACAGAAGCACAAGAGTCCCGGGGGCCATCCGTAGGATCAGAGGAGAAAGAATCCAAGATGGCGCTCTGCATATTGGAGAAGTGTAGAAGCCAGTAGTGGTGGAAGGCCAGGAAGTCCACTGGCAAAATCACCAGAGTGACAGAAGTTCAAAGTATCTCTGCTGAAGGGTTGAAGAGTCCATGCCGGAAGGCTGAAGAGACTGGAGAGCAACATCTAAATGAAATGGTGAAGACCAGAGCTCCTCCAAAATGGAAGGGCTTCCTTCTTTCCCTTTTTATTGCATCCAAGCTACAAGCTCATTGGTTGGTGCCACCCATATCTGGGGTGGGTCTTCTGTCTTCGGTTGGCTGGCCTACCTGTCAGTCTTGCACGGACACATCCAGACCTTTGATGGATCTGGGGATGCTTTTGAAAGGATAAAAGCCAGAGAGCTGACAGGTACTGAGAACCTTGGGCTCTAAGTGTGGTGCTTGCGCTTTACTGGGCTCTTTGGGGACACGGTTGGAAATGGAGCATCTTGTGCAGATTCGCACCGGTGGGTGGGAGATTACAGGACCTCTGGATGGTTCCTGTGCACCTGAAGATTTGCAGAGAAGTCTTAGGATGCAAAGGGGAGTCCTAGGAGATGTGTATGCATCTCCGCGAGCTGTGTGACGGATCTCCACTGCTTCGGTGGCTTCCAACAAGACAGCGTCTCTGGTGGTTCTTCAGGGCAGACCTGCGAAACCAGCAATGCTGAGATGGAATCTAGATGTCCATAGAGCTGGTTTCCCACAGGCCCCAGAGAACGCTGTTCCTATGCGTGTTTTATCTTCTTGGGGTCACCTGCATCCCGACTTGAGGTCGCCTTCCCCCACCATCCAAGGCCTCAGCTCAGTGTCTGCGCTAATCCCTGATGGAGGCTCCCTCGCTTCCTCTTCTCTTCCATACCAGGACCCTGTGATCGTGTGTAAAGTCCGCGGGATAATCCAGAGCGACTCTCACATCCCAAGACCCTTGGTCACATCTGAAGAGTCCTTTTTACCATGTAGAGTCGCATATTTAGAGATTCTGGAGGTAAGGGCATGGACGTCTTTGGTAGGGGTAGAATTGTTCTGTGAACATGGGGATTGGGTTGTGGACATCTTGGGGACATTATTCTGTCTCCACATGGCAATCAGGATGTGGACATCTTGGGGACATTATTCCGTCTCCATATGGGGATCAGGACGTGGACATCTTGGGGACATTGTTCTGTCTCCACATGGAGATGGGATGTGGACATCTTGGGGACATTATTCTGTCTCCACATGGCAATCAGGACGTGGACATCTTTGGGCATTATTCCATCTCCATATGGGGATTGGGATGTGGACATCTTGGGAACATTATTCTGTCTCCACATGTAGTCGGGATGTGGACATCTTGGGGACATTATTCTGTCTCCACATGGGAATAGGGACGTGAACATCTTGGGGACATTATTCTGTGTCCAAATGGGGATCAGGACATGGACATCTTGGGGACATTGTTCCATCTCCATATGGGGATAGGGACATGGACATCTTGGGGACATTGTTCCATCTCCATATGGGGATAGGGACATGGACATCTTGGGGACATTATTCTGTCTCCAAATGGGGATCGGGACGTGGACATCTTGGGGACATTATTCTGTGTCCAAATGGGGATCAGGACGTGGACATCTTGGGGACATTGTTCCATCTCCATATGGGGATAGGGACGTGGACATCTTGGGGACATTATTCTGTGTCCAAATGGGGATCAGGACGTGGACATCTTGGGGACATTATTCTGTCTCCATATGGGGATCGGGACGTGGACATCTTGGGGACATTATTCTGTCTCCAAATGGGGATCGGGACGTGGACATCTTGGGGACATTATTCTGTGTCCAAATGGGGATCAGGACGTGGACATCTTGGGGACATTGTTCCGTCTCCATATGGGGATAGGGACGTGGACATCTTGGGGACACTATTCTGTCTCCAAATGGGCATTGGGGTGCAGACATCTGGGGGACATTATTCTGTCTCCAAATGGGGATCGGGACGTGGACATCTTGGGGACATTATTCCATCTCCATATGGGGATCGGGACATGGACATCTTGGGGACATTATTCTGTCTCCAAATGGGGATCAGGACGTGGACATCTTGGGGACATTATTCCGTCTCCCAATGGGGATCGGGATGTGGACATCTTGGGGACATTATTCTGTCTCCAAATGGGGACAGGACGTGGACATCTTGGGGACATTGTTCTGTCTCTGACACAAGGAAACAACGTTGGTTTGGGGTCAGTGGAGAAGGTAAGTCAGGTTCCAACTGTGCCATTTGGTAGCTAGTCATGGCGGATGAAGGATCTGCCCCTCGGTCCCTGGATTCTAACTTGGTATTGTGGGGGTGATTCGTCTTCTCTCACATCCGGAATTTTCTGTTATCTTAGGTTGAGCAGACCAGGACACTCAGATATTTATAGTTATTTAATAATGCTTTTACAATATGGAAAGAAAGACCAGGCATTTATGATTTAACTAGAAATGAGAAGACTTGGAGTGTTCAGTAAATAACAGGGGAAAAGGAACTTTTGTGAAGCCCCAAACCACATCACATTTTAGTACTTGGTTGTGTAAACAGCTGATTAGGATTCAAAGAGATTTTTAAATAGTTCATTAAATTTTAAAAAGGAATCTCTCTGAGATGCTGCTTCAGATGTAACTGTGGTAGAGATAAAGGCTGTGGGAGGGTCCGTGGTGGGATTTTTGTGGAGATTTTGTGAAGTTTTTTTTCCTACAATGAGCAGAAAGTATGTTATAGTTTAGATCTAAAATGGCCCCCAAAGTCTCCTGTGTGTGGAAGGTGGTGGATCACGGGGCGCTGTGCTCCTCAGTGGATCCATCATGGATGAGCTCCTGGCTGAATGTGCTGTAGGAGGTGGGGCCTGGTGGGAGGTGGCCACTGGGGTGTGACCTGGAAGGGGGAGTTCTTGTCCCTGGCTCCTCCCTTCTCTCTCTGCTTCCCGGCCACCGTGATGTGAGCGTCTTTCCTCCCCTACGCCCGTCTGCCATGACGTTCCTGCCTTGGAGCAGCCGACCATGGACTGAACCCACTGATAACTGTGAGTCAAACTAATCCTCTCCTTTTTTAACTCATACATGCTGGGTATTTTGTCCTAGTGACTGGGAAGTAAATAAATGTGTTTTCCTCAAGGGCTTAGAAGCTCAGCTTCAGAATGGGATTTTGCAAGTCAGTGGTGTTGAATATTGGTAGGTGATGCTGAAATTCTCTACCACACAAATGCTGAACCTTCATCTTTTGCTCCCTTTCCAGCATGTGTCTGCTGGGGTGGTGTGGAATAATTAATGTCATCAAGATCAACTGAGTATTTAAATATACATAGCCTGTGATCTCAGCACTCTGGAAGGCTGAGGCAGGAGGATCACATATTCAAGCCAAATCTGGGCAATTTAGTGACAGTGAGACCCTGTCTCAAATTAAAAATATAAAAAGGGTTGGGCATGGTGCTTGGTGCTAAGTTCAATCCCCAGTAACAAAGAAAAGGAGAAGTGTATAACTTCTTTCATCACAGATGCATTAAAGGGGACATTCTAAAATCAAAGCTATTACAAAGATTTATTTTATACTAAAAAAAGGAAAAATAGAAGAGATGAGATCTTCCAGGCACTGTGATAGGAGCAATGTTTAGACTGCGAAATACTCCAGCCCTCATCAAATATTTGTCCACGCTGCAGTATAGAGATGAATGTTCTCTTTTCCAGATTTCTAGAGAGTGTTGCAGTTGTTGGAAACTGGACCGAGATTAGACAGTGAGTAACGCTCATTATTGTATCCTAGAATTTCCAATTTCCTGACCATCCGGAGAATACAGAGCCTCTCTGTCATGTTCTTTATGAATCATAACTTTTGCATGAATATTACAGTAACGCAGGCAAGCACTGCATGCAAAATGTCGGGAAAACTCTTTGGAGCTTGATTGTTTTTATGTTCTGTGGAGCAAACAGCAAAAGGGAGATGAGTATGAAAAGAGCCGCACTCATTTCACCCGAATTGTTCTGGGATGTGCTTGCACCGTGACCCTGACCTTTTCTGCAGGGAAATACGATTCCTCTAAAGAAATGGGGAACAGAGACTTCTGCCAACCAACTTGCTCTCTCGGATTTGTTCTCTGGTAAAGCAAAGAGCTCTGTAAAAATCTACAGAATCGGAGTAGTGGATGGAGCGTGTGGTAGAGCATTTTCTAATATGCAACAAGCGTGGGTTTGATGGCCAACACTGGGGAAAAAAGTGAAAACAGGATTCTGTGGAGTGATGCCGATGAAGTGAATTTGCGGATACATTCATTCATTTAATGAATATTGATTTCTTAGTCTCTGCCATATGTTGGAGTAGGTCTGCATATGCGTGGCTATAAACATTTGGTCTCAGAAAGTAAAGGATGGATGGGCGGATGGATGGATAATTGGATGGATTGGATGGATGTGTGGATGGATGGATGAATGTATATGTAGATGGATGGATAAAGAGATGGATGTTTAATAGGTAGTAGGGTAGATGGATGAGTGGGTGGTTGGTTGAATGCACGAGTGGTTGAATGGATTGGTTGATGGATGGATATGTAGGTGGATGGATTAGTGGATGGATGGATGGATGAATGGATGGATAGATGGATGGATGGATGGATGGATGGATGGATGATGAAAAGATGGGTGAATGCTCAAGTGGATAGCTGCATGGATGGATGGGTAGTTGGTTGAATGCATGAATGGTTGAATGGATGGATTGATGGGTGGATGGGTGGGTAGATGGATGGATGGATTTAATAGCTGGATTAACGGATAGATGGATGGATTATATGTAAATCATTGAATGGGCATATATATGGATGAATAGACAAGTATGGGAGGATGGATGGATGGATAGAAGGATGGTGAGTGGACAAATGTATGAGTGTACAAGTTGATTATGAATATATACGAATCTATCTATACATGGATAGTTGCCCAGGTAGCTGGAGAGACAAAAGATTCTCAACTCCATGCTTTAATCCTACCTCATTTCCTTCCTGCACGCCACGAGCGGACCCTAGGACGTGCACCGTGGGGTCTCCCGGGCAGTGGCTGTGAGCCAGTGTCCAGTTCTTAGCAGCCAAGAGACTTGCTGTCCCCAGGGTGGGAGACCTCACCTCTCTGTTCCTTAGCAGCCGTATCTTTAAAGCAGAACTAGCCGCAGTGCCTGCCTCTCAGAACCGCCAGGGGAGTTTATGGGGTGGAATCTGGGTCTAGCAGTAGAGCGAGTGCCCCGCAGGTGGCATTATAACGGAGAGAGTGACCGTTAAGTGTGCCTCTTCCAGTGCAGTTCAGGGTGTCACTCTGCGGCAGCTCAGAAATGAGGCCGATCTTTTTCCCAGCTGCAAATCCTGTCCACTTGCGCAGAGTTTTAAAGCAGGTGACCTCGCTTTTTCTTTTCCATCTCTTCCAGTAAGAGCAGCTGTAGCCGGTGGTTATGTGGAGCAGTACATGCCACAAAATCTCGGCGGCGTCATCACCTCGAACCGGGAAGATGAATAACCATGTGCGGAACAGGAGGGCGATGTGCCTTCCCTGTCCACGCTGATGACCAAAGCGCATCCAAGCGTATTTGAGCCTGAGAGCTGGGTTCTGCCCTTGGGCCAGACACACACACACACACACACACACACACACACGGGAGTTTGAATCACGTCTCCTTCCAACTGTGCCAGATGCGGCTGATGCTTGCATATTTCTCACCTCACCAGTCTATAAAAGGTCAGTAGCACCTCCGCTCAAAGGCTGGCTGAGGGGTGCACGCGGTGAGGTCCTCTGGGAGCTGAGCTTTGCACCATGTCAGTGACACGGCTGTGTTTAGCCTAATGTTTCAACAGAGGCTGCTGCACCAAGTACAGATGGAAGTGCAGAAATCGTGCCTTGCTTTATGCTCTTATAATCAATTGCACAGAGCAAACCTCTCTACTTCTTTCCACTTGCAGCCTCCGAGGGGAGTGTGTGTCCCTTCTCTTTCCTCCACATTGTGTTAATCTTCTTCAAAATGTATTTGACCTGAATGTTTTGCTGCTAATTACCAGTATAGACATCAAATGCTTATTAGCAATAATCGCCTGAAGAATTGCTTCTGGCTTTGGCCAGCGCTAAAATTTTAAGAAGAATATGAGCACGCTGTAGCCCTGGAAGTTTCCTGCATCACAGCATACCCCACCTAGGGCGTTTATGGGCAGATGGAGGTTTTGCGCAGTCCCCCAAAATCCACACAGGATGTGGCATAGGTATGCATCTGTGTATTTTCCTTCGGAAGCTAGAGTTGCTGTGTGAATCCTAGTGATACCTGGCTTCCATCTCATTTCTATCACAGTGCATGCACGTTTGACATCCGAGGTTTTCCATGAAAAAAAGAAAAACATATCTTTGCTATTCAGATTTTTAGAGCAAGTTTGAGTTCTGCTTCTTTTTTTTTTTGAACATAAGGTTTAAAGAGGTGTGTAGATTCTCATCTTGTTACCTAGCATTCGGACATGAACTTGGAGCCAGAGAGTTAATTAGACAGCCCTGCCCCTACCCCTGCTCGAGAGTACACGTGTAGTCACACATCTATTCATTCTAACTTGAACTTAAAATATTCAGGGTCATGGTAACAATAGAGGTGGCATGAGTCAAGGGCTTCCATTATGCCATGACTGTTATCACATTCTGACTGAATTCATTTATTTATCATAATGGTCCTAAATAGTAGAGGCTTCATGCATCCTAGAGAATTGCTCTTCCATGGAGGGGCATCTCCAGCCCTTTTTATTTTATTTTGAGGCAGGGTATCTCTAACATTTCCAGGCTGCCCTTAACGTGCAGTCCTCTTGCCTCAGCCTCCCAAGTACCTGTGATTACAAGCGTGAAGCCTCATGCCCAGTGACAAACCTGGCTTTAAACCAAGGCGAGCCCTGCCCTTTACATTTAGGTGGTTCTTCCAACTTCTCCTTCACCTGGGGGCAAATGGCGAGGGCATCTGGTTGGCATCACAGTCAATAATATTTTGAGTAAGTAGCCATGACTCTCCACGCTCGTCCTTCCCCGTATCTCAGGAGAGTTGTGGCCACAATCCATGCGAAAGGGACTTTCTACTAATGCCTGGGCCCCTGCACCACCAACATAGCAGACATTCCCATTCTTGTCGACGAGCCCATTCAATCTC
This sequence comes from Erethizon dorsatum, assembly GCA_028451465.1. Lineage (NCBI taxonomy): Eukaryota > Metazoa > Chordata > Mammalia > Rodentia > Erethizontidae > Erethizon > Erethizon dorsatum. Next base: position 1,715,189 of record CM051843.1, read on the forward strand.
AGGGTGTTACACACCCTAAGTCTATAAGGTGTGATAAAAAAATACAGAGTGTGTTCAAACTTCAAAACATTTATTACAGTAAAAGGTAACATTGCCATGAATCTCCCTCAAAATATTCTCTCTTGCTTCAAACACACTTGTCCCATTGTCCTTGCCACTTTCTGCAGCAGCTCTGGAGTCCTCTTTTGTCAGTATCTTTATGAGGTGTGATAAAAACTACAGTGAGCACTGCTGCCGAGCTCCATCCAGCGGAAAGGCAGCTCATAAACACATGACGCTGTGTCCTCGTCCACCTTAGTCACCGGATCTGGCACTGTGTGACTTCCGGCTCCTCCCCAAGGTCAAAATGATAAGGAAAGGTCAACGTGTTGAGTCCATTCAGGACATCGAGGCAGCCAGGACAGCGCAGCTAAAGACCCTCAGGAAAGAGGACTCCAGAGCTGCTGCGGAAAGCGGCAAGGACGGTGGGATGAGTGTGTGCAAAGTCAGGGGAGGATTTTGAGGGGATTCGTGGCCTTGTGTCTTTAACTGTAATAAATGTTTTACATTTAAACATTCACTGTATGTTTAATCACCTCTCGTGTGAAGCCCCTTTCCCAAGGGCATGTGTCCCCAGTGCAGTCCCTTCGAACTCAATGTCGTCTTGTGGACGGGTAGGTGTGGAAACTTAATACCAAGCTAATGCCACGTTATCCTTCTGTCCATTAAAAATGACACCAGTGATCAGAAGCACACTGTGATCTGGGTGTGTTTGTCTCCATGCCAATGCCCGTTACACCTTGGCTCCTCACATAACTCTGTTGAACGCTGGTGGGAACCTGAAGAGGTCATCAGAATGAGGGCTACAGATTCAGGACGGGATCAACGCAGCTCTCAGGAGACGGGGTGAGTTATGGCGATCGCGGTTGTTACGAGGTGGATCAGCTCCGCTGTCCCCCACCCTCTCTCACAGACAACTGCTTCTCCTCCACGGGGAGCTGCTCCTCTTTTTCTTTCTAACTGAGTGGAGCAACAAGAGACTGTCATTGAATATTTGTTTTTGGTATAAATCACACAGCCTCCATTATTTTATTATAGCAATGGAAAACGAACTAAGATACAGCATAATAGCATTTTTTGAACATCCAATTAAAGTTGTACTTAGGAAGTTTGCCTGCTGTGATTTGAATCTTAAATTCTTCCCACGTGCCTGTGTGCTGTAGGCTTCATTGCTTGCCATGATGGGCTTGAGATGTGTTTGGACCTTTAAGAGGCTGGACTTAGTGGGAGGAAGTGAGTTCATTGGGGTGGGGCTTAGTGGGAGGAAGTGAGTTTACTGGGGGTGGGGCTTAGTGGGAGGAAGTGAGTTCATTGGGGGTGGGGCTTAGTGGGAGGAAGTGTTTACTGGGGGTGGGGCTTAGTGGGAGGAAGTGAGTTCATTGGGGTGGGGCTTAGTGGGAGGAAGTGAGTTCATTGGAATGGGGCTTAGTGGGAGGAAGTGAGTTCACTGAGGGTGGGGCTTAGTGGGAGGAAATTAGGCTACTGGGGTCATGGTTGTGGAAGCCATATTGAAGCCCTGGACACTCTCTTTGCCCTCTGGCTGCCATGATATGAGCACACCAAATATACTACACTACAATGTTCCTGTGTCATCAAAACCAAAATGATCAGAGTCAAAAAACCATGGACTGAAGCCTCTGAAACCACGAAGCAAAACAAGACTTTCCTCCTCCTAAGTTGACGTTTTTTCAAGTATTTTGTCCCAGTGCTAGGTTGTGAGATTGGATGACTTTGTCTCCATTCTGAGTAACAGAATGTCTTTCCTACCTCCAGGCCTCAGCTCTGCGCTCTTTGTTCTGGGCTGGGTCTAGAGACTTCGCTGCATCTTGGTCCAATTCCAGCAGTGCTCTTCTGCTGGTGCTGCTTTAATAGCGGATGCACTCTCTCACACGGGGCCCCACCCGAGTTCTCCCATTCTCTGGAATACACGGAGAGCAGAGTGCGATTCTGCCATGCAGGACCTACCGTGTCCCGCCCTCATCCCCTGCAGGGACAGTGCATTTCCATGGGCTATCCAGGCACTGCTGTGCTGGATGGAAAGGGTCATGATTCCACAATGAGACAGACAGCGGTTTCAAAAATATTTTATTTTCTGGAATAGCCGTAATGTCTCAGCTCTGTCCTCACAGCCTCTGTGCACGTGAGGAGGCAGAAGCAATGACAGGACAACACCGAGGCATCAAAATTCACACCTGCAGAACAGAACGATGGCGGCGTGGAGGAAGATTGTAGAAAAGCTCACCAGGGCACTGATGGACAGGACGAGGCGTGGATGCTGCTGGCTGCACCATGGCATGGGACATTTGTGGAGACGCCGTGCCCCTCCATGTGGAGCCTGCCTTCATTCTGCTGTTAACCAAGCAGAGGACAAAACAGTCCAGGGTCCTTTTGCGGTGGCTGGAGGCGTCTCACATGGGACGTGTTGGAGAAAGTGCCTTACATATTGGTTCAAATTCCAAAGGAACTAAAATGCTAGATTTGCTGCTAGAATTCCCCAGAATGTTCTCGTTGCATTGCAGAGTCTCTAGCCTGTGTTTTCAGAGGTTGATTCTCTTCTTCCAAGATGTGGTCTCTCCTTTTTGCAACAGGCTGGGTACAGAAACATTTGGGGGTCACTCAGCAGGAAGGAACACGGGAGTCCCTTGGGTGTCTTCCCAGTGAGCTGCTTGCCCTGCACACATGGGGAAGCGGTAAAGCACTGGATGGGGTTGGTGTCGGCATACGGCATAGATTGCCTCTGAGAAGTAGGTGGGGCAGGTCCCCAGTGGCACCTGCCTTGGTGATGGCATCGTTAGAAGGTGACGGTCCTCTAGGTGGTCCCTCTAGCCAGGGGCACGGGTAAACACTCTCACTGGCCTGACTCTCGGACAGTGGGACCCATGGGTGTTGTCACTATGCACAAGGACAAGGCTGATGACAACGTCACAGCAGACGAAGCCAGGCAGTTGGGCAGGGATGGCTGGATGTGACCCAAGGGTAGATGGAGGTTGCAGGTCCCCACATGGCCCCTGATGGGAACTGCCCATGAGTCCCGATCTCCTGGTCATGGCTTGGCAAGATGGGTGATGGGGAGATGGCCTTAATCCTCAGCGACAGTCACCCCGCCCTTCTCCCCCATAGTGCAGTTGGGTTGGCATGCTGGTTGAGAATCTCCAGAGAAGGGCTGAGCCGTGACCTCCGGGCACCAGAACCTCCCGCTAGAGTCATGGTCCGCCGGTGGTCCAGGAGAGGGGTGCTGTCACAATGCCCTGGCTTGACGTGGTGGGCAGGACAACAGAAGACTTCACTGCCACCAGAGTTCTCCATCTCTTGAGAGGCCCTAGAAGATGGAAGAGAAGGAAAGGAAACGTGAGTGTTTCGTCTCTTTAATGCTACCAGGGAGTCATTTCACTGGGTGCCCTGATCTTGCTTCTAGTCATCATAATAGGATTCAGAGGTCCCTGCAGAAATGGCTAATCATGGCGCACCATTTTGGATCTTTAATAGCCCCTAAAGATCTATGTGTAGAAGATTTAGTCCTCAGGGTGTCTCTATTGGGAGGTGCCAGAACCTTTAAAAGGCGGGGCCTAGTAGGAGGAAGTGAGGTCATTGGGGGGTGTGGCCTGGATTCCAGTCTCTTCCTCATTCTCTTTGCTTCCTAACCATGAGGGGAGCAGTTTTCTCTGCCACACCGTCCCACCATGATGGGAGTGGCCTCAGGCCCGGGAACAATGGAGCCAATGGACCACAGATGGAACCCTCTGAAACCATGAGGCAGAGAATACTTTCCCCAAAGGAGTAGCAGGAAGAGGAGAAGGAGATGGAAATGGAGAAGGAGAAGAAGAGCAGAAGCAGAAGAGGAAGAAAAAGAGAAGAAGGAAAGGAACAGGAGAAAGAGATGGAAAAGGAGGAGAAGATGAAGAAATGAGAAGAAAGGAGAAGAGGAAGAAGAAAAAGAGCTAGGGGCTAAGCACGGGCCTGGACCGTCCTGTGGTGCCAGAAAGCAAGGAAATGTTCAAACACAGAAGATGGGGAGGCAGACGTCACCCTTCGGGAGCGCTCAGTGGCTAAATCTGGAGTGATTCCAACAGGAATATAAAATAAAATTGGACTGTAACCTTGAGTACAAAAATCAATATGCAATTTAATTAAATGATTGAATACATAAATAAATGATGGCAGAGACACTTCTCTCATGAAAAGGATTTTCCAGGCAGGCGTTCTGAGCAGCTTTGATGCCTTCCAGAAAGTGGAGCATAGCGCGTCCCTCACTGAGGGTAGGCTGCTTCCTTTCCAAGGTCATGGCATTGGGGGAAAATCACCTTGCCCTCGGGAAGTCCGCCAGACGTTGCTTCAGCACATGACCAAGGCCAACATCAACAGAGACAGGGCACAGTGACTACACGGAGCCTTGGTAGGATGGCTCTCCACAGTCTTCCTCTACAAAAGCAGCCACCCCTGTCTATTCATGAGAAAAACCCCAGAAAAATCCTAGTAGCGGGTCATCCTATCAAGCACCTGGCCAGTTCTCCTCCAGACTCTCACGGTTGTGTAAAACAAAGAATGTCTCAGAAACTGTTCTGACCAAGAAATGCGTAGGGGAGTGTGACAATTCCACATCTGAGGGGCTCTGGACAGAAAGATGACACTAGAAGAGAAGTAGTGAAATCCAAAGAAAGTTTGGATTAGAAGGGAGAGAAGGGTGCTATAGTTCAGCACTTGAATATTCCCCAAAAGGCTCATGGGCTGAGGCTTCACTGCCCCGCTGACGGTACTGTTGGGAAGTGGTACGATTTCTAAGAGGAGAGGTCTAGAGGGATGAGGTAGGTTATTGGGGTGTTATCATCTAGATCTAAAAGGTCCTGCCACAGGCTCCCGTGTTCGGAGCTGGGGCTTTCAGAAGGCGACTGGATCATGGGGCCCTGTGGCCATCAGTGGATCCATTATGGATGAGTTCCCGGCTGAATGTACTATTAGCAGGTGGGGTCTGCTTGGAAGAGATGGATCCCTGGGTGGGGTGACCTGAAGGGTGTGTTCCTGTCCTTTTTCTCTCTGCTTCCTGGCCACCATGGATTGGGCATCTTTCCTCTGGCACACCCATCCACCATGATGTTTCTGCCTTGGAACGGCGGACCATGGACTGAACCCTCTGAAAGTGTAGCACAGTCTCAGTCTTTTCTTGGGTATTTTGTCACAGCAGCAGAAAGGTGACTCACACAGAGGGGCAGGAGAACCCCTGAAAAACGTGCTTGCATGTATGGGTTCTTTCTATTTTTTTGCATATGGCAGGACCAGGGGAAGCTCAAAGCTCACTCTCCTTGGGCATATGAATCCTACAAAGACCCTCACCACAATGTGCTGGGATTTCTGGGTGCCACCACTCTCTAGCCAACCAGAAAAACAATAATGCATCAGAGAAACACTCTTCAGCCATGCTCAAAGGTGCTTGGGTTGGGTAGGCATGGCCTTCAACCAGGGAAAGGTTGAATACTGGCCATATAATACTGCGTTTAGTAAAACCACCAGACAGCAAAGAGTGGAGATGGGAGAAGAGTTGACGAGGAAAAGAGAGCACTTCCTTCAAGGCTAGGGGACAGGAATGCTACCAAGAACAAGATGGAGGAAGAAGGAAGGTAACTCAAGACCTGCGCTGCCCGGTACAGGGACCACGACCCCAAAGAGCCTCCTGGATGTGGGTCCTTGGGACGAAGACGTGTGGAGCTATGGTTTGGAGCTGGACTTGCCCTATAGCTCTCACGTGGGTGGAAGGTGACTGGTAATCGGGTGCTGTGCGCATCAGCGGATCACCAGGGGTGAGGTCACGGCTGAACTTGCTGGAGGAGGCGGGCCCTGGTTGGAGGAAGTGGGTCAGTGGGAGCCAGGAAGATGAATTTGCCTCCACCCTACATTGATCATCATCCAGGCCGGAAGAGCTTTGCCTCAGTTTCCATATCTGCCAGCTTGACGCCCAAGGCCACTTCACATCCAATCCTGAAACATGAACTGCATCATTTGAACTCATTTTGAACTGGGATGACGCAGGCGTAGTCCAATGGAAGAACGAGAGAGTTGGTCATGGGAAAAGCTCGCCTTTGGTGATTTCCTTTTTGTTCTCCTTTATCACCGAGACTTCTATCTTCCTTCTACAGGGGACAGGAGAGGACCTCAGCCACATTTGGGCTGGGTGTAGAGTCGGCTCAGTTCTTGTAGTATTCTGGGTACAGCTGCAAGCATCTCCTGCTCGGATCTGCATTTCGGAGCCCACCAAGCTGATGGCGTCAGCCCCGTTTTGCAAAAGAGGCGATTTAGGCTGAGGGTGTTCAGAAGCTTGGAGAGATGGTGGGGCCGATGGCTGGCAGCCTGGGGCTGGGTCTGTCTTGTTCTAATGGCTTGGTTTGGAGTCATCTAATCTACGAGAAACTCTGGACTCCAAACTGCTGCAGTTTCCCAGCCCAGAGCACGCTTGTGCATGTACAAACACACACAAACACACATGAACACACACTTTTATTCGGTCATGCGTGACAATCCAGCCTGCTACATCCTGTTCCTGTAATGCACTTCCATCCTCCCCGCATCCTGAGACTTCTCTGTCCCTCAGAGCCCAGTGAAGGATTGCAATCCCCAAGGAGCCTCTTCCAAACCCCACCTGCGCCCCTCCTCCTTGTTCATGTAGCAGAGTGACCCCCAGGTGTGCAGGCCAGGTGCTCCATGGCACCCTGCCCGGATTTCTCTGTAGCTGGATCGAGATGCACCATTGCTATCACGTATCCCTGCCATCTCCCCCATGCGGGAGTGACGCTCTCAGAGAGTGGAGAGTCCACATTTGGAAGGTATTACTGCTTCTAGAATGTCGACAATCAAGACGCGTTTGTTGAATGACTGTCTGGGGCCAAATTGTGTCCTAGCTTTGACCACCAGGAACAAAGAGTGTGGTGACACTTGGAGACAACATTGCTAAAGATGTGGTAAAGGTAAACTGAGTCCCAAGGGTGGCCATGACCCTACAGGACCACCTCGGGCTCAGCTCCAGGACACGTGGGCAATAAATCTCCATTGTCGAAGCCTCCCAGGTTGTGGACTTTGTCACGGTGGCCCTGGGAAACACACACGGTGAGAGGCGTGGACAGAGTGTGAACGAAAGCTCCAGCCGTGGTACCCAGGACGGCAGCTGCCGGGCAGCTGCGAGCCCAGGTGCAAATGAGCTGAAACTCAGTAGCGTCACGCATGCGGCCATTCACAGTGGGTCCCTGGTGACTCTCGGTGGGCAGCTACCGTGCTGGGGTCGTCTTCCTGTCTCCCCTCCTCTTCTCGGTGGGATTCATTTCTGTTCTTCCTGAGATTAGCACCAGGCTCCTCCGCCGTGCCTCTGAGCATATCCTTTCCCACCAAGTGTCCTGAAGTGGAGGACCCCAAGGTGCCAGGCGCCATCTTGAAGGTACGTTGGTCCTTGTCCTGTGGGGACAGAATAAGTGGACCATCTTCCTGGGCACCCAGCCCCTTACACCCATCTACTGGCAGAACACAGCCCATGTTGGACGCTCCCATCTGTTACGGGTGGGACCTCAAGGGTCCCCCAAAAGCTCCCGTGTGGACGGCTTGGCTCCCCAACACAGCAGAGGTGGGGTCTTTGGGCGGTGACCAGATCTTGAAGGTTGCGAGCTCATCAGTGGCTTAATCCGTGCACGTGTTTGCCATTTCATGGGCTGCTGGGAGGCGATGGGAACGCAGGAGATGGGACCTAGTTGAAGGTCACGGTGATGGAAGTGTGACCTTGAGGGCTGCATCCAGCCTCTGTCTCTGTCCTGTCTCTGCCTCCCTCCTACTCGGTCACCATGATGCGAGCATCTTTCTTCTACCACCATAGACGGAATCCTATCACCCAGAATGCACCACTCCTCCTCCTCCTCCTCTAGGTCGATGTTCTCAGGTGTTTTTTCCCAGCGACAGAGCGCGGAGTTACCAGCACCGATGTGCTGGACATGGCCGGGTCCCTGTCCTCGCTTCCTGGTCCTTCCACCCTGTCCTCCCCACACACCCAAGAAACGGAGCTCAGATGATTTTTTTTTTTACAACAGTTTTAGGAATCCCAGAGACTCCCAGAGTTGCCACCCTCGTTTCATTGAAAGTACATTGCCCCAGATATTATTTGTGTCACCTTTTTTCCTCCCCATTCCCTGTCTGCTTTCTCTAAATCTTTCCCAGTCAAAATCTAAACTCTCCTAACACTGCCGTTTGGACCTGCCACCTCTCCAAAAGCATCGTGGTTACGGCGATCGCTTGAGGTTTCGATAGAACTTTTTGTATGTGTACGGTGCTGAGGGATTCCCGATAAGCTACAGCCTCAGCCCTGTCTTAGTTTATATTCTGAGACTTGGTTCTGCTACGTTGCCCAGGTTGGGCTCTATCCCGTGACCCTCCTGCCTCAGCCTCCTGTGGCGTTGGGATGATAGCAGGGTAGCACCGTGTCCCACTGGTGGAACTTTCCGCGGTGCAATGTGAGCCCCGGTCACCAGCACTCGGGGAAGACACAGAGCAAGCCCCTCAGTCCTGGGGTGTCACTGAGCTGGTCCCCAGCCCCAGGCACAGTGATGAGCTGGGGTGTCCCTTTCTCAAGACAAAGTAGACCTGGGGATGCGATGACGTGGCTGGCTCGAGACTGGGGCCTGCAAGACATCAACCCCTGACTCCTGAAAGTTGGGGCAGTCTACAGCAAGAGGGGTCCTGGGGACGCAGTGAAATGAAGGAATTTGAATTTGCAGATTCACCTGGATTATGCTGGTGGTGAGGGTCCTGGTAAGAGGCGGGCGGGGGACGCGCTATGGGTTCATGGGTTGGTGCGGTGACCGCCAGGGCCTGGGGCCACCTTTGGGACCCAGAAGAGCCTGCTGTGTGTACTGGCGCATGCCTGTCATCCCAGCATTCTGGGAGGCTGAGGCAGGAGCATCTCAAGTTGGAAGCCAGCCCGGACAACTCAGCGACTTAGCGAGACCCTGTCTGGAAATAAAAAATGAAAAGGGCCGAGGGCGGAGCTCAGTGGAAGCCCTGGGCTCCACCCCCAGTGCTGCAGAATCAGGGAAGGGAGGGATGGGCAGGAGCATCATTGGCAGAGCTGGGGCGGGAGGCCGGGAGACGCTGGCGTTCCAGGGTTTTCCCCTTGTTCCAAAACAGGGCCATGCTGGGCAGGCAGAGCCGAGTGAAACCCGGCCCCAGACGGGTCCTCTCTCTTCAGAGTGCGCTGCTAAATAAAGCCCAGGGCTGCCGTGGCCGCAGGGACCTCTCCCTTCACACACAAGAGCGCTTTCCTAACCAGGACTGCTTTGGAAAACACGGCCCCCTGCGGGCTTTGCACCGCAAACCCCAGGCCTGGGAGGGAGGGCGGAGAGAGAAGCGGCCACACAGCGTGAGCCCGTGGCCTCTGCTTCCTCTGAACAGCCAGACAGTCTCGCTTCCGACGAGCAGGGGTGCCTGGCTGCTCTCCGGCTGCCCCAGACCTCACAATCAAAAATTATAACCCCAGAAACCACAGCAAGAACACCCATAAGAAGCTGGGGAGGCTGAGGCAGGAGGATCTCCATAAGTTTGAGGCCAGCCTGGGCTACCTAGGGAGACCCTGTCTCAAAAACCCCTTTTCTGGTTTGTTTTGCTTTGTTTTGTTTCGTTTGAGACAGTTTTCCCCAGGCTGGGCTGCAACTTGAGATCCTCCTGCCTCAGCCTCCCTGCACACACCACCATGCCGGGTTAGGGGATTTCTTCATGTGTTCTTGCGAAGGGGAAGGGGAAGGGAGGCTGCCGGAGGAGGGAGGGTGCCTGTGACTGTCGCAGGTTCCGTGTGCGTCCTTGGGAACAAACAGCTTTTCAAAACAAGCGTCTCCCGGACGCCCCCAGACCCCCGCATCACTTCTTTGACTTGCTTGATGATTTACGGGGGAAGTGCTGTGTGAGTCTGTGATAACTTTGATCCCTGAAAGGAAACTTCCTGCTAAGCGTCTTTTCGTGAAGCCTCTTTCTGGGGGGCGAAACGCTAATTCTGAAAACTAGCTACTGGGAGGCTGAGGCAGGAGGGCTGTGAGGTCGAGCCCAGAGAGAAGTTGCCATCAAAGACAGCAAGACAGGAAAAGACGGGCAGTGAGGAAGTGGCTGCTGAGTCCCCTTGCTTCCCTCCTGACCGAGTCACGCTTGTCAAACTCTCATACAACTCAGGGAGGAAGGAGGGTGGGTTATACCTGTCCGTGATCACTGACTGACTCGCTGACCCCGTTAGGCTATCAGCGATCCTCGACGGACTCCAAAGACCTGCAGACAGGCAACAGACAGGAGCACAGCCTGCTTGGAAGTCCAGATGCCTGACTCGTACACAAGGGGACGCTCGACATCGCTGGCCACCAATGAAACGCGAATTAAAACAGCAGTGAGATGAGAAACCGCCTCAGCCAGAAAGAACGGCTGTCATCAAGAGACCTCATGACACCTGCCGGCAGGGCTGCGGGGGAGAAGGAACTGCGGCTGGAGAGCGACCGCTGTACGACCACTGTGGAGATCGCCGGGGAGGGTCCTAAAAAAACTAAACCAGAAATTCCCCTGGACCCAGCTATCCCCCTTCTAGGTATCTCCCCGAAAGAGTGAAAGACGTTGTATTAGAGGGATCCATGCGCGCCCACGTTTATAGCAGCACAGCTCATAACAGCTAAATCTCAGAAGCAGCCTCTATGTCCATCCGCAGATGAATGGATAAAGAAAATGTGGTGTTCACCCACAGTGGAGTACTACGCAGTCATGAAGAAGGATAAGCTTGAGTCCTGTGTGGGAAAATGGATGCACCTTGAGACCATGATGTTAAGTGAAATAAATCAGACACATGAGCTCCATTCAACATGGCACGGTTGGGCTGCTGAGATGGCTCAGCAGCATACGTGCCTGCCTGGCAAGCACGAGGTCCTGAGTTCGACTCCCAGAACCCACGTACGAAAAAAGGGCCGGTGATATTGCTCAGCGGCACGGGCACCTGCTGGCGCGCGAGGTCCTGAGGTCGACCCCCAGTACCCACAAAAAAAAAAAAAAAAAGAAAAGAAAAAAAAGAAAAAGGCACGGTTGCTTTTCTATGATATCCTAAATTATAAATAATTTAAAAAGCACAATAAAAAGATAGATTCTGAGGAAACAGGGAAGCGGATCTTTCTCAAGTGGGAAGAGGACCGAGAGATGGAGGGAGGAGAGGCGAGGAAGAGGATGAGAAAGGAACGAAGCGGTGATGCGTGCACGCACCAGCTCCCCACCGGGACGGTGGTCATGGTGTGCTTTGAAGGTGGACCCACGGGAACAACTTTCTAAAATGATGCGTTGTTTCTTCTCCCATTGTTAATGGTAGGAGTCCTCCCCTCCGGGGACCTTTTATGAGGGTTGCCTGGGGTGGGCTGACCGGAACCTCACTCGCCGTACACACGCGGACATTTCCAGGGTGGCCCCCGAATCGGCTCATGAGCCCCAGGCGGGTGGAGCAGCGACCAGGACCAGCAGAGACCCCACGGCTGCTGCCCGGTCCTTCAGGAGCCTCAAGGAGAAATCGCCGTCTTCACTGCCATGGGACTACGCACACCCAGGCTTTGCAAGAAAAGCTGAAAATAATTTAAAATGCAGTCGGGCATGGTGGCACACGGCCGTCATCCCAGCCCTCGGGAGGCTGAGGCAGGAGGATCGCCTCAAGCCTTGGGCTTCCTACAGCGAGCTCAAGGCCAGCCTGAACTGCATGGCGAGACCGCGTCTCAGAAAAGCAACAACAAAACCAAACCAACCAAACAAAAAGATGAGTTACGGAGTATAAATCGCCAGACACCAATATTTTCTCTTTTTGAAATCTCTCCTTCCCTGATTAATGTATTTTATCTGGGGGGAAAAAACAAAAAAAAACAAAAAAGCTGCTCACAAGAGAATTCCTCTGGCTGCGTTTGAAGCTGCTTGAGCCCTCTTGGGGTAACTGCGTGGCCGGCAAAGCCCCCTCTACCTTCTCTGCCCTCCACCCCTCCCGGCCTCGGGTCTCGGAGGCAGATCCTCGCCCTTACGAAATCACCGTTTCCTACGCGGGCAGCCAAAGCGCTCACTTTCGAGACTGGAGACAAAGCCTTGCATTCATTCCTCCCTGCTCATTTCCTGCGGCTGACTGCAGCTATTCCTGGATACGAGAGAGTTTTGAAAACTGGAGTTTGGGTGGGCAGCGTCTGAAATTAGAGTGCTCGCAGTTGCTATGTGACAGAGGAAATATTTAAGGTGTGAGAGGCTGAGGCAGGAGGATGGCAGGTTCAAGGCAAGCACAGATACCTCACAAATTTGAGGCCAGCCTGGGCTGCAGTGTGTGAGCCTTCATCAGAAGGAAAACAAAGTCAGGCACGGTGGCACATGCCGGTCATCCCAGCACTCTTGGAGGCTGAGGCAGGAGGATCACAGGTTCAAGCCCAGCTTAGGCAACTGAGCAACTTCGCCAGACCCTGTCTCAAAATTAAAAAAAATAAAAAAGGAAGGGCTGGGCGTGCAGCTCAGTGCCAAGGCCCTGGGTTTGGTCCTCGGTATTAGGGAAAGAAAAGGCTTAACAAGAAAGGGTTCCTAGGGCCGGTGAGACAGCTCAGCGGCATAAGCGCCTACCCGGCAAGCGCGAGGTCCCGAGTTCGACTCCCAGAACCCACATAAAGGAGAAAAAGGGCCGGTGATATCGCTCAGCGGCACGGGCGCCTGCTGGCGCGTGAGGTCCTGAGTTCGACCCCTGCTACCCACAAAAAAAAAAAAGAGAAAGGGTTCCTAAACTCTCAAAGAGCAATAAAACTAAAAATATAATTTGCAACTTCTGTTGGATGGAAGTTTAATGAAGACGAGTTCGAGTTTGGGACACACACACACACGCACGCACACACGCCGGAGTAAACGCCTGGTTCTGATAACGACTGGAGTCTTTCGCTGAGATCCCAGCAGGTTACATAACCTCGCTCTTTCAACCTTGTTTTTTCCCAGCCCGTGTCAGACCGGACAACGACTGTGTCCACGCCGCCGTCCGGATGAGGAAACACGACCTAAATGCGAAGCACTCGGCAAAGCGCAGGTGTAAATCTCCGGAAACGCAGCGTCCCTTCGGCGGGGATCCGGGCTGCGCTCATCCCGGAAGCTTGAGGGGACGATGCTGCTCTCTCCGCTCCTCCCTGATATTTTGAGATGACCCTCGTGACGGTCTGGGGCTCATCTTTCAAGACCCCTGAGGATGTGCCAGCGTAGAACATGCTCCTGTTTTAACACGCGTGCGTGTTCCCCTTTGCTTTTTTTAAATTTTGAGACTGGGTCTTGTGAACTTTTCCAGGCTGGGCTTGAACTTGAGATCATCCTGCCTCAGCCTCCCCACAGTGCTGGAGTGACAAGCGTGAGCCACTGTGCCCGGTCCCAGTTTTCTGTTTTCTCTGGGTGTAAAACATCCAAAGGGGCCACCCATGGTCTCGTGGCCCACTTGGAGAAATGACGTCCCCTTAAGTGACACAAGGAGAAGCCAGCCCATGTCCCCAGAGACAGAGAGGGTCCCGGGTAAGGAGCTGAGCATCGCCCTTCCCCCACCTCCAGGTGTGAGCTTACCGTGTCCCCGACTCTGCTCTGATCGGCTGTGTGACCTTGACACAGGTCCCAGTGGCGTCCGTACCTGGAAGGGGGCCACAGCCCTGCCCCGGCCACTCCGGGATCGCGGGTCCCTCGCAGGGGCCGTGGGGAGGGCTTTGGAGACCACAGGGGTGGGGGACACAGTGCCCGCGCATTTGTCTCCAGGGGTGGCGCCATGCCCGCTTACTGGGACAAGAGTCTGTCTTACTTATCCATCTGTCCATATGTCTGTCGGTCCATCCGTCCACCCATGCATCATCCATCCTCCATTGGTCGATGTCTGTCTGTGGATCTGGCTGCCTGTCCAGTCATCCTCCTAGCATGTATTTATCTATGTTCCATCTATGTACCCTATCTATCATCTATTTAATCTATCCTATCTATTTGATCTATTTATCTATCCTATCTATCTCTCTAATCTGTTTATCTATGTATCGGTCCTATCTATCTACCTACATCTGTTTTCTATGTCTGTCTTTCTGTGTCTCATCTGTCAGAATCTCTCTCTCTATTTATCTATCTCCATACACTCTCTCTTTATAGATCTTCTATCTACCTACATCTATTATCTATCAATCTATTTATCTATCTATCCATTCATCTGGATTTCTATCCACCAATTAATCAATCTATCAGTCAATCATCTACCAATCACCTCTTTATCCATCCTATGTATTTGCCTGTCCCATCTTACCTATCCATAGACCTTTGTTTATCTATCATCTATCTTTCTATCTACAGATCTTCTATCACTACTTAATTGTACCTATGTATCTACGTAGCCATCTTGTCTCTGTAGCTAGTGATAGTCCATCATCTATCTATCCGTGTCTACCTATCCATCCACCACCTTTCCGTCCCGGCCGTCTATGAATCTATGTGTACCTATGTACCTACCATCTATGTATCTATGTATCTATGTATCTATGTACCTATCATCTATGTATCTATGTGTCTATGTACCTATCATCTATGTATCTATGTATCATCATCATCGTCATCTTTCTATCTAATCTGCCTTCCTACATCTTCTATCCATGTCCTCTCTCCCTCCCTCTCTCCCTGTCTCTCTCTCTCCATCCTGGGGGTCACTGACCTGCAGCAAGGACGTGCATCCCCGGGAACCCCCTGACCCCCTCACCCTGCCCTTGGCCGTCTGGGCCCGTGGGCTGCGTCCCCATCCTGTGCCGAGCCCCCCGTGGCCACGGCTCCCGCTGTTCAGCGGGGAATCGAATCCCGTTGTCCGCAGCGCCAGTGTGCGTGGCGCCCTGCTGGAATAGAGAACGCAAGTGGGAGAATCTCCAGGAGGAGGGGAGGGTGAGGAGCTGCAGGGACCCTCACTCCCGGGGGAGAGAGGAGCCTTCGGCGGGAGGCGCGAGGGGACGCCGGCCCTCGGAAAATGGCACGGGTGGAGCGGGTCTTGTCAGTCACGAGTGCTGGCTCATTCCACTGAAACTGTGTTTCCGTCTCCGTCCCAGGCATCCCCCACTAGTGACCGAACCCCAAATCCTCCCTGCTCCCCGGAGAGGTGAGCCTCTGGCCGCACGGTGCCTTCTCCGGCCCTCCTCTCAGGCAGAGTCTGCGTGTGGCAGGTCATGGGGTCCCAACTCCCACGGGAGGAGGAGCTGGCCATGGAGGCCGGTGGTCCTTTCTCCTCCGCAGCAGTGACAACCTGCGGGGCCCACACTTAGTGTTTCGATGCTGATCTTTCTCTCTCGTCTTTGCGGAGTTCATTGCATCTGATCGGGACACACATCCAGCACCATGTCAGAAATGCGTGAAAAGCCAGGCGTGGTGGCACACGCCTCATGCCAGCACTGGGGAGGCTGAGGCAGGAGGATCGCCATGAGTTCGAGGCCAGCCTGGGCTACATATCGAGACCCTGACTCAAGAAACAAACAAACAAACAAGACGTGGCCACTTTGTCGTCGGAGGACACAGCTTCAGCTATTTAGCTGTGCACGTTACTGGCTTTTGGTTCTTGGCCTTGTGTGAGGGGCGCTGGCCTCTTTCGAGGGGCCATGGCATTCAGGAAACAGATGCACACCACATCCTGCAAGAACAGCCCCCCAACCACGGACTCCCCTAAATCCCGTGTCCACCGAGGACACGGGGGCCAAGCAGATGTGTGCTCATTTCCCCGAGCAGCGTGGGCCGCCCCCAGCTCGGGTCTCTCTCCTCTCCACTCCCCTGCACCCGCCGCACGCGCTTCGGGACACCTGCTTCCCTCAGTGCCGCAGAGCCGCCCTGACTCAACGCGGATTTTGACCACACACACACGCGCACACACGCACGCAGTCACGCTCGGAGAGCAGCCGCTCGCCATCACCCCAAACCCGACACCCCCACTGCCCCGCCGTTTCTGAACATTCCTGGCCTGAGAACTCAGCCTCCAGATGTTTATTGTATTGCATTTTTTGTTTTTCTTTAACCCTCAAGTGGGTAGAAACCCACTACTTGGAGAGGAACGGGCCAACATGTCCAGTGTGAGGTGCGGGCACGCGCTGACACTGCCCAAGCCCACAGGGCCCCTGCCTGCCTGTCTGTCTGTCTGTGTGTCCGTTCGTCCTAATTACCCAGCAACCTGCTGGTGCAGCAATCTGCAACCTATTAAACTGGCTGGGTTATTTTTTTCTTTCTCTTTCTTTCCTCTCTCTTTCACAGGTTGCTCACCTCCCCCCCACCCCAGGTCTATTTCGAGGGAGGCATTTTTCTTGCTAACAAGGTATTTATTTAAGTCACACGCATTTCACCTCCACAAACTTGCCGCGCACAGCACACTCGGCGCGGTGGGCAAAGCTCTATTCCGGTCACGTCCTCGGTCTCCATGCAGAAGGAAGGGCGCAGGGGACCTCGGAGGAAAAACACAACATCTTCCTTCTGTTCCCAGATTTTGCTCCGGGGTGGGCGTCATCGGAGAAGGCCAAGGGGGCCCAGCGGCTTCGCACCCACCCTGCCTTTTACTTTCGCTCTCCACCCCTGGCAGAGGCGGCCCTGTGGCCTGGGCGCGCTGGGACCCCCGCGCCAGCTCCGCTTCTGGTTCTGAGCCGCGCGGGGAGGCGGAGGCGCGGGACCTCGCACCTGCGGCCAGGGCCCTGGGGGCCGAGGCTGCGTGGCGCAGCGGACGCGATGCCCCGCGCCCTTGGGTGCTGAGCCACCCAAGACCCCAGCGCGGCGCAGGGCTCATCCTCATCCTGCGACCCCTCCGGCCCCGAGGCGGCCCCGCGGGCCTTCGCCCACCTGCAGCTTCGCGCCGCCTCTCCTTCCGCGCCCGTGGGAAGGGAAGCTGGGGGCGCCGCCGCCCCTGGACACAGCGCGGTGCCCGGCATCCCGCGTGCTCCCCGAAGTTGCGGCTCCCCCACCCCCCGCGCGGGCAGGGGCGCACTCACCGGCCTCGGCGTCCCCGGCGCAGCCCTGAAGGTCAGGGCCAGGTGGCGGTGGAGCAGGGCGCGGGGCGCGGGCGGCGGCGGGGGCCCGGGGCGGCGGGAGCGGGGGGCGCCCTGCGCCGCGGGCCTGGCTCGGTCCCCGTGGCCGCGGAGTTGCGGCCGCGCCCTCAGCGGGGGCCCGCGGCGCTCAGATGCCGTGGTCGCAGTCCACATCGCGGCAGATGTACCAGAGGATCACGTAGAGGATGAGGAGGATGGCGAAGATGAACAGGGCCACCAGGATCGCTTTGGTCACCGGGGAGATGAGCGACTGCATGGCCCGCGGGAGGGCGGGCGGCGGGGGGCGCGCGGCGCTCACGACCCCCGAGCGCGCCCCGAGCCTCGCGCCGCATCCGCTCCGGTGCGCGCCGGGGACGGCGGGGAGCTGCGGCCGCTCCCGCTCCCGCTCCCGCTCTGCGCCGCGGCCGAGGGCGCCGGGAGGCTGTGCGCTGCGGGCGGCTCTGCGCGGCCCCCGCGGGCTCCCGGCTCCGTGCGCCTCGGGGCGCCCCGGGCCCGGCGAGGGCGGCGGCCTCGGGTCCGCGCGCGGGCAGCGGCGCCGGGTGCTCGGGGCTGCGGCCGCCGCGCTCCTCCGCGCACGAGGGTCCGGGGCGGTCGGCGGGGCGCGCGCGCGGCTCCACGTCCACCCCGGCCCGAGCTCGGCGGCGCTGTGCGCCCTGCACGGGACGCTCCCGGCTCCCGCTGCTCCTGCGGGGGAGGCTGGGTCGCTCCCCGGTGCAGCTCGGCGCGGGGGACCCGAGGCGACCCCGGGGTCGCCCCAAGCTCCGTGCGCCTCGGGCGGGCTCACGGGGCCCGGCGGCCTCGGGGCTGCGCTGGGGGGACCCGGGGCGCAGGAGGCGGTGGGGCTGGAGACGCAGCCATGGGCGGGGACGCGGAGCTGCGGGCGCAGAGGCAGGGGGAGGAGGAGGAGGAGGACGAGGAGGAGGAGGAGGAGGAGGAGAGGAGAGACGAGGCGCGCGGGTTTGCAAGTCCCCCAAAACTTGGGCGGCGGCGGCGGCGACACGGTCCGGTCCGCGCGCGATCACAGGTGGAACCCGGGCCCCACGGGGCGCAGCGCGCAGGACGCGTCCGGAGGAGGAGGAGGAGGGGGAGGGGGCGCAGGGGTGCTCCCTGCGCAGGCCGTGGGAGTGGGGTCCCCTCCTGCCTCTGCGCTCTCCCGGGGCCCCCCCAGTCCCACGCGCAGGGGCGATGTCGCCCTCCTCCTCCGGGCGCGCGCCCTGCTCGCCTCCCCGTGATGACTCCTTCTCTTTCGAAGCCCTCTTTCCGGAGACCCATCTGGGCCCCCGCTGGCGTTGCCGAGGTTATAAGGGGGGGTGGGGGAGACGTCTGCATCCAACTCCGTCCCTGCCCACACCGCGCAAAAGCGGGTGGGCTCGGGGGGGTGGAGAGAAAGGGAATCTCAAGCCCGAGCCCGGAGTCGGGGGTTACATAATGCGGAGGGGCTGTACAGGGAGCGGAACAGGGGTGCCGACCCGCCTGGTGGAAGTGGGCAGACTTCAGCTTTGCACGACACGGGTGTCTCCGACAGCCCGGGGCTGGAGCGGGCCTAGGGACAGCAGATTTTGCCACACACACACGCACACGCATGCGTCACACACGTACATGCACACACATGCTCCACACGCGCCCAGCGTCCCCGCAGCGTGGCCTCGCCCCAGCTTAGCAGAGCCCTGAGCCGCATCTGGAAGGCGAGGAACCTCTGAGCCCTAGGCAAAGCCCCCATCCTCCCTCTGAGGGATGGGAGCAGGGAGCTGCACGCTGCAGCATTGCTTGGTATCGGAGGGTCAGGAGCACCCAGCTCCCAACCAGAAAGAGGCTGCAGAGCTGCGGCTCAGCACCCCTTGAGCCCCAAGTGCCTGAGGTCTCTGCACTTTGTGTCCCCCCTGCTCCACCGCCCGCACCCCGAGCGCCCCTGTGAGATTCGCTGCCCAGGACCCAGCTGCCCCGGAGCTCCGGGAAAGCCAGGCCCTGGGGACATTGGTTCTGAGGCCACCGCAGCCCAGCTACACCAGGCACAGGTGTTTGTGACCTTCAGAGCCAGGGACAAAGCAGAAAGCAAGTGTGACAGGTAGGGCGGAGGGACGGGCTTGCAGCCGGGTAGGGAGACAGGGAAGCAGGCGCCTTGGGGTCCAGAGAGGGGAGGAATCGTATGCATTCCTTGGAGGGGCTGCTTTTACCCCACAAGGACACAGGCGGCTGGGACCGGACCCCCTCCTTGCTGGGGACGAGCGGGGAGCCCCTGGCATCACGGATACCCGAAATCAGCTGGGCCGGCTGGGGTGGCTGGAGTGAGCTGTGTACACAGCAGGCAGTTTGGGGACTTCCTAGGGTCCCCTCAGGAGGACGTCAAGGGCAGATGGTGACATCCAGGGAGAAGCGGCTCATTGGCAGCAGCGCCAAGCGCTTTCTTAGGGCCTCTACAGCTTCTAAGTCCCCAAAGAACCCCCCTTTCCAGCTCTGGGCTGAAAGAAGAAAAAGGATTGAGTTTTTCAGCTCCCCCTGCACACAATGAGCAGAGCCGACGTTTGTGACATTTTTCATGACACTTTATGTTGTCTGCTGAATCTCCCAGACGCCCAAGGAGGAGTGCGGTCGATCCTGCAGGCGGGAGGAGAGGGGCAGATGCCCCAGGACAATAAATCCCGCTTCCTTCCTCAGCCCCCAGTGTGATTTGGGTTGTACCGGAAGAAGATGAACTGAATTCCTGGACCAGTTTGTTTTATTTTGTTTTTAACGTGCCAGGCGTTCCGCTCGGTCCCTGAGTATTACATTATGGGGCATGTACCTAATTTAACTCCTGGGCCCACCTTGGAATGGAGAAAAAGGATGGCACAGGTCGAAGGTAGAATAGTTCCCGTCGACACATCCTCCCTTAAAAATGCATCACGTGCTGGGGCACATCCGGTATTCCGGCATTCCGGGAGGCTGAGGCAGGAGGATGTCAAGTTCCAGCCCAGCCCAGGAAGCTTAGCCACTTAGCAAGACCTTGTCTCAAAAAAGTAAAATAAAATAAATAAAAAGGGCTGGGGATGGATCTCAGTGCCAAAGCCTTGGGTTTAATCTCCAGTGCTGCGAAAAAAGATAATAACTTGGTCCCAACTACGGCCCGCTCTTCCGGGCTGCACTCAGGTTTTGGCATCTCAAACCCTGTCTCAGTCGGAGGCTCCCGTGGACTGGTCAGAGTTGCTTTATTTTTGCCGCTGTCACTGCTGTTGGATTGCGAAGCTGGGGAGATCATTTTCCTTCCCTCACCCTTGCATTACCCCTTGCTCTTGGTGCGATGGTGCTGTCGTGGGTCTGCTCGCCCGGAGTGAATTATTCTACATCACATGGACGCTGCTCAAGCAAACCCCCGGGGCTGCAAGGTGTTCTTCTATGCATGTCTGGAAATCGCTGGTCCGGAGCCAGCGGGCCAGGGCAGCGAGGGTGTGAGCCACTGCCTGACATTCCGTGCTGCACCTTGCGACCTGCACGGCTTTACCCAAAGCCTTATTCCTCCCCCAGGACGCAGGGTCCATCCTGCAGGGCACTTGGAACTTGAAGTCCGTTTACATAAATGGATGGGCTCTTTCTGCTTTGTTAGGGGTTTTCGAGAGGACTGGAAGACAGCTCAGGGAATGCACGGAGCTCTGCTTTCTAAAATAGAGTAGACTTGGAAATATCAGGAGGCTTTGCCTGCGATAAATCTAAGGATTGTTTTAGGAAGCTTTCTGTTTCATTTGCGTGCGTGCGTGTGTGTGTGTGTGTGTGTGTGTGTGTCTGCATGCAAAATGACACAAAAGTTCCCTCAGGATGCAAACTATGCGTCAGAATCTCAGAGAAATGCTCCTCTCCGAAGCTGAGGCTTCAATGTTGCAGAAATGAAATCAGGGTGCAGAAGGGCAAGTTTGGTAGCTGGGTGCGTAGCTCAGTGGTAGAGTGGCTTAGCAGGCCTGTGGGCTTGGGTTGAAGCTTGACCAGAGAGAGAGAGGGAGGCAGAGAGACAGAGAGAAAGACAGAGACAGAGAGACAGAAAGATTTCATGTGTTATTCTTGATTAAGAAAACATTAAACTGGGCATGGTGGTGCATACCGGTAACCGCAGCTCTTGGGAAGCTGAGGCAGGAGGATTACGTCAACTTCTAGGCCAGCAAAACAAACAGCTAGCTAAAGCCCCCAATGGATTATTATCATTATTATTAATTATTATTATTGTGATTATTATTTATCCCATGGTACTTCTTTTTCTGGAATCGAAAGGCAGATTAAGTGGATTGCTGGGCCCTGGGAGAGGCAGATGAGGACAGAACGGATTCTCTCGTGGCCAGAGAGTGGATGTGCGGGAAAGGCTTTCCCTCCTTTCAGCGTCTGGCTCAGCAGCGTCCGTCTGAACTCAGAGCAGACCCCTGCGGGGAGCAGTTTCTGGGTCTGCTTGCTGCAAATGTGCGCCTTTTTCTGAACGTGCTGCGAGCCTCGGGGCGGCCCTGGGCAGCCTTGGGATGCGTCCAGCGTCGCGCAGAGGAGAGGAATGTCTTTCCCCAGGGTTCTTGAAACGTGTGTTTCCCTGGCTTGACTCAATTGCCGAACGCAATCCAATAATAATTGCTTCCCTTTCTGTCTCGCCACAGACGCTGGACATATATTTCTGTCGTAGGATATGTGGCCAGATTCTCCAGTGTTGGATTCTTGGAAGAGTGCAGGTCTCCGCTCCTCTTGGAGCCACACGTTGGGTCCACCCCAACTCCAAAGTCATTCCAATTCAGCACTTCAGGAATGAAACTTGATTTGGAAACTATCCCTGTGACACCGGTGTTGGTGGCCAAAGTGTGTTTAGGGGTCCTCGTGAGTTGGGATGGGGTGAGAAGGAGATAGAAATTGTGGTCATCTCATTTTTCCTAACTGATTATTATTGTTCTTGGCTAAGTCTCCAGATCAGCTTACCTGGAAAGCACAATTGTATTTTGTTAAATTATGCCAACAATACAGCAAATGATGAAAGCCAATAAAAGCCAATGAAATAAAATCCATGTTTAGAGCCGAGCATGGTGGTGCATGCCTGTCATCCCAGCACTTGGGAGGCTGAGGCAGGAGGATCCCTGTGAGTTCAAGGCCAGCCTGGGCTACATAGCGAGTTCAAGGCCAACCTGAACTACATAGCAAGACCCTGTCTCAAAAATAAAAAAGAAAAAAAATCACATTTCCATAGCAGCAGGCTACCAATGGAGATTCAAGTACCATTCCAACTGGGTGTATCCTTAGTTTTTGATTTTGTTAAGTCAGTCAGCTTTGCTGTCTTTTCATTATTATTATTATTATTTTTTGTGCAACTTATTTCAAAAACGGATATGCAGTCTTGTGGTGAAGTGGCTAGCATTTTGTGTGGGTGCGATGATGAATAAATAGATACTGATGTTTTGCGTGTGTCACATTTCCAGCTAGGCGAGGAAGACTTGCATTTGAAGAGAAGCAGACCAGGTCATTTGCAAGGGGACATCACTCCCATTCCTGGGATGCCTGTCCCCAGAAACAAGTGCATTTGAAAGTCACTCATCAACCCTTCGGGGGAGCTAGGAAATGCCCATCTCAGCCCGAATTGGCATCTGGATTTCATTCCAGCTGACGTGGCTCGGTCACAGAGCTCTAGGAACTACTGGGAAGGGCAGATTTCATTGTTAATGCGTCCGACTGGAAGCCGGTCAGCCGTGGCTTGGGAGTTTGAACATCGCCCACATGTGAGAAAATGCTCTTCCTTTCTCTCAGCCACTCTTCCACATCTGCCATATAAATTTGGGTTTCTGTTTTTATTTGGTGCACGGGGATGTGGAAACCAACAATGCTGGGGAAAATAAACAAATTCAGCTGTGATCCTAACACAGATATTTTGTTTGTTTGTTTTTTGAGGCAGGGTCTTGCAGTGTAGTTCGAGCTGGCCTCGCACTTAGCGATCCTCCTGCCTCAGCCTTCCCAGTGCTGGAATGATAGGCGTGCACCACCACACCCGGCTCCTAGCACACATTTTGACAATTTGGAAATTGAGTAGCTGCTGCTTTGTCATCTGGTGACCCTGGCGTTGGCCTGTGAAGGTGTTTTGTGAGGGCCCGGAGCTTGCTTTCGCAGCAGCAGTTTCTTTAAATTCATACCTTGTAAGCTAACCTCTCTCCTTGTCTTGGAAGTAAAAAGCGTTTTTACCAGGGAAAGGTTGAAATGTTAGCACAAATTTCCTCGTGCAGCACTTGGAAATTAAAAACCCCTTGGGCTTTTTTATTATATGTGCAATTTATTTCAAAAATGACATGGAATTTCTTCTCGGCCTTTTGGCTAAGATCAAGTGCAAAAATGACACAGAGGTGCACAAATGCCATCCCAGCACTCAGAAGGCTGAGGCAGGAGGATTGCCCTGAGTTCAAGGCCAGCCTGAAGTGCATAGCGAGACCCTGTGTCAAAAAAGCAGAACAAAGTCGGCACCGCTGTGCTGGGCAGGACACGCAAAGAGGTTCAAAATCTATCTTCCTCCTGGGGTACAGAAGGTTTGGGGTTTTATAGAAAAGGCCACAAAGGCCAGGCTTGGGTTTGCATAGCTGGGGATTTGCAGTTAGCCAGGAGCCATCCTGGTCCAGAGCTGTGGGGCAGATTCACATCTGAGAACCGGTTCTGCGGGTTCGGGGGGAAACATGATGGCCCGAGGGGACGTTTCGGTCCCGTGGGAAAGGACTCATCTTAGCTCGGGAGCCTTCTAGTTCTGGGTGAGGACTTCCAGGAGTCACGCCAGGGGACTGGAGCTGGCAGTGAGAGGTCTCTACAGGGCCACAGAGTTATTCTAATCTCGGCATCTTAAGCCTTGAAGGGACACGAGATGGGCCAGGTGGGTTTAGGGCACACGGCGAGGACTTGAGTGCCAGGCTAGACGAGTCCCGGCTTCCTCTCGCTCTTAGTTACCCATGGGTCGCCCGCAGCACCAACCCCTGGGCCCCTGATAAACTGATATTTTAGACGCTGAGTGTTTCCGTCTGTGACTGCAGCTATGCTTAAGCACAGCTTGGGGGAGCCGGGCACGGGCAGCTCAGCCTCCCTAGGAGTGGCCGTGTCACCATTTGGACGTCCACGGTCAACGTGGCAATTGCATATGGCGCCCACAGCCAGCAGAGCCCGCTCACAGGCTCCTCTGTGAACTTAGAAGCCGGCTGCAGTCGTGAGACGTCAGGAAGCTGCTACCCTCTGCAGTCAAAGCTTTGGCCTAAGGCCAGGGGATCCTGGCTTCTCCCAGAGCGGAAGAAGATTTGTAGAAACCGATTTGTGCAAGAATCCTGGGCGGGTTTGGCTTAAGGGAAGTCAGAGGGCATCTCCCTTCTGTCTACGGTCAACATTCAGGGTGTTTCTCTAACCTGCTAAGCAAGGGGAATTGTGTGACGTAAAACGAAACCTCGGGACAACATGAAAAAATCAACCTGGATGTCCTGACATACACCTGGGATCCCAGGACTCTGGGAGGCTGAGGCAGGAGGATCTCAATTAGAGCCCAGCCTGGGCGACTTAACTGACCTAGAGAGATCCTCTCTCAAAATAAAATATAAAGTAAAATTAAGGGCTGGGGTTGTTGCTGAATGGGTAGGTCCTGCGTTCAATCCCTCAAACTGCAATAAATAAAATAAAATAAGATAAAATAAAATAAAATTCTGACTAGAAGAAGAAAGTCAAGGACCCTCGCATTTGTGACAAATATTGCCCTAACCTTGCTTTCACTCTGTCCAGGGAACAGAGGACCCTGCATTTTGTCACTGTGTCACCCAGGCTGGACCGGAACTTGCCATCATCCTCCTGCCTCAGCCTGCCAGAGCGCTGGGATGGCAGATGCGTGCCACCACCCCCAGCTTGGTTTGCCCCTTTTGTAGTGAAATAAAAGGGGCAGAGAGGCGAACTCACTTGCGGGCTGTGCGCCCGGCCGCCGCTTTTTGCTGAGGGAGAGGTGTGGAGGCAGCCGGGCTCCACGCAGCGGGCTGCGCTGTTTCTAAGAAGGACACGACATGTGGGTCAGACACGGGCGCAGTGGGGCAAGCGGCCCTCTGAGTGACACAAATCCTACATCCGCAGCTTCTGGGCTCCCTCGGGTGCCTCCATTCTCCTAAGATGCCGCACCCTGTCCTCCTGCTGGTGCGCAGGGTTCTCGCCTCCCCCCGCCTCTGCTGCCGGCCCAGCAGTGCAGTTTGGCCCCTGCTGCTTTAGCCTCCGGCTGGGTGACCTGGGGGTCAGCTGTCCCCAGCCAGGCCTCAGCTGAACTGCAGCCCTGGTGTGCGTCCGGCAGCCTCGGGGTCAGGACCCTGCTGCACACGCCGGAGGGAGCTGGGTTTACACTGATCCCAGCCTGCCACCTGCCGGCCACGCGGGCGCAGCTGCAGAGGTGAGAGGTGTGGAGGGGACGCAGGGTGTCCCTGCAGGAGGGGGACGCGGGGTGTCCCTGCAGGAGGGCACCACACATGCCCATGGCTGGAGCCCTTGGGTTTCAGGACAGGGGGAGGAAGGTCGCGGATGTGGTGTTCTGGGGCCCTAGAGAGTTTCAGACATGGCACAGTGTGGAAGAGTTTTCAGCATTTGTTTATTCGTTTATCATTCATTCCTGTATTCATTCATTCATTCATTCATTCAGGTATTCACTCATTCATTGCTATACTGGGGACTGAGCCCAGGTTCTTTGCACGGAGCTGCATCCCCAGTCCTTTTAAAATAATTTTAATTTTGAGACAGGGTCTCCCAACATTACTAAGTTCTCCGGGCTGGGCTGGAAAAGTGAGATCCATCTGCCTCAGCCTCCTAGAGTGCTGGGATCACAGCTGTGCACTTCCGCGTAAGATTTTATAATGAAATAAAGTTTTGGGGGGTGTTGTGTCTTGAGGGGTTAGGGAGGGTGTGGAGGAGTCAGGAGAGGGAGATGGAGAGGGGAGAGAAGAGGGAAGGGTTAAGAAGAGAGAAGCAAAGAAGGCAGGAAGGGGAGGAGGAGTTGATGAGCAAAGGAGAAGGAGATGGAGGAGGAGATGGAGGAGAAGGAGGTGGAGGAGGAGATGGAGGAGGAGAAGATGGAGGAGAAGGAGATGGAGGAGGAGATGGAGGAGAAGGAGGTGGAGGAGGAGATGGAGGAGGAGACGGAGGAGGAGATGGAGGAGGACATGGAGGAGGAGGTGGAGGAGGAGGAGGTGGAGGAGAAGAATGAAGGAAGATGTGCATTCTCTTTTCCTCTAAGCCAAGCGTGACATTTGCTCATCCTAGGCGGTGCTACAGCACTACTGAAATCACAAGTCGAAACGCAGCTTCACGCATTAAGATTTTAAGCTGAGCTCTTTGTGTGGCTTCCACACGGCCAGAGGGGATCATGCACCCGCAGCCCCGCACCGAGGACATTTCAACAGAACCAGATTTTCTGAGCCCTAGGTGGGCCACGGCCTGGCCGAATCCACACTTGACGTTTCCTGGCCTTTGTCCTCACTCGTCTGCCATAAACTGCACGGCTTCTGTGCCTCGCATGAGGGGAATTAACTGGCCTCCAGTGTGGCCAGATTGTGAATAAACTCTTTTTTCTGTTTTGTTTGTTTGTTTGTTTGTTTGTTTTTGTTTTTTGAGACAGGGTCTTGTTATGTAGTTCAGACTGGCCTTGAACTCACTATGTAACCTTGTGATCCTCCTGCCTCAGCCTCCATTTTTATGGGATTTTGTGGTGTTCTTGATAGCTACAAATGACAAATCAAGGTGGGGCCCAGACTCAGATATCTAGCCATGTCCTTGGTACAGCTATCTTATACAAGGCTTGATTAAAAATTGTTATAATTAATTATAGCAAAAGACACAAGGCCACAAATCCCCTCAAAATCCTCCACCAGCTTTGCACACACTCATCCCACCATCGTTGCTGCTTTCTGCAGCAGCTCTGGAGTCCCCTTTCCTGAGGGTCTTTGCATGGTGTGATCAAAAACATGGTGACTGCTGCCACCAAGCTCCATCCAGCAGAAAGGCAGCTCATAAACACAGGACGCCGTGTCCTCGTCCACCTTAGTCACCAGATCTGGCACCGTGTGACTTCTGGCTCCTCTCCAAGGTCAAAATGACCAGGAAAGGTCAACGTGTTGGGTCCATTCAGGTCATCGAGGCAGCCAGGACAGCGCAGCTAAAGACCCTCAGGAAAGAGGACTCCAGAGCTGCTGCAGAAAGCGGCAAGGATGGTGGGATGAGTGTGTGCAAAGCCGGGGAGGATTTTAAGAGGGATTCAAGGCAATGTGTCTTTACTGCAAAGCATTTATTTGAAATGTAAGCATTCACTGTATTTTGTGATCACAGTGCATATAACATGACCACTGTCACAGGCAAGCTCTGGAATTTCAGTAGCTTAATGAGTTCTAAGTCTGTGTCCTGCTTATACGGTCGTCCAGCGTGAGACGTCACTGGCCAGGAGGGAGCTCCCAGAGTCAGGAAAGGGTGACGGGAATTGGGGTGCAGGGCTGTGTGTCTCTACTGCACCTGCCCAGGGTTGCTGACTTCCTGGCTGCCGGGTCCCCAGCCCTGGAGCGGATTCCAGTATCCCCCATTGTCAGGAACAGCAGGCAGGCGGGGGTGGTGACGGTGCCGCCATGATGGACCAGTTTTCAAATGGCCCAAAAGTGGAGCATGACCCAATTCTTAAGGGACTCCAGGGAGGAAAGAGAACCCAGAACTAGGCAAGGTTTCCTCTCCCGGTGCAGCGGGGTCTGCGAGTCAGGTGGAAACCGGTTTCTCTTGAAATGAACACGATACAGGTGTGTCACTTGGGTGATTCCTCCACGGAACCTGGTTTAGTTTATGACCCAGCTTCCCTGCCACGTAAATCTCCTCAAAGGAAGTAAATATGTGCCCCACCCCGAAGCAGGGGTATTCGTAGGCACAGTGCTTGTTGTGGTAATATTCACAAGGGCCAAAAGGTGGACGCAATTCAGTGTCCATCCACGGATAGGTGCTGCCTGACTGTATCATGGAATTGTATTCAGTCAGGAGAAGACCGAGAGGAAAACGCTCCACACCGAGGAGGCTGGAAAGTGGCTTTATTGTGACGCCAGCGGGCCAGGGGGAAGCGAGTTTAAATCAGTACCCTGAGTCAGTTTAGAGTGCAGTTTAAATGCATTTTAGCAAGCAGGAAGTACAAGCCGATTGCAGGTTATTACGTGATTGGTTACATGAATGACATCATAGGTTGCCAGGTAAGCTTATTCTAAATATTTTTACTTATAAGGAATTGTTTATAACATTTTGGGAGGGAGAGGAAGGGGTCTGAGCTGAGTAGCTAAAGTTCAGTGTGTCCTTGAGCAGGCAGGTCTGCTCCGGGCCCAAAGTCCTTGAAGCAAGCTGGAAAACTCTCAACATATCCTTTTAGGGAGGAAAATACAGACATCGCAACTGGACTCAGTCAGGCTGACCTAGCGCGTTATCTAGAAACTGCAGCTGGACACAGTCAAGGCTAACTGAGTCTAATTGTATGACAGGCAGCATGGGCTTAGGCAGAAGCTATTAATTGATTTTTAATTTCTGCTATGAGATTTTTATAAGTTTGCTACTTGGTAACTTTGCTCTTACATTATGATTTAAATCTAGGATGTACCCCGAATTCTCATGTGGGTGGAAGGTGATGAATCACGGGGCGCTGTGCTCCTCAGTGGATCCATCATGGATGAGCTCCTGGCTGAGTGTGCTGTAGGAGGCGGGGCCTGGTGGGAGGAGGTCACTGGGGTGTGACCTGGAAGGGTGAGTTCTTGTCCCCGGCTCCTCCCTTCTCTCTCTGCTTCCCGGCCACCATGATGTGAGCATCTTTCCTCCCCTATGCCCGTCTGCCATGATGTTCCTGCCTTGGAACAGCCGACCATGGGCTGAACCCTCTGCAACCATGAGCCTAATCAAACCTGTCTTTCTTTAAGTAGTGGGTCTTGGGTGTTTTGTACCAACTACAAGGAAAGTAACTAAGACCATGGTATGGGAAAAAAGGATTGAATGAAGAGGGATGACTGAATCGATATGGCAAGTCTAAATATGCTGAAAACCATTAAATTGTACATTTTAAATGGGTGTAATTTATGGTATGCAAATTACATCTCCATGGAGTTGTTTAGAACCAGTGTCACTCTGGGGTCATTTGTATGTAGATTTAGGCTTGGTTGACATCTTACATGTCTACCTGTATTAGGAAATGTGGTGTTGGGGTATAGATGGAATTCCATACATAGAAAAGCCCCTTTCCTCTTATTACAATGTATAGAAAACTATGAGCTTTGGGTTTTAAGAATCTTTCTAAAATTGTATGTTTCATCTTAGTTTTTATTCATTATGAGTATTTCTTGTCTACACAAAATTGATGCATGTTGGGATGGTGGCCATGACCAGATCCTGCTTCACACTGTGCATGCGAACCACTGTTATGGTTCAGGTGGAGAATTGACCTTCAAAACTCTCATGCGCTCAGAGATGGGGCTTTCGGATGGTGGTTGGATCACGAGGGTGCTCTGCTCATTGCTGGATTGATCATCAAGTAGTCCATAGCTGAATGTACTGGTGGAGGTGCAGCCTGGATGGGAGAAACGAGTGCCCTGAACATGGAATTTAGGGCACATCTGATCTCTTAGACCTGGGAGGAGCTCGGAGAACTTCTGGTGCACTGTGATTTTGCCAAAGAGACGGGTGAGGTCCAGGAAGCAAAATTGGGTGCCCAGGATCCTCACGGGCTTGAAGATGGCCTCCTACTTGAGTTTTCTGACTGTGCACACTGGTATAAGTTGAAGGGCGAGAATATTTCCATCACTTATTGTTTGCTGCCATTGTACAGAAGCATAAAGGATCTCATGCCTATTACTTTTGAACTGATATCATGGTGCCCATGGGAGAATGCCAAGTGTGTTGTCACCATTTGGATTTGGAGTGTCTCCCTAAAGGATCATGGGTTGAAGCCTTGGTCCCTAACATAACAGTGTGCAGAGGTAGGGATTAAACTGGTGAGATTATGAGGGTTCTAACCTCATCAAAGGATTAATGCATTTATGGATACGCAGCTGACTGGTGTGTTAGAAATTGGGGACTAGTTGCAGGAAGTAGGTCACCGCGGGCATGGCTTTGAGATGTATGTATCTCGTTCTCTTTCTCTAGCTCTACTTCCTGGCCACCATGATATGAGCGTCTTTCCTCCTCCACATCCATCTGCCATGTTATTCCTGCCTCAGAACAGCTGACCATGGACTGAACCCTCTGCAACTGTGAGCCAAAATAAACCTCTTCTCTTCTAAGTTGCCATTCCCAAGTATTTTAATCACAGCGCTAATGATGATTAGTGATGTGCGTCACTAATCTAGCATTACTTGGCTCCCAATTGCCCCCCAGCACTGTTGAGAAGAGACCATTTGCCTTCTAGACTAACCTTCCCACCCCCATGCCCAACATTACCTATGCTGTGTGTGCCAATCTGTAAGTAAAATGAGGTTTGGCATTAATTACAGCAGAATGGTGGAAATCGTTCACACCTTTAGATTCTTGAAACTAGGTTTAGCCTGAGGGGAAAATGTACGTTCTTTTTTTTTCATAGAATCTTCTGGTCTGATGAGTCTAAGAGAACTGCTAATTTATTTTTCAAGAAGTGTTTTCATGGGGGAAAAATAAACTAATTAGCCATGTTTGAAAGATCATAAATTAGGTGGTACTTGCAATTATGATTATAAAGTGGCATTTAGAATATAGTCAGTGGACCGGTGGGATGGCTCAGTGGCATAAGCACCTGCCTGGCAAGCGCGAGGGCCCAAGTTCGACTCCCAGAACCCACATACGAAAAAAGGGCCGGTGATATCGCTCAGTGGCACGGGCGCCTGCTGGCACGCGAGGTCCTGAGGTCGACCCCCGGTACCCACCAAAAAAAAAAATATATAGTCAGAGTGACAGCTGAAGTTCATTACTAAAGGACCTTGTGCCCATCAGTTTAGTGTCTTTGTGACCGTTAAGATAACTTTGGGCCAGATGTGGTGGAGCACGCTTGTCATCCCAGCACTTGGGAGGCTGAGGCAGGAGGATTGCCATGAGTTCGAGGCCAGCTTAGGCTACATAGTGAGTTCAAGGCCAGCCTGCACTACATAGTGAGACTGTGCTGAGGAACTCGCGGCTGGGGGCGCAGGGGCGCAGGATGAGGTGAGGGGCGCACGGCAGGCACCACTGAGGTCCAGGGTGGGCCGAGGGCTGGGGGCACATGGTTGGGACGCGTGAAGAGCCATGGGATGTGTTCAAATCCAGGAGAGAATTTTGAGAGTTTTCATAGCAATGTGCTTTTTACTGTAGTAACATTGTTTGAAACTTGAAACACTCCCCGTGTTTTGTGATCAACCTTGTACTATAAGCCATTGACCATCGTAGATACCAGATTTACACCTGAAGCACAGTTGATTCAGGGCAGTTGCTTCTGTGTGTTTCCGCAGTGTGCGTCTCCCATGCGGGATGCACCAGCCTTGGGGGTGTTGGCTGTGTCATCTACAAGCAAGGGAGGTTTCCTCCCAACCACGCTCCATTCCCTCAATGGTAACCACATCTCCTTCCCTGTGATCAGCTCCTGACTGCCTTCCCCCCAGCCCTAAGCGAGAAGATATGGTCTCTTTTTGCTAAACATGGCCAGGATCGGGGTCAGGAGCTGGTGGGAGAAGCCATGAGCTAAATAATGAGCTGGATTCCTTCTGACAGTAGATCAGGGTTCCCGTGGTGCGTGTCATTGGAAATTCCTCAAGATTCTTTGGAGGAATGGCCACACTGGGGGTGGAGTCGGTCACTCAACATTCTCCTTAATCTCCTTCAAATCCTTTGTCCCCTGTCTGTCTTTCCTGGCTGCTGACAGGATGCAGGAAACACTACAAGACAGCGCATCAGTATCTGAAGGTGTGGCGGGAGCAGAATGCGACTCTCATCTACTCTCCGTGCTGCTGCCCTGAAGTCATGAATCAAGGAGGGACGCACTGACTGTCCCCTGAAGCAGGTCCTAAGCCCTACAAGGATGCTCCATCCTTGCCAAAGACAGGTCCCAGGCCCTGGCAGAGCCTGAGCAGGTCCTGAGGTCCTCCCAGGACACAGAAGAATCTGCCCACACAGTCTCACCCTGTCCCCAGGCTGCAACCTGAGACCAGACCCTCCATCGTGTCACACTTCTGCTGGCCCATCCCTCCTTCAGCCACCTAAGCTAGGACTTCCCACATCCCCTGCTTCTCTGTGAAGTCTCCGATATCACATCAAAATTTTATTTAATAGGTATGGTGGTGCATGCCTATAGACCCGGCACTCTGGGAGGCTGAGGCAGGAGGAACACAAGTTTAACTCCAGCCTGGGTAACTTAGTGACTTAGCCAGACCCTGTCCCAAAAATGAAATGAAACAAAACAAAAAAGTAAAGGCTGGAGATGTAGCTCAGTGCAAAGGTCCTGGGTTCAATCCCAGTTTCAATAATGTTTAATAAACTATGGGCCTGAATGACCCATTTTCTTTCATCCTATGGGCCCCAGTGACTAGCTATGGGTGAGAAGGATCTTTTTCTTTCTCCCTCCTGCCACTAGGGTTCACCACAGGCAGCACTTGGGGACGCGGATTTCTCCCGCGCTCTGTGCTTGGGGATGCTCCCCATGACGCCCCAGTAACTGCCCATGAGAGCAGTGTTTACTGCATCTCCTGATGGCATGGAGAGGCCACACACAGTGGCTGAGTCTCTATTCCAGGCTGCCAGAATCTCCTGAGCAGACGTTTCTCAGACGACCAGTTTCCCCATGAGTGCTGAGTGCTGCCCCACTGAGTGCTGCCTGACTCCATGAGAAATTTCTTTGTAGCTCTCCCCCAGCCCCTGGACTGCAGCACTGTTAAGAGCTTTGTGCTTCATGGAGTGAACCTCCCAGGGCGCCTCCACCCCTTGGCATGAGAGCAGCAAGCCATGGTCTTCAGACAGGACTCCTCCCGGCTCCTTTCACCAGAAAGCCCAAACCAGGAGGAGAAACCTGGAGTGTCCACCGTCCTCCAGGGAGGGGACCGGGGCTGGAGACCAGGTTAATAATTCGCCATGTGCATGTAATGAAGCCTCCATAAAAATCCCTAAAGTACAGTTTGGAATGGCTCCAGGTGGGTAAACAGACCCAGGTGTTTACAGCATGGTGGCCACAGCTCCATGGAGACAGCAGCCCCTGGGCTCTGGTCCCGTCTAAACTTTGCCCCGTGTACCTCTGTTTGAGTCCTTTCAAATATCCTTTGCCGTAACCGTCAGTAGCAAGCAAGCTGCGAGCCACTCAGGTCGGTTGTGCAACCTGAGGAAGGGATGACCACAATCTCTGGTTTTTAACTAAGTCAAATACGCAGTGTTGGCAGGTTAGGACCTTCTCGTGGCAAGCGTGCCTGACCCTTGAACTTGGGGGATGGGGGGTCACTCTGACTGCTGTCAGAATTTAATGGAAATCAGGACACCCAATAGAATCAATGACTGCTTTCAGAATGGGAATAAAACTCATATTTCCAGTTACAGAAGTGTCGAGTGTGTGCCTAGAAAAATAAACCTATAGGTTTTCCTATAGTGCTGGGGGCCGGAAGTGAAGTAACAAGCGTGTTGTGAGTGTGGAAAGAAAGAATTTTCCATCCACATAGATTAGCTTACTGCAGGTTTCTGTTCATCAGTGCATAGAAGCAGAGACCGGGAGTCACTGACATGCACAAGCTGGCCTGGTTCGCGCCGCTGGGCCTTGAGATTTCCTGTTAGACATAAACAATGCCCTGGAACTCCCACCCGAGACAAAGTCGATGTGACTGTGGTAAAGCGAAGAGCCCAAGCATCACCAGCTGGAAATTTGTAGAACTTTCTGGTTCATAGTGATGCTAATTGAACTTCCGGGGCATTGGAAGGTGGTAGGACTTCCTGGTTCCCACAGATGGTAGCTGTACTTCCTGGGTCATTGGCGGGTGTTAGGTGCTGGATCTCAAATGTCCCCCAAAAGCTCATGTGTTGAAAGCTGGGGCCACAGCTGATGGCACTATTGGGAGGAGATGGAAACTCTAGGAGGTAAGGCCTACTTGAAGGAAGTAGTTCATAGGCCTGAGAAGGGTATATATTTCCTCTCTCTCCCTCTCTCTCTCTCTAGTCCACCTCCTCCTTTCCTTTAGGGTTAGGGTTAGCTGTCATTAGGTGAGCAGCTCTCCTTTGTCATATCCTTCCGCCATGTTGTTTTGGCCTCACCGCAGGGCTAAAAGCAATGGAGCCAGTTGACCATGGACTAGAACTTCTGTACTACAAACCAAAGTAAATATTTAAGTTTCTTCCTCAGTATTTTGTCACAGACACAAAGAGTTGACTAGCAAAAGATTTAGCACATCCTGTTTTCAAGAGATGGCTGTTGTACTTCCTGGGTCATTAGAAAGTTGAGATCATTCTAATTCCTAGAGATGGTACTTGTACTACCTGGGTCACTGGAAGGTTGGAGCACATTTTGGTCCTTAGAGATGACTGTTCTACTTCCTGGGTCGTTGAAAGATTGAGCAGGCCCGGTTCAGAGAGATGGTACGTGTACTTCCTGGGTCACTGGAAGGTTGGAGGCATCTCGGTTAGAGATGACTGTTGTACTTCCTGGGTCATGGTAATTGTACTTCCTGTAGAGCTTCCTGGTTTGTGGGAGGGCTGCTGAACCTGGTAGCAATTTTGTGCACATTGGGAGGAAGCAGTACTTCTTGGTAAGGAGGGAGGGAGGACCACAGCTGTCCTCATTCACCTGGGTGCTTCCCCGCTTCCTGCTGATGGATCATGGAAGCACTCCTGGGCTTACACACGTTCATCCCAGTTGTACCACTTCTTATTGTCCTACGTATTCCCAACCTGGGGAGAGATTGAATTGCAAAATACAGTTCCTCGTGGAGGTGTATGGCTTTCACACCATTGTAGAATCGGAAAAAAATAATTAAATTCAAAAACTGCAAGTCCGGTCTATCATCACTTGGGGGTTCTCTGTTATCAGTGGCTCTTTGCTTATTCACAGATTCTACATCCCCTGGCACAATCATTTTAGAACATATTCGTCACCCTAAAAATAATCCTTCTATCCCTTGTTTATCCCCCACAATCCCACCATCTCCTCCTGCCAGGTAATCGTGACTCTATTCCTTTTAC
This sequence comes from Erethizon dorsatum, assembly GCA_028451465.1. Lineage (NCBI taxonomy): Eukaryota > Metazoa > Chordata > Mammalia > Rodentia > Erethizontidae > Erethizon > Erethizon dorsatum. The sequence continues at coordinate 1,750,405 of CM051843.1, forward strand.
CCATGGGTTTGTCTAGTATGGATGTTTCAAATAAATGACCTTGTACAATATGTGGTCTTTGTGTCTGGTTTCTTTTACTGGGCATAACTTCTTTCCAATTTATTGCTGTTGTACCACGTATCAAATTTCATTCTTTTTCAGGACTGAGTGATAGTCCATTGTATGGCTGGACCACATTTTGTTTGTCTGTGCATCCTTTGATGGGTATCAAATGGTTTCCAGCATTTGATTGTGATGAATAGTGTAACTATGAACATTCGTACATGCACAGTTGTTTGAATACCTGTGTTCAATGATTTAGGGACGTGTAGCTAAAACAAGATCTTCCTGTCCCAGCCTCCCAAACTGCTGAGGTTCCAGCCATGCACCACCACAGCTGGTTGACTGTCTTTTCTGCTACAGCCATCTCGGTGTGTACGATGGAATTATTGTGGCCGAAGGTGTTTTAGATTGGGCTGGGGATGTAGTTCAGTGGTAGAGGCCTGGCCTAGCACGCATGAGGCCCTGGGTTTTATCCCTAGGGCCACAAACAAGGAAAGAAAAGAAAGCAATATCAAAATAAAAGTATAAGTATATGTGTGTAGATATACGGTTGTTTTGTGCATTTTTATTCTCTGGCAAGGAAACTGTAGATAAATAAATATATTTTTCATAGCAAATGTTTCCCACTTCTTTATTTATAGCCTTTCCATAGTTGGTGTTAATTGCTTATCTGTTTCATTCCTGTTTTTTTTTTTTCAATATAGATTTTAAGAAGAATTCTCCTTTGTCCCCCGCAAAATCCACATTTCTTAGCATAGAGAAAGGGCTCAAAAATAGTAAGCAGAGGGTGGGTGTGATGGTGCACACCTGTCATCCCAGCACTGGGGAGGCTGAGGCAGGAGGATCACCATGAGTTCAAGACCAGCCTGGGCAGTGCAGTGAGTTCAAAGCCAGCCCAGACTACATAGGGAGACTCTGTCTCAGAAAACCAAAAACCACACCAAATCAAAACAAAAAGTAAGTGGAATGGAATAACAAATGCATGTTCTGATTTACAATATGAACAGTGGTTTCATATTTCACAGATGTGGACGTAAGAATTAATTTATTCTACATGTGATGCTTATACGTATGTATTTACACACACATTTGGTACTGAGGATTGAATGCAGGGTCTTTGCACTGAGCTATATACCAAACTCTTTTTAACATTTTTTATTTGTTTAGAGACAGAGCATTGCTAAGTCACTAAGATGCCAGGCTGGCCTTGAACTTTTGATCCTCCCATCTGAGCCCCCAAGAGTGCTGGGATGACAGGCGTGCACCATCACAGCCACCCTCTCCTTACCATTTTTGAGCCCTTTCTCTATGCTAGATAGATGCCCAGCCCGTATACATCTCTAAAAAGCGTAGACGTAAGATACTTTCTCCAGAATCAGGCTCGAGGGAGGTACTTGAAGATATCTGATTCCTAATTAGTTGCATAAAACAAAAGCGTCCCGTGTTCCCAGCTCGGGGTATTGAGTATTTCAGCTTTGAACATTTCATGAGTCAGTTTCCTGAACAGATGTGAGAATTTTTTGCAGGAGGAACATAAAGAGGGGTTTCTCCGCTGGGTTTCTCATACATATTTTCTCAGGGGATAGGTGGAAATTTTCTCTTTTCTATTAAAAATATAAAGGAAACCCTTGACTCCTGATTAGCCCCCAAAATATGGTGGATGTTTCCCTTATGTTAAAAATTCACACTTGAAGAGGCACCGAGCGGAGACGGTGCAGGGCTGAGCTTCCCCATCTGCCTATGGGTTGGGATTGATTTCCAAATTATTAAAGCAATGTATTTTCTAGGAGCTAACGCCCGCATCCAGGTTGACTTCAGGGTAGGTGAGGACTTCGCCGGGCTTGATCTTCTCTCCCAAGGAAGAAGGTCGTGAAACCCAGGGTCTCTCTGTGGGTGGCTTTGAGACAGACCCCAGCCCGTCCTTCCTCTGCAACAGCTGCCAGCTGGGTTTTCTTCCTGTCCCCTTCAACGATGAAAGGGCGGTGAGAATTTCTCATTGAAAAAGATGCCCAGTTAAATGATGTAAAAATCCACAGCTAAGCCAGCTGGGTGAGTACGCCTTACTTTCTGGTCATTTTGTTCTTTAAGGCAGCGTCCAGTGACAGCTAATGATAGACGGTAGATTGGTAGGATAATTGATAAACGGACGGGCAGGTATCCTGATGATTGATAGATAGATAGACAGAGAGAGAGAGAGAGAGAGAGATGATAGATAGGTGATGGATTGATTGGCAGGTTGCTCGGCAGATGATAGATATATAAATAATAAACAGATAATGGTGGCTGACCAATAATGCCAGATGATACATAAATGATAGATTGGTAGATAATAATAGATGATAGAGAGATGAACGCATGATAGACAATAGACCGCTAAATTGATAGATTGTAGATATACCAGTGATAGATAATGAGAGATGATAGAGCAATAGATAAATAAAAACTGATGAGTGCAGCTCCTAAGCTCAATATCCTTCCGAAAGCCCCACTTCTGAACACGTGAGAGTTTTGGGGACATTTCACACCCACCACACAACCGGGAGAAATGTGCCAGCCGGTAAGGGCAACAGGGAGGGTGAGTGTAACTACAATTTTGCAGCCCGGGTGGATGTAAAATTACATTTCTGGAGCTCACAGGCGTGCAGTTAATACTCATGCCTTGGCTGCTACATAGTTAGGTCGGATTTGCTGCCTCAGTTTGCCTGGTTGCTCTTTGTACAAAATGAACATACAGAAATGGCCCCTTGGGCTTCGGCAAATTTAAAAACATTTCTACTAGCGCATGTTTGCAGTATGTAATGAGCACATATCTTGTGGGGAGTTGGTGCATGTATGTAGCACATGCGAATTCCTTTCTTATCGCCCTTTCCTTCCCTCCCTCCTTCCTGCCTCCATCTCTTGGTCCCCTTCCCATTCATTAAAGATCTATCATCCTGTTTCCTATTATCTATCTTTTGTTTTGGTCTTTATTTATATTTTAGGCTTCTCTTCCCAGTATAAGACAAACTGTGTGATATTTTAGCTCGTACATCTGATTTGTTGCACTTAACATTATGGCCTCAAGGTGCATGCATTTTGCTATAAATGACTCAAGCTTATCCTTCTTCGTGGCAGAATAGTATTCCACTGTGTGTAAACACCACATTTTCTTTATCCATTCATCTGTTGATGGGCATTCAGGCTGCTTCCAAGATTTAGCTATTGTGAATTTTGCTGCTATAAACATGGGTGTACATGGATAACTCTAATATGATGTCTAACATTTTTGGGAAGATGCCTGGAAGGGGAACAGTTGGATCCAATAGAATTTCTAGTTTCAGTTTTTTGAGGAATCTTCACACAGATTTCCATAGTGTTTGTACTGGTTTACATCCCACCAACCGCGTAGCCGGGCTCCTTTTCCCCACGGCCTCTCCAGCATTTGCCATTACTTCATTTTGTGACGACGGCCATTCTTTCTGGGGCAATCCGGAAATCTCAGGGACTTCCTACCCATAAACCATGCCTCTGCTTGAATTTTGGGTTCAGTTCCAAGAGAACAAAAATAGCTCCTTCCTTTAAGATTCAAAGGCAATAATTCCTTCTCTGCTCTTGTGTGTTCTTGTCGGGAAACGTTGAACTTGCTCACTGGAAAACATCTGAAAAGACTTGCCCATTCCTGGCAGGAAACATAAAACAGGCTTTTCTTATAAAGCGGGGTGCTGTGATGCGTGCCTGTCATCTCAGCTATTGAGGAGGCTGAGGCAGGATGATCAAGAGATAATTGAGGCTGGGCTGGGCACCTTTGTGAGACTCTGAGAAAAAAATGCAAAAGGGCTGGGGTGTAGCTCAGTGGTAGAGCGTTTGGTGACCATGCAAAATGCCCTGGGTTTGATCCCCAGCCCTGCGGGAGGGAAGGGAGGAGGGGAGGAAGAGGGGCTCAGGTCTCGCCGCTCTCCTCAGCTGCTCTGAAGCACTTTTCAGAGCCACCAGTCATGCAGCTGTAGTTAAGTCTGGAGTCCACAGTTTTTCAGGGAGCTTTTGTGCATCCAATCTTATTGCTGTGTTTTGGGGGGCGTCAGAGATCCCAGGTCGCAGGAAGATGACATGCGGGGATTCAAAGGATAGCAAGAGAAAGTCTGGGCAATGTCACAGTGGAGGAGACGGCTGACTGAGAAAAAGCAAAGTACGGATGCCACTCATGGCTTTCGTCACTTGGGGGTAAGTTAGACCCCCACAGGTCCCAAAATATCGTGTCTTAGCTGTGGCCTCCAGAAAAGGACACAGGGTGAGAAATCAGCACAGTACTGTAACAAAAGCCCACAAACTGGGTGACTTAAACAACAGGGATTTACTCTCTCACAATTCTAGAACCCAGGAGGCTGAGACCAAGGTGTCCCAGGGCTGTGCTCCCTCCACAAGCTCCAGGGAGACCCTCCTGCCTCTGCCACCTCCTGGGGCTCCAGGTGGCCCTGGGTTGTGGCCGCATTGCTCCAGTGCATAAAGAGAGTTGCGCAAAGAATGATTGCCCCGATCCTAGAAAAGACAGAAGTCTGACGTGAATCCCATTCAATCGTGATGTCCCAGGGAACTGTTCTCGAGTGACCCAGCCTACTGGTCCAACCATGCAGGGGCCCATTTTCATGGCCAGTTGCTCCTGAAAGTGGACTGGGGGCTCTGAGACCAGGACGGTGTTCACGAGAGGCCACATCGCCCTGTAACAAACCAGGAGTACCCTGAGGTCTCCCCACCTCAGAAGCCCTGACCTTTCAGAGGAGAGTGAGTAATTCACATAACCATGAAGAAGGAAGGAGGATTAGAGGGCAGGGCTGAATTCTGGGTTCCAGGGCAGGGCAGGGCAGGGCTCTGTCTCTTCAATGATTCATGCAAAATGCAATTGAGTTTGCAACGCTTGCCTGAACTTAATCCTGGTGACTTCTGGCTCTGTTTCTTTGGAATCATCCGAGGAGCACTGAAAAATTTGAGAGTGAGGGGTGAGACTCTCTCTTCCTTTCAGTCTGATGTATTTGGTCTCAGGTGCCAGTTGTCTCCAAAGAACCATGTGTGGGATAGGTAAAAGTTGGGAATGAAATTGATGGTAGTCAGGCGTGGTACGGCATGCTTGTGGTTCTACAGATATAGGAGGATGAGGCAAGAGAAATGCAAGTTCAAGGCCACCTGAACAACTTGGCAAAACCCTTTATCAAAATAAAAAATAAATAGGGCTGGGGATGTAGCTCAGTGTGAAGGTACAGGTTTAACCCCCTGTACTACGAAAATAAGCAAACAAATAAAAAAATCTGTGATTATAACCAGCACCCTAAACTGACTGGTATTTGAACTTCATTTCACCCAGCACAGTAATAATTAAATATTGGCTGAGGGTGGGATATAAAAATTTTTTTTTATTATTAAACACATAGCTTATGGCATCTGAATTAGTCAAGTTTTCATTCCTGGGACAAACTACCTGACATACACAATGTAAAGGAGGAAAGGTTTATTTTGGCATATGGTTTCAGAGGGTTCAGTCCATGGTCAGCTGCTCCAAGGCAGGAACATCATAGCGGATGGGCATGGAGGAGGAAAGATGCTCACATCATGGCGGCTGGGAAGCAGAAAGAGAAGGGAGGAGCCGGGGACAAGAACTCCCCCTTCCAGGTCACACCCCAGTGACCACCTCCCACCAGACCCCACCTCCTACAGCACATTCAGCCAGGAGCTCATCCATGATGGATCCACTGAAGAGCACAGCGCCCCGTGATCCATCACCTTCCAGAGCCCCATCTCTGGACACAGGAGACTTTGGGGACACTTTAGAGCTAAAGCAGGACAGCATCCATGTTCTTATAGCTCACAGACCCTAAACAGACAATACCCTTTGAAATGCAGAGCCTCATTCCCGAGCGGTCACATGAAGGCTGAATTGAAGTTGGGTGTACCTGAACCTCCTGTTGCTGCTATAGCAAGTCGCTAAGGCCAAAAACAACAGAAATTTGTTATCTTTCACTTCTGACCTCCAGAAACAGAGATCCCTAGGTTCAGGTCAAGGTGTTGGCAGGACCAAGCCCCCCCAGAACCTCTAAAGGGGGACGTTCATTCCTTGACTTTATCAGGGTCTGGAAGCCGCCGGCAGTCCTTGGCTTGTAGCTCCTTACTACATCTTCAAACTGCCAGACTCCAAACTCTGAGCCCACCTTTACCTTTCCTTTCCCTGTGGCCCAAACTCCCTTAATCCCCCATTCTAAAAATGGTAATGGGGGCCGGTGAGATGGCTCAGTGGTTTAAGCGCCTGCCTTGCAAGCGCGAGGGCCCGAGTTCGACTCCCGGATCCCACATACAAAAAAGGGGCCGGTGATATCGCTCAGCGGCACGGGCGCCTGCTGGCGCGCGAGGTCCTGAGGTCGACCCCCCGGTACCCACAAAAAATAAATAAATAAATAAAAATAAAAATAAAAATGGTAATGGTTCCATAGTAGGCACGTGGATAATCCAAGCTCAGTTCTCCGTCGCACAGTTCTCCGGCCCTACATTACTCCCAGTGGAAAAGTCCTCTTCTCCATACAAGGTGACATATTTCCAGGTCCCAAGGATTAGGATATAGGCATCTTTGGGGACCATTTTTCAGCCTGCTGCACTGAGTTTAACCTTTGTTGGGGTCTGAAAGTCTGACGAGGACAGGTGAGTTCCACCTGGAGGGGCCGAGTCTGTACAAAGCCACTTGCTCAAGAATTGATAATTTCTGAGGTTAGGGGAAGTAATGGGGATCATCCAGGCTCCCCCACTCCCCGCTGTGAAGGTCACGGATTTGAGTAGAAGCACTGAGAGGCTGCAAGCAGAAGAGGGCGCCACCTGCACAGAAAGAGAAAGCTGCACTTGGATATGTGCAAAATCATTTCTAAGAGACTAACAAAATGGCGAAGTGTAAAATCCTCAAGGGGCTGGAGCCCCGTGATATGATTGGTTTCCCTTCAGAAGCAAATTCCAATCTTTGAGATAAGGTTTAGATCTAGAGAGTCCCTCCGAAACCTCAAGCATTCAGAGGTGGTGCTTTTGGAAGGTGATGGATCACGGGGCGCTGTGCTCCTCAGGGGATCCATCATGGATGAGTTCCTGGCTGAATGTGCTGTAGGAGATGGGGCCTGGTTGGTGGTCAGTGGGGTGTGACCTGGAAGGGTGAGTTCTTGTCCCCGCTCCTCCCTTCTCTCTCTGCTTCCCGGCCACCATGATGTGAGCGTCTTTCCTCCCCCACGCCCATCCACCATGATGTTCCTGCCTTGGAGCAGCTGACCATGGACTGAGCCCTCGGAAACCATGAGCCAAAATAAACCTCTCCTGCTCTAAGTTGTGAGCGTCAGGTATTTCAACTTAGCAATTGGAAAGTAACATTTATTAATTTTTCTCTACCACTGTATTTTTGAGTTTAGGGTGATCACAGACCATACTGTTTTATAATGGGAAAATGAACTTTGCACGTGATTTCTCAATGGAATGGTGTTAGCAGTGGGTATGTGAGAAGAAACAGCCTGTTGGACCCAGGATCAGAGAGATGCAGAGCTGGGGGTTTGAACCAATGTGGCAATGAGGGTAATGAGTCTGAGAATCCAGGATAGCTTCTGGGGACAGTCTGTAGGGCACTTTCAAGCTTGGGAGATATATCGGTCCAGTTTCCTTTATGGTAATGAGATAGCAGAGGATGGGTGAGATATAAAGCGGAGAGGTTTATTTATTTCAGCCTCACAATTTTGGAGGCTGAAAGTCTACACAGCATGGATAGATGGGTTAAAGGTGGATGGAGAGAAGGGTGGTTGTGTGGATGGATGGACAGATGGATGGATGGATGGAAGAATACATGGAGCGGTGGGTGGGTAGACTGAGTAGTTGGGTGGAGGGATGGATGAATGGATGGATGGATCCATGGAGGTTGGGTGGATGGATGGGTGGAGGGAAGAATAAATGGAAGGATGGATGGATGGGTGGGTAGATGGGTAGTTGAGTGGAGAGATATTTGGATGGATGAAAGATTACTTGGGTGGTTAGGTAAATGAATGGAGGGTGGATGGGTGGGTGGATGGACAGATATATAAATACTAAACAGATAATGGTAGTTGACCAATAATGACACTAGAACCGAGAGAGTGACTGGGGCTCCATGAAAATGAAGTTAATCTTATCTGAGAGCAATGCTGTCACTGTCCCAAATAACGTTCTAAGAGGCCCCACCTCTCGTGTGCACTCCCACCATGATGCCATTGGCCAAGAGATGATGCAGCCCAAATGGAGGACTGAACTCCAGCACTTGAACTTTTAGGGCAGAACCCATACCCAAGTCTAAGCAGAGATGGTGACCCCAGTCTTTTCACCTTCTTCCCACCCCACACCACAATCCCTCTTTCTCTATTCAGGCCCACAGGTGTCTCAGTTCCATTATCCACAGGCCCTTTGCGTGTGCTCCTCTTGCTAATTAAAACCTCCTTAGCCTCCTTATTCCTTCACTGATGCTTCTGCATGCTGTAGTCATCAACTCAGCTGTTAGTTATCCCACACAGGACTTCCTGAATGCCCATCAGGATCCCTAAAAGGCCTCTAGGTGGATGGATAAATAAATGCATGAATGGATGGGTGGATGGATGAGTAAATAAGTGCACTGGTGAATTGGTAGGTAGTTAGATGGATGAATGGGCAGATAGATAGATGTTTGAAGGGATGGATGGGTGGATGGATGGATGGACGGATGGATGGATGGAAGAATGAGTGGATGAATAGATGGGTGAATTGATGGATGGGTGGATACATGGGTTGATGGGTGGATAGATGGATGGATAGGTGGGTGAGTAGATGGATGGGTGGATGGATGAGTGATACATGGGTGGATGGATGGATGGGTGGATGGATGGGCCGGTGGATGGGTGGATGGATGGATGGATGGTGAATAGGTCCATAGATGGGTACATGGATGGATGGTTGGGTGGTTTGATGGGTAGATGGATGAATGCATGAAGTGTGAATCAATGATTGATGATTGCTGGGTACATGGATGGGCAGATGGGTGAATGATAAATGAAAATTGATCAATGGCTGATGATGGATAGATGGATGGATCAATAGATGGATGATGGGTGAATATTGTATAGATGGGTAGATGATGGATTTTGTGTTGCTGAATGGATGAGTACATGAATGGATGGGTGGCTGAATGAGTGGGTGGACAGATGGACAAATGGGTGGATGGATGAAGGGAAAGGTTTTTGATTTAATGGATGAGTGAATGAACGGGTGGTTGAATGATGGGTAATAGATGGTGGCTGAATAAATGGATTGGTCCATGGATGGATGGGTGCTTGGATGGGTAGGTGGATGGATGGACAAATAGATGGATGAATGATGGATGAGTCAATGGATATGTGTTTGGTTTAATGGATATGTATTTAGATTTAATTAGTGACCAAAATCGATTTAATTAAGACAAATGGATAAATGGTTGGATGGATTGTGGATGGCTAGATAGACAGGTACACGGATGGATAGCTGGGTGGTTTGATGGGTGGTAAATGGATGAACGGATAGAGGCATGGATGGAGTGGATGGGCGAACCAAAGTATGGGTGAATCAGTGGATATGTGGGTGGGTGAGTCAATGGATATGTGGGTGGGTGAATCAATGGTTATGTGGGTGGGTGAGTCAATGGATATGTGTTTGGCCCAATGGGTGAATGGATGGGTAGTTGGGTGCATGGATGGATGGAGAGAAGGACATGAAAGCCAGGATTCCCTTGTGAGATCAGCAGCAACAATTAAATACCCACCTCATCTTTAACTTGGGTCCAAGTGGGACTTTCCTCTCTGTCTTTTGGTGCTGAGAAAGGAACAAACACAGGGGCAGAATCCTACTCAGCCTCGTGGGTCCCTTCACTCTGTCCCTGTCCTCGTGGCCAAGCCATCGTCTCTGCTGGCAGTGGCGCCTCCCGCCCTGGGATTCCCAGACGCTAAGTAGGTGCTGTCTCGTGAGTGGGAGGTCAGTGTGGCACCGCCAGGCATTTTTCCTAAAGTCTTTCAAATTCTTGGTCTTTTACATCCTGTCTGCAAACACAGCGACGCTCTCCCTCCTCTTCACTGAATTCTTATTCGCTTGCACTTGCACTGCCTCTTTCTTCGGGGCAGCTCACGAGATGGCCAGGGACATTGTCTCCTGCCGTGACATGAAGCTGCAGCGTGACAGGTGTCTCTTAGAAGCCCGAAATTTGGCATTTGGATGTCCTAACTGGGAAATTTTTGCAGGGGACCCAAGGGGAGCTTGTGTTGGTGGCCGATGACAAGAGGCGCTGAAGATGCAGGGGAAGGGGACGCCATTTTCCTTCCCACAGCGTCTAAGCTTTCATTCTTTGGTCCCTTTGGAGCTGGCTGGCCCCAGGTGGGCCGTGGGGGGTATTGTCACCTTGCTGGTCCTCGGACCTCCACCTTACCGTGCACTGACACAGAGCAGACCCTGGACAGGAGACGGGGGTTTTGGGGTCAGATGTGTGTTGTGGTAGCCATGGTGGGGATTAACGTGATGCAGATTAATAATGAGCGCACAGCGCTAGGGTGGAGTGTCGCTAAGCATGCACAGTGCCCTGGGTTCCATCCCAAGGACCACGGGAAGGAGGGAAGGAAGGAAGGAAGGGTGCTTTGTTCGACAGCTCCGTCCTCGGCCCCAGAATAATCCATAGGTTCTCGGTGTCTGCTCTTCCCTAAGGACACAGCTGGGGCACGGATCATCTCCCACGCCTCCTCCACAAATGGCAATCGTCCCACATCTTCACCTCCGACCCACCCGAGGCCAGGTTCTAGAGCAGCTCAAAGTCAGGAGAAGCCCGGCTGCAAGTCAAAGGACACTGCTGTCCTCTCGGCCCGGCTCCAAGTCCCAGCGACTGGTGCCCCGGCCAGCACCAGGGAAGAGGGATGGGGGCATGGAGGCTTTTTCTTCCTGGGGCTGATTCTACAACAACAATAACAACAGCACACCAATATGCACACACACACACTCACTCAAAGGATGAGTTGTGATCAAAACATGGTGAGTGTTTAAATTTTAAAATATGCATTTCAGTAAAAGACACGTTGCCATGAATCCCCTCAAAATCCTGCCCAGCTTTGCACACACTCAACCCACCATCTTTGCCGCTTTCTGCAGCAGCTCTGGAGTCCTCTTTCCTGAGGGTCTTTACCAGGTGTGATCAAAAACACAGTGACTGCTGCTGCCGAGCTCCAACCAGCAGAAAGGCAGCTCGTAAACACACGACGCTGTGTCCTTGTCCACCTTAGTCACTGGATCTGGCACTGTGTAACTTCTGGCTCCTCCCCAAGGTCAAAATGACCAGGAAAGGTCAACCTGTTGGGTCCATTCAGGACATCGAGGCAGCCAGGACAGCGCAGCTAAAGACCCTCAGGAAAGAGGACTCCAGAGCTGCTGCAGAAAGCGGCCAGGACAGTGGGATGAGTGTGTGCAAAGCCGGGGAGGACTTTGAGGGGCTTCGTGGCCATGTGTCTTTACTACGATAACTTTTGTGATTGTAAACATTTACTCTATTTTCGGATCACATCTTATATACAGGCGAGTGGTTTAACCAGCAGTTTCATCTTAAGCATGTCTGATCTTGGTCCAGTATTTCAATGGTAGTTTGGGAGAACAAGGCTCATAATGTCTTGTCATTTTCTGTTCCATTATAAGGTTGCATGTGTGTGTGTGTGTGTGTGTGTGTGTGTGTGCTAACCATGCTCACCACTAAGCTACACCCCTGATATTCTAGCTGGTTTTTCTACTTGGAAGTTTATGTGATGGAATTTGCCAGTCAGATTGATTATTTTTCTTTGTATGCTTTGCTGTACTTTGGGTTGCACCCACCCAGGGGCTTCAGACTGCCCTACATCCCTCATCCTTCTAAAATATGTTTTAGATTTTGAGACAGCGTCTTGCTAAGTTGCTCAGCATGGTCTCCAACTTATGACCCTCCTGCCTCAGCCTCCCAGAGTGCTGGAATGACAGGCGTGCACCACCATGCCTGGAACTCTTGGCTGCAGAATTGGCTTTAAACACCAGATCGATTTGTGAGTGCCAAGGAGTGTACAACAGCGGGGACGTCTGTTGCCTTGGTGGGGTTGGGTGTAAATTAGATCAGATGCACGGGAAAAATTTCACTTCCTTCCTATATTCACCTGGGACAGCAGGGAGAGGGAGATGTCGTGTTGTTTGCTTAATGTGCAATTTCCGTGGCCGTCTTGGCCGGATGCCAGGGCGGACGCTGCAGCCTGAATGTAGGAGATGGCGGGAATAAGTTAAAATGCCCTTGCTTCATGCACAGCTGTTTTGCCCTGCAGGCAATGTGCAGAAGACGACCTCAAAGGGTGTCCTCGGATGGACCACTGCTGAGATGCCACCCGGCCACGCAGGTGTCCTGCCTTCCACAGAACAGCAAGTCCTTTGGGGCACAAGGGCCGTGCCCCCCGTGACCGGGAGCACGCGCAGTCCCGGGCGAGGACCGCGCTCCTGCAGCCGCTCTGCCCACACACGGCCGGCTCGCCGTGAGTGCCGCTGTTGCCACTTTCCTCCTGAATCAGCCGCAAAGCGCCGGAAAGAAACTGGAATGAACAGATATTTTTTGCAAAAAACAAAATTGTACAGATTTAAATTGTATAACCTGATGGTTTCGTGTGCTTATCTTGCTCTATTTAGCTAGGTAGCTGTCGCCTGGCTATATATCCGTCACCTGCGTCCTACGACCTGGCTACTGTTGTCATCTATCCTGTGTAGTCCATCGGCCGTCTATCCATCTATCCATCCATCATCCATCCGTCTGTCCTCTATCTCTCCTCCCTATCTATCCTTCCTATTTATCTCTCTATCCCTTCATCTATCTGTCATCCATCCATGCATCCATTATCTCTTTGTATTTATCCATCCATCCATCCATCCATCCATCTGTCCCTTATCTATCCTTCCTATCTATCAGCTATCCACTCATCCATTCTGTCTGTCTGTCTGTCTATCGTCTACCTATCCTTCCTATCTGTCCATCCATCTATTTATCTATCGTGAACTGATTATTATTGTGAAGCAAGTGAACAGGCCCACAATATCCTATACTTACTTTTCTCTGAGTGTCGGTGTGTGTGTGTGTGTTTGGTGTGCGAGTATTGATTTCTGTGCTGCTGTGTGTTGGTGTGTATTGGTGTGCATATTGATATAGTTGTTGGTGCATGTGTGTTGGTGTGTTGGTGTGCGTATTGCTGTGTGAGGTTGGTGTGTGTTTGGGGTGTGTTGGTGTATCTGTTGGTGTGCGTGCTACTGTGTGAGGTTGGTGTGTGTTTGCGGTGTGTTGGTGTGTCTGTTGGTGAGTGTATTGCTGTGTGAGGTTGGTGTGTGTTTGCAGTATGTTGGTGTGTCTGTTGGTGTGTGTATTGCTGTGTGAGGTTGGTGTGTTTGCCGTGTGTTGGTGTGTCTGTTGGTGTGCATATTGCTGTGTGAGGTTGGTGTGTGTTTGCCGTGTGTTGTTGTGTCTGTTGATGAGTGTATTGCTGTGTGAGGTTGGTGTGTGTTTGCCATGTGTTGTTGTGTCTGTTGATGAGTGTATTGCTGTGTGAGGTTGGTGTGTGTTTGCCATGTGTTGTTGTGTCTGTTGATGAGTGTATTGCTGTGTGAGGTTGGCGTGTGTTTGCGGTGTGTTGGTGTGTCTGTTGGTGAGTGTATTGCTGTGTGAGGTTGGTGTGTGTTTGCGGTGTGTTGGTGTGTCTGTTGGTGTGTGTATTGCTGTGTGGTTGGTGTGTGTTTGCCATGTGTTGGTGTGTCTGTTGGTGTGCATATTGCTGTGTGAGGTTGGTGTGTGTTTGCGGTGTGTTGGTGTGTCTGTTGGTGAGTGTATTGCTGTGTGAGGTTGGTGTGTGTTTGCGGTGTGTTGGTGTGTCTGTTGGTGAGTGTATTGCTGTGTGAGGTTGGTGTGTGTTTGCGGTGTGTTGGTGTGTCTGTTGGTGTGTGTATTGCTGTGTATGGTTGGTGTGTGTTTGCCATGTGTTGGTGTGTCTGTTGGTGTGTGTATTGCTGTGTGAGGTTGGTGTGTGTTTGCGGTGTGTTGGTGTGTCTGTTGGTGAGTGTATCGCTGTGTGTGGTTGGTGTGTGTTTGCCGTGTGTTGCTGTGTCTGTTCATGTGTGTATTGCTGTGTGAAGCTGGCGTGTGAGGCTGGTGTGTGTTTGTGGTATGTTGGTGTGTCTGTTGGTGTGTGTATTGCTGTGTGAGTTTGGCATGTGTTTGCGGTGTGTTGGTGTGTCTGTTGGTGTGCGTATTGCTGTGTGAGGTTGGCGTGTGTTTGCCATGTGTTGGTTTGTCTGTTGGTGTGTGTATTGCTGTGTGAGGTTGGTGTGTTTGCCGTGTGTTGGTGTGTCTGTTGGTGTGCGTATTGCTGTGTGAGGTTGGTGTGTGTTTGCGGTGTGTTGCTGTGTCTGTTGGTGAGTGTATTCCTGTGTGAGGTTGGTGTGTGAGGTTGGTGTGTGTTTGCCGTGTGTTGTTGTGTCTGTTGATGAGTGTATTGCTGTGTGAGGTTGGTGTGTGTTTGCGGTGTGTTGATGTGTCTGTTGGTGTGTGTATTGCTGTGTGAGGTTGGTGTGTGAGGTTGGTGTGTGTTTGCGGTGTATTGGTGTGTCTGTTGGTGAGTGTATTGCTGTGTGAGGTTGGTGTGTGAGGTTGGTGTGTGTTTGCCGTGTGTTGGTGTGTCTGTTGGTGTGTGTATTGCTGTGTGAGGTTGGTGTGTGTTTGTGGTGTGTTGATGTGTCTGTTGGTGAGTGTATTGCTGTGTGAGGTTGGTGTGTGAGGTTGGTGTGTGTTTGCAGTGTGTTGGCGTGTCTGTTGGTGTGTGTATTGCTGTGTGAGTTTGGTGTGTGAGGTTGGTGTGTGTTTGTGGTGTGTTGGTGTGTCTGTTGGTGAGTGTATTGCTGTGTGAGGTTGGTGTGTGAGGTTGGCGTGTGTTTGCGGTGTGTTGGTGTGTCTGTTGGTGAGTGTATTGCTGTGTGAGGTTGGTGTGTGTTTGCGATATGTTGGCATGTCTGTTGGTGTGTGTATTGCTGTGTGAGGTTGGTGTGTGTTTGCGGTGTGTTGGTGTGTCTGTTGATGAGTGTATTGCTGTGTGAGGTTGGTGTGTGTTTGCGGTGTGTTGGTGTGTCTGTTGATGAGTGTATTGCTGTGTGAGGTTGGTGTGTGTTTGCGGTGTGTTGGCGTGTCTGTTGGTGAGTGTATTGCTATGTGAGGTTGGTGTGTGTTTGCGGTGTGTTGGCATATCTCTTGGTGTGTATATCGCTGTGTGAGGTTGGTGTGTGTAGGTGTGTATTGCCATGTGTGTTGGCGTGTGTGTGTCTGGTAAAAGCTCCTGACATCTCCCCCAGTAGACTCCCCGAACACAGTGCAGTGGTACCAGCCAAGCCCCACCCTTGCCCTGACGTCTCCCTTCTCATGCATCTCCCCTCCCTGAACCTCATGCCTTTTCATTAACGTCCTCCCATTTCCTCCTCCCCTCCTCCCATGTCTACCATTTTACGCTCTATTCTAACATATTGAATTTTTAAAAATATTTTAGATTCCACCAATGAGTGGGACCACAGAGTATTTATCTTTTGTGGCTGGGTTGTTTTACTTAACATAACATCCTCCAGGGCTACCCATGTGGCAACAAATGGCCAGATTTTATTTCTTTTTCTTGGCTGAATACTATTCCATAGTGTATATGTGCATATCACATTTTCTCCAACCATTCACGCTTAGGCTAATTCCATGTGTTGTCTGCTGTGAACAATATTACAATCACTAATTTATCATATGCAACATTCTATGAAACAGTGTTGCAATTCATTCATTTGTGAAATCTAAAAAAAAATTAGGCCAACCAATGAGGAAGGAGAATGATGCAACAATTTACTCTCTGTTTCTATGAATTCCCAAGATCTTGCGTGGGTGGGGAAGTGTTAGCGAAAGGATACAAAGCTTCAGTTGCACCAGATAATTGACTTCAAGAGATCTTCTGTGCAACGTGTGACAATAGATAAAAATAATATGATCCATGCACACCCATGTTTATAGCAGCACAATTCATGATTGCTGAATGCTGGAAGTAGCCTGTATGTCCATCAACAGATGAATGGATGGATAGATGGGCGGGCAAATAATGGATGGATGGATAGATGGATGAATGCACGGATATATGCATAGATGGATGGATGGATGGATACATGGATGGATGAATGATGAATGGATGATGAATGGATGTATGGATGGATGCATAGATGGATGGATGCATGGATGCAAGGATGGGTGAATGATGGATGGATGAATGGATGCATGGATGGGTGAATGATGGATGCATGGATATATGCATAGATGGGTGGATGGATGGATACATGGATGGATGAATGATGAATGGATGATGAATGGATGTATGGATGGATGCATAGATGGATGGATGCATGGAAGCATGGATGCATGGATGGGTGAATGATGGATGGATGGATGCATGGATGGGTGAATGATGGATGCATGGATATATGCATAGATGGATGGATGGATGCATGGATGCATGGATGCATGGATGCATGGATGGGTGAATGATGGATGCATGGATATATGAATAGATGGATGGATGGATGCATGGATGCATGGATGGGTGAAGGATGAATGGATACATGGATGGGTGAATGATGGATGGATGGATACATGGATGGGTGAATGATGGATGGATGGATGCATGGATATATGCATAGATGGGTGGATGGATGGATGCATGGATGGGTGAATGATGGATGCATGGATGGATGGATGCATAGATGAATGGATGGATAGATGCATGGATGGGTGAATGATGGATGGATGGATACATGGATGGGTGAATGATGGATGGATGGAAGCATGGATGCATGGATGGGTGAATGATGGATGGATGGATGCATGGATGGGCGAATAATGGATGCATGGATGCATGGATATATGCATAGATGGGTGGATGGATGGATAGGCACATAAATAGAAAGACAGACAGACAGAGAGACAGACAGACACAGTTGTTATTCTTGTGGTGTAGACCACACCCCAGGTCCTCACACATCCTAGGCAAGTGCTATATGGCTAAGCTACACCCCCAGCCCCATAAATGTATACAATTTTAGTTGATCAACTTAAAAACAATTTTTCCCTTACTCTGGGCTATCTGGGGGTAGACACAAACTTTATTTTTCTTTCCCCAGTTACTCTTTCTTCTATTTCTGTGTTATGTCTTGAAAACATCCCTTGTGACAGCAAACTGCTTTTAAAATATAATTTTGCTGACTGGTCGCCAACTTCTCAGCACCATCATTGTCTTGAAAATGCACCCAGCACAGCTGCGAATGTCGGCCACCTCTGTGTCTACTGAATTCACAGGAAGCCGCAGAAAACAGTGTGCTGCGAAAGGCAAAGCAAACCCCCAGCCTGCATGCAGGGCCAGACAGGACCAGAGCCCTGGCATGCACGGGGCCTCTTCCACCTCTCTCACCCCTTTCAGCCGGATTTCTTTGTTCTGCAGTTGGCCTGCAGCACATTTCATGCATTCCTGCAGAATCTCCCGGGAGAGAACCCAGCGTTTATGTGATCCGATCCTATGAGAAATTCTCTTCTCCAGCGCGATGATAGGTGTCATTTTGACACCGGTTTCGGAGAGGAAAAAGAGGAAGGATTCTGGCTTCCCCTGCAAAACATTGGCT
The DNA here is from genome assembly GCA_028451465.1 of Erethizon dorsatum. Lineage (NCBI taxonomy): Eukaryota > Metazoa > Chordata > Mammalia > Rodentia > Erethizontidae > Erethizon > Erethizon dorsatum. The sequence continues at coordinate 1,768,177 of CM051843.1, forward strand.
TGTTTTATGATTTTAAAAACGGGCTTTTATGTTTAGGAATTATGTCGAGTGGATGTTTTGTTGGGGTTTGTAGAAGTCCATGAGGGGAGGGAAAGAAAGTGGGCTTGAAACGGTGGAGTAGGGATGATGATGGTGGTGGTGGTGGTGATTATTATTATTATTACTAATTATTATTCTTGGTGCTGAAAATCCAACCCTGGCCTTGGGCATGTTGGACAATGGCTCTACCACTAAGCCACATCCCCAGCCCTCTGCTTTCTCCTTTACAAACACCCTTACTCACCAGACCCAGCTCTCTGGGTGTCAGAAAGAGAATGGAATAGCTTTGGACAGTTAGTCATTTTTCTTTTTTGTGGTACTGGGGATTCAACTCAGGGCCTTCACAGAGAGCCACACACCCAACACTATTTTATATATATATATTTTATTTTATTTTATTTTGAGTCAGAATCTCACTAAATTGCCCAGGCTGGGCTCAAACTTGAGAACCTCCTGCCCCAATTTCCCAGACCGCTGGGATTAGCTTATAATGATGACTTATCTTCTGGCGCTGAGGAAGATTTCTAGTTTTCCACCCACAAAATTGGGGCTGTCTAGTAAAGAAGAAAAGCTATATCTTAAATTGAGGTCCACAAAAACAGATCCTAAGGTGGGCTCTCCAGCAAAATGATTGATTAAGGAAATATGAATGAAGCAGCCCGGAAACTCGGAAGGAGCAGGGACCGTGTCCAAGGTGCGTCCTCCTCATTCATGTTAAAATCCTGAGCTGTGAGGCAATGGTACTGGCGTGGGCAGGAGTAGGTCACGAACGCAGAGGCTCATGAGTAGGATTAGTGTGGGCTCCTCAGGTTTTTGCTGTGGGATTGCATATGGCGGCCCTGATGGACTAAGATAGGGAGAGACCAGCGCAGTGGACTTCAGCCTCCAGGACTGGGCCACCGAGCTCTGCTGTGTGTCAGCCACACAGGTCGTGGGATTGTATTAAACCAGCCCAAGCTGACTAAAACATCGGGCAACTTAGAAGTTCAGGTAGAGTGATTTGCAAACTCTGGCTTTGCCCACATGTGGCTCATGAGTGAGTCTCCCATGTGAGTTTATTAGACTTTGCTTTGCAATGGCTCCGATCAGATGGGAGCCCAGGCTGCTCCTGGAGGGGACCGCGAGCTTTAGGCCTGACAACTTGCAGCCACAGAGACTCAGGGGTCCAGGTGTTGCATCTCCAACACAGCTGCATGCAGCGCAAGCTGAGTGCTATTCCACAAAAACCCTACAGGTAGGGGATGGGAGCGGAGAAGCAGAGAGATTGGGGGTGCAGCAGGTAGTTGGGTCCAGCGGCGTCTGCTGTGAGCCTTTCTCCTGGGCCTGCACGGCATCTGTTTACCGCCTCTGAAAATGTCCGCAGTGTAGCAAGGCACCGTAGGGACCTGGGGAAAGTTTCCCTTTCGGCCTCTGCACGTTCCCTGGAAGGAACCGATAAGAGATAGGTTAATAGGAGACATGGCCAAGTGCGTTTAGCATAGATGGAGAACAGTTACAGTATGTGGTCACCCCCTACCCGAGGAGGTCAGATGTTCAGAGAGACCTACTCGTAGGGGAGAGGAGAAGAGAGCAGGCGGAGGGGCTGTGAATGGTCCCAGGAGCACGAGAGGGTCCGGGTCAGACCATCTGAGTGATTTCTCTTTGCAGATGAAATGCGGGTGGAAGACAGACAGGGGCGCAAGGTTCTGCGCTCTTCCTTCTCACGGACGCCCATTTAGTTAATGCGAATTCCCGGAGGGGACCAAGGGTCACTACTTTTTTCTTCCATGGGTCTGGACTTTGGGAAGACCAGGGATATCAGTGTTTTCTCTTCCCCCAGGGGTCTTTAATTTACAACGACCAGGGCAGTGGGTGTAGCTCAGCGATAGAGAGATCGATTAGCACGTACAAGGCTCTGGGCTCCTTCCTCAGGGTGGCAAAAGTTAAATAAATAAATAAAATAAAAATGTAAAAAATACACGGTACAAATAAAATAAAATAAATACAACGTAGGCTAAGTGACTCATCGGTTTCCACCACATTCTTATTGAGGCAGAATTGCAAACGCAAAGGAAAACAGTTCATCGTATTTAGTTGCTATGGTCACTGCTGTAAATAGAAGAACGTGGAGTTTCCCTGCTAAGTCTTTTCTTTCCAGGGGACGAGTGCCGTGCTCAGCATAAGACAGCTCATCCGACAAAGCTCGGTCGGAGGACGAAGGGCACACGGTGGTTATGTAACTGCAGAGCCCAGCTGTGTCCCAGATGCTGGAACGACTCATGCTCCCGTGAGTCTGACTTTTGAAAATCCAATGTGTCTTTGGAAAAGGAATCTCAGCCCATGCCTTGGGTTTGCCAGTGCCCCTGCCGTGTGAGTTGGTTTTGTGTTTCCCAACTTTTACAGGCATCGGTGAGTTCAAATTGTTTCGCAGATGTGTGAGTTTCCAAATGGCTTCAGCCGAGAAAGCAAGGAGGAAGCGAAAGGGATTTCAAAGGCAAACCGAGAAGAGGATGTCAGTAGTGGTTTTCTCCACGTACGATTATTAACAAATGTTTCCTGGCTGCCTGGCTGCAGAAAGTGTAAAATGATCAGACTCTGATATCCTCACAGATGGCAAACTCCCATGTTAACCACAGTACTGGGAAACACGTGGTGGGGCCAAGTCCAAAGACACGGAAGGAACTTCAGTGGGAGACCGACGATCCCTTAAAAATCATGATGCCTTTAGGGCCGTCATGCTCTAACACATAAAGTCAACTATGATAGGGGTGTTTCCGTCTCCCTGAAGCGTATGTATTCAATTCCGACCCCCAGGGCAGCAGGGTCAGGTGATGAGTCATGAGGGTGGAGCCTCATGGATGGGATCCAAGACCCAGAGAGCTCCCCGCCCCTTCCACCATGTGAGGACACAGCGAGAAGGCGCTGTCTGTGACCCAGGAATCAGCCTCACCAGACACGGGCTCTGCCACACCTGGATCTTGGGCTTCAGCCTCCAGGACTGGGCCACCGAGCTCTGCTGTGTGTCAGCCGCCCGGGCTGTGGGATTGCATATGGTGGCCCCGATGGACTAAGATAGGGAGAGACCAGCGCAGTGGACCTCAGCCTCCAGGATTGGGCCACCGAGGTCTGCTGTGTGTCAGCCGCCCGGGCTGTGGGATTGCATATGGCGGCCCCGATGGACTAAGATAGGGAGAGACCAGCGCAGTGGACCTCAGCCTCCAGGATTGGGCCACCGAGGTCTGCTGTGTGTCAGCCGCCCGGGCTGTGGGATTGCATATGGCGGCCCCGATGGACTAAGATAGGGAGAGACCAGCGTAGTGGACTTCAGCCTCCAGGACTGGACCACCGAGCTCTGCTGTGTGTCAGCCTCCCGGGCTGTGGGATTGCATATGGCGGCCCCGATGGACTAAGATAGGGAGAGACTAGCACAGTGGACTTCAGCCTCCAGGCCTGGGCCACCAAGAGCTGGTTTGTGGATTATGCAATGTACAGCATGTTTCATAGCAGGTCAAGTGAACCAAGGGAAAGTTTATTGCTCATTTTTAACTGCGCAAAATTTGAACCTCCCTGTGTCTGGGATACTCCCTACCTCATAAACCTTGGTGTACAGACACCATCATATGGCACATTGTTAACTTCCCGTAGTCAATCCATAAACCTTTGACTTCTAGGTCTCCTTACAAAAGATAAATTGAGTTTTGTTTTTCATCATTAGCCATTAATAAGAGTTTTATCTGTCTTGTGAGAATGCTGGGGAGAATATCTATCCATCCATCTACCTATCTATATCATCTATCCATTTATCATCTATTATCTATCTATCTTTCATATCTTTCGTCATCTACCCATATGCACATGCATGTATCTACCTGTTATCTATTTACCCATGTACACATCTATAAGTTTATCTATGTATCTATATACAGTGGTACCTTGGTTCGCACACTTAATTCGTTCCGCGATGCTGGGGATGATGGCTGCATTCGTGTTCGTGTGGGGAGGATGACCACGGTCACATTTGTCATCTGATGTGGATTTCATCAACATAAGCAACATTTTGCTGAAGGCTTACGTTTGCCAACCACATTGCGAACAGACGTGTTCATGGACCCAGGTACTGCTGTGCGTCCGTGTAACGTCTGTCCGTCTATGCATGCGTGTGCCCACCTGGTATCTATCTACCCATGTATGGATCTGTATGTCTGTGTCCCTGTACCCATTTATGTGTTTATATCCATTCGCGTTTCTGACTATTTTCTGTATCTCTATGTCATCTAGCCATCAAGCATGTACGTCTGTTATCTACCTGCTTACACGCCCATGTATTATGTATGTATCTATATTTATCTATTATCTATCCACCTGTTTACCTATATATACCCATCTGCCCATCTGTCTATCTATATTCCTGTGCTGACAGCCCAGGACAATATATATGTATATTTATCCACCTATCTATCCATCTATGTATGTATCTATCTCTTTATATCCATGTACAAATCATCAATTTTTATCTATTTATCACCTCTCTCTACCAATCATCTATGCATTCACTGTGTTCCTGGGTCCATCGTTTACCCGTATGCATATCCGTTGAACCATCTGTGCATTATCTTTTTTCTTCATGTTGCTCATATTGCACACGCTGCTTACCAGGGTGAGAGGCGGGCAGCCCCGAGCCCCTGGGCTGCTCTCCCCTCGATGACTTGCTCTCCCCACCTGCTTTCTGTGCCCTGGAACGGTCACAGTGAACGTTTCCCATCCCCATGCAGCCTCAGGATGAAGCCTGAAAGCCAAATGCATGCGGGTCTTGGCTTTGCGGCTCCTATCCCTGCAACAGAGGCATTTCCCACTTTTCCTGGTTTTCATCCAGCAGGACTTAAACAGGAAAAAGGGACCGCCCCAAGAGACAAATGCCCCCACAGGTTTCAGTTTCCATCTTTTGTTTCCTTTTCTCCATTGCTCTTCCTTCCCTCCCTGCACACTCTTTATGTGGAGAAAAAAACAAAAAAACAATATTTTAGGTATAAAAAATATCTCCAATGCCATCTTAAAAACAGAGCCAGAAAAGCTCTGGTTTCTTTCAGTAATTTACACACCAGTTCCAACACAGCCAGGTGAGAAAAATGTGATTTGTACCAGTAAGAAATTTTGACAAGGTCAGAGAATGTTCCACGTTTTTATGTGAGAACTCTAAGTCGCTCTAAAAAACATGGAAATGCTGCAAATTCATGTGAAGAAAATAATTCCCTCTATATGTATTTTGTTATTGTCTCTTTTGCAGGATAATTTGGAAGGTGGATTCTCCTCTGTTAATGTTTTATTTATGCATGCTTTTCTTTATTCTTACTCCATTGTTGCCAGAAAAAAAAAAAAAAAAAGAAAGAAAGAAAGTGGCACTGGAGAAAGCTTTTAGACGAAATGGTTTTAATTTGACATTTTTCAAATAGGAACAACATTCTATAAATCAGGACAAAAAATAAATGTCTTAAAAAAAATAGTCATCAATTTCCAAGGGTTGGATTGTCCTGGCCCAATAATGTCCTGGCCAACAATGATTCAGGATGAAACTTCACTTTAGGGAAATTTCCATTTCTGTCCTGTGATTTTTAAAGGTGGCCAGAGCTTGTCACGAGAACTGGCAGAGTATTTTCCGTGCAGCTTTTGCTTTTCTCCATCTGTACGCCTCCTTTCTAACCCTGCATACCACACTCTGAACCGGGAGGATATTTAGGAGTTTTATCAGGGGCTGGTGGACCATTGGGCTTTTGAACAATGCTGGCCAAACTGGAGGAGTCGGGCCATATCTAGCCGAACAGCGTGCTCCTAAAATCCGTGCTGACCCAGAATCTCAGAGTACGAACTCATTTGGAAAGAGTCTCCACAGAGATGTTCATAAAGGTGGGCCCATCCCGGATTATCCACGTGGACCCCGAATCCAATGGCAGCGTCCTCATGAGAGGCAGAAGAGGAGAAGCAGGCACAGAGGAGAAGCCGCGTGAACATGGAGGCAGAGACTGGAGCGATGGGGTCTCAGCCCAGGGAGGAGGCAGAGGCAGGAGGGTCTCCCCTGCAGCCTGTGGAAGGAGTGCAGCCCAAGTCAGGGATTCCCCCACCTGTTAAAACTGAAAAGAACTAATTGTGGCCATTTCTGCAATCCTCCTTCACAACACCCAAGAGAAACCTCCATGGTGTTTGCTGATGACTTGCAAGCTGGGGCTGAAATCTAGATTTGCAAAAGGAATCACGCCTTGCATTTTTGAGCTCTCTGTTCGTGCATACCCAGCTTCAGGCCTCTTGGTGTAGGGCTTGAACCTGTGTGTGTCTGGTTTAAGCTGGTGGCCTCACCCATGCAGGTTTATCAGTGAGGTGGCTGATGACGATTTCGCCAATGGGTCCCCCACCATTGGAGCTGTTTTCTAATGAATTCGGTGTTGTTGAAGGCTGCTTTTGCAACGGGGGTCTGGAATTGTGACGGTGGATAGCCAACATGATCAGCTTGAGGCACTTCCGTGTGTGTCTGGCGGGTCATGGAGCTGTGACGTTGGGATCTATATCTGGTCCCTGGGCCTTTCGTTGTTTGGCATTTCTACCTCCTGGGTGCTTTGAGTTGAGCAGGTTTCTTCTACCTCACGCTTCCGCCGTGATGTTCCTGCACTGCAGCAGCCGACCATGGACTGCACCCTCTGAATCCATGAGTCAAACAAACCTTTCTTTCTTTACACTGTTACCTCAGGTATTATCTCACAGCGACACAAAATTGACCGCCTCAGGGGGCATCCATAATGACCATTCCTTTATGTGGAAAATCATCTACCTGACAGATTTCTTCTCAATTCCCACACGCAGCATCCCAAGCCCAGGTAGACAGCTTTGGTGGGTTGTGGAAAATCCAGAACACGTAGTGATAATAAATGGGGACTTTTGGGAGAAAGAAGAAAAAATGTTCTAAAATGCCAGTATGACAGAGATAAGGATTTCCGTGTTTTTCATAGTTTTGTACTCTATTTTGCTCATAAATATGCATGGTCTGGAAATATGAATAAGAATGTCTTCCCTTCCTGAGGTCTCCAGAGTTGACCCTCGGTTCCTCTCACGTAGCCCGTCTGTACTTAACACGTTTACAGTCTGCCCAGGACTGATACAGCTATGTCTTCCATTACGCCCTGTTCCTATTTTCTTCTAGAAAGCTACATATAGTAGCTAGGATTCTCTAGAGAAGCAACAAATAAGATGGACAGATGGGTGGCTAGATGGCTGGAGAGAGAATGATAGATGAGAGGGATTAGATGGTAGATGTATGGGAGATAGACGATAAAGAGTTGATAGATATGATAAATGGATACATGCATACATACAGATAGCAGGCAGATAACACAGAGATGGATAAATGAATAGATGACAGGATAGATACATAAACGATAGGTAGTTGTTAAGTGTAGAGAGATACTAGAATAGATGAGACAGGTAGATAGATAATATAGATAGATGAGGTGGGTGGGTGGATGGATGATAGAGAGATAGATAGATAGATACACAGACAGACAGAGAGATAGGTGTCATGGTTTAGATCTAGAATCCCCCAAAAGTCCCACGTGTGCAGAACAGGGCCTTTGGAGGGTGACTGCACCATGGCGTCTACGCTCAGCAGGCGATTAACCCACTAATGAATCCACAGCTAATCGCGCTGTGAGGAGGCCGCGCCCAGCCGTCAGGGTCACCGGGGTGTACCGGGAGGAGTTTATCTCCCGCCCTGCTCCTCCCTTCTCTCTCTGCTTTCTGGCCAGCACGACGCGAGCATCTTTCCCCCTCCGTCAGGCTGCCCCAGCATATTGTTTCTGCATCTATGCCTGCCGACCTGAACCGAAACTCCAAGACCGTTAACCAAAATCAACCTCTCTTCCTTTAAACTGTGAGTGTGTTCAGCATCTGTGCCAGCAACGAGGAAAGCGACTAAGACAACGAAGGAAATAAGATGACTTCTCCAGATCCACACGCTCGGCCCCTAGAATGCAACCTGCAAAATATCTCTTTGCTAAGTAAATATTCTCTGGGTAAATGAGCAGAGCTTTTAGGTGCTAGGTGGCTAGACTATTCTTACTCCAGCCCTGCGGCTATGAAGTGGGCATTGTTGGGACAGATGACATTTTCCCAGAATGGCCACAGCCATATTTCTGTCCCACACAATTTCCTAGGACTTCCCACTCACCACACAGGACTCTCATTCTCCTTCCCGGGAACTTGGGCGGGTGTTTGTTGTTGCTTGATGGAGAGGCGGTGGCAGGAAAGACGTTGCATGACTTGTGCTTGTGCACGTGATGCGAGTTCTGCCATGTTTTCTCTTTCCTGTGTTTACTCACCTTTGGAACGCAGCTACCTTTGGAACCCAGCATGCTGCGAGGTCACCCAAGCCATGCCACGAGGTCACGCGTGACGGTCTCCCCAGGCATCTCGGCGAGGGCTGATCTCCAGATTCAGGATCTGTGGAATTGGCGCCATGCTCTGTTTCACGGTCCGTGGCCGCCATGTTGAAATTCTTAGTAAAAGTTTGGACACGGGGCCTTATGTTCCCCTTCTACCCTGGTCCCTGTAAACGATGGACCCAGTTCTCATCTCGGCCAACAACCAGCCTCAACTGTCAGAAACAGGTGAGCAAGGCTCTTCAGTAACTAAATCTGTGGGCTTGTAACTGGGGTAGAGGACCACGATGGCTGGGATTGGTTCACATTGCTGGTTTCTGACAAAAATACACACAGTTCCTCTTTTCAACCATTCTGTTTGGGAAAGGTGATTACCCATAGCAACTGGAACTCAGATGTGTGTTAGAAATGACGTGTGTATGGATTTTTGCTATGTACCGTTGTCTTATCCCGGGTGTGTATATTAGTCAGCTTTTCATTGCCATAGCAAAATACCGGAGGTGACCATTTACAAAGAAAAGAGGTTGACTGAGCTCACACAGTGGGATCCTGAAAGTCTCCATGACGAGACTGGCGTGCATCACTTTGCCTGAGTGACCTCATGCTAATGACGATTTTGGTCCCAGGAAAAACCTGGTCTGGTTGGACCTAGAGGTCCCCCAAAGCCCCTCTTCTGGGGGCTTTGTCCTCAACGCAGCAGTGTCCGGAGGTGCAGCTTTGGAAGGTCACTGGGCCGTGAGGGTTCTGCGGTGATGAGCGGATCAGTCCATGGATGGGTTCATGATTTGGTGGCATTATTGGGAGGCAGTAGAGACTTAGCTGGTGAGGCCTACTTGCACTAATCAGTTCCTTGGCATCACACCCTGGGAGTATATATCTCGTTCCTGCCTTTCTGCTTCCCTGCTTCCATGAGGTGAACAGCTTTTCTCTTTCACTGCACCCTCTTGCCATGATTCTGCCTCATCACAGACCTAAAAGCAATGGAGCCAGCCAGCCATGGACTGAAACCACTGAGACCATGAGCCAAAATCAGTCTCTCCTCCTGTAAGTTGTTATCCTCAGGTATTTATCAGAGGGGTGGAACTCTGGCTAACACAGCACCCTCAGAGGCCACACCTCTTAAACTTTCATCAGCTCCCACATCCCTACATCAAGAAACAAGCCTCTAAAATGTGGATTCTCAGGGAACACACCCCATGGCAACCATAGCAGTATATGTTTATCTATCTTTGTCATGCAAAGCAAATAAAAAACAGCTTCATTATCTCAATCCATAAATCATGTACCAACCATCTTCCCAACTGTCCATCCCTCTATTCATTCATCCACCCACCTCCCCATCCATCCACCCATCCATCCATCCAACCACTCTCCCACCTCCCCATCCACCCACCTCCCCATCCATCCATCCAACCATCCATCCACTCTCCCACCTCCCCGTCCATCCATCCATCCATCCATCCATCCATCCATCCATCCATCCTTCCATCCATCCTTCCATCCACCCACCCACCTACACATCCACCCACCCATCCATCCACCCACCCATGCATCCATCCACTCTCCCACCTACACATCCACCCACCCATCCACCCATCCATCCACCCATCCACCCCCACCCACTCTTCCACCCACTGATGAAGCCAACTTCTCTTGAACACTGGTACAGCAGGCATCACTTCTGCAGCTAAGACAGCTTCACTGCTTTGGCTTCTCGTAAGATTCTCACAGTAAGTTTCCACTATAAATTTGGCTCAACCTCTGGAAATAGACACCGGTCATTTAAATGAGACTGAATCAAACTTGAATTTACAAAGGGGAAGAATGGAAGCTCACCTCTCTGTTCCATACAAGAAGCCAAGAGAGGATCAGTCTGGTTTTGGTATAGGTGCTCTGCAATGCCACCAGCCACCCTGGCTCCTTTTCTGTACATATTCTGCTATCATGAAGGGCATGGTTTCTATTCTTCAGGTAACCTCCTGCTCCAAAACAGCTGCTAGGACTCCAGCCATTGCACCACTATTTCAGATAGACAAAGAATGAAGCTGAGAAGTCTAGAAGTGACCTATGTTGATCATCTGTCTCCTTTATAAGAAACTTTTCAGATCCATTACCCAACAACTTTTGTTTATATTTATTTTATTGACTAGAACTTAAGTTTTCTGGTCACAACTAGCTTGAAGGGATACTGAGAAAGAGTCTCTTAGTGGGCATCTTGCCAACATCAATAAAATCAAGGCCCCTAACTATGGAAAGAGGAGAGAGGATATAGGATGGGAAACATGTAGTCTCATCCATACATGAGAGATGGCGGATGGATGAGTAGAAGAATGAATGGGTGAATAGATGGGTGGGTGAGCGAGTGGATGGAAGGATGGGTGGGTGGATGGATGGGTGGATGGATAGGTGGATGTATAGATGGATGGATGGGTGGATGGATGGATGGATGGATAATGGATGGGTGGATGGATGGATGGATAATGGATGGGTGGATGGATGGGTGGGTGGATTGCTGGATGGATGGATGGGTGGATGGGTGGGTGGGTGGGTGGATGGATGGATGGATAATGGATGGGTGGATGGGTGGATGGGTGGATGGATGGATGGATGTATAGATAGATGGATGGGTGGATGGGTGGGTGGATGGATGGGTGGGTGGATGGATGGGTGGGTGTGTGGATGGGTGGGTGGATGGGTGGATGGATGGGTGGATGGATGGATGATGCATGGATGGGTGGATGGGTGGATGGATGGATGGATGGGTGGATGTATAGATAGATGGATGGGTGGGTGGGTGGGTGGATGGGTAGATGGGTGGATGGATGGATGATGCATGGATGGATGGATGGATGGGTGGATGGATGGATGATGCATGGATGGATGGATGGATGGGTCAGTAGAGGAGATCAAGAGCCAAGCGAGTAAGAATCACCAAAACCAATGATTGGGCCCACGTAGTGGAAAGCAATTCAGAAAGCTTTTTCAATTAATTTAATTTTCCTGCTGAAAGTAAGAGCTCCTTGACACTCCTGACAATATATCTGCAGAACTTGATGGAAACTGCTTTGTTTTTGAGCTAAGGAAAGGTAGCATTTCAGAAGAACAGAAAGCCAAAGCCACGCGAACAGATTGAAACTTGGTGGCTTCAGGAGGCCTCCCTCTGTGAGCCAAAATAAAAGCCAGACAGAGCGGCACTGGCAGAGCAGGAATGTGTTTTATGAGGGCCAAAGTCTGGGCACTCGGGATAACAGGTGCCCACATTCCATTTCCAGACTCTTCTGGAATGTGGCGGCGAGTGGGAGAATGTCAGACATTGTAGATAAGCTAAGTATGGCCCTTGTTTGGAAGGCAAAGTGGGTGAGCTGGGTTGTTCACAGGGACAGAATTTTGGAGTTTGAGGTGAGTGCGAACTGTTGTGTTTCATGTCCATCCCATCCACCACGCGTCTGGCTTACCTCATGCTGCCAAAGTGGTTGCCAGAGCTCCAGCATCCGCTTGCTCGCCCCACAAGGATTCTAGAAGTCCTGTTGGTTGTGGCCCAAGGACCACACCCTTCATTGCTCCCGGAAAAGCACCGAGGATCTGGGTTGTGCATAATGAAAATAAGGAGGAAGGGGCTCTGATTGGATCGTCCACTGGGGTTAAAGCTTCCTGGGCAGGATTTACATGACAAAGGACTGTAGGAGTCTGTTGCCTGGCTTTGGTGCTAGAAGAAAAAGATAAATCCTCTTGCGCGCATTTAGCAGTGGCCTTGGATTGCTGCTTGTGGACAATTTGGAAGATTGCTGCGTTTTGGAAGATGAGTGCTGCGCAGGGCTCGAGGGGCGCAGGGCGTCTCTCGGGTCCTCGTCCTCGGTGCCTGGGCCCCAGGGACGCCGGCGCCGGGTGGTGGGACGGCGGGAGCCGGCAGCGAGCAGCTGCAGGCGGGAGGGAGGAGCCCGGACAGCCCCGGGCGGGAGTTGGCTGAGGGACCCGCCGCGTTCCGAGCGCGGTGACTCAGGGAAATTCCTCAGCCCGCGGCTGCGACCCGCGCCTCGGGAGGAAACCGGGCGGAATTTTAAGCTGACGCTTGAATGCAGAAAATACAGTTGAGCCGCGCGTGGAGGCGCGCGCCTGTCATCCCAGCACTCGGGAGGCTGAGGCAGGAGGGTCTCAAGTTAGAGTCGCCGGTCCCCCACCTTCGTCTCCTCCAAGCGGCCTCTCCAAGGGGGGGAGGCTTGGTTCTGCGCAGAAGTGGGGGACGGACGCGCGCGGGCCCCGCTGCCATCCCTCCCTTCTGCAAGCGCTGAGCTCGGGGAGCCCGGACAGCGTGTGGGGTGCGGCGCGCTGGCCGCAGGTCTTCCCGGGCGGGGCAGGGTTTCCTTAGTTTGAAGCAGGCCCGGCTGCGGTGCGCGCGAGTGGGGAGGGGCCCTAGGCACAGGCGGGGAAGGACTCAGCTTTCCCGGAAAGGGGGCGGCTGCCCTTGGCTGCGAACGGGGCCTGCGTCGGGGGCCCGGGGTCCTTTAGGGCACAGAATGAGCAAAACCGGAGTCTGGGAAGGGCTTTCTCTTGCTCTGGGGCCCGGAAGGACTGAGAAAGTTTGCAAAGAAGAAAGAAGGCGCCCGTACTTGGGGGGCTCCAGAGCCTGCGCTCGCGCAAGGAGGCCGAGGCGGGACGGCGGCGGCGGGGCGCGGGGAGGAGGCCGCCCCGCCCCGGGGCGTGGAGAGGGAGAGGGGGCGCCCCGCTTCCTCCGTCCGCAGAGCCCGCCCTCCTTCCTCCCGCGCGCTGCGCTTTCGGTCCCGGTCCTCCCTCCGGCGCGGCCACCATGGCGCGCCGCGCCGTCCTCGCCCTGCTCTTCGCGGGACTCCTGGGAGCCCTGGTGCAGGCGCGCGACGGTGAGCGAGCGGGGCGGCCGGCGGGCTGGGGGTGTGGGGGACAGAGGCTGGGGAGGCGCGGGCGGGGACCCCAGACTGGGCAGGGGCTCAGACGGGGACCCCAGACTCTGGGGAGGGGCGCGGGCGGGGACCCCAGACTCTGGGCAGGGGCGCGGGCGGGGACCCCAGACTGGGCAGGGGCGCGGGCGGGGACCCCAGACTCTGGGCAGGGGCGCGGGCGGGGACCCCAGACTCTGGGCAGGGGCGCGGGCGGGGACCCCAGACTGGGCAGGGGCACGGGCGGCGACAACTTGGCCCTGGGGAGGAACTCGCGGCTGGGGGCGCAGGGGCGCAGGACGAGGTGAGGGGCGCACGGCGGGCGCCACTGGGGTCAAGGGCGGGCCGCGGGCCGGGGGCGCACGGTTGGGGCGCGTGGCACAGGGGCGCGGGCGGGGACCCGCAGACCCTGAGGAGGGGCGCGCGGCCGGGGCGCACAGTGCGGGCCCGGAGCTCTCCGCTGAGCCTGGAGAGGGGCGCGCGGCGAGGACCCCAGGCCGCCCGGGCGGAAGGGGAGGAGGAAACCTCGGGGGAACGCGCGGCCCGCGGAGCTTCCCGGGCACTTCGTGTCCGAGTCCTGGCCGCGCGCGCCATGGACAACTGGGAAACACAGAGAAACTAAGAAGAGAGGGAAAACCCCTTGGTCCGCCCGCCCCCGTCCCTGAGAGCGGAATCGCTTTTCTGGTCGCCCTTGTTGCTTTCAGAAGTTTCTTTCTGTTTCCGTTTATTTTTGCTCGTTTTGCGTTACCGCGCAGGAGGTGGGGGGTGGAACCCAGGGCCTTCGCACTGGCCTACGTCTCCAGCCCATTTTATTTTATTTTATTTGTTTTGAGAGCGAGTCTGGCTAAATCGCTCAGTCGCCCAGCTTGGGCTCGACTTCTCGATCCTCCTGCCTCAGCCTCCCTGAGCGCGGCGCTTGCAGACCCGCGTGCACCAAGCAGCCCCCGTGGGGCTGGCGGCCCGGCCCAGAGACCGAGCTGCGGGCCCGGGGCGAGACCCACTCCGCGGGGCGGCGCTGCAAGACACAAAGTCGGAAGCCCGCGAGGCCTGCAGTTGTAACTGTGATCTTTTCCTCCACCGAACTGCATGTTTGCTCGGTGAACCTGCGGGCCTCGCAGGCTCCCTGCTCCGGGGCTGAACACGTTTGAGGAATGAGAAACATCTATCTGCGCCCTGCCCTGCAAAAGACACCGAAGCCTCCGATTTCCCTTTTGTAGCTCGGGCGCTGGCCTAGACCTTGGGAGTAAAATTGCAAGAATTTCCATTTTTCCGGAGAGGTTCGCTGGGAGCCGCTTCCTGTTTCTCTCTCCTCCTTGCACTCTGCCTGCACCGCAGTGAGGACTTTTTTTTTTTTTTTTAAACCAAGAAATCACAGAAATGGCTTTCTTTCTAGAACAGAGCTGGGGTCGCAGTGTTGGGGGTCAGGCTGGGATTCCGGGGCGTCCCAGGAGAGGGGCTCGTGGCGCGCCTGGGTTTGGAGCTAGGCGTCGGGGCCGTTTTCTGTTTTGCCCCCTTCGGAGCCCAAGGTGGCTCCCAACTCTCGCTGCTGAGGAGATGGTACCCTCTGCACAGTTTTGGGGAGCGAACCCCGTGAGGACAGAGGTGTGCTGTGGAGAGGTGGGTGGAGAGGCCAAAGGCAGCCGCAGGGGAGCAGGGCTGCTTGCCCTCCTGGGGACCCTTGGGGGCGTTTCTGGTTGAGCCACCTCGGGGTGCAGGTTGCCAGTGGCGTTTGCAAGGTGCGGAAGCAGCACCCGTAGGCCCAGGGCAGCGCCCCGGCAAGGCATTACCTGGACGGCGACGTCCAGTGACCTCTGCGGATGGAGCTGAGCCATCCCCGTCCTCCTCCTCCTCCCCAGAGAGGGGGCTCGCTGCCTGCAGTCTCCAGAGAGCGCTCTCCCCCGGGATGTGGGGTCCAGCTCCCTGACCACGCGGGGCTCCGCTCCAATTTAATTTCCTTCCCTTGAACTCACTGATTTTGTTCTCTCTCTTTCCTGCATTTGGGAAGTCTGGGCACTCTGGAGATGTTAAAATACATCATCATTTCTGTGTGTAAACCACTGTTCTCCATAAAGATCTTATGCTCGCTGCAAGATGTATTTCGCATTTTTATTGATTTATTATGTATTTATTTTTGTGGCTCTCGGCATTGAACCCAGAGCCTTTGCACTGAGCTCTGTCCTCAGCCCTTTTTATTTTTTTTCATTTGGAGACAGGGTCTTGCGAGGTCGCTCAGTTACCCAGGGTAGGCTGCACCTCGAGATCCTCCCGCCTCAGCCTCCGGGGGTGCTGGGATGACACCACGCCTGTCTGAGAAGCATTTTCTAAACTGCAGGCGATGGATGACTCGCCTTTCAAAATGCACCCCTAGCTAGAACGGTCAGCTGTGAGGGGCTCCCTGAAATCCTCCTAGGAGTGGGAGCAGGCGGAGATGTTCCCGCCACCCTCTGACATTCCGGGCAGGCTCACATGTTAAATGGACGGGAGACGTTGGCGGAAAGAAAGAAAGAAAAAAGAGCGTTTTATTACAGATGCGTGGTGCATGGGAGTCCCACAAAAATGGGAGCCTATGCCGAGGGCCAGATGAACAGGGTTTAGGGTGGGGAACTGCACGATGAGTGCCATTCGCATTGCCCTGCAGGGTGCAAAACAGCCTCTCCGAAATGCAAGGTGCGCGCAGCGCCTCACTCCCCGATCCCATGCGTCTTTCTTGGTGAACGCTGTGCAGAGGGATATTTTTGCGTGTGGAGCCTCTCACGATAATTAGCTCAAACTAATCCGCATGCTGAAGAGGTGTCTTTTGGGGGTGACTTATTCAGGTCATAATTTGGGTTTTTTTATTTTTATTTTTTTTTGTGGTGCAGGGGGTTGAACAATGGTTCTACCACTGAGCCACATCTCCAGCCCAATCTGGGTTTTTTCCTGAGCCCCAGGAGGAGGCCTTTGTGGCGGTGTTGTCTATCGGCAGCGGTTCGGTGGGACACACGGGTGGCTACAGGCCAGGGATGGACCTGGAGGCTGCTGTGGTGAAGGAAATGAGCCAGACGCAGAGGGACCAGGACTGCGTGGTGTGGGTTGTATGTAGGAGGTGAAGATGCTCGTGTCACAGGAGGAGAGAGTGGAGTACTACTCTGCCCTGAAGAAGGATAGGCTTGAGTCATTTGTAGGAAAATAGATGCAGCTTGAGACTATAAGTTTAAGTGAAATAAATCAGATGCACAAACTTCAATATCGCATGGTTTCTCTTCTATGAGGAACCCGAAGTATAAATAAAAAGCAAAGTAAAAGGGAGATGGTAGGAACTGGGGAGAGAGAGCTTCGGCAAAAGGGAAGGGATCAAGAGATGGTGGCGGGGGAAGGGAGAAATCGCTTCTAATGTGTGCAGCACGGTTGGTAACTGTGGTTGATAATTGATTGACTATTGGAAAAACTAAGTCGTAGACAGGAATTTGAAGATTCCCCAACAAAAAGAAAGAGTAAATATCCGAGGTGCGGGATGTGCTCATCCCCCGGTCCGGCCGGCGTCCGTTGCGTACGTGTATTGAAATGACTCCGTAGATGCGTGCAATTCCTGTATGTCGATGAGAGAGACAGAGACAGAGGCACACTGGGATCGAACCCGGGGCTCCACACCGAGCTGCATCCCAACCCTTGTTATTTTTCAGCGTTGGGACAGGGTCTCTCTAAGTTGCCCAGCCCTGGCTAGAACTTGGGATCCTCCTGCCTCAGCCTCTCAGAGTGCTGGCATCACAGCTGTGCACCACTGTGCCTGGCCGCGTAAGTTAAGGACTTGGCGAGACCCTGTCTGAAAATAAAACACAAGACGAGGGGCCGCGGATGGAGCTCAGTACCAGGGCCCTGCTGAGATAAACCAAAAAGAAATAAAAGAAGAAACAAAGAAAGGGAGCACACACAGAGACGGGAGAGAAAGAAAATCATTTTCTCACTGAGTGAGCGTAAAACCGGAAAGCAGGAAGAATCCCCGCCAGTCTGCAAAAACAGGAGGAGCCAGGCGTGGTGGCACACGCCTGTGATGCCAGCGCTCGGGAGGCTGAGGCGGGAGGATCCCCAAGAATTCGATGCCAGCTTGTGCTACATAGAGAATTCAAGGCCAGCCTGCACTACAGAGCAAGACCCTATCTTAAAAAAACCAAAACAGAAAAGCAAAAACAAAACAAAATAAAAAATAAAAACAAAACCCCAAAACAAAGAAAAACCAAACCAAAAAATCCCCCCAAACCCTCAAAACAAAAAACAAACCAAAAAATCCCAACACACACAGGGTTGGTGACACTCTCCTCCCTTAATTTCAAATAGAACTTGTCCAGTTTCTCTCTCTCTCTCTCTCTCTCTTTTGGTTTAAGGAAAAAAATTAAGTTAACTGCATTTTCTGTTTTTGTTTGTTTGTTTGTTTGTTTTCGGCTTGTTCCTTTTAGCTGGCGTTCACTCTTGCAGGACAAAGACCAGGGCACACGCGCACACAGTACAAACTCACACTTTGCGATAAGTGCAGTTGATCTTTTCACGCGAGGTGTGATCAAAATAGAGGGTGAAGGTTTAAATTTACAATAACACGTGTTGCAGTACGAGACGCTTCGCGTGAATCCCTTCTCCAGTCCTCCCCTCGCTCTGGGCCCTTGGAGCCCTCACTTTTGGCCCCATGTGTTTTTTTTGTTTGTTGGTTTGGTTTTCTGAGCCAGGGTTTGCTGTGTTGCCCCAGCTGGCCTTGAACTCTAAGGGATCCTCCTGCCTCAGCCTCCCGAGTGCTGGGCTGCCAGGCGCACGGCCTCTGCCCTGCCCGGGTGTGTGTTTTTTTTTTTTAATTTTTTCTGGTCTTTTTGGTTGTGCCCGTCTCCTGGGTGAGGGTTGCTAAGTGATCGAAAGTTTGCGTTTGTGCGATTCTCGAGCTCACTGTGACCAGTGGGAGGAGCGGGGACTTCCCGCTCTTGCATTTCCTCCACGGAGGCTACAGCTGGGTTTGATGCCCACCTGGGTGTGCCGGAGAGTTCCCACCACACTTAGGATGAGTCACGCTGGTCTCCCGTCCTGAATCAGTCCCACAGTCACGCTGTTAGTGTGGCCCCGAAACAGGAAGCCAGAGCCTGCCTCTTCCTTTTCCCCGCTGCGATTTGCACTGCACAGAGCCCCTGCCGAGTCAGCATTGCAGCCTCGCTTTGGTCCCCTGCCCTGTGTTTCTGAGAGGGACCAGGTTGCCAGGGAAACGCACTGGCCCGCACAAAAAAATAACAGAAGCTGGGCGTGGTGCTGCATGCCTGAAATGCCAGCTCTGTGGGAGGCTGAGGCAGGAGGATTGCAAGTTGGAGGGCAGGTCTCCTGAGAACCCCAGCGACTGCTTCTCCTGAGCCCGTGTCCCCTCCTTCAGCTTGCTCTTTTATGATAGGACCATTTCCTAGGACTGCAACCAAAGCGGCTCGCTCCTCTCCTCCCAACTCCTTCTCGAATGCAGTCTCTTAGCACAGCTTTTTGCTAAGTTACCCAGGCTGGGCTTGAACTTGGGATCCTCCTGCCTCAGCCTCCTGAGTTGCTAGGATCACAAGCACGTGCCACCGTGCCCAGCTCAAAAACTGTTGATCCGACCTTGTTTGCAAATATTTTTGGTCTGCCCTTGGTTGAATTTGGCAGATGTGGAGCCTGCGGATTCAGGAATCCAGCTGTGGCCTACAGATATTCCTTTATTCTCACAAAAATCTCCAAGTCTGAGGAATCTTCTCACCGCCCCGTTTCTACTGTCGCGGGAAGCCGGTGCGTGTCGTGGGGCTGGAATTTAAGAGAAGCCGGATTCCGGCTCCGTGAGGCCAGCTTTCTGGGTGTGGTGTGCTGGGACCTCGAATCGAGGTTCCTCAGTCCTGGGCTCTTGGCTCTGCTTGGTCTTGGAGACTTAATTCTTTTTTTTTTTTTTTCTTTTCTTTTAAAAATTTTTTTTATGAGTCCACGTTTGCGGTACATAATGATCGCGTTCCACATGTGCAGTCAGAACATGCCTGGAACACAGCTGCACTTTTCATCCCCTCCCACTCCTCCCTCCCTCTCTCCCCCTCTCTCAGGCCCCTTCCCATTTGCAAAAGATCCGTCTCCCTACGTCCTGTCATCTATCTTTTATTTCACTCTTTACTTGTACTGTGGGTTTCTTGTATAAGAGAAACCGTGCGATATTGAAGCTCGTGTGTCTGATTTATTTCACTGAACATCATGGTGTCAGGGGGCATCCATTTTCCTACACGACTCAAGTTTCTCCTTCTTCATGGCAGAGTAGTACTCTACTGTGTGTAAACATCACATTTTCTTTATCCACTCATCTGCTGATGGACATAGGGGCCTCTTCCAGGATTTATCTGTTATGAGTCCTGCCGCTTTAAACATGGGTGTGCACTGATCATTGTAAGCTGATGTCTTTAACTCTTTTGGAAAGGTACCTACCAGGGGAATAGCTGGGTCAAGTGGAATTTCTAGGTTAGTTTTTTGAGGAATCCCTGCACTGATTTCCACAGTGATTGTACTAGTTTACATTCCTCGAGTGGCCAATAAATGCATGAAAAAATGCTCAGCATGTGTGAGAAATGCACACACAAACGGCACCGTGATTCCCCTCCCTCTTGGGCGAACGGTGCTGGCGTAGCCTGAATTCTGCAGAACTTTGCATCCTGTTTTTCAAGAGCCCTGGCCTGTGGTGTGTTTGGGACGAGTCACATTGACAGCCGCGCCCCGGGTGAGTCACTGTGAGTCATCTCCTGTCCTCTGGGGACCTGCAGCCTGGCAGGGGCTGCTGAATCCGCCCCGTCTGGCTCCCTGCCCGGGGCATGGTTTTCTTGCAAGCTCCAGGCTGTCTTTGCAAACTGCACACAGCTTGTGCCGCCCCAGTGCAGCCCCGGGAGCAAAACTCAGGACCCCCGGCCGCTGCCTGTGCACCCAGCTGCGGAACCCAGCAGCCTGGCCGAGACGAGGCTCGGAAACTGACTAGGGGCTGGGACAATCGCTTCGGTGGCTGGAGAGAGGGCCAGGCTTCCTGAGGGCTCCCAGGGGGTTTTGCACACTCACGCCCGGGACTGAGGGGGCCCGGGACACGGGGAGGAACCCTGGGGTGAAATGCACACGCACTCACACACGCACGCACACACGTACATACGAATGCAAAACCCACACACACTTTGCAAATCCACCTATATGCATGCTAAACATGCATGGAACGACACACTCCCAGACATGTGCACACCGCTCACATGTGCACACATGAATGCATGCAAGTGTGCGGCTGAAATGCACACGTGTGCATGCTCAGGTAGCGCACGCGGGCACATTCTGCACCCAAACGTGGAAACATGCCTGCAGCCCGGCTTCTCCCGTGGCCCTGGGTGTCCCCACGTCCTGAGGAAGCCAGCCCCCGGCTCTGACCCTGCACGCGGGAGCTGCAGCTCTGAGGGCTCCCGAGCCCCCGAGTCCCCACAGGGCCACGCATGGCTTTGCTGTGTTTCCATGGCGATTCCCAGGCAGCCTCTTTCTTTAACTACTAAGCAGCCGGTGTCAGGAACCCAGGGTGCCGAGGTCTGTTTCGGGAAATTGATGCATCCCTGTAACAGAACTTCCTTATTTTCAGTCCTATTCTGAGGTGAAATTACAGGAATTAGAATTTTGCAGTGTAAAAATCTGTATTTTACTTTTGCAATGGGGCAGATTTTTTCTCATTGCTGCTTTTTTGTTTCTTTGCTTATTTTTTAAATTATTTTTGGCAGCATTCTGAAGGTCTTTTCAGCTCTTTTACCTTCTCCTTTTTTTCCCCCCTTTCTTTCTGTAACAATTGGGGTTGAAAGCAATTTCTGGGTCTTTCTTTCTCTTATTTTACTTTATTATTTTATTTCTTGTGGTACTAATGTTTGGATCTAAGGCCTTCACACTGAGCTCCACCCCCAGCCCTTTTTAAATTGCTTTATTTTGAGACGGGTCTTGCTAAGTCCCTAAGTTGCCCAGGCTGGGCTTGAACTTGGGATCCTCCCGCCTCAGCCTCCCAGAGTGCTGGGGTGACAGGTGCGCTCTGTCACGTTGGGCTGGCTCTGTGTTGGGGACAGAGAAAACTGGAGTTTGTTTAGCAGAATTATGGCGTGCGTTTCACATGTGTTGATCATTTCAGTCCCATCTGGGGGTGAAATTGCAGGAATTAGACAGGCTCCATGCAAAAATCTTTGACTTTCATGTGAGGGGATTTTTTAAAATTGCTGCTGTGCAATCGCAGAGCTCTGTTCCTCCTGCTGCTTGCTTTCTTCTCTCTCTCTCTTCCTCCCTTCCTTCCTCTTTTTTCTCTTTATCTTTTTGTGACCCTGAGGAACAAACCCAGAAAATTTGCATTGAGCTACATCACCGGGGCTTTTTATTATTATTATTATTTTTCTGTTTTGAGACAGGGTGTCACGGAGACACTCCGTTTTCCAGGCTGGGCTCCAACTTGAGATCCTCCTGCCTCAGCCTCCCAGAATGCTGGGTCTGCAGGCGTGCACCCCCAAGCTTGGCTGTTTATTTTTCTCAGTTTCCCTTTTCCCCTCTAGAGGAGATTCTCCACACACTGGATGGCTTTGGTCTGGAGACTGTTGCGGGTGGACGTAGCCATTTCTCTAGCAGGTGCAGACCTAACGGAGGTGGAATCAGCGTGCCCAAGAGACATCCAGAGGCCCCTGTCCGTTTCAGTGTTGTCAGTAGCCGAGATGTAGAAACAAACTACATGTCCATTAGCAGATGAATGAATAAGAAAAACGTGGTGCATATACTCTGTGGAATACTATGCAGCTTTCAAAAAGAAGGAAATCCTGTCATTTGGGGCCACACGGATGGAAGGGCAGGAAATTATGCTAAGTGAAATAAACTAGGCACAGAAAGAGGAAAATTGCACGATCTGGGTTTGAAGGAGTGGAGAGGAGGGCGGGAAGGATACACAGTCTGAGTGAGAGGGGAGGAATCAGTTCTAGAGATGCCTGGTACCACGTGGTGTGCCCAGTGGTAACAATGTACCCTGTCCGTTTGGGCAGTAACAATGTGTCCTGTCACTGCCCGTGGTAACAATGTACCCCGTCGCACACAGACCACACCTCCACACCTCTAAATGCACACACACAGACCACACCTTCACGTGCACACAAACCTAGACACGTACACCTGCAAACTTACACAAGTGCGCACACACAAACCATCATGTACATGGACCTGCACGTAAGGTGCACACATACACGACCGTGCCTACTTATACGTGTACATGCACGCAGAAACCACACCTGTATACTCTTACACATATGCACACACGTGGGCACACACCCGGTGCACACATAGAAACCTCACCCACATGCAATGTGTTTTGGGGGGGTTTCTTTTATGTTTCTGTAAGAAGTGTGTTTGGCTTTGCAGAAAAGTTGCTAAAAAAGGAAGAATTTATTTACTGTGTTTTTTCTGTACTGTATGTTAGAAGTTGTTATCTGTTGCAAAAGCCCTGCTTTTGAAGCAAAATACACGTAGAAAACTGTCACCCCCTCCCATTATTTTAATTCCTCTAAACTTTGGGGTCCTTATTTCTTTAAAGTGAGCATCTTATTTTTAGGCGTGAAAATGAATATTTAGAAAAAGAATCGAAATCATGTCACATGGTAAATTTCAGATAGCTACAAACATCACAAAATCAGAATAAAATAGGCTGTTTTTATCTTTAGATACTTTGAATTTTATTTTCCTTATTTCTAACTTGACTTTTTTTTTTTTTTCTGTTTTAGACTCTGATTTGAATTTAGCCGAAGCACTTGGTGAGTAATAATTTAGTACTTTTAAAAGTATCTTCTGTCAGGTGTGATTGGAACATATGGTGAATTTTTCAATATTTAAAAAAAATTATTGCAGTAAAAGACACATTACCATAAACCCTTACCCTCATTTTAAACATCCTTATCCGTCATTCTTGCGATTGTACTCAGCTCCGTCCACAGGCTCCAGGGGAGGCCCTCCCGCCTCTGCCTCCTCCACAGGCTCCAAGGGAGACCCTCCCGCCTCTGCCTCCTCCACAGGCTCCAAGGGAGACCCTCCCGCCTCTGCCTCCTCCACAGGCTCCAAGGGAGACCCTCCCGCCTCTGCCTCCTCCACAGGCTCCAAGGGAGACCCTCCCGCCTCTGCCTCCTCCACAGGCTCCAAGGGAGACCCTCCCGCCTCTGCCTCCTCCTGGGGCTCCAGGCAGCCCCGGGCTGTGGCCCCATAGCTCCAGTCTGCGCCTCCGTCTTCACACGGCTTCATCTCTGTGTCTGCGTCTCCTCTACTGCCTCTCGTGAGGACACTGCCATTGAATTCAGGAGGCTGAGGCAGGAGGGTCTCATGTCCAGGTCCTCCCCATATTCCCTCTGCAGAGACTATTTCCAAATGAGCTCCCGTATCCCAGCTTCTGGGTGGAGGCGGGTTTCTTCCTCGCTGGTCTGGGCCGTTCCTTTCTAGAGATGTGCAGAGGACTTGCGTGGAAACGGTGAGCTCAGCGGGCCGGGACTTCCCCCCGGGCCGATGGAAGCAGGTGTTTCCTGTGGCCTGAGGCCTCCGGGCCGCACGTCCTCCTCCTCCCGCGCTGCCAGCGCCTTCCCCACTCTTCCTCCTCTAGTGCCCAGGGTGGTCTGTGCCAGTCGGGACAGCTCTGTTTTCCCGGTGCTACACGGGGTCACCATCGCTCCTTGGCCTGGTGGCCCGAGTTCTAGGGAGCCCAACATATTTCCCGGGTCCCTCGGCCATTGTCTGGGGGACTGAAGGACAAAGTCTGCTTAAAAAACACTTCACGGGCGTTTCTCCCAACAGGACGCAGCCTTAAAAACACAAAAGAGGCTTGGCACCCTCTTGCCAACTTTTCCCAACCGAATTCTCTTTTCTTTTCAGATGAAGTCAAGAAAACCACGGAAGCCCCCAAGAAGCCCTCTGGCGGTAAGAAACCAGCGTCCCCAGTTTGTAAAGAAAAAGAAGAAATCTTGTCTGTGTGCCCCATTTTCTCTGAAAGAAAGAGGTGGGGATGGGAAGACTAGAAGCAGAGATGGCATAATGCAAATATTGTCATATTTGCACTGCCTCTGCTGGGGACTGTGCCCCCTACCCCCCCAAACATGGATATTGGTGCTTTTGTGAAATAATTCTGGATGCTTTGAGAATCTCCCAATGACATGTTCATTTCCTGGGAGAGGAAAAAAATAAAATAAAATTTGGAGCTGAGGCCTCCCCCATAGAATCTGAGTGGGAACTTACGTCTCGTTCTACAATTTGTCATCAGCATTAACTGTACCGGTCACCTTTGCAATGCTGGGAGGATATTTTTGGCACATGCGAGTTAAAGGAGGAGAGGTTTAATTTGGCTCATGGTCTCAGAGGGTGCAGTCCATGGTCAGCTGCGCCAAGGCAGGAACATCATGGCGGATGGGCTTCGGGGAGGAAAGACGCTCCCATCATGGTGGCCAAGAAGCAGAGACAGAGAAAGGAAGTGGCCAGGGAGCAGATAGAGTTCCTCATGATCCACCGAGGCACCCCCCAAAAATGTGCTTTACTAATCTTCCATGATCACGCAAGGCAATCGGTGTGATGACCACGATTAACTATCTTATTATCGTTTCAAATAAAAGTCAGGAAGAGGGCGCGCGCAGTGACACCGCTGAAATGGGTAAAGCACTTGCGAGGCCAAACGTTAAATTGTGGTAGCACAATCGCATTGTTTAAAAGATTAATAGTGCTGGTTCACTGTGACGCTGTCCTCCGGATAGCTCCTCTCGTGGCCTCAAAGATGGTGACTGTTCCTCTAATGCTCGAACCCCAGTGTCTTTGAATGGTGACCTGATTGTGCAGACGGCGCTTGAGAAGTAATTGCTGAAAAACCCAATTCCTACTCTCTTCTTGTTGCTGCTGTGACGCCCAAATCTCACTGTAATAATTTTTCTGCCACAACCTCTTGGGGTCTCCCGTGACGAATTCGTGGGTGACAGGGTGAGGGGATTACACTAAAATGGGGGGTTAACGGCAAAGCTTATCTTCAAGCAGGTTGGGATTCCAACTCGCTGTAGATGGCACAATCGATTCGTAAGTATTTTTGTTATTTTTGGTCTCTTACTCTTTTCACTGGAGAGAAAGATGGCGTAAAATTGGTCAGCAATTTGGTTTCTCTAAAGAGATGCTGCGCAGACCACGTTCAGAGAGGACTTCGCTGCGGAGCGGCCAGCAGTTGTCCTCTCTGTTGGTCAGCAAGGCCATTTTCTTATTTTTCTCCTCAACATTTGGATGTTAATGACCTCTTTCCCTGTTTTAGGGGGCGACTTCGACTTAAGCGACGCTCTCGACGATACAGGTGAGCATCTCTTTTGAAACGCTTCGCCGTCGCCCATGTTCGGTCAATCCTAGGAAGAACTGTAGCTTTTCAAGAGTGGAAATGTTTATGATGCAGAGCGAAGGAAGCTGTGGGTTGCTGTTTGCTGTTGGGGTTTTTTGGTTTGTTTTGATTTTTTTTTTTTTCTTTCTTTTTTTTTTTTTTTTTTTTACCAGCGTGCTTGTTTTTATTTCAGAACTCTTGGATGGGCTTTCAGAGCCTCTTGGGTGTGTAGCCCTTCTTGTTACCACACTGCCGCCATTTTCTTAGCACACCAGCAGCCATTTTGTTACCACATCAGCAGCCATTTTGTTACCATACCGGCCGCCAACTTGTTACCACACCCTTCACCATTTTGTTACCACACTGGCCGCCGTCTTGTTACCACACTGGCAGTCATCTTGTTACCATAGCGGCCGCCATCTTGTTACCACACCCTTTGCGATTTTGTTACCACGCTGGCCGCCATTCTGTTACTACACCAGCAGCCATCTTGTTAACACACTGGCCGCCATCTTGTTACCACACCGGCAGCCATCTTGTTACCACACGGGCAAGCATCTTGTCACCACACCGGCAGTCATCTTGTTACCATAGTGGCCGCCATCTTATTGCCACACCCTTTGCCATTTTGTCACCACGCTGGCCGCTATCTTGTTACCACACCAGCAGCCATCTTGTTACCACGCTGGCCGCCATCTTGTTACCACTCCGGCAGCCATCTTGTTACCACACCGGCAGCCATTTTGTTACCACGCTGGCCGCCATCTTGTTACCACACCGGCAGCCATTTTGTTACCACACCGGCAGCCATCTTCTTACCACATCCTTTGCCATTTTGTTACCACGCTGGCCGCCATCTTGTTACCACACCGGCAGCCATTTTGTTACTACACCAGCAGCCATCTTGTTAACACACCGGCCGCCATCTTGTTAACACACAGCAGCCATCTTGTTACTACACGGGCAACCATCTTGTTACCACACCGGCAGTCATCTTTTTACCATAGATGCCGCCATCTTGTTACCACACCCTTCATTTCGTTACCACACCAGCCGCCATCTTCTTACCACACCCTTCACCATTTTGTTACCACACTGGCCGCCATCTTGTTACCACACTGGCAGTCATCTTTTTACCATAGTGGCCGCCATCTTGTTACCACACCGGCAGCCATCTTGTTACCACGCTGGCCGCCATCTTGTTACCACTCCGGCAGCCATCTTGTTACCACACCAGCAGCCATCTTGTTACCACACCGGCCGCCATCTTGTTACCACACCGGCAGTCATCTTGTTACCATAGTGGCCGCCATCTTGTTACCACGCTGGCAGCCATCTTGTTAACACACCGGCCGCCATCTTGTTACCACACCGGCCGCCATCTTGATACCACACCGGCACCCATCTTGTTACCACGCCGGCCGCCATCTTGTTACCACGCCGGCAGCCATCTTGTTACCAGCCGGCCGCCGTCTTGTTACCATAGCGGCTGCCATCTTGTTACCACATCCTTTGCCATTTTGTTGCCACGCTGGCCGCCATTTTGTTACTACACCGGCAGCCATCTTGTTAACACACCGGTCGCCATCTTGTTACCACACCAGCAGCCATCTTGTTACCACACGGGCAAGCACCTTGTTACCACACCGGCAGTCATCTTGTTACCATAGTGGCCGCCCTCTTATTGCCACACCCTTCAATTCGTTACCACACCGGCCGCCATCTTGTTACCACACCCTTCACCATTTTGTTACACTGGCTGCCATCTTGTTACCACACTGGCAGTAATCTTGTTACCATAGCGGCCGCCGTCTTGTTACCATAGCGGCCGCCATCTTGTTACCACACCCTTTGCCATTTTGTTACCACGCTGGCTGCCATTCTGTTACTACACCAGCAGCCATCTTGTTAACACACCGGCCGCCATCTTGTTACCGCACCAGCAGCCATCTTGTTACCACACCGGCCACCATCTTGTTACCACACTGGCCGCCATCTTGTTACCCCACCCTTCACCATCTTGTTACCACACCCGCAGCCATCTTGTTACCACACCGGCCACCATCTTGTTACCCCACCCTTAACCATCTTGTTTCCACACTGGCAGCCATCTTGTTACCATACCGGCAGTCATCTTGTTAGCATAGCGGCTGCCATCTTGTTACCACACCCTTTGCCATTTTGTTACTACTTTGGCTGCCATCTTGTTACCACACCGGTCACCATTTTGTTAGCACACCAGCAGCCATTTTGTTAGCACACCGGCCATCTTTTTACCATAGAGGCCGCCATCTTGTTACCACACCCTTCATTTCATTACCACACCGGCCATCTTGTTACCATACCCTTCACCATTTTGTTACCACACTGGCCGCCATCTTGTTACCACACTGGCAGTCATCTTGTTACCATAGCGGCCGCCATCTTGTTACTACACCCTTTGCCATTTTGTTACCACGCTGGCCGCCATTTTGTTACTAAACCAGCAGCCATTTTGTTACCACGCTGGCCGCCATCTTGTTACCACACCGGCAGCGATCTTATTACCACACCAGCAGCCATTTTGTTACCACGCCGTCCGCCATCTTGTTACCAAACCGGCAGCCATCTTGTTACCACACCAGCAGCCATATTGTTACCACAGCAGCAGCCACCTTGTTACCCCACCCTTCACCATTTTGTTACCACACCGGCAGCCATCTTGTTACCAAACGGGCAGCCATCTTGTTTCCATAGCGGCCGCCATCTTGTTACCACACCCTTTGCCATTTTGTTACCACGCTGCCCGCCATTTTGTTACTACACAAGCAGCCATCTTGTTAACACACCGGCCGCCATCTTGTTACCACACCTGCAGCCATCTTGTTACCACACTGGCCACTATCTTGTTTCCCCACCCTTCACCATTTTGTTACCACACCGGCAGCCATCTTGTTACCACACCGGCCGCCATCTTGTTACCACACGGTCACCATTTTGTTAGCACACCAGCAGCCATCTTGTTACCCCACCCTTCGCCATTTTCTTACACCAGCAGCCATCTTGTTACCACACCGGCAGCCATCTTGTTAGCACACCGGCCGTCATCTAGTTACCACACCCTTCACCATTTTGTTACCACACCAGCAGCCATCTTCTTACCACACTGGCAGCCATCTTGTTACCATAGAGGCCGCCATCTTGTTACCACACCCTTCATTTCGTTACCACACCGGCCGCCATCTTGTTACCACACCCTTCACCATTTTGTTACCACACCGGCAGCCATCTTGTTACCATACCGGCAGTCATCTTGTTACCATAGCGGCTGCCATCTTGTTACCACACCCTTTGCCATTTTGTTACCACGCTGGCCGCCATCTTGTTACCACACCGGTCACCATTTTGTTAGCACACCAGCAGCCATTTTGTTTCCACAGCGGCCGCCATCTTGTTACCACACCCTTCACCATTTTGTTACACCAGCAGCCATCTTGTTACCACACCGGCAGCCATCTTTTTACAATAGAGGCCGCCATCTTGTTACCACACCCTTCGTTACCACAGCGGCCGCCATCTTGTTACCACACCCTTCACCATTTTGTTACCACACCGGCAGCCATCTTTTTACCACATTGGCCACCATCTTGTTACCACACCAGTAGCCATCTTGTTACCATATTGGCCGCCAACTTGTTACCACACCCTTCATCATTTTGTTACCAAGCTTGCCGCCATTTTCTTACCACACCAGCAGCCATCTATTTACCACACTGGCTGCAATTTTGTTACCACACCGGCAGCCATCTTTTTACCACATCGGCAACCATTTTGTTACCACACCAGGAGCCATTTTGTTACCACACTGGCCACCATCTTGTTACCACACCCTTCACCATTTTGTTACCAAACTGGCCGCCATTTTCTTACCACACCAGCAGCCATCTTTTTACCAAACTGGCCGTAATTTTGTTGCCACGCTGACAGCCATCTTTTTACATCAGCCACCATTTTGTTACTGCACCAGGAGCCATTTTGTTACCACACTGGCCGCCATCTTGTTACCACACCCTTCACCATTTTGTTACCACACCAGCAGCCATCTTGTTACCACACCGGCAGCCATCTTGTTACCACACCGGCAGTCATCTTGTTACCATAGCGGACGCCATCTTGTTACCACACCCTTTGCCATTTTGTTACCATACTAGTCACCATCTTGTTAGCACACCCTTCACCATTTTGTTACCACACCAGCAGCCATCTTTTTACCACACTGGCCGCAATTTTGTTACCACACCGGCAGCCATCTTTTTACCACATTGGCCACCATTTTGTTACCACACCAGGAGCCATTTTGTTACCATACTGGCCGCCATCTTGTTACCACACCCTTGACCATTTCGTTACCACACCGGCCACCATCTTGTTACCATGCTGGCCACCATTTCGTTACCACACTGGCCACCATATTGCTTTCAGTCATTGTTGCCCCCATCTTGAAATCCTCAATCCAGTTTCAACAGTGGGTCTTACGTTTTCATTTGGCCCAGGACCCATAAAGTTTGTGAACTGGTTTGGACGCCCGCTTTAACGTCTGTTGAAAGCACTGGCCGTTAAGTGCTGCCATTGGAAGATGCTGGGAAGGCATTGGCGGGCGGCTGGGGGCACTGGCATCCCCGCCACGATGAACAAGAGGCTTCCCCCTCGCCCTTCTCCATGGACCATCTGTCTGCACAAGAATTTTTTTTTTTTTTTTTTTGTGGGTACTGGGGGTCGACCTCAGGACCTCGCACACCAGCAGGCGCCTGTGCCACTGAGAAATATCACCGGCCCTTTTTTCATATGTGGGTTCCGGGAGTCGAACTCGGGCCCTCGCGCTTGCCAGGCAGGCACTTATGCCACTGAGCCATCTCACCGGCCCACGGGTGTTTTATTTTCTTAATTGCAAACCACTCCTCACCGAAGTTTTTACCTCTTTGCAAACAGTTGACCCAGCACCACCCAAACAACCTGAGCCCGAGCCAGATCCAAAGCCCAAGCAGCCTGGATCCTCTGCTAAGTCCGGGCCTCAAGCTCTTGGGCCATTTTTTGGATTTTCAGAGTCCACTGGCAGCCAGCCTTTGCCGATCCTGCCAGACGAGCGTGGGCGTGCGGGACGCTTTCTGTACAAGATGGTTCCCCCGCGTGAGGTGTGGGACGTCTTGCTTCCAAAATGGTCCTTTTTTGGGTGGGTTCCCTTTGCATTGTTCCTTTACTCACTAGCTGTGGAAGATTTTATGAAACCTTCAAGTACACTGAAGACAAGATTTAAATCATGTAATCATGGTAATCATGCATCACTCAAGAATTACCAGTTATTTACTTTTTTTTTTTTTTGTGGGTTCCGGGAGTCGAACTCGGGCCCTCGTGCTTGCCAGGCAGGCACTTACGCCACTGAGCCATCTCACCAGCCCATTGTTACAGTTTTAAACACAAAAGTATAAATGTTTTCCATAATGTGTTGACATTTTAAAATATATTTGTATTTATCAAAGACCTATTGTAAGTGGGTCTTATCCTAGACCCACAGTAATTGTACATAATTAGGGGCACCGTGTGAGTTTTTGATGCCTATCTATATTTTATACTGATCCTATCGAGAATTTCATTTTGTTCACTCATTTATCCACTTTCTTGTGTTGGATGCGATTGACCTTCCAATCGTTAGTCCTCCTACTGTAACTTTACATATTAATTTCAACAGGATAACTTTATTATTTTTATCTTTATTTTATTTTTTTATGTGAGTACCAGGAGTCAACCTCAGGACCTCGCGCTTGCCAGCAAGCGCTTGTGCCACTGAACAATATCACCGGCCCCCTTTTTTCCTTTATGTGGGTTCTGGGAGTCGAACTCAGGACCTCGCACTTGCCAGGCAGGCGCTTATGCTGCTGAGCCGTCTCACCAGCCCCATCAATGGGATAATTTTTAAGTAAAAGTATTAACTTTTTTGGCAGTACTCTCTGTTCGATCCTTTATTGAACCAAGGACCTTCACACTGAGCTCCATCCCCAGACTTTATTATTATTATTATTATTATTATTATTTTACGATTTTGAGACGTGGTTTCACAAAGTTACTAAGTTCCCCAGGCTTCAACTTTTGATCCACCTGCCTCAGCCTCCTAGAGTGCTGGGGTGACAGGCATGTGCCACCATACCAGGGTAAAAATGTCAAAATTTTGTTCACGTTGTCATTGTACATTTTGTTTACTAATATGGACTTTCTCAGGCCTTTGGAGCCTGTACCATGTGACTTTTTTTTTTTTTTTTGTACCGGGAATCAAACTCAGGACCTTGTGCTTGCCAGGTAGGCGCTTGTGCCACCGAGCTATATCCCCGGCCCCCATATAACTTTTAAAGGCAATTATATACTACATACATAGTTACTTGGTACACTATTTAACTTATCCTTAACATTGAAAATGTTATGATTCCTGCGATATGATAAGATTGGAAATTGCAAAGGAAATTTAAGCCACCTTCTTACTCAGCCAGGCTTCTTTTGGTTTCTTCCAAAAAGCGTTAAAGACATCGTGTTACAGTGATCCATACACACCCATGTTTGTAGCAGCACAACTCATAAGAGCTAAACCTTGGAAGCAGCCTCTATGTCCATCAGCGGATGAATGGATAAAGAAAATGTGGTGTTTACACACCGTGGACTACGATGCAGCCATGAAGAAGGATAAACTTGAGTCATTTGTAGGAAAATGGAGGCACCTTGAGCCCATAATGTTAAGTGAAGTAAATCAGACACACAAGCTTAAATATTGCATGATTTCTCTTCTGTGAGAAACCCCAAGCATAAATAAAGCACAGAATAAAAGATAGATGATAGGAAGCAGGGAGGTAGATTTTGGAGAGAAGGGAAGAGAATCTGGGAATGGAAAGGGGAGGAGAAGGGGAAGTAGAAAGGCTTAGGATTTGCTATGTATATTTGCCACTTCTCCACGATGAATGGCTTTACTATGCGTTGCAAACATACACTCATATAAATGTAAAAAAAAAACCTTTTTCCTTCACATAGACTTCAAGAAGTCAAATTCTTCCGGTGAATGACTACAACTACCTTTACAGTGTTTTGACTTTTTTTCCGAATTGTCTTCAAATTGTACCCGTTCATCCCACCTCCTGCTGTGTAGACAAAGTACTGTTTCCTTCTGGTGATTTCCAACAGTGGTTACGTTGTCTTAAAAAACCTTCATCAAATAGTGCCCACAGAGTGAACCACCACGATCGTAGCTTCCTATCTTTAGCTCGGAAGTTAAAATTAAAAAACAAAACAAAACAAAGCAAAACACTTTGGTACATCAATTTGCCATGGATATAAACTATGGCTGGCTATTTATTACAGAATACTTTCCCACTTTCTTCTCTCCTTTGCATATTTGTCACAGTATTTTTTGACCAGAGAGAGTCTGCCTTCAGTGTATCAGCTAGCTACTGCTGCATAACAAAACATCTCTAGCTTCTTATTTCTAATGATATTGGGTTGGGCTTCTAATTACACTCCTCAGGAAAAAAAATCATTCTATAGTTCCAATTTCTTTTTGTGTTCTCTTTCCCAGGGTTAGTAGGAGAATTTTAGGTGAAACTAAATTTATGAGTTTTGACACAAAAGGCAAATTAGTTTTGCAGGTTGTGTATCTCTTCTCTGAAATGCTGGTGACTAGAAGTTTTTCATATTTGAACTTTGTTTTAAAATTGAGTATTTGTGCATACACAGTGGGATTTCTTGGGGCGGGGGTCAAGTCTTGGCATATGCATCTCATACACAGCTTAGAGACATAACCTGCAGGTCATCACATACAATAATTAGCGTGCCTTGTTTTGGTTGTGACCCACGACTTCTCTCCTCACATTGGCATGCAAAAAGTCACGGATTTTGGAGCATTTTGGGTTTTGGGTTTTCAGATCAGGGATGCCCAGCTTGTAATTCTACACCACGTGACCACCAGTTCCAGGATGGCCGGTGATGTTGTTTTTTTCTTGTTTAGGTGGAATTTCAGATTCTGACCTGATGGACGTGGCGGGTAGAGAAGGTAGAGTATCCCCTTTCTTCGGCTTTTCTTCCTCTCATCCTTTAATGGGTCCCCGTTTGGCACAATCGCTCTTAGTCTTCCACTAGCCCTCAGGGTCTCCATCTTAGGTCTCCACGAGACCACAGGGTTTTACTCCCAACCCTCCACGAAATCACGCTGTGTACACTCAGCCCTCCACCGGAACACAGTTAAATGTGTGCATTTCTTTTTGGGGGCTCAGTCTTTGAAGGGGACTTCGCAGGGTACAGAAAGTATGGCTTGCTCCTGAGAGAAGATTGACGGATTCAGGGGTCTCCCTCCTCTTCTGCAGGATGGAAGCTTTCTGCTAAATTGGCAGGTGTCAGGCATCTGCTAATTCAACCACTCCCGTATATTGTAATATGCAGTACAACAGCAGTGCAGCTGTGTAACATGCATTCCCTTAGTGCGTAGCAGGCAGTATGACAGCTGCGTAGCTGTGTAACATATGCTCCCTTGTAGTGTAATAGGCAGTTAACCAACTGAGTAGCCGTGTAACATGTACTCCCTTAGCGTGTAGCTGCGATCTTCCCTGCAACCGAGAGAGGGGACAGAAGCCCTGACCCCCTCAGGATCTGCCTCTTCTAGAGGCTGCCATAGCATGGCTGATCTGAGCAGGATCCGGTCCGGTGTTGTCGTGGATGATTAGGAGACCGAGGTGGGAAGTCTGCATTCCGAGACCCGAAATGGTGCTGCATGAGTCCACTTCCTGTTTCTGTAACAAAGCCTGAGGCGGTCACCTTATGAAAAGGTGTATTTTGGCTCAGAGTTTTGGAAGTTCCTGCCCGGGTCTGGTTGGCAGCACTGCCTTGGCCTGTGTGAAGCCACACTTTCTGGAGAGAGCAAAGCCTAAAAGAGAACCTCTCAGCTCATGGCCAGGAAGTGAGGAAGAGGAAAAGGAAGAGGAAGACATTGGGTCCCAATATGGCCTCCAAGGCCACGCCCACAATGACCTCACTTCCTCCCCTGACGCCCCTCCCCCCACCATAGCGTCATGGCCTGGGGGGACCAAGCCATCCACCTGAGCTTTGAGGGCCATTCAAAATCTGGACCGCATAGCCCGTCCCTTGAGGTTGCCATGGCCTCGTCCGTTCCTAGTCGTCCTGCCGGTGGTGTGTCTTCATGCTGACTCTTGCCGTGACATTTTTCTGTACCAACAAAAGTCTTCAGGGTGCAACTGGCCAACGGTCTGGTCTTGTCTTGCAGGAAGTAGAGGTGGCCATGGTGGCAGCAGCCCCCGGAATGAGGGAGAAGGCCAAGATGGTACGTCTGTCTGGTTTCTGTCTTGCCCATGCGCTGGGCAGTGGAGGCAGGATGCGAGGTCAGAGACCCGACTTGTCGCGATCACGACTGAGGATATTTATTGGCAAGAGTGGGGATGGAGCTCCGTGGCAGAGCCCTTTCCACCCCTCACTAAATAAAGCAGGACGGGTTTAATTCGGTGCCATTCCATGGCTGCAGATTCGAATGTTGACCTCTCTCTTGGGTCCAGCATTCCTTGGGCTCCCAACACTAAACCACATTGGTGCTGTTGCTTACGTATCACAGGTCCTTTGTCTTTTTCTGAGGCCCAAGAGAAGAATGATTACAAGAATTCCTTTAAAAAACTGTAAAACAGGAAGTTGGGGTTGGTGGTGCACGCCTGTCATCCCAACACTGTGGGAGGCTGAGGCAGGAGGATGGCAAGTGCAAGCCCAGCCCGAACAACCTTGGGAGACCCCTGTCTCCAAACGAAAAACTGAAAAATAAAAAGGGGGGACAGTGCTGGAGATGTAGTTCATTGCGAAGGCTCTGGGTTCGATTGCTAGTACTGCAAAAGAAATCAGGAGAAAAATCAGTGCAAAGAGCTGGCATTATAGAGACCAGGGGTGTCCTGGGCTGTGACCGTGTCCCCTCCGATTCCCCCACAGAGCAGCCCCAGGGCGTGATTCCTGGCGTCGTGGGCGCTGTCGTGGTGGCCGTGGCCGGAGCCGTTTCCAGCTTTATCGCGTACCAGAAAAAGAAGTTGTGCTTCAAAGAAAACCGTAGGTGGCGACTTCTTCTGTGCACGCCTGAACGGAAATGGTGCTTCCTTTAAAAGCAGCAGCAAATCCCCCACAGGCGCGAGCAAGCGCCGGCTGGCTGACACCTCACGAGCTCACTAAACCCTACGGTCTGACCGTGCGGCTTCGCTGAGGGGTCGCTTGGCCGTGTTTAATCGCGCGAACGTCGCCGGTCACTAACTCCCCATGCACAAGAGGGGGAACGAAGGCGCACATGGAATACGCGAATGCCTATATTTAAAGAAAAAAATTTACAGTAAAAGGATGCATTGTCCTGAATCCCCCTCAAAATCTTCCCCCAGCTTTGCACACACTCGTGCCACCGTCCTTGCTGCTTTCTGCAGCAGCTCTGGAGTCCTCTTTCCTCAGGGTGTTTACCAGGTGTGATCAAAAACACGGTGACTGCTGCCGCCGAGCGCCGTCCAGCAGAAAGGCAGCTCGTAAACGCACGACGCTGTGTCCTCGTCCACCTTAGTCACCGGATCTGGCACCGTGTGACTTCTGGCTCCTCCCCAAGGTCAAAATGACCAGTAAAAGTCAAGGTGTTGAGTCCATTCAGGACATCGAGGCAGCCAGGACAGCGCAGCTAAAGACCCTCAGGAAAGAGGACTCCAGAGCTGCTGCAGAAAGCGGCAAGGACGTGGGATGAGTGTGCACAAAGCCGGGGAGGATTTTGAGGGGGATTCAAGACAATGCGTCCTTTTAAGATTTTTTAACTTAAGCACACACCACACTTTTGGATCAGCACTCATATGCTGTAGAATATCTGTGAGGACTAAAGCTGGGAAATCTGCTAGCGGAGAGGCGGTGTGTAGGAAAGGTTGCCTTTGGCAAGTTGCTCAGTGTTATTTACGACCGGCGTCCACAGCGTTAGGACGAGAGGAGAGGCCTCTGTATTATTTCCTCCACCCGGGAGAATTAGAATAAAATCCACAGATAGGCAGATTTCCTTTTCCTGGTAGCCGCAGATTCCAGCCGGTACCCGGCAGCTGCTGCACGGGACATAAACTCGGAGGGAGAATTGGGGAATGACGTGTTTATCACCGTGGCTCTGTCAATGCTGGGATCGCATTCAAAAATTCCTGTGCTGTGGAGGGATTTGCCCGGAGACAGGAAATGCTGCTCTTGCGCTTTCTGCTTTGTTTCCTTTCGGAGGAAATCCCGCTATGGTGACCGTAGCTGGTATTCAGCGTCTCCGCACTGGTCTCTTTAGAGCTCGTCTCGATTTTTCTGCAGCTACCGAGTGCTGAGCTCTGCTGTGTGTGGCCCCGAACTCGTCATTTTGCAGAGCTCTGCACCGGCCCTGTGGCCTCCTCGGCCCCCTTGGGTCTTCCGCGCTCATTGACACCGAGCTGCTGACCGTGTGGAGCCCAAACGGGGCTTTTTGAGGATGCTAGGAGATTCTGGGCGATTGCATGGGTGCTGGGGAAGCAGTCGGAGCCCAGGGATGGATTCGCTCGTTCATTTCAGAATTCGACCTCCACGAACAGCGTTAGAGCCCGAAGGGGTGCATGCAGTGTAGCTTTTGGGTCCAGGGTTGTAAAATAAATTGCAGGCGTCTACTCCCCATTTCTTAAGATGGGGTTTTCTGCAGCTCGGTGCTCTTTGCCACTTTGTTCCATGTGAGGCAGGGCCCCGCTCTGGCTACCTCTGACCTCTCCACGTGGCCCAAGCTGGCCTGGAACTCACGGTGATCCTCCCGCCTCAGCCTCCAGAATGCTGGGATTGCGGGCCTGCCCCGCTATGGCACCGTGACGTTCTGAAAATCCTTAGTCAGCCCTTAGGAGTTTGGGGTGTTCTTCGATACCCACCCCCCAGATGCACATTGGCATTAAGCCCCCAAGAGTCGGAGGAGGCTCGGATTCACTGGAAATTTCAGGCTAGCGTTGGGGAAAAGGCCAAAGCCATCATTTCCCGTCGCGTCCGTCTCCCCCGGTGGACGCATCCGTGAGGGCTGGGGCCGCACGGAGAATCGCAGTTCTCCCCGTGGAGAGACAACTTCTCCGCAATTTCCCAACTTGAAAACGCCCTGTCCGTGCGATGGCGGCTGGGGCTTGTATGCCGCTCGTTTTACCTGCGTATTTTCTGTAGATTTTTACCCTTTCCTCTCGGGCTGCTTCTTTGTTTTTTAAGAATATTTTGTTTTTTCGAGACAGGGTTTCACTATGCAGTTCAGGTTGGCGTTGAACTCACGGTGTAGCCCAGGCCGGCCTCGAACTCGCGGCCATCCTCCTGCCTCAGCCTCCCGAGAGCTGGGGTGACAGGTGTGCGCCGTCACGCCCGGCCAGCTCCCAGTTTTGAGGGGCGCCACCTTGGTGACTTTCCGTAGATGCGCAATGCAAAGGGCTGAAGGATAACGCGAAGGAAAACAAGAACGTCAAGAAAGGAAGCGAGGGCCGGTGAGATGGCTCAGTGGCGTAAGCACCTGCCTTGCAAGCGCGAAGGCCGGAGTTCGACTCCCGGAACCCACATACGAAAAAGGGGCCGGTGATATCGCTCAGTGGCACGGGTGCCTGTTGGCGCGCGAGGTCCTGAGGTCGTCCCCCCGGTACCCACAAAAAAAAAAAAAAAAAAAAAAAAAAAGAAAGGAAGCGAGCAGGCAGGGCGAGCTGCAGCATTCGCGTCCGGTGTCCCTGTGTCCGTCTGGTGTCCCTATGTCCGTCCGGTGTCCCTGTGTCTGTCCGGTGTCCCTGAGCTCAGTGTCCCCGGGTCTCAGCTGCGGTCACGAGGCCCAGCGTCGTCCCCTGCCTGGCTGCTGGCTGCTGGCTGCGGCCCGTCCACCGCCGTCCCCGCCCTGCCTGCGCCGCGGCTCCGTGTCCTGCTTGGCCTTGCGGCCCCCGAGGCACGGGAGGGACGCTGCTCCCTGCCGCCGCCGCCAGCCTCCTCCCCGGCACCCCTTTCACTCTTCTTTTCCTTTGTCTGCCCCCCTCCAGATGCCCCAGAGACCTAGGCCTCGCGGAGCGTCGCGCCGGCCCGGGAGCCTTCGACCACCGCGGTTCCTCTCCTAAGCTGCAGCTCCGAGGGGCAGCCTCGGGTCCCTCCCTCCCTCCTTCCTTCCTTCGCGCTCGCGAATGGCCCCAGGGACAGGATTCTCCCTTGCCACGTTCTGGGTCTGATTTAGAGGCACGGTCTTGCTAATTTGCTGAATTACCCAGGCCGGACCTGAACTTGAGATCCTCCTGCCTCAGCCTCCTGACAGTAGCTGGGGTGGCGGGGGGCCGTGCACCACCACACCCAGTTTGTTCTCCCTTTCTTTGATGTGAAGAACATAGGAAGCTTCAGAAAACTGTGAGGGACGCACATCGTTTTGGGAAACAGGGCCCAGCCCCGTGGTGGCCAAACCGCGTTCCACCCTCTGATCTGAACCCGGGGTTGTGCCGTGCGCCTCTGAACCATCTGCTTTCCCATCTTGAATTTTTATGACCCATTTCTCACCGGGTTCCTTCTGGGGCAGCCTCTCCTTTTGTCTCCCCGGCTTCCCCGAAAGGTTCCCGGCACGCAGGCCCAGAAAACAGAGGGTGAGAGGGTGGTGGGGTCCTGAGCCTTGGGCATCTGTGTCCTTCTAGCCACGCCTCCTCCATCTACTTACGAACCCCAACATTGTGTCCTCCTGCCGACCAGCATCAGAACCACTTTTTTTTTTTTTTTTTTTTTTTTTTTAATGTCTTCTTCTTTTTTTTTTTTTCGGTCTTTTTGAGACAAGGTTTCGCCATGCAGTCCAGGCTGGCCTCAAACTTGTGGATTCTCCCGCCTCAGCCTCCAGAGCGCTGGGGGCTACAGGTGTGCAGATCGCACCAAGTGCTCTTGCAAGTTTTGAGGCCCAAGCTGGCGTGCATGGGGTGCCTGGCTCCTCACGTAGAATCCCTTCTCCTCTTCAGTGGTCCCCCGTGTACGAACTTTGGGCCCCAATGGCTCCCTTTCTGACCAACATACTCGATCGTTTCCAAGGGACTCTTTTTCTTCTTTGAGTTTTTTTTTAACCTTTAAATCTGGGGTTCATGCCCTGGTTAGAATTTTTTGCTTCTTTTTTTTTTTTTTTTTTTTTTTTTTGGTGGTGAGAAATGATTGTCTTTGGAAGCGAATGCGAATTTAGAAGCCAATGCCCTGATAATTTGCTATAAAATGTTAACAATGCACCACCTCCCCCGCTAGTGGCATACGGGGTCGTGTTGGTCAGCATGCTCACGCATCTTTTGGAATTTTCCCTTCTGGGAGTATTTCTTTTTATCTTTCTGCCTATCTATCTATCTATCTATCATCTACCTATCTATTCTATCTGTCCATCCCTGTACCTATCTATCTATCTATCTATCCATCTTTCTATCTATCTTACTCATCTACCTAGTCATCCATGTATCTCGGTATCCATCCATCTATCCACCTCCCTACCTGTCTATATCATCTATCTCTATCTCTCTATTCATCTATCCATCCATGTTTCTATCTATCTTCTCTCTATGCATGTGTTCATCCACGTACTTGTCTCATCTAAAGCACTTTGGCTTCCTAACACGGGTGTTATTTAGTGATCGGGGAAGGGCATCGCAGACCGTTGAATTCATGTAATACTCAGCACAATGCTTTTGTCTATTCCCATAATTAAAAGTTTATGACCTGCACTGTATGCATTTCTTCACCGAGATATTTTAGCCATAACCATTGCAATTTTGGAAATACTAAAGTTGAGTGAGCAGGGGAAGCAGATTGCCCCTATGTGATGAGTTTGCTGGTACAGCGGGAGGAGTTTCCTTTCCTGCCGAAAGTGTGTAGCTCTTGTGGTCATTTACAACATTGCAGAAAAGAAATAAACACATTTTGTCTGTGAGCGTCTTGTGTATGTTGGGTTCTGCTGGTGTACGCCATAGTTGGGAAGACACGGTAGACTGAGGACATTTGGGGGGCGTCTTACTCATTTTTTCCATTGCTGAGACTGAATAACCAACACGCACATCTCAAAGGAGGAAGGGTTTACTTTGGTCACAGTTTGCAGAGGGTGCGGTCCATGGTCAGCCGGCTGCAAGCAGAAACATCATGGTGGACTGGCACAGCGGAGGAAAGATGCTGGCATCATGGCGCCCAGGAAGCATACCGGAAGGAGGATCCAGGAAGGGAGATAAACACTTCCGGGTCCAAGGCACCTCTCCCAGCCTGTCCCCATCTCCTAAGAGCAGGTCACCTGTAACCCCCCAGAACCCAGTCACCTTCCAAAGAGCCCACCTAGGACTGCATGAGGGTTAGGGTGACATTTAGACATAAACCACCACAGAGGGAATAATGATATTTGCTTGGAGGCATGTTTGAAAAAAGTTAGTAGAAATTTAGAACTTGCGATGAGAGAAATGGAATCAGCGTTCTGGGGCCGGGTGGGTAAGAAAGCAGAGCCCAAGGGTAAACAGAAAGAGCTGGGTGGGGTGGTGCACGCCTGTCATTCCAGCCATGGGGAGGCTGAGGCAGGAGGATCAACATGAGTTCAAGACCAGCCTGGGCTGCGCAGTGAGTTCAAAGCCAGCTTGGACTACACAGGGAGACCCTGTCTCAGAAAACCAAAAACCAAGCCAAACCAGAACAAGAAGTAAGTGGAATGAAATAACACATGCATGTTCTGATTTAAAATAGGAACAGCGATTTCATATTTCACAGATGGGAGTGTAAGAATTAAGAGTGGTCCATTTATTCTGCAGGCTCAGGTCGAATAATGCTTCTCCACGATGCTAGGGACCAGAAGGGCTTGGGGATTGAAATTATTGTTTTTCCACCTGGGGGTATTTTCTTCTTGTTTTCAGCAGAACAAGGCGAAGTTAACTTGGAAAGCTGTCAGACAACCAACGCAGAGCCGCCCGGTAAGACGTGTGGGGATGCTGGCTGTCGGGACCTGTCATAAATATTATTATTATTATTATTACTGGTACTAGGGATTGACCCCCGAATGAGCTACATCCCCAGACCTGTTTTTTATTTTTTGGGTTTTTTTTAGAAACTGTCTCACTAAGTCACTCAGTCACCCAGGCTGGGCTCGAACTTGCCATCCTCCTGCCTCAGCCTCCCAGAGAGCTGGGACAACGGGCGTGCGTGCCCATCTCAGCTTCAGTGCTTGGAGGCATTCGCTGAGACTTCACCGTGCATAATCCACTCTCGAACTCTGTATTGATTACATTTCTACAGGATGCCCAGCCAGGCTGGCACGCATGAAGGACTTTAAAATGTGCATTTTTGAAAATGCAGCTTGTCAAGTTTTGCTGTTGAGTCGCTCGGCTGCCAAGACTACTTGGAATTGCCAACAAAACAAAACAAAATGAAGCAAAAACACTGAGACGCGTGCACCTGTATATCTATGGCTGTGCACGTCTTTCTGCTTGCTTCATTTACGTGAAGGTCGGGACCTACTCATTTGTCTGAGACGGGCATCGTTTATGGACTGGGACGCCGGCAGAGGAGAGATGCATTTTTTAATGAAATTTTAAAATAACATGAGTTCTAAAAACAGAATTTTTAGAGAGTCAGTGTCTGCTGTCACACGCATTCCAAATGACTTTTTGAAATCTTTTCATTTTGTTGCACGCGACTGTGCTTGGAGGACGTAATGCGTACAGCGCTCGTGTGGCACCGGTGCACGGATAAAACACCTTCTAACATCTCCGCCTGCCTCCCTTCCCCGCCCCTCCTTCCCTTCTCTGCCCTCTCCCTTTTCTCTGCTGCATGTTATTCACCAAGTGTTGACAATAACCCCCTAGTCTGAGATTCCTCCCCCATATGCACATCCACTTTCATCAGCCAATGCCTCAATATTTTGAAAGGTCTTTGTTCTAAAGAAGTCTTATCTGGCTTTTTCTCTTGATGTTGAAGGCACCATTGTCTTGAGTTTTCTTTCTTTTTTTGTGGGTATGGGGATTGAACTCAGGACCTCGTGCGCCAGCATGCACCCGTGCCGCTGAGCAATATCACCGGCCCTTTTTCGTATGTGGGTTCCGGGAGTCGAACTCGGGCCCTCACGCTTGCCAGGCAGGCGCTTATGCCCCTGAGCCATCTCACCGGCCCGTCCTGAATTTTCTTATCAAAATTTTTTTTTGGTTTTTTTTTTTTTTTTTTTTGGACAGGGTCTCACTGTGTAGTCCAGGCTGGCCTCAAACTCACAGAGATCCTCCTGCCTCAGCCTCCTGAGTGCTGGGATTACATGCGTGCGCCGCTATGCGCTGCATCGAGTGACTGAAATTCTACTTCCTCCTTCCAAAATAGTGTTAAGACTGACACGCACAGTAAACCTGCACGATATAAATGAATGGGTCGCAAATTGTTAGCCCCCGAATGTTGGGTTCTAAGCCACTCGCTGGGGAAATATTCGGGGTGTGCGTTGGGTGAACGGGGCTCATTTTCCCTTCTCTCTGCTCCGCACAGTTCAACAAACGCTTTTGGAGAAGTAGAGGGCGACCCCCAAGCGATCCAGCTCTCCAGGAGTTCGCAGCAGAGTCGACACCTGCCTCAGTTTCCCCAGCAAGAACACCTGCGGGACGGGGGGACAGAGCCACCGTGCAGCCAGACGCCCCTTCCTGGCTCGAGACATCTTCTGCTGGTCCGGGATGGCTCCGTCGAGGTGCTCCTGGCCCACGCTGGGGTGGACATGGTCACTCGTGGAAGCTGAGCTCCTGTCCTCGTCCCATGGGGCCTTTCTGTCCCATTGCCCAAGGCCCCGGGGCTGTCCGTGGGCCCCCGTGGGGTGTAAAAGGCTGAGCTTTATCAAGTCCCTGTCATCCAAACAGCAGCCCCATCACGGGACCCCGGCCCGGGACACGCGGGCCGTGTGCAGCTTCGGGACGATGGAGATGCGGCACACACCGTGCGCTCCCTGCCTGCCTCTCTGTCTCCCTCCCGGGGCGGGGGTTGCTTTTCCCATTTCAGACTAATAAAAAGACACCCGGAACCAAGCGCTCCGTGTGATCGGCTCCGGCTGCGGCACGAAGGGCTGGGCGGGGCGGTTGGCTTCGTGTCCAGCCGTGTGGACCAAGGTGGTCTTTTCCACCGTCACCTTCTCCTCTGCGCCCAGATACTCCCCGCACCCACATTCTCCCTCCAGTCCG
Source organism: Erethizon dorsatum (assembly GCA_028451465.1). Classification (NCBI taxonomy): domain Eukaryota; kingdom Metazoa; phylum Chordata; class Mammalia; order Rodentia; family Erethizontidae; genus Erethizon; species Erethizon dorsatum. Next base: position 1,812,083 of record CM051843.1, read on the forward strand.
GGTACTCCCGGTGTTCAGACTCTCCATGGCCAGACACACTCTGGGTCCAAGTGCTCCCTTCCGTCCAGGCACCGTCCTGCACACACTGGCTTCTCTGTATCTGAATTCTCCCTCGCACCCAGACCTCCTTTCCTTCAGATACTCCCTCCCCTCAGATACTCCCTCCCCTCAGATACTCCCTTCCTTCAGATACTCCTTTTCTTCTAGAAGATCCTCTGCATCTAGATACTCCTCTGCACACCTGTTCTCCTCTCCACATGTTCCTCTGTGTTAGGATACACCCCGCATCCACTACTGGCTTCATCCAGGTTCTCCTCTGCACCAGATACTCCCTTCCTTCAGATCCTCCCTCCCCTCAGATACTCCCTCCCCTCAGAAACTCCCTTCAGATACTCCCTTCAGATACTCCCCTCAGATACTCCCTTCAGATACTCCCTCCCCTCAGATACTCCCTCCCCTCAGATACTCCCTTCCTTCAGATACTCCCTCCCCTCAGATACTCCCTTCCTTCAGATACTCCTTTTCTTCTAGAAGATCCTCTGCATCTAGATACTCCTCTGCACACCTGTTCTCCTCTCCACATGTTCCTCCGTGTTAGGATACGCCCCGCATCCACTACTGGCTTCATCCAGGTTCTCCTCTGCACCAGATACTCCCTTCTTTCAGATACTCCCTCCCTTCAGATACTCCCTCACCTCAGATACTCCCTCCCTTCAGATACTCCCTCCCCTCAGATACTCCCTCCCCTCAGATACTCCCTTCCTTCAGATACTCCCTTCAGATACTCCCTCCCCTCAGATACTCCCTTCAGATACTCCCTCCCCTCAGATACTCCCTTTAGATACTCCCTCCCTTCAGATACTCCCTTCCTTCAGATACTCCTTTTCTTCTAGAAGATCCTCTGCATCTAGATACTCCTCTGCACACCTGTTCTCCTCTCCACATGTTCTTCTGTGTTAGGATACGCCCCGCATCCACTACTGGCTTCATCCAGGTTCTCCTCTGCACCAGATACTCCCTTCCTTCAGATCCTCCCTCCCCTCAGATCCTCCCTCCCCTCAGATACTCCCTTCCTTCAGATACTCCCTTCAGATACTCCCTCCCCTCAGATACTCCCTCCCTTCAGATACTCCTTTTCTTCTAGATAATCCTCTGCATCTAGATACTGCTCTGCACACCTGTTCTCCTCTCCACATGTTCCTCTGTGTTAGGATACGCCCCGCATCCAGTACTGGCTTCGTCCAGGTTCTCCTCTGCACCAGATACTCCCTTCCTTCAGATACTCCCTCCCCTCAGATCCTCCCTCCCCTCAGATACTCCCTCCCCTCAGATACTCCCTTTAGATACTCCCTCCCCTCAGATACTCCCTCCCTTCAGATACTCCTTTTCTTCTAGATAATCCTCTGCATCTAGATACTGCTCTGCACACCTGTTCTCCTCTCCACATGTTCCTCTGTGTTAGGATACGCCCCGCATCCAGTACTGGCTTCATCCAGGTTCTCCTCTGCACCAGATACTCCCTTCCTTCAGATACTCCCTCCCCTCAGATACTCCCTCCCCTCAGATACTCCCTCCCTTCAGATACTCCCTCCCCTCAGATACTCCCTCCCTTCAGATACTCCCTTCAGATACTCCCTTCCTTCAGATACTCCTTTCCTTCAGATACTCCCTCCCCTCAGATACTCCCTCCCCTCAGATACTCCCTCCCTTCAGATACTCCCTCCCCTCAGATACTCCCTTCAGATACTCCTTTTCTTCTAGATGATCCTCTGCATCTAGATACTTCTCTGCACATCTGTTCTCCTCTCCACATGTTCCTCTGTGTTAGGATACACCCCGCATCCAGTACTGGCTTTATCCAGGTTCTCCTCTGCACCAGATACTCCCTCCCCTCAGATACTCCCTCCCCTCAGATACTCCCTCCCTTCACATACTCCTTTCTTCTAGATAATCCTCTGCATCTAGATACTTCTCTGCACACCTGTTCTCCTCTCCATATGTTCCTCTGTGTTAGGATATGCCCTGCATCCAGTACTGCCTTCATCCAGATATTCCTCTGTGCCCACATACTTCCTCCATGCAGACAATTCTCTCACCTGTTAGTCCCCTCCTTCTAGATGCTCTCTGCATCCAGATAGTTCCTACATCCAGATTGTCTCTTCCATCCAGACACCCCCTGTATTTAGATATTCCATGCCTGCGATGCTCCTTGGAAACAGCTACGTCCTCCCACCCCATACATCCCCACATCCAGATAGTTCTTCACACGGGGATACTCCCCCGAGCCCACACTCTCTCCCACATCCGGATGCTCCTCTGGATCCAGATTCTCCTCTGCACACATGCTTTCCCCCCCTTACTCCTCTGCATCCAGACACTGCTTTCACCTAGGTCCTCCTCCGACCTCAGATACCCTCTTCCGGAGCCTCCCCTGCTCACAGAGCCTCCTCTTTGTCTAGATTCTGTGGCTCCCATAGCAATTGTTGGTATAGATACTTCCTATAACTAGGGAGCCCTCACATCCAGATGCCCCTCTCCATCTGGAGACCCCCGTGACTAGATTCTCCCCACGCCCACGTGCGCCCCTGCATGCTGGTGCATTTCTCTGCGCACTTGTCCTCTGAGGAAGGTACCCCGCACGTCTGCCTACTCCTGTGGACCTAGGTTCTCCTCCCACCCAGCTTCTCCGTTGTGTGCAGATACTCCCCGCGCCCAGCCGCTCTTCTCCGCCATCACGCACCTCGTGTGGGTCGCACGCCACCGGTGTTGCTGTTTTCTCCAGCAAACTCCTTGCAAGTGAGACCTGTTTTAGCGTGAAAAACTAGCTCGTGGACGAGGATTTCCTCGTGTAATTCCCAAATCGCGTGGAGTCTTGACTAACTGCACGCGTTCTTTTCTGCTGCCCGCGATGACGTTTCCGAGTTCAGAACCATTTCTTCATTTAGGGCGATTCCTACGCAGGAAGGCTTCCAAAGTGAATGAAATTTTCTGTTTTTTTTTTTTCTTTAATTATTTTTATTACCCCCATTTTTGAAATACATAATGTTTACCTTCCTTGTGTGGAGTTGGTGCATGGGCAAAACACAGCTTAATTCGTTTTTTCATCTCCTTTCCCTCCCCTCCTTCCATTTCTTGGTCCCTTTTCCACTTGAGAAAGATCTATCTCTACTTCCTATATTATCTTTTATGTTGCTCTTTATTTATACTTTGTGATTGTCATACAAGAGAAACCATGTGGTATTGAAGCTCGTGTGTCTTGATTTATTTCACTTAACATTGTGGTCTGGAGGTGCATCCATTTTCTTACAAATGCCTCAAGTTATCCTTCATGGCTGTGTAGTACTCCATGATGTGTAAACTCCATGTTTTCTTTATTCATTCATCGGCTGATGGACATACACTGTACTTCCAAGATTTAGCTAATATGAGTTACGCTCCTATAAACATGGGTCATTTTCATATTTCATAAAAGCTTGGGCAGAGTTCTCCTTGGGTTTTTGTTCTCATCCCATATAGGAGAGAAGCCCTGGTTTTCCACATGGGGTAGGCCTTATTTACCCATTCAGTTTCCTCCCCATGGATACCACGAGAAGGAAGCTGCTGGACCTGCTAGTGGACCCCTTGACAAAGTCCAGTCCCGTGTGGACCTTCCATTTGCAAAGCATGGCTGTTCATTGTGCACTGCATTTGCACCTGTGTGTGTTTTTGTGTGTGTGTGTTTGTGTGTGTGTGGTCAAAACCAGCCTTTGCACTGAGCACACAATTTTTTTTTTTTTTTTTTTTTTGGCGTTCTGTGAATACCGCTGGCAATTTTACAAGCATCGAAAGGATTCAGATGTAGACTGGCACGGTGATGCCGTGGTATCAGCATTCTGGGAGGCTGAGGCAGGAGGATCACAGGCTGGAACCCAGCCTGGGCAACTCTGACTTAGTGAGAATCAGTCTCAAAATAAAAAAAAATAATAATTAAAAGAGTTGGGGATAGAGCTCAGGGCAAAGGCCCTGGATCTGATCCTCAGTATTTTAAATATATATGTCGTCCATAAATGCACCATTTTGCAAAAAGCAGAAGAGCAAAAATGTATTTTAAAAGGGCACCAAATTGTGACTTATCTATAAATCTATGCTTTCTAGAAGCATGTCAATATTAGGTAGGATTATTTTTTCTACGGAGAATTGGGTGACTGTCTTTGTAGAAAGTAATTTCATTTTATGCTGTCATCACAATAAGCATGACTTTGTCAACGGTGGAGTTTAAACGATGTGGCTCAGCGGGTCATTAAATATCTTGGCAAAAACAAGTGCGTTGCATCATTATTTTGGAAATTCTATGTAAAGTAAATGGCTCAGGGCTCAGGAAAATCAGGATAAAAGGTTTATTCAAGGGCAAATAAAGAACGAAATCATGAGATTTGGGAGGAAAATGGAAATGGAGACTCTTGTTAGAGTATGTTATGTGCTTGTCCAAATGTGTCAAAACGAAGCTTGTTGTTCTGTAGACATCATGGGCACTAATAAAATAAAGTATTTTATTTAAAAGGTGGTGCGGGGGCCGGTGAGATGGCGCCGCGGCATAAGCGCCTGCCTGGCAAGTGCGAGGTCCTGAGTTCGACTCCTGGAACCCACATACGAAAAAGGGCTGCTGATATCGCTCAGCGGCACAGGCGCCTGCTGGCGTGTGAGGTCCTGAGTTCAACTCCCAGTACCCACAAAAAAAAGAAAAAAAAAAAAATGGTGGTGCACACTTGTCATCCCAGCCTGGACAACTTAGTGACAGCAAGACCTCCTTGTCTCAAAAAAAAAAAAACAAAAAAAAAAAAAACAAAAAAAAAACTAGGGCTGGGATGTCATTCAGTGCAAAAGCCCTGGTTCAATTCCTAGTACCAGAAAAAAAAAAAAAATAAATAAGTAAAAGTGTCAATTCGCAGCACTGCAAATGATGCCTTTACTTAGAGGTACTTCCTTGCAACTCTGAAAAGGCAAATCTCTTTGATTATTGCCAACTTCTGAGTTGAAAAGTGGCGTTTGTCTTGCATTTCGACCTTTGTCTCCTGAGAGAATTAGAGAATCTGGGTTGCGGGGTCAGTGCATAGCACTGCCGGAAGTCACCAGTGCACCCTTTCTGCATTTTTGTATGTGTTTTTGGTTCTTTCCTTACTGATTTGTAGCAATTCTCTACCTATTCACTATAGTTCCCTTTGAGCTGGGCGTGGTGGTGCACACCTGTAATCCCAGCACAGGGGAGGCTGAGGCAGGAGGATCTTGAGTTCGAGGCTGGCCTGGGCTACACAGTGAGACCCTCTCTCCCAAAATAAGACAAAAACAAAAAATCACAGCCAACAATCAATAAACAAACAAACAAAAACAATGGAAAAGAATTTTAAAGAAGAAAAAGAAAAAAGTGCCCTTTGATCCGAGCAATGATTATGCGATTATTCAATTTATTGCAGTCTTTTGAATCTCTAGCATTTTCTCACATTCTACTATTTATTGCTTTTATGTAGGGAAATTATGTAACGGCTTCCAAGCTTTCTGCTGCAGTCAGAAAAGCTTTTCCACCCTAGAGTCATTTTTAAAAATGCTTATTTTCTCAACCCTTTGTGGGTTTTGTTTTGTTGTTTTGTTTTGGTTTTGTTTGCGGCACTAGGGATAGAAACCAGAGCCTCTGCACTGAACATCCCCAGCCTTTTTATTTTTATTTTTTATTTTAAGACAGGGTGTTGCTAAGTTGCTCAGTGCCCAGGATGGGTTTGAACTGGAGATCCTCCTGCCTCAGCCTCCTGGAGTTTGGGATTCCAGGACCGGACCATCATGTCTGACTTAAACTCTTTTTTGCCCACTACCCATTATTCTAAAACCATTTACGGAAAAGCCCGTTTTCTTCCTCCCTCATTTGAAACCCAGCTTACAGCTCCCACTGAGCCCTTGGCCCACTCTGCTCATAGCAGTAACGGCACCACACGGCTTTCGTTATCTCAGGTGGACCACGGTGGATTTTAACATTCGATGGAGCTGTGGGCTTTCCCCGCTACTCTTCCCAGAATTTTCTCGTGCACATTTTTAAAATTTGTACTTTAGAATCAGCTCTCCTGCTGTGACGAAAACCTTGTGAGTATTTTTACCAGGATTGCATTAAACGCACAGATTAATTCTCGAGCGTGAGGAGTAGAATCTGTTTGAGAAGGTAAGTTTTCCCGGCTCGCTTGGTTTCCTTTGTATTCCTGCATTGCGTTTGCCTATTTCCGTACTGATTTGCGATTTTGTTAATTTATTAGAAAACACTACCACAGGCTCCTTCTCCGACCTCTGGAGTTCCTGGATTTTCCTGGACACACAGAGACAAACACAGGTCACTATGACAAGTTTTCATATACAGAATCCAAGAACATTATTCCACGGATATTTTTCTTACGAGCCTCTGTCAGGAAATGCCATTAAATTCAATCAATCCAGTGTTTTCACTGTAGCATTCTGCGGGGCTGGCCATATGGTTTTCCACTTGGGCTTATCAATACGGTGAACTAAATAAAGTTTAACGTAGAATATAGTAGATAAAAGATCCTGAGTCACTCCACCTTTTGTTTTTTGACATAGGGTCTCATTATGTAGCCCAGGCTGGCCTTGGGCTTACTATGTAGCCCCAGCTGGCTTGGAACTTGAAGAGATCCTCCTGCCTCAGCCTCTCCAGTGCTGGGATGACATGCACACATGCACATAAATATGCATACTTACACTACATCCATACACACATGTATAGTCACACACACATGCACAGATATGCAGCTATACACGTGACACATACTTAGACACACATATAATACGCATATACTCATATATATGCATAAAATCACACACCCCCACTAAAACATACGATTCACGTGAGTACATACAGACAATGCACACACATGTAGACACAGCAGTGTCACCTGTCTCGCCCTGTAGAATAAGTTCCCCGTTTGCTGACTCCCATCCTGGAGAAAGGGTTTTGGGGACGCATCCGTCAGAAGCGAGGGAGGGTTTAGCACGCAGAGCTGCCAGGACGCGGTCAGGCGTGGGGTGTGGGAGGAATGGCACCCTCGTGAGCCGCGGGGAGTGGGCTTCGGGTGTCTCCAAAGGAGGAGGCGGATTTTGATAGTGACGTGAGAAACCTCGTGCTTGCTGTCCGCTCTCTCTCTTTTTTTTTTTTTGTGTGGGTACCGGGGGGTCGACCTCAGGACCTCACGTGCCATCAGGCGCCCGTGCCATTGAGGGATATCACCGGCCCCTTTTTCGTATGTGGGTTCCGGCAGTCGAACTCGGGCCCTCGCACTTGCAAGGCAGGCACTTATGCCTCTGAGCCATCTCACCGGCCCCGACTCTCTCTTTAGAGCACTAATTTTTCCTTTCTGTGTAGGAATGTGTGAAAGGGAAACACGCTGTCCTAACCCAAATCCTATTTGGAGAAAACGTTGTAAAAAACCGGACCACTGAAATGAAAGTCCCTGTGTCATTCCGTGGCGCTGTGTTGATGTGCGTGAAACGTCATCGTACCCTGGCAGTGACAGTAATCGGGTGAGCACTGTCATTTCGGGGGCGAGACTGGGGATTATTTTAAGTGCTGGGGGGAAAAATATTTTCACTGGAGCGGTGGTGCTTTGCTTTGTTTCAAAGAAAGAAAGCTGTGTTACTTTCCTGAGGTTTGAAAGTTGAAAACATTTATTAGAGCCAGACTCATTGCCATGAATCCCCCTGCAAATCCTCCCTGGCTCTGCACACACTCGTCCCACCGTCCTTGCCGCTTTCTGCAGCAGCTCTGGAGTCCTCTTTCCTGAGGGTCTTTACCAGCTGTGATCAAAAACACGGTGACTGCTGCTGCTGAGCTCCGTCCAGCAGAAAGGCAGCTCGTAAACACACGGCGCTGTGTCCTCCTCCACCTTAGTCACCGGATCTGGCACCATGCGACTTCTGGCTCCTCCCCAAGGTCAAAATGACCAGGAAAGGTCAACGTGTTGAGTCCATTCAGGACATCGAGGCAGCCAGGACAGCGCAGCTAAAGACCCTCAGGAAAGAGGACTCCAGAGCTGCTGCAGAGAGCGGCCAGGACGGTGGGATGAGTGTGTGCAAAGCCGGGGAGGATTTTGAGGGGATTCGTGGCTGTGTGTCTGTTACTGTGACACACTTTTAATTTACACTTTCACTGCATCTTCAACCACGCCTTATATATGATTTTTCCTTGGCAGGCACAGTGAGTTACTTCCATGACCCTCGCAGATACCAAAATCTGTGGCCACTTAAATCCGTCACATAAAATGGCACAGCGGTTGCATAGATCCCACACGTGGCTTCTTGTTTACTTTACATCCTGCCAAACGCCTCATAGTACAGGACACAACGTGAGCGCCATGGAAAGAAAGAGTCCTTGGACTGCACCACTCAGGAAATAGTGACCTTAAACGGTGTCCTCCCGTGTTCAATGTGGCAACCATACTTTTTAGAAAATATTTTCCACCTGCAGTTGGTTGGATCCATGGGTGCCAAAGGCCAACTGCATTCCAATTTGGCTTTGGGGTACAGAGGACCCATAAAATCAGAGTGGCTCGAAATCCAGATAAACGGGTCCCAACCCGTACTCCACTCTGCTGGCCCACAGGACGAGGGATCTGTCGGTTGATTCTGCAGTGGGGTTGGCATCCAGCCACCGTCTCCAGTCCCCCCTCGGAGAAACCGTGGTTTAGGGTGGAACATTTCACTTGCACGGTGTCGTTATTGTCACCATCAGATGGCTGCTTCCTTGCTCGTCCTTTCTCCACCCCAGAGGAGCGAGGAGAACCGTGGCCGGTGCCCAGGTTTGCAGATCTGGTCCCAGACGAGCTCGTCCCCGGCTTGGGCTGCCGGTTTAGGGGACTGGGATGAGAGATGGGGCGCTATTGCCTTCTTGTGGAATTGGAGGCTGCAAGGGCCAGGATCAGGAGGGAAGGGGTCATGTTAGTGTCAGAGGAAAAGCTGAGCGAGGATGGAGACGGAGAGAAGCAAAGCACAGACAGCCTTTGAAATCCTCTGTGGCTTCGAGAAATCCAGGTCCCGATGAGGGCTGCCACCTTGCTTTGCAGGTGACTGTCTTCTTGCTATGTCCTTAACTGGGACACACAGATGGAAACAGAGAAACAAAGGGTCTCCTGGCCTCTCTCGTACCTGTACACTAATCCCAGTATGGGGGACGCATCTCCAAGATGACCCGTCTCTGATGTTCCCTGTGACCTATCCACTTAGCCCCTGAGCAAAGCTCCGGGGGTGTCTGTGGATGATTGACATGTAGGCCAGCCAACTGAAGGGGGAAGTCGCACCCCCCGGATGTGGTGCCAGCAAATAGGTTCACAGTCTGGGTGGAATAACAAGGGGAAGAAGGAAGTGCTTCCATTTTTTGAAGGAGCTCTGGTTCTCGGCCATTGGCTTTGAATATTGGCTTTCCAGAGGAGACTCTTTAGCCTTCCAGGAGGGCTCTGCAGGCTTCCAACACAGGTTCATGTGGGTGACTCTACAGAGAGCTTCCGGGCCTTCAACCCTGTGCTCCTCCTGGCTCCTCCACCTGTCCAGGGTGCCGGCCACCATTTTGGATTCTCCCACCTGTGATCCTGGGGAGGCCACGGGGGCTCTTCTCCTTATCCTGGGAGCCTCTTCGTGACTCCCTTGTAGGCTTATGGGTATTTTTGTGCCGATTCTGCTCCTGCAGAGAACCCTAACACACCTCCTAATCCTAGTCTCATCCGAAAAGCCCCTCCTCCAAGCACCGTCACCCTGGGCGTGGTCTCCCACGTGTGAATTTTGGGGCACTTGCAGGTTGCATCCTTAAGTACTGACAGTGTGCGTGGTGCCCCCAGGTCTCAGTGCGTCCTTTCTCTGTCCTTCATCCTCGATCTTCCTCAGCCCACACTCTTGCCTTCTTCCTGCTCATCCTTTCCAATCGTCATGGGGTCCCGTGTTCTGCAGGACCCCTCTGTGGGCGCAGCTGCGTTCACAACCTGCCCTGTACTCTCTGGACCTAGATGGCATGGTTGCCTCCCCCCACAATATCACTCTACATTATCTGCTTTCACGGCCCACGTCTCTCTCTTGTCTCTGTAAACATCTTTTTGTTCTTCATCACTGTACACCTGGCATCCGGCATGTAGGGCTCGGAACAGGTGTGCCTTGAATGTTTGTTGAATGACTGCATGAACGCACTCAATATGGCGCACAGAAGTAGCAAAATACCTGAAATTTACTAACGGGGGGGGGATCCTGATGACCTTTAAGGTGGCCCCGTTGAAAGCCAAAGAGAGCCGGGTGCTGCCCAGTTCTCTTGCACACCTGTCCTTCTTCAGAATATTTGTTCTGCCACCACAGAGGTGAGCGAAGCCCGTGCCGTGAGCAGCTCTTTGAAGTCAGTTTGCTGGCGGCAGAAGCCAAGCCTGAGGTTGCCGTGGGTGAGCTGCTCGCCCTGCGAACTGGGCATTTCTTGTCGCTGTGCAGCTCTGGACTTCAATGGGCCACGAATTCCCCGGGCTCAGGGCCGCCGCCTTTGAAGGGGCTGTACCTCCTCGCCCAGCGTGGGCAGAGTGACCCGGCCGTATGTCTGCGTGCAGCACCTCAGGGTGCTCACTGGCGCTGGGAAATCACCCCTTCTGCATCCCGGGTGCAGCCCGCAGTTGGCCAGGGAAGCTTTGGAGCTGGCAAGTCCTTGCCCGACGGGCTCCTCGTTGCGGCTCGGGGCTCCTCTGTTGGTGGCAGAGGGAAGAGCAAGCGCGTGGCTCAAACTTTCCACCTACGCCCGCCGCCTGTCTCCCTGCCAAGCGAGGAGGCAGCAGGAGTGGCCTCAGCTTGCAGCCTGCTTGGCCGTGGCTCCCGCAGAGGCCTTGGGGACGGAAGCGGCCGGTGATGGAGGTGCGGTGGGAGCTCCCCTGTCTCTCTCTCCTGTGTTTCCTCGCGCTCGCCCCAGGTAAGACATGTTTTGCTTTGGGGGAAAAGCTGTGCTGTGACCACCGGCTTCTCTCTGTGCTTTCCACCAATCCCTTCCGGCTGGGTATGGCGGCACACGCCTGTGAGCCCAGCACTCAGGAGGCTGAGGCAGGAGGATCGCCAGGAGTTCGAGGCCAGCCTGGGCTTCGCAGAGAGACCCTGTCTCAAAAAAACAAAACAAAATTCTTCCAAAGGAGTGTCTAGGAAGTCAATGATCACAGTTTGCTAGACGGGACGAGGCGGGAGACAGAGGACGGCTCCCACTGGGTGGAGAGGGAGAGAGAAGTTGCAGTTTGGGATCTGAAAGTGGGATTCTTAAGAGAGAAGCGCTAGCAGCTAATAAGCGCTTACCCTTGAGCTGAGTTTTACAGTGTTGCTTTTCTGCGTGCACCACACCCATTTAAATGTGGCTTGTTTTAGCTCTGCGATTTAAGGGTAAGGTCTGGTTTAAGTGAGTTTTAAAAATATTAGTTATTGGTGTATTCAGGAACCAGAAAGAGAAGGAGAAAGAGGGCACGTGTGTGTATGTGTGTGTGTTTGTGGTACCAGGGGTTGGACACACAGCATTGGCACTGAGCTCCAACCCCAGAGCTCATTCTTCATTTTTTATTTCGATAGAGTCTCTTGAGGTCCCTAAATTGCCCAGGCTGGGCTCCAACTTGCGATCCTCCTGCCTCAGCCTCCCGGACTGCCGGGATGACAGGCGAGCGCCACCACGCTCAGCTTAGAAATTAGCTTGGAAATGGTAAGAATGAAGTTGAGGCAGATTTTTGTTTTTGTGGGGCAACTTAACCAGGGATTGCGTTCACGGCACAGGCAGCGAGATTCAGATTTTGAATGCTTCTCTGTAGATCCCATTTGTGCAAATTAAAATCATCTGAATTGCTCATGCCCGGGGTGAAATGGCAGGCGGCGTGGCTCAGACTTGGGCATCAGGGCTTTTGTTTTGGTAAGGGGACCCAGGAAAGGACTGAAAATGTACTGCGTGAATCGTAGGGCGTGTGCGGCACGGAAGAGGCCCTTTTGGTTGCCTCCTTGTGACTCCGGAGATGGCGACACCCAGGTGAATTTCACAGTGGCAAGAGCTGCAGGTCAGAGATGAAAAGGATTCCTCACATGTGTCTCTACTGGCTTTTCTGGTTTGTCCTGGCTCCTGAGATTACGAAGGTGGCAGTCGGTTGTTTATGGGCGGGCGAGGTGTCACGATGGATTCTGAGGTTCAGAGCCTGGAATCTTGCGTCCCTGTCATCTTTACATCCTAGCTCCTGTGCAGATCATGTGTATAATCACTGAATTTTAAAAAATAGGCTTTATTTTATTTATTTACTTTTAGAGGGGTTTTACATTGGCAGCAAAATTGAGCAGAGCACAGATTCCCGCGAATACGCAGCCTTCTCTATCCGTAGGTTCGACGAACGGTGCGTTGAAAATAGTTGAAAGGAAATTGGAGCTTTCTTCAGCTAGCTGCTCGGGTCATGCTGAACTGATGGGAAACTTTTGTTTGTTTTGCAAACACTTCTCAGAGGAGCGGAACCTGCTAGGGTCTGGTCCCGGGCGATGTTTAACCAGGGCCGGTCACTTTAGGGATGGCAGAACTTCCCATACTCTCTGTGTGGACTGATTTAGTTGCTTCTTATTCAGCCCTACTGGGTTGGGCTGTCAAGCTTGGTACTATTTTACAGATGGGAAAACTGAGGCTTGGAGATGCTCCACCCTTTACCCAAGGGGAGGGACAACCTCCTCCTCCTTCTCTTTCTTTTCCTCCTCTTTCTCTTCCATCTCCTCCTCCTTCTCCTCCTTCTCTTTCTTCTCCTTCCTCTTCCTCTCCTCCTCCTCCTTCCTCTTCTTCTCCTCTTCCTCCTTCTTCCTCAAACCCAGGGCCTTGGGCATGCTGGGCAAATGCTCTATCACAGAGGTACATAGTTTGTATTAAACAGCAAAAACAATAATAATAACCTTTCCATTACTGGGACAAAATACCTGACACCCACAATTTAAAGGAGGAGAGAGTTACTTTGGCTCACGGTTGCAGAGGGTTTAGTCCATGGTCAGCTGCTCCAAGGCAGGAACAACATGGCAGATGGGCATGGAGGAGGAAAGATGCTCACATCATGGTGGCCGGGAAGCAGAGAGAGAAGGGAAGAGCCAGAGAGGAAGGGTGAGGGACCAGACAGAGTGGCAGGGTGACACTTCATGACCCATTCCCTTCTACTAGGCCTCATCTCCTAATGACCATTCAGCTCCAAACCCCTCCGTGGATTAATCCACAGTGAACTCAGAGCCCTCATGATCCACCTCCCTGCAGCCTTGCCTCTCACAAAGTAGTGTTGGGGACCAAGTTCCCAACACAGGAACCTTGGGGATATTTGGTGGCCCTTTGTTTAAGCCTGCATTCCTGGCAGGGCCTTGTCTCCCAGTTCTTGCCACCAGACACACATGGGTGAGGTCTCCTTCTGCATTCTCTCTTGGTCTTATGTATTTATGTTTACGTTAGGGTGTAACACGAGTGACTTCACTTTGGTTCTGCCAACTTTCACAGATCTAACGAGCTCATGGCTGTGAACATCCAGCCACAAGTGGTCATCTCACCTGCTCTGTGGTCACCTTGCTCTTTTGCTGGGGTGGCTGGACCTGCTGGGTGGTTCCACGCTGACCATGGTGGAGGGGAAGGGGCACTTGGAGCCCGGACACCTCAAGTGACACCAAGATGACATCAAGACTTTGGTTGAGACATGATGACCGAGCACCCCGGCCATCTGCTCTACCACTGGGTCCTTGACGCAGGGGGTGGCTTCCCTGTGGTCCTACACTCAGAGGTACCACCCGACCTCTGCAGGTCCAAGTGGCATCGCCCAGGTAGAAACACGTGGTCCAGATTTTCTCAGCCAGTGTGGTGCTGCCTCCCGGGGACGCACGCTGGTGTGTGGAGTCTGCCAGTTGCCACACGGAGGGGCGGGTTGGGGAGCTACTGGCATCCGGTGCGTGGAGCCAGGGGTTCGGATCACTGTCCTGCAACTCCCAGGAGAGCCCTGTCCAGAAATGGTGTCATCCAGGCAATGGTGTCACCTGGCGCAGGTGTGCAGGGTCCACAGAGAGCGGTGGGAATTCTACCCAAGCTTGAGAGAACCTGTGTGTCTGTCGCCTCGTCCACAGACTGATCACCTGTCTGCCATGTGTCATTGTCATCTATCCAGGTGTTGTCAATTCATCATGTGTCCGTGTCCTGCCTACATTCATCTGACTGTCATCTTCAGATACCTATCTATCTGTCTCTCCATCCATCCATCCATCCATCCATGTATCCCTCTGGCTGCCTGTCTATGAACTACCAGTCAGCCATGAGGCCCTCTATCACATCCATCATTGTTCCACAGTTCTATTTCTATCTACCAACTGTTAATCTCTACCTACCCTCTCCTCTCCTCCCCGCTCTCTTTCACAAACCACTCAGCTGTCTTTTCATCCACCCACCATGTCTATCTATCCATCTGTTATTCATCCAACCATCCAACTGTCATATCTGGCATCTGTGTATCAACTTTCTATCATCCACGCATTCATCTATCACATGTGTGACCAACTCATGTATCTATTTCTATGAATCTGCCATCTCTCATCTATATCGATCATCATCTATCAAACAATCTGCCTATTATCTGTGCCTGCCTTCTGTCTGTCCATCTACCTATCAATTCATCTATCAATCCATCTTCTTATTAATTCATCTATCAATCCATCTATCCAACCATCCACCCACCCACCCATCCTCACATCCACCCACCCGTCCACCCATCCATACACCCATCCACCCATCCACTCATCCATCCACTCATCCACCCATCCACCAACCCACCCACCCATCCATCCACCCACCCACCCATCCACTCATCCATCCACCCATCCATCCACCCACCCACCCATCCTCATATCCACCCATGCGTCCACTCATCCATCCACCCATCCACCCATCCATCCACTCATCCATCCATCCACCAACCCACCCACCCATCCATCCACCCACCCACTCATCTACCCATCCACAAACCCACCCACCCATCCATCTGCACATCTATCCATCCACCCACCCAACCACCCACCCTTCCATCTACACATCCACCACCCATCCATCCATCTATCCACACATCCATCCATCTGACAATCCATCCATCCATCCATCCACCCTCCCACCCACCCACCCACCCATCCACACATCCATACACCCACCCACCCATTCATCCATCCATCCATGCACCATCCATTCACCCACCCACCCACCCATCCATCCATCCACCCATCCATCCACCCACCCATCCATCCATCCACCCATTCATCCATCCATCTATCCATCCATCTATCCATCCATCCACCCATCCACTCATCCATCCACTCATCCATCCATCCACCAACCCACCCACCCATCCATCCACCCATCCACCCATCCACTCATCCATCCACCCACCCATCCATCCATCCACCCATTCGTCCATCCATCTATCCATCCATCTATCCATCCATCCACCCATCCACCCATCCACCCATCCATTCACCCACCCACCCACCCATCCATCCATCCACCCATCCATCCACCCACCCATCCATCCATCCACCCATTCATCCATCCATCTATCCATCCATCCACCCATCCACCCATCCACTCAGCCATCCACTCATCCATCCATCCATCCACCAACCCACCCATCCATCCATCCACCCATCCACCCACCCACTCATCCACCCATCCACCCATCCATCTGTCTCTCATCACCTTCTATCTCAGCGGCTTACATCCTAGAGATGATTCTGTCCCCGTGGGACACACTCAACAACATCTTCAGACATTTCTTGTTTTCACACAGGGCTGGGCTGCTCTTGGCCCTGGAGGTGGAGCCACAGATGTCGCTCCATGTTCTGCAGTGCCCAGCACAGCCCCATGGAGAACCACTGGCCCCTGGGGTTACGAGTGCATGGGCAGAAATCGGCCAGAAGATGACCTCTCACCCAGGAAAGAGTCGTGGCTGGGAACTCAGTGCATAACAGTAGGAACAGGGGCTGCTGGGACCATCCCGTCTCTAAGTGCCCCTGTGAATGGTCTGAAGCCACCTTCCCTGTAGGAGGGAACTCAGCCATGTAGTTCACACACCTACATTCTCTAGAATATTTCTGTTTGTTGCTGGTGAGGTGGGTGGGGATGATGTGGCTATGAAGTTTTTCTCGCTGCTGCTATTTCTGGTGGTCCTGTGTTATAGACTTTTGGCGGGTACACTGTCTGTGAGGTGACTGCAGATCTGAGAAACTGCCCAGTGCTGGAGGGGGAAAGGTGAGATGGAGAGCTTGTCTGAGATGGTCCCCATCGGTGACTTTCCCATCTGGTCTTCAACCCAGTCATCCTCAAGACATTCACAGGGACCCATGCACACCGTGTTTATAGCAGCACAACTCTTAATAGCTAAATCTTGGAGCTGGATTACACAGATGTCCTTCAGCAAAGGAATAGGCAAAGGAAATATGACGTTTACACACAATGGAGTACTACGCTGCCATGAAAAAGGATAAACTTGAGTTATATGTGGGGAAATGGATGCACCTTGAAATCATACTGTTCAGTGAAATAAATCAGACACAAAAGCTTAATATCAGTGTTTCTTTTATGAGAAACACAAAGTGTAAGTAAAGAGCAAAATAAAAGAGAAATTGTAGGACACAGGGAGATAGATCTTTTGGAGATGGGAAGGGGACCAGGAGATGGATGGAGGGAAGGGAAAGGGACATAAAAGAGTGCGGCTGGATTCTGTGCACTCACTGTTCCTCTTGCAGCAGTGAGGCATGAGCTAGAGCTGGTGGTAGCGGTCCAGGCGGCTGGCAGGAATCTGTGAGCACTGGGGTGGCCCCAGGAACAGAGTAGAAGTGCAAAGTCCCTGCTTGCTGAGCTGAGCTCTGCGGGTGCTGGTGGCTCCTGTTTATTTCTCCTGAGCCTTGCAAGTTGGGGTCCAGGATTAACCCCCTCATCGTGCTGCATCAGAATCACCCGGGAGCATCCCAAGCAGCCGCTGCAGTGCCCAGAGACACCGCCCCTTCAGATTTGTGGGTGCCAGTGATTCGTAACTGCAAAGGGGTCCCAAAGTTCCAGGGCAGGAGAAGTCAACTTCACGTGTTTGGTGGTTTTGCAAAATTCCCTTGGCATGCGACAGTTTTGCTGGGAGGTGGCTTCGTTCTGCCAATCAGCAAATCCTCTTCCCCACACCGCAGGGCAGCGAGGAGTTGGAGCTGGCTGGTGTTGAGGGATCGTGAGCTGACAGTGGGTCCGCGGCTCGACGTGGTTCCATGACGGGGCATAGAGAGAGAAACTCATCACGAGGGATGTCATTGCTGCACAGACATCCTAGGGCACATTTATGGCATGGCGCATGCAATGGACATGGAAATCTTGGGATGGAGGTGCATGTCCAGAATCCCAGGTATTTGGGAGGCTGAGACAGGAGGATCTCAAGTTCCAAGCCAGCCTGGGTAACTGAGTGACACACCCTGTATCAAAATAAAAAATTAAGAAAAAATTAAGAAAAGTGCTGGGGATGTAGGTCAGTGATAAAGCGCTTGCCTAGCGTGCATAAGGTCCTGGGTTCTATCCCCAGTAATGTACAAAATTAGAGAGAGAGAGAGAGAGAGAGAGAGAGAATGAATTTAAAATGTAGTAGCCTGCAGCCAGAGTCACACAGCATATTTTTACAGTACACTTTT
The DNA here is from genome assembly GCA_028451465.1 of Erethizon dorsatum. Lineage (NCBI taxonomy): Eukaryota > Metazoa > Chordata > Mammalia > Rodentia > Erethizontidae > Erethizon > Erethizon dorsatum. Next base: position 1,829,792 of record CM051843.1, read on the forward strand.
TTTTATACATAGAAGGAAAACACTCTAAAATAACCATCAGAAGTATAATACAATAAATGGACAGTTATGCGGTGCTTTGTTAGCGTGATTGAGAATTTGTACCCAAATGTAATAGACTGTTTCCCCCTCAGTACTGGGGCTTGAACCCAGCGCCTTTGCACTGAGCTCCATCCCCAGCCCTTTTAACAAATTTTTTCCTTGAGTCACCCAGGCTGGGCTCAAACTTGAGATCCTCCTGCTGGGCTGGGAGGAGTGCTGGGGTTTCATGTGAGTGGCGGGGCGGTGGCGTGGTCTGCACCAGTGTCAGCACAAACACGTAAGGAGTGTCTCACACTACAGTGTAGTGACAGAGCTGTGCCATCCCTGGGTGGTAGCAGCTCTTCAGCTCCCTCAATCTGAGACCATCCTCCCTGCATGAGAGAAGTGGTGACCTGGGGCTTTTTGCTTGACCAAGTCCTGTGCTACAAAAGACAGTTTTGTCTCCTAGAAATGGAGAGCTCCAGAGAGCAAAGGAGGATTTCAGCCACCTGCAGGTGCACACAATTTGGCTCACGGTTTCAGAGGGTTCAGTCCGTGGTCAGCTGCTCCAAGGCAAGAACATCATGGCGGACGGGCATGGGGGAGGAAAGACGCTCACATCATGGATATTATTAAGTTGATACTAAAAGTAACCATCTTCGGGGGTTCATATATAAAATACATAAAAAGATCATAAAAAATACAATAGCAACAAAAACAAAGAGTGTGGTTCAGGGCTTTGAAGAGACGTTTCTCGAAAAAGACAAATGCCTGAGAAATAGGTGAAAAATAGTGAACATCATTTTTTATGAAGAAAATGAAAATCAGAAATTTTAAGCAGAGACCACTTCACACCCATTAGGACGGCTGTTGTGAAGGTGAAAAAAAAAAAAAATAAAGAGGAATGACGAGTTGTCGTGGTTTATCTTGATGGGCCACTGGACGGGCTTGAGAGATGCCCAGGAGGTTAGTGAAACTCGGTTCTGGGTGTGTCCGGGTGGATCTTGGAGGTGTGATCTTGGATCTATATCTGGAAGCTGTCTCAACCTGTCTGCTTTCTGGCCACCGTGAGGTGAGCATCCATCTTCCGCCACACCCATCCCCCATGATGTTTCTGCCTCGAAGACATCCGACCATGGACTGAACCCTCTGAAACCATAAAATCTCTCCTCCTTCAAGTTGTGGGTGTCCAGCATTTCACCCCAGCAATGCGAGAGCTGATGAATCCATTCTCATCCCCTTTAGGGTGTAGGGGTATTGAGGAAGAAGTCCCTAGGCTGGAAGAATTCTTGCATGGGCTTAGGACTCCATGAGTCGCCCACCTCTAAACAGTTCCTCCAGAGAGCCCCTGTGTGTTTATCCCGAGCTCACGACCACCATCTTGGAGGCCAAGGCTGCAGAGAAGGTGTGAGCCTGAGTAGCACAGCACACCCCAGGGTGTCCACTTCTGGTGGAGACGGTGAGAACCCTGCTCTTTCTTTAGCTTTCTCTAGTTCTGTGTGTTTTTATTTCTTGGAAACAGAAACTTTCTGCAAGATTAGAGGATGCAATGGATTTAGTCTTACTGCTCCTAGGGAAGGACATGGAAACCACTGGGGGACAAACAAACACCCAACCATAACGGGCTCTCTGGTTGGAAGTACCCTGTCATTCCTACTTGCCATTTTAAATATTGTAAATGACCAGCTGGGTCCTGTGCTTGTTCTGTCTGCCACCCTGGAAAAGATCAACTATCCCATAGTTCCTGTACACCCACCCACGGCTCTCTCTCTCTCGTTTTCCTCCTTCGCTCCTTCCTTGCTTTTTATTTATTTATTTATTCATTTTTGAGACAGGGTGTCACGATGTAGCCCAGGCTGGCCTCAAACTCCCAGCGATCCTCCTGCCTCAGCCTCCCAAGTGCCGGGATCACAGGCGTGCAGCACCGAATCCTGCCTATTTCTTTAAAAGGGTTGAAGCGGGTTCGGGGGACGGCCTCACGATGTACTTGGAGAGAGTCTAGGCCAGCTAACCTCTGGGGCCGCTCTGTGAATTCCCAGCCCTCTCTCCTTTGTGGAGTTCGTCAAGGTCAGAGGAATTGGGGCTGAAAAAAAAAATGCCTCAAGCGACAGCAGCCCACCCCGGCAAGGCTGGTTCGGATTAGCCCATGCTTCATGGGAGACGTGCACAATGCTGCGTAAAGAAACGGGAAAGCATTGCCAGGGAAAGCGCAGATGTTTCTCTATGGTTTGACCAACACAACGGCCTCGCCGCCCGCGCTTGCCGTGGGTCCGCCGTGGGTCCAGTCCGGCCCGCCCGGTGGTGGATGCGGTAGACTGCAAATCTATTCTGCAGCTCGCAGCTCCGCTCCGAGCCATTGCTTTAGAAAGAACCTGTGTGCTGTTTTATTGCTTTCCCCCTCTTTTCTTCAGAGCCTGCCTGAGGCCGATTTCTGTTTACACGCAGGTAAATAATTGTGTTTCTCTCTGGCTCAGCACAAAGCACCCACGGTGGGTGTGGGGTAATCTTTTTCCATAAGCATCTACTCCGGCTGCCTACTATTATTATAATTCTAACAATACGTCGGTGCTTTGCTTTGCAGAGCTGGTGGTTGCTCTGTTGAGTCTGGGGTTTGCAGAAAGCCAAGGGTTTCAGGGGAGAGCAGACAGCTGCGGTCTTGGCTTTGGCAGGAATGGGCTTGGGACGTGGGAAGGATTTGGTCACAACAGGCGAGAGGACCCGTCTTGGCGACGTCTTTTGGGGTTCTTCTGTATTTAAAGCTTGGCTCGTCCACCCTCCAGCAGGAAGCAGTTTAAGCCCATCTCCCTGGGGGACCCCAAGAATCCGAGATTTGTTTTCCGTGGTCCAGCGATACAGGGAACTTGGAACCTGAGGGCCTGATTAAGAGCCACCATGGAGAGCTTGCCAAGCCAAAGAAAAGCAAATGAGAAACAGCCTTCCGTCCCACTCAACGCCTGCTCTGCGTGGAAAATAAGTGCAGCGGCAGCAATCACCTCCCGAGCAGGCGGGCACCCCACGTCTGAGCTCCGGGCCCCGAATTAGCACCCCTTGCTTGGCTGGGTTGCTAAAGCACCTAGGAATCCTGGCAACAGCTTGCTGGGTTCCGTTGTGGGAAACACGGGGCCCCTCCGCCCTGGAGCGAATTCCTACCTCTCTGCAGGATGACGAAGGCCGTTGCAATCCTGGCTGCCTGGTCCTGGCTGCTGCCCAGCCCACCTGGGTTCCTATAACCAGGTCTGCATGGGACCCACCCCGCCCCACATGTCAGAGTCATGCACTCTGCAGCTCCTGCCTGTGTGCAACTCATAAAAACATGCAAACCCTAAAACCACCAAGCCTCGTACTCCTCCCTGCCCCCCTTCCTTCCTGCAGCCCTCCAGGGTCACCCGGAGCAGTTCAAAGCTGGAGGCATTGCTCAAAAGGGAAATTGGAGCCAAGGATGGAGGCTGATGCCTGTCTTATTCTGGGAGGCTGAGGCAGGGAGATTGCAAGTACCAGGCCAGCCTGGGCAACCTAGCAACTTAGAGTGACCCTGTCTCAGGATAAAAATTAAAGAAGGGGCTGGGGATGGAGCTCAGTGAGAGAGCCTTGGGTTCAACCCCCAGCACCTCAAAAAACAAAAAAACTAGGGGCACAGAACTGCTCAGTTCCAAAGCAACTTGGGCCCATGCTGTCTGCCTCTCTACCCCTTGTTCCTGCTGCGTGGAAGCTGCCTGTCTGGCATCCTACTCGAAGTTGGATGCTCCCAGAGGGTCCCACCGGCTTTCCTCACCACACCCGGCCTCTCCCAAGTCGTACTGTGCACCAGCACTCCGGAGTGGCTGGAAGGACACAGACAGCAGAGGGCTTGGATTATGTGGGACGGTGGCCCCGATGGCTTCCTGCCGAGCACGGAAGTGGCTGCTTAAAGACCTGCCTGACATCGCTGGGGTGAGTTAGGCTGTAGAGTCCTGACAGGTGTTTGCAGAGGGCATGCGAAGGGGAAGAGGAATTCGTACTCTCAAGCTTTGTGCATGATGGCGAGGGGCTCACTTCGGGCTGTGAGCAGGTATCGGTGGGCTGGAAAGGATGGAAGGTGCCCACACACGTGCACACACACACACACACACACACACGCACGCACACAGAAGTGGGCCATCCTGAAGGAATTCAGACAGCTGACACCACTTCCAATGGGGAGGAATGCCGGAAGCTGATGTCCACTTCCTGTCTGGAGGAATTCAGGAAGTGGTGTCACTTCCTGTCTGGAGGAATTCAGTAAACGATGTCACTTCCTGTCTAGCTGCTGGGTTGGTTTTTATGATGACAAGCTCCTAGGACAACACACAGGGGCAAAGGGGAGAGCTGCAGGCTTCTAGAGCTTGAGAGAAATGGCTGCATGAGGTACCATCAGCTTCCAGCCTCCAGCAGACCTGGCTACACTGGGTCTGGGCTTCGTCCTTACTCAGAAGATTGAGCCGGGGGCCCATGCAGCCCCTTCGTGGAGCTGTCAGACCTTCCTGCAGAGCAGGGCAGGCAAACACTCTGCCATGAGTGCGGGGAGATCAGCACTTTTAGCTCCCTGGTTGCACCAGCCACAACCTGTTTTAGGCTGTGACGCTGTCCTGAAATCACAGTGCAAATTCTGGGTTTGTCTCCGCCCTACCCTGAAACTCCAGAGAAAGCCTCAGTTTCTGCACCTGGGAAACGTGAGTGTTAGAAATGCCAACGTCCTGGGTGGATGGGAGGGAGGGAGGGAGGATGGAGCACCCCAAGATACGGGTGGTGGGACTTGGCCCGGAGGAGCTGCCTGCTTAGTGTGGTCGTCCCTAGGTATCCTGAGGAGATGGGTCCCAGGGCCTCTTCTCAGACACTACCACCTGTGTATTCCCAGTATTCTGGGAGGCTGAGTCAGGAGGATCTCAAGTATGAGCCCAGTCTGGGCAATTTAAGGACTTAGTGAGACCTTACCTCAAAATAAAAAGTGAAAGAGACCAGTGTGACCCCCCCCTCAAAACCCTCCCCAGCTTTGCACACACTCATCCCACCGTCCTTGCCGCTTTCTGCAGCAGCTCTGGAGTCCTCTTTCCTGAGGGTCTTTCCCAGTTGTGATCCAAAACACAGTGACTGCTGGTGCCGAGTTCCATCCGGCAGAAAGGCAGCTCGTAAACACACGATGCTGTGTCCTCGTCCACCTTAGTCACCGGATCTGGCACCGTGCGACTTCCGGCTCCTCCCCAAGGTCAAAATGACCAGGAAAGGTCAAGGTTTTGAGCCCATTCAGGACATCAAGGCAGCCAGGACAGTGCACCTAAAGACCCTCAAGAAAGGGGACTCCAGAGCTGCTGCAGAAAGCGGCAAGGACGGTGGGATGAGTGTGCGCAAAGCTGGGGAGGATTTTGAGGGGACTCGTGGCCATGCATCTCCTACTGTAATAGTTTCTAAAAATTTAAACATTCATCATAGTTTTGATCATGCCTGGTATCCTACCTAATGTAGTGCAAATGCTGTGTAAATAATTGTATCATTTAGGGAATGGTGGGAAGAAAACAGTTTAGACATATTCGGTACAGAGGAGAGCTCTTCCTTCAAATATTTCTGGCGTGCACTCGTGCACTCGGTTACTTGCGAGCGCTTTGCTCAGTAACTGGAGAGAGCGGAGCGGGGAGGAGGACGCGTCTCACATCTGCTGTGGAAGTTCGGGCCTGGCCGTGGTTTGGGTCTGGGGAGAGGAGAGGAAAAGACGTTGCAAACCCAGCGCCCGTGCATCTCCAGGGTGGCTTTGCTCTCATGGGCAGAGGGATCCCGAGGTCAGGGCCACAGCAAGCAGCCATACGGAGAGCCACGAGGATGCTTCGTCCTCTTCCCTCGTCCCCACTGTCACGCAGTGAATTTTGTGCTTTGTTTCCAACAGGTCAAAGAGACTTTGACTTGGCGGACGCTCTGGATGACCCCGGTGAGTGACACGATTCCAGGGGCAGCGCTAGCAGGACGCAGAGCAGCTTTGCGGGTGCTCTCAGGCCGGGCAGGGCACATCTGGGGCTCCCTGCTCTTCATGCCTCCTCGAAGTCTCTCACTGCCTCGTTGCTGGGTGGGTCTGAGCTTGGGAGCTGGCGGCCCAGGGATGGGGGGCTTGGCTTTTCCCAATCATCAGCACTCAGCCCTCGCTTTCCTGCACGTGTGTGGGCCACAGCGGGTGCGGACGGAATCCAGCCGCCTCCCCGAGGCCTGGCTGCAGCCCCCAACCCCGGGACTCTGCGGCCGTCTCCATTCACGAGGCAGTGTGTATTGTGCTAAAGGTGGAAAAGAGGAGGAAGGAAAGAAAGGAGGGAGGGAAGGAGATATGGGGACGCAGGAAACAAAAAGGAAGGAAGGAAGAAAGAAAGAAAAAAGAGGACAATGTGGGGAAACCCCCACCCTCCGCCCTGTCTGGTCTCTCCCTTTGCAGCCCCCAAACTCCTATGCAAACAGCACTGCCCTACACCCACATCCTGTGCTGCAGCTGCTCCCCTGCATGTCAACGCCAGGCTGTCTCCAACTTCCTGCTGCCCCATCTCCTTTGTCCCTTGGACCCTCACCTGGGTCACCGATCGGGCACACACCTTGATCACTCTCCTCCTGATAGCCATGTCCGTGAAGGCTCACCTCATCATAGCACGGCTGCTGGTGAGGCCGTGGACGCCCACCCTGGCTCTACCCTGGTGACTGCTAGACATGCAAACACTCGGGGTCTGTGAGTCCACCTGTCCGGGATACACGTGGATGGGTTTCGTTTTGGCAGATTTGTACATGCACATAACTCTCGGAACATTTTTCACACACCCCCGTTACCCCATTTCTTAGCTACTTTTTTGTTGCTGGGGCAACAGATTCAAATTCACAGCGTAGAGGAGGAGAGGTTGATGGGGCTCATGGTTGCGGGGTGTTCAGTCCATGGTCGGCTGCTCTAAGGCAGGAACATCATGGCGGACGGGCATGGAGGAGGAAAGATGCTAACATCATGGTGACCGGGAAGCAGAGAGAGAAGGGAGGAGCTGGGGACAAGAACTCACCCTTCCAGGTCACACCCCAGTGGCCTCCTCCAACCAGGCCCCACCTCCTACAGCACATTCAGCCAGGAACTCATCCATGATGGATCCCCTGAGGAGCACAGCGCCCCGTGATCCATCACCTTCCACATAGAGGAGACTTTGGGGGACATCTTAGATCTAAACCATAGGAGCCACCTTGGCCCACCTCCCCCATTTCACATTTTTGGGGGTTTCAATGCATATAGTTTGATCATATTCAGCCCCTTATTACCCACCCTTCCACCCATCTCCCTCACCCTGATTCCCTTCTTCTTGCCCAATAATAGTCTCCCTCCTACCTTCCTGTCACCTGTTTTGGAATTCCACATATTAGGGAGAACAGGCAATATTTGTCTTTCTGAGCCTGGCTTACCTTGTCCAACACGATGTTGTCCAGATCCATTCATTTTGTTGCAAATGAGAAATTTTCATTCTTTATGGCTGCGTTATACTCCACTGTGTATATAGAGCACATTCTCTTTATCCAATCATCTTCATATTGTTAGGGTGTTGCTTTGCCATTTTCTTTTCATTTTTTAAATTAGTAGCCTTTATTGGAGTTGCCAGTAGAGCATGTTTGGTGCTGATTGGATTTGTTTCTTTCTTTGTTCACAGAACCCACCAAAAAGCCAAGCTCAGGTGAGTGACTTTGGGTTGGCCACCTTCAAGGCACCCCCAGGCTCTGCTGCCTTTGTAGGGTTGGGTAAGGTTGTTTTGGGGGCTCAGAAATGCATATGGAGGTGCTAGAAATGGGCTAAGTAGTAGGTGTCGCTAGGGAAATGCATGGCCTCACATCTGTTGTGACTGCTGATATTGAAGATATGGAAATTAACCAGTACTCAGTATGCGAGCAAATTAGAGTCCTTGTAAGTTGTTGGTAGAACCCAAGATGGTGCTGTGGAAAAGGGTTTGATGGACCATCAGAAAATTAAGAGATTGACTGTATGGCTGCCTAGTTCCAATGCACAGTTCCAATACACACAAAGATTGAAAACAAGCATTCGAAGACAGCTTGCACACAGAGGAGTACCACATTCATGGTAGCCAAAAGGTGAGAACACCCTGCGTGGCCACTAGCAGGGGGATGGGTAGACAAATATGTGCGCCATCCACACTGTAGAATATTATATAGCCCTGAAAAGGAATGAGTCGCTGGCATCTGTTATGACATGGACGGACCTCAAGCTCTTGACCTTCAGAGAAACCTGACTCCAAAGGACACAGAGAGTGTGATTCTGATGATATCACGTGTCCAGAGCAGGCAAATCCACAGACATAGAAAGGGGGTTATTGGCTGCCAGGGCTGGAGTTGGGAATGGGGAGTGAGTTCTATTGGGCACGGGGTCTCCTTTTGATGTTTCAATATTATAGTGAGTTTCACTTTGGTTCATTATGTTTGTTAATTAAAGGTAACCCCACGGTGCAGTGATCCATGCACACCCATGTTTATAGCACCCACCTCAAGGTACCTAAACCTTGGAAGTGGCCTGTCTGTCCATCAGCTGATGAACGCATAAGGAAAATGTGTTCACATGCAGTGGAGTACTACTATGCCACGAAGAAGGATAAACTTGAGTCACGTGTGGGAAAATGGATGCACCCTGAGACCATGATGTGAAGTGAAATAAATCAGACACACGAGCTTCAGTATCGCACGGTTTCTCTTACGTGACACCAAATCTGGGATATTTTCAGCTCTAAAATGATTAAGGAGAGTGATGAATGATGACATTTTAGTGAGGGCCGTGTGGTCAAGATGGGACCTTCTCGTAAGCTTAGCTCCCTTGACCTTCTGTGGTGCTCTGGGTGAATCCATGGGGAAGGGGCGCATTCGCTCTTTGCAAGTTACACGAAAAAAATAAATCAACCCCGGCTTCTCCGAGGGCTCCTGTCTGGGTTTGGAGGTGGCCGGGGTGTGCGAGGAATGATGCCCGCCTGTTGAGGTTGGAATCCGAGCCTTGGGCGGTCTAGGTCATTGGCCACGCAGAGCGACGTGGCGGAGAGGGATTTGCAAGAGAAATCTCTGCAGTGGGTGGAGGGCGAGGAGCGCGCGTCAGCACATCCAGCGGGCGTCCTCCGGGAGGGAGGAATTCTAATGTAGAAGCGACAAGAGCTTGGCAGCAAGCATTGTTAGCCCAAAGCCCGGGGTCATATGTGGGCGAAACTGATGATTTCTGCTTGGCCGGCAGGCTCAAAGCCCTGGGTTGCATCCCCAACGCCACAAACAATAACAATAATTAAAAAAAAAAAAAAAACTAACTGGTGTTAACAAGGAGGGATTAAATTCCTAAATTAAATAGAAGGCAGCAGGAATCAGGAGAAGGAGGAAGACTGAATCCGAGGAATCCAATAATGTTGGAATTTGGTATTTGTTTAAACTCAAATATTCTTTTTTTTTTTTTGGTGGGAACCGGGGGTCGACCTCAGGACCTCGCGCGCCAGCAGGCGCCCGTGCCGCTGAGCGATATCACCGGCCCTTTTTTCGTATGTGGGATCCGGGAGTTGTACTTGGGCCCTCGCACTTGCCAGGCAGGCGCTTACGCCGCTGAGCCATCTCACCGGCCCAAACTCAAATATTCTTAAAAAAACGGAATTGAGTAGCTAGGCCTGGTGGTGCATGTCTGTCGTCACAGGACTCTGGGAGGCTGAGGCAGGAGGATGGCAAGTTTGAGCCCAGCCTGGGAAACATTAGTGAGACGCTTCTCAAAAAAAAAAAAAAAAAAAAAAAAGAAAGAAAATAAAATAAAATGCACTTCATGAATTAAATTCAGGTCAGGAAAGAGTCAGAAAACAAAAAGAAAGTCACTAGTAGGGATACATAGCATTCCTTAGAAGAGCTATACCACGAATGGAGGAGTGGGTTTTAGAAGATGGAGCAGATGAGCCAATTTGAAATCGGGGCCGGAAGTACGAGGAATGTCGCGCAGAGTAAAAATCAGAACTTGGGAAGATTGCACCAGTGATACATGCTTGCCCTGGGCCGTGACCCCAGTCCTCGTGAGGGAAATGAAAATTTTGAAACCCAATTATAAGCCGGGCGTGGTGGCGCACACCTGTCATCCCAGCACTCGGGAGGCTGAGGCAGGAGGATCGCTGCGAGTTCCACGCCAGGCTGGGCTCCAAAGCAAGTTCAAGGCCAGCTTGAACTGCATAGTGAGACCCTGTCTCAAAAACAAACAAATAAACAAAGCAAGAATAAAGAATATTCAGAAAATATTAAGGATAAATATTAGTAAGAATTACAAAAATATTAAGAAAAAGAATAGGTAATACTAAGAAAATATTACTAAGGGTAAGTAACATTAAAAATCAAGAAATTATTAAGAAGAGATAGTAAATACTATAAAGAAAATATTAAGAATGAATATGAAGAATTAAGAAAATAATAATAAATATTATTGAGAGAATACTATTAATAATATTAATATTAAGAATAAATATTAAGAATTAACAAGAAAATAGTAAGAATAAATAATAAATATTATAAAAATATTGAGAATAAATATTAAGACTTAAACTATTAAGAAAAATATTAAGAATAAAAGTATTTTTAAGAATGGGATAGGGCCGGTGAGATAGCTCAGTGGCATAAGTGCCTGCCTGGCAAGTGCGAGGTCCTGAGCTCGACTCCTGATACCCACATAAAGAAAAAAAAAAAAAAAAAAGAATGGGATAAAGAATAAAGCATGATAAAATGTCATTAATTATCAAGAACAAAGATGAAAATAGTCTTAAAAATAAAATACTATTAATAATAGAATTGCTAAGAAAATACTATTAAGACTCTTATAAGAATAAAGACACTTTTAGAGGGTACAATATGCATTACCTGTGGCCGTTTTAAGATTTAAATATGAAAAATCATAACCCTACGAACACATCGCATCTAAAGGGACACGTGGGGATCAGGAATGAATCAGGAACACGAACTCCGAGCACACACAGTAGCACGCACACAAGTGTACCTGTCCCTCTATTTCCTATCTATTTGCACCTGTCATCCCAGCACCTGGGAGGCTGAGGCAGGAGGATCGCTGTGAGTTCGAGGCCAGCCTGGGCTACACAGTGAGACCGTCTCAAAACAACAAAACAAAACAAAACAAAACGAAACAAAAAGGCCCAAAATAACAACAACAATGCAAGTTGTAGTTTGGAACAAATGTGCTGAGACTAAACCCAGTACTCCGTGTGATTAATTTACACTAATATAACAAACAAACAACCCTAATTCTCCCCTTTCCTGTCTCCAACCTCCATCTCTTCTCTACTGGTTCCCCTGCTTTCTTCCCATCCCTTTTTTGACTCATTTGTTCAATTGCTGTCTTTTAGATTCCACCTATGAGAGGAAATATGTGACTTTTAGTTTTCTGAGTTGGACTTATTTTGTTCAGTGTAAGGATGGCCAGTTGCATCCATTCTGTTTTTTTTTTTTGTTGTTGTTGGTACCGGGGGGTCGACCTCAGGACCTCGCGCACCAGCAGGCGCCCATGCCTCTGAGCGATATCACCGGCCCCTTTTTCGTATGTGGGATCCGGGAGTCGAACTCGGGCCCTCGCGCTTGCAAGGCAGGCGCTTATGCCGCTGAGCCATCTCACCGGCCCTGTTTTTTTTTTTAAATGGAATATATACATGTATTTTTGTTAGTCTATGTTTGCGATACATACCGAGGCTCGTGTGTTTGATTTATCTCACTTAACATTATGATATCAAGGTGCATCCATTTTCCTACATGTGACTTGTTTATCCTTCTTCGTGGCTGCATAGTACTCCGTTGTGTGTAAACACCACATTTTCTTTATCCATTCATCTGCTGATGGACATAAAGGCTGCGTTTGATATTTAGCTATCATGAGCCGTGCTGCTATAAACACGGCCATGCAGGGGTCCCTGCGATATGATGTCTTTAACTCTTCAGGAAGATGCCTAGGAGGGGAACAGCTGGGTCTGATGGAATTTCCAGTTCTGGCGTTTTGAGGCGTCTCCAGGCCGATTTCCAGAGCGGTGGCGCGGCTTCCATTCCTTTGGGCTCCACGACAAAGCTGGGTGTGCGGGTGTCGCGTGGGCAGCGCCAGAGCTCAGAGGGTTTAGGGAGACGACGGCCACCAGCGGACGCCCCTATCGTCCGGGGGAAGGAGCCGCGGGGTGGGCGGTCGCCTGGATGAGCTCGTCGTCCGGGCTGCCGGGGAAAGGCGGTTCTTACCTCTGATGCCCTCTGTCCCTTTCCCCACAGATGCCTTCCCCAAACCGAAGCTGCCTCATCAACCGGAGCCTGGAAATTCCGGCGGTGGCAGAAGTAAGGATTCCAAGTTGTTCCACTGGGGCGTGGGGGCGCGCGCCTCTCATCCCAGCACTCGGGAGGCTGAGGCGGGAGGGTCGCCGGAGGGTGGCGGCCAGCCCGGGCTACCTGGCGACCACTGTGAACCTCCCCAGGAGACTCTGATGGCCCGATGCCTCCTCCCGGTCTGGGTCAAGCTGGGTCCCACAGAATGGGGCTGAGGTACAGGAATCCCACGCGGGAATCGCATTGTCTGGCTCAGGTCTGCTCTGGGAGACGCCTCGGCCGTCTCTGCTGGGGATTCCTCAATTAATCCCCGGGTGGCTCTTGGTATCCGGGGGTGGTTGGTTTCAGGACGCCCCAAAGAATCCGACAGCTGCAAATGCTGCAGGTTCCCCCCCTTTTCCGGGTCTTTTTTTGAGACAGGGTCTTGCTATGCGGTCCAGGCTGGCCTTGAACTCACTGTGTAGCCCAGGCTGGCCTTGAACTTGCAGCGATCCTCCTGCCTCAGCCTCCTGAGTGCTGGGATGACAGGAAGCCCGAGTCGGTGCTTTGCCCAGAGATAAGTGAGTCTTTCGATGCGTGGAGAGCACCTAAGGTGACAGAGACGCAGCACACGGGAGATTGTGGCAGAAAGCAGGTCACGTGCAAAGGACCTGGGGCCGACAGGTTATGGCGCAGGTGGGTGAAGGGCGTTGCAACAGCAGTTTGAAAAACACCTGTGTTTACAACAGCACAACTCACAATAGATAAATCTTGGAAGCAGCCTCTCTGTCCATCAAGAGATGAATGGATAAAGAAAATGTGGTATTTACACACAATGGAGTACTATGCAGCCATGAAGAAGGATAAACTCAAGTCATTTTTAGGAACATGGATACACCTTGACACCATGATGTTAAGTGAAATCAGTCAGTCACACAAGCTTCAATAATGCATGGTGTAACTTCTATGAGAAATTCAAAGTATAAATAAAGAGCAAAATGAAACACAGATAATTGGAAACAGGAAGCCAGAGCTTTTAGAAATGGGATGGGGGAGAGGAAAAGGATTACGATGCAAAGGGTATGTGCATCAGGTCCCCGTATATGATGAATATATTGTGTATCGCAAACATACACTGATAAAAATAAATATAGAGAAAGGGAGAGATGTCCCCATCCCACTCTTGCCGACTGCATTTTGTCAACAGTCCTGGCAGTTTTAATTTCCCCAGACACCATAAGCAGTAGTGGTACCTGCAGCACGTCGGCCCTATTAATGTCAGGAATTTGCAATTTTTTTTTTTTTTTTTTTTTTTGGTCATGAGAACCAGGCAGATGGATTGAGCACAGAAAAATAAAAGTTTCTTTTAAGCTTTATGCTTTGAGGCATCCATGCAAATTTTAGGTATGTGGTTTTGGAGAACGAAAACCAAAACCACGCAGTTCTACAGAAAGCTAGGTATCCATATGCAGTGATGTCTCTTTCTCTCCTTTCTTTCTTTCTTTCTTTCTTTCTTTCTTTCTTTCTTTCTTTCTTTCTTTCTTTCTTTCTTTCCTTTTCTTTCTTTTTTTCTTTCTTTCTTTCCTTCTTTTCTTTTTTCTTTCTTTGCTTCTTTTCTCTCTTTCCTTTTCTTTCTTTCTTCTCTGTTTCTTTCTCTCTATTTCTTTCTTTCTTTTTTTTTATGTGGGTACCAGGAGTCAAACTCAGGACCTCGCACTTGCTAGGCAGGAGCTTATGCCGCTGAGCTATCTCACTGGCCCCTTTCTTTCTTTTTTTTTTCTTTCTAAGAGGCGGATAGTGGTATTTTTCTTGTACAGCAGGTCCCTTGCTGAATGATGTCATTGTTTCCCTGAAATTCTTGTATTATTTTCTGACAGATATCTACCCAGCGATAATGCCACAACCTCAACCACAGCCGGAAAATAATGGCAATAACGGAGGTGAGTCCTCGGTGTGAAGCTTAGTTGTGCTTGCACACAAAACTCCTCATTTAGTGCCTTGGAATCCCAGACTTGGGGAAGATGCAGCAATTGCCTCTGACACGCCAGGGCCGTGACTCTAACGGCTTAGAGTTCTCTGGACCACTTCATCTTAGCCATCAACTTGAGGGGATCAAGAGACTGCTGGAGAGGTGAGGGGCTCGTAGGGGTGCCATGCTCATCCATGCACCAGCACGTTGGAGGGGGCGAGTTCCTGGCTCGTGCCTTTGGAAAACCGATCTCAGCATGTTTGTTCCACCGTGTGCTTCCGTCACGGTGTCTTTGCCTTGCAGCCAGCTGTCTTAGTCCAACACTGGTCACTGGGACACAGCACCTGACTGCCACAATTTCAAGGAAGAGAGATTTATTTTTGGCTCACGGTTGCAGAGGGTGCAGTCCATGGTCGGCTGCTCCAAGGCAGGAACATCATGGCGGACGGGTGTGGAGGAGGAAAGATGCTCACATCATGGCGGCCAGGAAGCAGAGAGAGAAGGGAGGAGCTGGGGACAAGAACTCACCCTTCCAGGTCACACCCCAGTGACCTCCTCCAACCAGGCCCCACCTCCTACAGCACATTCAGCCAGGAACTCATCCATGATGGATCCACTGAGGAGCACAGCGCCCCGTGATCCACCACCTTCCACATACACGAGAATTTGGGGGATGTTCTGCATCTAAGCCGCAACACCAGCCAACCATGGAGTGAACCTCCTGAAACCGTGAGCCAAACTGAACCTGTTCCCTTCAGTGGTGTGTGTCAGTGCTTCGTCTCCGCAGGAGGCAGACCGCTTTAGGAAGGGAAAGGTTTATTTTGGCTCAGGGTTCTCGAGGTCCGATGTGGAGACGCCACACGGGATGAGGTCTTACTGCTGGCCAAGGTGACGTGAGGTGTCGGAGACGGGGACGCGTGCGTGTGCTCATCTTTTCCGAGCTTGCTTCTCCTTCGTGAGTCTGTCAGATCCAGGCACGGGGCTCGACCTTCATGGCCGAGTCACCTCCCAGAGAAGCACCAGAATGGGGCAACTGTGACCTACTTCCCATGGTTCCTGGAAGCCCAGAACAGGTTGTTTCCACAGCACTGGCAAAGGTGGATGGCGCCCCGGTTCCGATTCTCCCTTCAGCACTTTATACAAAAGGCACGTGTCATCGGATCCCGGATTTTCTGTTCTGTTATCAGCACGTCAACCCTCATGGCCTCGTTCAGTTATTTAAGAAATAAATGCGTGCACTCCTTTTCAGTGGCTCGTAGAAGTCCATAGGAGTTGTAAAGGACAGGGATTTCCGTGCGCTCACAGTTCTGGCCCAAGGTGGAGCGGGTGGACCTGGCCATGGTTTACTTGCAAGCAGAGCTGCAGAGAGCTTGAGGGGGGCATTGTTCGGTGAGAGGCGCTGTGTGCACCAGAAAATGGAGCTGGCAGAAAGAGCGTTATGTGCAAAGGTCCTGGGGCAGCGCACAGTGAGCTCAGGTTAGGGACTTGGGGACCAAAGTTTGAAGAACTGTAAAAGGATGGTGTGGGCGGGCAAGGTGGGAGGCAGGACCATACAATAGATAAAACAACTCCTAAGATATCCATTAACTTGTTAATTGATCGTCGCTATGGTAAAGCAATCCACTCGGGTTGTAAGTTGCGGGCACCACAGCTTTGAATCTCTCACCCTGGCAATTAAATTCCAACTTCAGCCTCCGAGAAGGCAAGACTAATTCAGATTTAGCAGGCACTTGCACCGCGCTGGAGAATTTTACTGAGTGCTTAGTAGGACTCGTGCCTGTGTTTCAGGGATTCAGGACGGAGCTGTGGCTTATGCTCGTCCTATAAAATGTGGGCCGGCAGAGGAGCAGAGGGACCTATACCGGCCGGGTGTAGTGGGGCATGTTTGTGATCCCAGGGCTCTGGGAGGCTGAGGCAGAAGGGTTGCAAGTTGCAGCCCAGCCTGGGCGATTTAGCAACTTACCGAGACCCTGTGTCAAAATTAAAAAAAACAAAAACAAAACTCCTTGCAAAGGCACTGGGGTTGATGCTCAGTACTGCAACTGCACAGAAAATGGAACAATATTTAGGACTCCATTAGGGTTTGAAGGACCCTTGTGTGTGTCCGCTGGACGCTCAACTTGTCAGCTGTTCCTGACCCTGCAGTGTGGACAGAGGCAGGAAGGAACTATTTTGATGCTGTTTTGGAGGTCGAGGAGCTGAAATAAAAAGAGGGGATGGAATGGAGGGAAGGAGGGGTCTCAGATCCGGGCTGAGAACTCAGCCGTGGTTGGCGCCGAGGTCAGGAGTGTCCCTGAGGTGGACACCTGGCTCACGGCAGGACAGGGAAACCAAGGGAGCAAGGGTGATCCAGAGGGGCAGACGGGACGGCCCGTGCAAAGGCCCTGGGGCAGCCTCTCGCAGTGTGTGTGTGTGTGTGTGTGTGTGTGTGTGAAGAGCCCCTCCCTCCGCAGCCCTGCACACGCGAGCTCTCGTGCACACGCGGGTTGCCCGGAGGTGCCGGGCACTCTGTGTGACTGCGCTGTGTCCTCTGCCTGCAGGACACTCGGACAACGTGGACGGGGGGCACCAGCTGCCCAGGCCCAAGCCGCCTGCAGGTAGGGGGCTGCTCGGACACCGGCCGCCCTGACGACTCCCCGGACAGGGACACGGCCTGGACACGGAGTACGGGGGCCGCGTCGGGGCCGGAGGGAGAGGGTGGCGGGGGGGTAGACGTCTGGAAGCGCAGCCAGTGGTTTGAGCACCGCCTGTCATTGCAGGGGCCAAAGGTGGCTCATAGGCAGCTCTCGACGCCGCAGTGGATTAAGGGTTAAAATATTTATCCGAATTTTTCTTTCCCTGAGGTGTGTATACATTTTTTTTGGCAAGCTCTGTATCCACACATACATAAGTATGTAGCTTTACACGCGTGTGTGTCTGTGTGTGTATAGCTTTATAAAGCAAGTATATAGTTATATATACTCATAATACACGCCTTATATATATGCACATGTATGCTTTTGCATATTTAAATGAATACTTTTTATGTGTATATATATTTATAAAACACACGTATTTACATATCTTTACATATGCATATGCAAGCCTTTTCTATATAAGCACATATACATAGATGTATAACTTTACATATCTATATGAATACTTTCTATGTGTATACATTTTTGTAAAACACATATTTGCATATCTTTACATATGTATATACAAGCCTTTGCTATATAATCACATATGCATAGATATATACCTGTACATATTTATATATAAAACTTTTATGTATATATAGCTTGTTAAACACATACATATTTATATATCTTTATATAGGTAGATATAAGCCTTTTCTATATACACAAACATATATATATATATACATACCTGTACATAAATATGTATAATTTTTATAGGTATGTATATTTTTGTAAAACATTTGTATATTCACGTATCTTTATACATCTATATGTGAGCTTTATATATATATATATATATATATATATATATATATATACACATGCATAGGTATATACCTTTACTATAGATATAAAATAATTATATGTATATATCTTTAGAAAATACATAATATTTATATATCTTTATACACACCTTTTATACAAATAAACATACATAGGTACATACTTTTACATATGCAGATGTATATTTTGTTATGCAGATTTAGCCTTATCAAGCACATATACCTTTATGTATCTTTATATTTACATGCCTTTTTTATATTTGTACACATAAAGATATACACTTTCATGTATGTATATGTATATTTTGCTATGAACATATATTTATAAAACACATACATGTTATATCTTTATGTACATGCATGCATTATATATATACATACATACCTTTACATATACCATATATGTGCATATGTACATAGTAAATATCTTTATATATCATATATGTATATAAATATCTTTATAAAACATGTATTTATATATTTTTATCATGTATTATTTTCTGTATGTACACATGCATACATATTTTATATGCGTACATAGGTCTTTATAGATATACACATGCATATTATACTTTTTTTGTGTGTGTGTGGGTACCGGGGGTCGACCTCAGGACCTCGCATGCCAGCAGGCGCCCGTGCCGCTGAGCGATATCACCGGCCCTTTTTTTGTATGTGGGTTCCGGGAGTCGAACTCGGGCCCTCACGCTTGCCAGGCAGGCGCTTATGCCGCTGAGCCATCTCACCGGCCCCATATTATACTTTTGTCTCTGCATATACCTTTATATTTATGTGCACATATGTCTCACTTCCCTATACTATTATAAATATCTTTATATGTACACTTGTGTGAGTGCATATATATACATACATGCAGCTGCATGTGTCTGGATGTACTAATGTGTGTCCATTTACACACGTACCAATATGTATATATCTACCTTTATATATGTATGATGCAGAACATATATCTTTGGTCTAAATATATATTTATGCTGTACATATGCATACTTTAGGTTCCATGTGTACATGTATGTTTATATGGTATATAAATGGCTTTATTTATTAACTTTTTTGTTCTGTTTTTTGAGACAGGGTCACTTTATGTAGTCCAGGCTGGCCTTGAACTCACAGCAATCCTCCTGCCTCAGCCTCCCAAATGCTGGTCTCACAGGCATGCACTGCCACATCTGTGTCTATAAGTGGCTTTCAATATGTGTGTATACTTTTCTTTGTGGATATCTTTTTATATGTATGTATATATTTTATATAAATGAATATGAACATCTATAGGCATTTGTATATCTCATTATATTTATTCTTATACTTGTATGTAAACACACATTGCACCTTTATATATATACATATTTCTTGGTATGTATACATGTGAATAGAAATGTTTTATACATGCATGCATATGTTTGTACCTCCCTACCTCTACATAGATGTCTATATTTACACACATAGATAGACACCCGCCTATCTTTCTGCAAGGTTTACATGCAACAGAAAAATAGCTTTCTTTTAGAATGTATTATAGGAAAAAAGAAAAACCCACGACCTCTGAATAAAGAGTAACTGAAGCAAGGCTCAGTTCTGCAGGCCTATAATCCAAGCTGTGTCAGGAGGCTGAGGCAGGACAATCTCAAGTTTGAGTTCAGCCCAGGCAAATTAGAGGCCTGAGAGCCCGGGCCCCTCGAGTTCACCTTGTCTGTCCTCAGCAGCAGCAGGAGGAGGAGGAGGAGGCGGCAGTGGCAGCAGCAGTGGCAATGGCGGCAGCAGCGGCAGTGGAGGCAGCAGCGGCACTGGCGGCAGCAGCGGCAGTGGCGGCAGCGGCTATAACACCCAAGGGGACACGAATGGTGCGTCCACGTGTGGGTACTGGGGGTGCGGAGCAGGGTGCAAGGGTGGATTCTGGGGGTCCCAGGTGCCTCCTGCCCTGCGCCCTGTGTCTCGGGTCTTTGGTGACAGCGCTGTGTGTGCTGGTGTCCGCTGGGGACCATGGAGCCTCTCTGTGCTGCGGCGGAGGATGGCTGTGTCCAGGAGTCAGAGAGAGACAGACAGACAGACACAGAGACAAAGGCAGACAGAGGCACAGACAGAGACAAAGAGAGACAAGAGAGACAGGGACAGGGACAGACAGAGATAGAGAGAGACACAGAGGTTTTGTTTAATTGGAAGCAAATGGAGTAGAGGACCAGGACGCTTGTTAGGAGGAGAGCAGCCAAGCACCACCACTTTTTGGGGTGGGGACGTCGATCAAATGCTGCAGAGAGGAGGGACTGGCTGTGGTAGCGGGGTCACCGGGACGAAAACAGAGGTCCTGGGGGAGCCAGAATTAGGTTCTCTGTGTTGAGCTCCTACTTGACTACTCTCCTGCTCCTCCATCTTCTCCTCCTCCATCTCCTCCTCCTCCATCTCCCCCTCCATCTCCTCCTCCATCTCCTCCTCTTCCCTCTCCCTTCCTCCTCCTCTTCCTGACCCACATCTGGTCCAGGATCTCACCCCTGCTGGACAAGCACCCATCCCCTAAACTTCACCCCTCTTTCACTGTTTCCCAAAGTCCCCGGGCAACCCCAAAGCCTGCCACGTTCTCCAGTTCGGAGCAGGATCATGGAGCACCCGGTGCCATCGCTGGGGAAGGGAGAACCTCGCCCACCCCTGGCTTTAGCTCTTCCCCGACTCGTATTTCTCTGTCCGCCTTTTGTGGATGCTTTGATCATCCGCCATGCAGAGTGTCTCGGTGTAAGAGGCCGCCGTGTGGGGTTTGTGCAGCTTACAAAACCCTGTTTTGGGACGTGGTCTGTGGCTCCCAGCTCCGTCCTGCAAGACAAAGACAGAGCCTGGGGCAGAGACGCGGAGTTGAAAATGTACATCTGTGGCCGCGTCCTTCCAAGTCCCTGCGCGATGGACTGGCTTCGGGGCAGGAGGGGGAGGACCTCAGATCCAAAACGTGAATCTAATACATTTCTCAAAAGCCGAGAGGAGCCATGACTCAGCCTCTCGACTTCAGCACCGAGGAGGTGACACACGTGTGCTGGGCTCCTGCCTCATCTGCAGAGATGAGGGGCCGGGCTTGACCCCGGGTTGGCCGGGCCAGTGTGACCACGTTTTGTTTTCCTGAAAAGGGGCAGCTCAGTTTGGTATGGCCACAAAAGATGTGTCCTTAACTCATCAGGACGCAAAACGGGAGCTCATTTGGAAACAGGGTCCCTGCAGAGGGAAGTACTAGAGGATCTGGAGGAGACCATCCTGCCTCAGCCTCCTGAATCCAATGGCTGGGCTCGGAGATGCCGTCTCCTCCCTGTGTCCCACACGCATGTCCCTCCATGTGTGTCTGTGTCCTCCTGTCCTCTTCTCAGAAGGACCCAGGGTTTTAGCAGCCCTGAGAATATTACTGTCCATCTACAGAGGTACAAATAAGTCAAATTCAGCAAAACAACGAACAGAGGGGACCGCGTCTTTTCTATGCAAACCTCGCGTTAAACCTCTTGCGTGGGTAAGATGTGCTTCGGAGCATGGTTATCTGCCCAGTTTTTTAATGCTGTCTTGCCTTTTTTGACTCCTGCAGGCAACGTGATAGCCAAAATCGTGTCCCCCATTGTGTCCGTGGTGGTGGTGACGCTCTTGGGTGCAGGTGTGAGCTTCTTCAGGTCCAACAGGGCGGGAAACTGCTTGCGGACCAGCGGTGAGTTCCGGGGGCCTTTTCCCCACTAGCAGCAGAGTCCCGCATTTAAACAAGCAAACAAAGCCTTTCTGCTCTCTCTCCCTGGCCATGCTATTCCTGGTACGTACAGTGAAAGTACTTAGCACAGTGAAATTACTTTAATTTTTTTTTTTTTTTTTTGAGACAGAGTCTCGCTATGTAGTTCAGACTGGCCTTGAACTCCCTATGTAGCTCAGGCTTGAACTTACAGCGATCCTCCTGCCTCAGCCTCTCGAGTGCTGGGATGACAGGTGTGTGCCACCATGCCTGGCTTCAAATGGCATTTTCACATGAACACACCGGAGATGCAGAGAGAAACCAGTATCGGAGCATATTTGTCTTTTTATTCTTTTTGTGCATGTATTTTTAATTCTTTTTTAATTATGCAAGCTTAGGTATGACTGGCCAGGACCTTAAATTATTGACATCAAATGGAAAGTAGCAAGATGGAGACTTGTGTTCAGCTAACTCTGTATGGTTTTGGTCTGGGTTTCAGTGAGATTTTTAATCACAGGAGAGTCAGGGTAAATATGTTAGTTGGATACGAAATTTTTACACACAGCTTACTCCCAAAGGAAAACACAGACCCTCGGTGATAATGAGATTTTCTGTGGGACTCAGAGGCTGGGCCCGGTCCCCTTGGATAAGGGGAGGGGTTTACCATCGCTTTTGGATCCCAAGCCATGTTCAAGACCCTGGGTTTTAAAGCCACAAGGGATTCGCCAATCCAGGGGGCCCAGGGTGCGCTTTAATGATGTCTGTGATGTGTGATGAAAACACACAGCAAATGTTTAAATTTTAAAAATTGTGTTCCAGTCAAAGCCCCAGGCCACAAATCCCCTCAAAATCCTCCCCGGCTTTGCACACACTCATCCCACCGTCCCGGCCGCTTTCCGCAGCAGCTCTAGAGTCCTGAGGGTCTTTAGCTGCACTGTCCTGGCTGCCTCAGTGTCTTAAATGGATTCAAAACTTTGACCTTTCCTGGTCATTTTGACCTTGGGGAGGAGCCAGAAGTCACACGGTACCAGATCTGGTGACTAAGGTGGACGAGGACACAGCGTCGTGTGTTTACGAGCTGCCTTTCTGCTGGATGGAGCTCAGCAGTGGCAGTCACCATGTTTTTGATCACACCTCATAAAAACACTTTAAAAAGCAACAAAGAATAGAAAGGGTGCTTTTTTCACATTCAGATTTTGATCCTGGGAACACTGACTTCACAATGTGTCCGGGGTGCGTTTCCCTGGTGTCCACAGCCGGCTGAATCCCAGAAGTCCCGGAGCAGGTCCCTGCAGGAAAGAGCTTCCCTTCAGGGCTTGTGTTTGGGCTCGGAATTTTAAAGCTTGCCCGTGAGCTCCACCTGGTGGTCCCTGCGTGCTTCTGACCCTTCCCAGGGTGGGGTGAACCTCGGCCTACGCAGACCTACAGTTTGGGGTGCAGGGCGGTGAGTTTAACTCTACTTCCCTGCCAACGCTCAGTATCAGCACGGAGACACCGTGGCGTATTTGGCTATGATTTGTGAACGTTCGTTAACCCAGGGCTGAAACCGTGTGAGGGACTTAGGGTGGTGTTTCTGCTCCCTCACGTGCGGGAGACATCGACGAACTCAAGCATTAAGGCGAAGAAACCATTCTTGCAAAGCGGCCGAGGCTCTGTGCCTCTGCATCCGTGGATAACATGCGCATATAGCAGTTCCCCTTGATGTCCCCTTAATGGTGCTCCTTAAATTATTTATACTTGGCTTTTCTCATGGAAGAGAAACCCTGTGATATGTAGCTTTCTGGGTCTGATTTGTTTCACTTAGCATTATGGTTACAAGATCCATGCATTTGCCAGTGAGTGGTTCAAAGTTATCCTTCTTTACGGCTGAGTAGTACTCCACTGTGTATATATAGCGTATTTTCTTTACCCACTCATCTGTTGATAAATATTTTTAAAAATTGCATCTGTCCTGAACACACACAGACTTTTTTGTCCCCTAAACAGCACAATATATAACAGCTACTCATGTAGAATTCACATTGTACTAGGCATTATAAGTCATCTAATGATTTATTTTTTTGAGGTACTAGAATTGAACCCAAGACCTTCACATGAAGCTGCACCTCCAGCCCTTCTAATTTTTTTCTTTTAAGCCAAGTTGCCCAGGGTGGGCTTGAACTCACGATCCTCCTAGAGGGTCTGGAATACGGGCGTGCGTCATGACACCAACATCAAGATGATGTAATGCACACAGGAAAATTGTGTAGATTCTGAGCAAATACTACACCATTTTACAGAAGTGACTTGCGTCCTTTTTCATTTTAATTTTTATCTACAAGTTTCGCTGTACGTGGGGGATTTGGGGACCAGCTCGGGTTGGGTACTGAGTGACCACGGTACCTGGTAGCAGACGCTTGTTCCTGAAAGCAAAATCTTATGCATCGTATTTCTTTTCTTTATATCTTTGCCTTATCCTCCCCATCTTCCCTTCCAGAGGCAGAGGATGTCTGAGAAGATCCCAGTCCTCCCATCACTGTGAGAAAAGCTCAGCCAAGAGAAGGAAGGCTCCTGTCCATCGCACTTGCAAAGTTCCTTAGTTTTAGCATAATCCGTTGACCTGAAGTGTGTTTTCTCTTTCCTCCCTCCCCTCCCCTGCCTGTCCCCCTCCCCTGTCTCTTCCTCTCCATTCCTTTCCCTTCCTTCTCTTGTTTCTTTCTCTTCTGGTACCAGACATTGAACCCAGGGCCTTCACACTGAGCTACATTCCCAGCCATTTTTAACTTTAATTCTAATTTTTTATAAATTTCAAGACAGAGTCTTACGGAGTCATGAAGTGGCCCAGGTGGGGCTCCAATTTGCACCCTCCTGCCTCAGCATCCCACGTTCCTGGGATGACAGGTGTGCGCCACCAGGCCTGGCTCTCAAGTATGCTGTCTTGTGCTTGAAAATCCCCTTTTCCGTTGGCTGGGCTACGGCGGCTCCTGGTAGAGAAGTCACAGGGGCCGATCTGCCCTCGGATGGGTGGAATATGTCCAAGTCTGCCAGTTCAAACCTGAGTTTTAACCGAGAGGACCCCACCTTTCTATTTGGAGATGTGCAACTACCTCGTGGCACAAATTATACACAAATTGCCCAGCACAGCCGCAGTCGGAAGGGCCCGAATCTTCGGTGGGAAGGTAGCAAGGGACCTAGCAGCTCCGGAAAGATGGGGACCACGGCCGAGTTCTCCAAGAACCGAGCTGGGCCAAATTCTTCAGCCCTGTCCCAAACAATTGAGGACTTCCCATTGCGAATGCAGTGGAAATGAAGTGCTTCCAGCATCGACACAGATTTATCCTTTTTCTGTTCCCTAAGGTAGAACGTGTCACCTCTCGCAAGGGTACTAGCTCTCCGATTCTGTCTTAGTCATACTTCGGGGAAGAGGAATAAAATGGTTTGGGCACACTGGTATGGTTGCTTTCACATACAGTTACTGTTTGTATAACTTGGGCACTTTGTCTTAAGCGTTGGAACCGAAGAGGAAATCGTTCATTTGTGAGAACTGTCTTCGAGTGGAAAGTTGAGCTCCAATGAGAGGGAGTTGAGAGCAGAGGTCCAGGAAAGAGGTGCCTGACTTGAAAAGGAAATGGACAGAAATTGTCCAGAGAAGAAGTCTCGGAATCCTGTAACACGGAGTCATGGATAAATGTTTTTTCTGTACTGGGGATTGAACCCGGGGCTTTCACACTGAGCTACGTCCTTAGGCTTTTATTTTTTATTTTGACACAGAATCTCACTAAGTGAAGTTGCCCAGGCTGGGCTGGAATTTGCAATCGTCCTGCCTCAGCCTCCCAGGGAGCTGGGCTGTCAGGTGTGCACCAAATGCCTGGCTTTGTGTATGATTTAAGCAATTTGAAGACATCAGATGTCCCTTCTTTCAACTCACGAGTCTTGTGACACTTCTGTATTCTCGTAAAAGTGGCAAAGCCTCATGCCCAATTACCATTTTCTGTGCACGGATTTCAGCATAAGTTTAGTTTAGTCCTTGTTTAATATGTGTGTTTGCATGCACACCTACATTCATGCATACTCTTATCCATGCTGGAATACCTAGATGGAAGCTAGCAGGTTTCAACATAAATCCATCCATTTTCTGTAAATATCATAAAGCACTTTTAATCACTTAAAATAAATGGAAGGGCTGGAGAAGTAGCTCAGTAGTAGACTAAATGTCCAGGCCATTGATTGAAGTTCAGCATCAAAAGAAGTAAATAAATAAATAAATAAATAAATAAAAAACCTTGGCTGTTATCATTGCACTGTATTTTTTTTTTTATGTGGGTACCGGGAGTTGAACTCAGGACCTCGCGCTTGCCAGGCAGGCACTTATCTCACCGGCCCTGCACTGTATTTTTTATATTTCCATGTAAAATTTTATGAGACAAGTCTCCCCAAAATCCTTCTTTGCTTTGCAGAATATCCAATAAATCCCTTTCTAAGTTGAAGACAAGCCAGGAGCACGTGAAATAAATGCAGTTACAGAATTATAAGATAAAACTTCCTTGGAGGGCAACAGGAAAATATGCTTAGCAGTCAGCCTCCTGAAAAATAAAAATATTTGGATAATGATGGTGTGTGTTAGCTTTCCATTGCTGTGATGAAATATCTGAGATAAATCGACTTACAAGGAGGAGAACTTAATTTAGGCTCATGGTTTCAGAGGGCTCAGTCCATGGAAGGCTGCTGCAAGGCAGAATCATCATGGAGGAAAGGTGTGGTGGAGGAAAGATGCTCACACCATGGTGGCCAGGAAGCAGAGGGACAGAGAGGGGAAGTGGGGTCCCAATATCCCCTCCATGGCCACGCCCCCATGACATCACTTCCTCCCACTAGATCCCTCCTCTTGTAGTTCGCACGCCAGATAATACTTTTGAGACTGAGATCCAAGCCTTCAACACAAAGCTCTTGGGAGCTGCTACACATCCAAAGTATAGCACGTGACTTGGGGAATCTCCCATTATGGGATCACCACGGCCACCTCCAGGACACTTGTCCCCTGCTGAAAATTTGAAAGAAGTCAAAATAAATTGCAATCTCTGTACATTGTTGAGAGGGAAAGGATGACTGTGAACATATAACGTAAGGAGCGATCCTCCCCTTTTCCTGGTGAGTACGTGAATGCCTGTCCTGGTTCGTGGGTGAGTATCCTCCTGTTGGAATGGACTCCCCAAGATCCTAGTTTTAAAACATGAAGAGAGAGGTCCCATGCATGTGGGCTCTGTTGTCCTTTCACCTTCTTCCATAAACGCAAGCATAACCACCAGAGTACGAGCAAGATTTCCCAGCTGTAGCAGAGGGGAAAGTATCGCTTGCTGATTTTCTTTCGAATCTTGAAATTGGAAGATGTAATTACACACAAATACATGATATAAATGGGTTTTTGAGCTGAATTCTTTTTCCCCAAATCCAGCTGCTGGACTAGGGAGACCCCTCATCTGATACGCTGTTGTCCTGGTGAAAAAGGCAGATTTGATACTGGGTGTGGTGATGCACGCCCGTCATCCTGGCACTATGGGAGGCTGAGTCAGGAGGATCGCAAGTTCCAGCCCAACCTGGCAACTTGGTGATTTAGCAAAGCCTTGTCTCGAAATAAAGAATAAACACAGAAGGCTGGGTCTGTAGCTCAGCGTGAAGGTTCTGGCTCAGTCCCCAGAACTGCAGTCAATAAAATATTGGTCAGTCAATAAAATAAAAAATGGTGCATTTGGACACAGTTCAACACAGAGAGAACGCCTTGGAAATATTGGAGTGATGCACCAAGCAGAACTTTGATGTCAGCCTTCAATGCTAGCATGGCCCTGGCCCACACCTTGAGTCTGGACTTCCGGCTTCCAAAACTGGTACGCTCAGAATGCATGCTGGCTATGCATTATTTTCCCTAACTTCAGTGCTAGAGACTTAACTCATCCATTGAGATACCAGTCATGGGTCCTGATACCCAGTTAATTCATGGTTCCAGGTCTTGGCCTCACCATTTCGAGCTGTGCCACCTCAGGAAAGTTACACGGCGTCTGTGAACTACAATCGTCTTATTGGAAAAAAAATGGGTGTCACAGGATGACTGGCCTCACCAAGCTGCGGGGCGCCGATGTCAGTTTATGTGTGAAAAACAGATCCCAAGTAGAGAGAAAAGGCTTCCCAGAGGAGAAAACAAATATAAAAACTAAACAAGCTTTTCTCTTCGTGGAAAGAGTTCATACTTGTTGTGATATAATAGGCATTTGTTAGAATCAGCTGAAAAGTCCAGGACCATGAAATCAGAATTGCAGGAGGTAACCAAAGCACAGAGGGATGGAGACCTCAGGCTCTTTGTCTACATTTTTTCTTTGTGTCTCCATAGTTTCAATAGGGCTTTGCCTGGTGGTTGACGCTGGGGTCCTGGATTCCATATTGAACTACATTTCCCAGCATTCCTTGCAGGTAGGTGTGGTCATGTGACTGCCTCTGGCCAATGATGAACCACGTCTTGTTCTCAGGGAGTATGGCTCTTTTATTCTTGTTTTTTAAAAAATCGTCCAACATAATAGGCAACCTCTTACCCTCTTGCTCTTGCCTTGGGCATTCTAGAGAACTTCTGGGAGTTTCTGCTTATTTTTTTTTTTTTAATTTTTTGGAAACATCTATGTTATAAGGAAACTTTTTGAAAGTTTTAAATTTAAACTTTTCCTCAATATTTTCCTCCTGTGATATGTGCATTAAGTTACTAACATTTCCTGGTCTGTGGGATGTAGACAGTGGTAGATCTCTTGCCTAGTGTAGGTGAGGCCCAGGGTTCTCCGTTCAACAAATTAAATAAAAAAGTCTGAAAAGTCATCAAAGCCAGGCACAGTGGTTCACTCTTGTCATCCCAGCACTTGGGAGGCTGAGGCAGGAGGAACGCTGTGAGTTTGAGGCCAACCTGGGCTACAGTGTGAGTTCAGGGCCAGCCTGGAATAAACGACAACATCCAAAAGTCATCACAATTTTCTCGCAAGAGTTCTCAGACACCACAGCTTTGCCCCCACAAGATAATTGCTAAAAAAAAAAGAAAAAAAAAAAAAAAACAACCAAAACAAAACAAAAAAAAAGAAAACAGTTATTCTTTCCAATGTTCTTGGGAGTTTTTCTGCTTGGATCCTTTATGGTATGGATTGGGCTGTCCACATCAGGACACTCTTGTTAGCTGTTTTGGAGTAATTCTCTTTTTTTCCAGAATATGTTCCCTTTACATTTAATATACTGTGGTCACTCATTATACAGTACCTTGAGGTGGGGGCAGAGTTTGATGTACTTAAGAGTTTTGTGCTCCCACTGCCATTTCAGAATTTAACTTTCAAATTCTGGGCTTCCTGACGGCAATGAAACTTGTTCCCTTTGGAGACTTAATATCTCCATATGTGAAGTATTATTCAATATATAGTGAATGTTTAAATTTTAAAATTTATTACAGTAAAAGACACATTGCCACGAACCCCCCTCAAAATCCTCCCCGGCTTGGCACACACTCATCCCACGTCCTGGCAGCTTTCTGCAGCAGCTCTGGAGTCCTCTCTCCTGAGGGTCTTTAGCTGCGCTGTCCTGGCTGCCTCGATGTCCTGAATGGACTCAAAACCTTGACCTTTCCTGGTCATTTTGACCTTGGGGAGAAGCCAGAGGTCACACAGTGCCAGATCCAGTGACTAAGGTAGACAAGGACACAGTGTCGAGTGTTTGCCAGCTGCCTTTCCGTGGGATGGCGCCTGGCAGCAGCAATCACTGCTCACACCTCATAAAGATGCAATTATCAGAAAGAAGATATAATAAGAAGTTTGATTTTCTTCTGGAGATTTCAAAGACTCATTTTCCTTAACCCGTAAACCAATTCGAAATTCTTTCTGCCGCATTCTTTAGACTGTTTGCATCTTCTGAGGCATGGATCCTACCATTTCAGGTCTCCTCCAGGAGGAGCCGCCAGATATTTATCTGCAGCCCGTGGTTCCTAACGTTTTTTTGTTAGATTATTAAGTGCACTCACCCTACCGTTGCCCCCGTGCTTCCTTGCAAAAGCAGCTTCAAGCACCGTTAGCAGTGGCAGCCCCTCACCCAAAACTTCTTTCCTTGCTGTTTTCTGTGAAACGATCCTTCTTAAATGTCGCAGGCTTCTGACAAATGAAGGCTACTGACAAATGTCCTGTCGAAATAAATGTCTCGCGCCTGGATTTCAGATCACCTCCGAGCTTTTCTTGTCCAGCCTTTCAACGTGGTAGTGTAATCTTTTTCCCAAACATGCAAAGTGGTGGCTCATTTCCAAAGTGCATCTTTAGAATTCAGCTCCTGAAATCATCCGTGGCGAATTGTGTGGATTCTTTCCTCCAAAAGAGAGTTCCTTGTCCTGAAGCCATTGACATGTTCAGTACCTATTTAGTCTGTTTTCACATGGCCCATGGAATTTTTTTGTGTTGTGTTCAATTCAATTTAGCTTACTCAGTTGGTCAGAAATGTCAGCTAATCATGGCATTGGAAGTTCATTACCAACCTTTGGAAACTGGCAGCTTGGGCAGCGTTTTTAAGAAAATTACTCAATACATCTTTTTGCGCATGAACTTGGGATGAGGCTGTAGCTGTTTAAAGCTGCCCCCGCTTAGTTAAAAATAGCAGAAGGCTGGGTTTTTGCTCCATGCCTGCAATAAATCTAAAAGCACGCAGAGGCAGACAGCTGGGAGGTTCTGGAATTCACCATGGGATTGACCTTGTGTTTAAACTGAAGGTAGATTTTTTTTTTTCATATTCTATTTCTGAACAATGAACCCAGGGACTTCTCACTAAGCTACATCTGGAATCCTTTTGTATTTTCTATTTTCAGACGGGGCCCTGCTAAGCTGCCCAGGCTGGGCTTGAATTTGCAATCCTCCTGTCTCAGCCTTCCAGAGTGCAGGTATTCCAAGTGTGAGAACTAGAGTTTAAGCTCCATAAAATTTGATGATTAAAGTACTGCAAACAATGAAAAAGAGTGAGATGACACTAACATTCGTGTATCTACAAGAATATCTGGACATTAGGTTTTCTAAGATTACACGTGGCTACGATCTTTTAAAAATTGATTAGCGTAGCTAAATCATGCTCTGTTTCATTTTGTTTCTATAAAGAAAGCTTTTGTATTTGGAAAATAAGCAATGGTTGTTCTTTCACCAAAGGAATGAAAGATAATCGATCAGAGAGTAGTTATTTAAATATCTAATACAAGAGATAAGGGGCTTTGTCTCCGTGGTAGAATTCTTGCCTCATGTGTACGAAGACTA
Organism: Erethizon dorsatum; assembly: GCA_028451465.1. Taxonomy (NCBI): domain Eukaryota; kingdom Metazoa; phylum Chordata; class Mammalia; order Rodentia; family Erethizontidae; genus Erethizon; species Erethizon dorsatum. Next base: position 1,860,529 of record CM051843.1, read on the forward strand.
AAATATCATACTAAGTTTGGTTCACGATGGGATGAAAACCAAATCAAAATCAATGGTTAGGGTCAATGTTGACCTTATGGGGAAATTTGATTTGGTTTTCATCCAATATGGTTTATGACCAGAATCATGGAAAGAATTGAGTTTGTGAACTGAGGAACCACTGTACATACATGTGCATGTAAAACTAACAAAATGAGTTCCAGTTAGAAAAAATTTATGCCAGTAAGAGTTATGTTAAAAACAGTAATTTTTACTTATACCTTGTATTTTACTAGGAAAATATGAATATACTACACATGTGCACATATAAAATTTTTTTTGAGACAGGGTGTCGCTGTGTAGTCTAGGCTGGCCTTGAGCTCATTATGTAGCCCAGGCTGGCATTGAACTCACAGTGATCCTCCTGCCTCAGCATCCTGAGTGCTGGGGTGACAGCCGTGTGCCACCACACCCAGCTATAAATGGTTTTTGAGGGTAGTAAGGTGCCTATAAAGATGCAATCACTGTTCTGCAGGTGACTAGGGAAGGTTAGTGTATTGAAGATCCTACCATGAGCTCTCCGGGGCCGGATATCTGAAGGTCAAATCAATAAACTCAGAATCCAAGGTCGGGCTCAAGAAGTCTGCTCCAGAATCCTGGCATTAGTTCAGCCACTGTCAATCTGCAAATGGCTGTGAAACTGGCTTTGTCAGTCAGCTTTCTGTGACTACAAAGAAACACCTGAGGTCATCCTCTAATAAAGGGGAAAGGTTTATTATGACTCCTAAGTCACAAGTTGCCCAGGCTGGGCTCCAACTTGTGATCCTCCTGCCTCAGCCTCCCTGAGTGCTCGTGTTACAGGTGTGCCCCACCCCACCCCACCTCTCTCTGTTTGTCAATGTGAAAGTGGTACATCGGCGGTGTTGGTGGTGTTATTTGAGGTCCTTTCAGCTTTCTTTGGGGATTCAAAGGCCATTTAGGAACTTACAAAGAGATCGCAGATGGGAGTCCGCGCCTATTGGAGCGAGAGCCCTGGGCTGCTCCGGAAAGGGGGCAGGGGGAGAGAGGAGCAGGGTGATGAAGAGGGGGACTTCTCACACTGGACGCTTACCTGCAGAGGAGGCTGAGACAGTGGAATCAGCGTGTCCAGTGTAACAGGTCGGTGCCGTGCATACTCCTGGGTGACTTGGTGTGACCTCTACTAATATGGACTTGTCCCCCACGAGTCCAAATGTACACTGCAGCGATCTTGGGGACCCAGCCTGCCATGGTCACACCAGCCTTGTACCTGTCCCACCCACCTAAGTCCTTGCTAAACAGGTGCCTGTCACTCATCACTGGGCCACAAGGAGTGAGGGTGCATGGACTGTCTGTGGAAGGAGAAAGTCATGATTTTCCCCTTTCCAAAGTGAAAATCATCCTAAAGCTGACAAATATGGCAAAGTCCACCCCATGCCCAGGCTGACGGGAAACTAGAAAGGAATCTGACATTGTCTAATTTTTGTGGCTGTCTTAGTCATTTTCTCACTGATGGGACAAAATACCCAATGCCCATGAATTAAAGGAGGAGAGGTTAACTTGGCTCATGGTTGCAGAGGGTTTAGTCCATGGTCGGCTGCTCCAAGGCAGGAACATCATGGAGGATGGGCATAGGGGAGGAGAGATGCTCACATCACAGTGGCTGGGAAGCAGAGAGAGAAGGGAGGAGCTGGGGACAAGAACTCACCCTTCCAGGTCACACCCCAGTGACCACCTCCCACCAGGCTCCCACAGCACACTCAGCCAGGAGCTCATCCATGATGGATCCACTGAGGAGCACAGCGCCCCGTGATCCATCACCTTCCAAAAGCACCACCTCTGGACACGGGAGAGTTTGGGGGACACTTGAGCTCTAACCCACAACAGCCCTCAACCAAAGGGAACAGGGATATTTCCATGAAATCTCAATACCCTCCAGCAATAATCCCTCACCTATGCCCCTAATTCTTACTTTCTTACCACATAGCAAGACCTGTCTCAAAAAACTTGGGGTGAATGTTTAAGTGGAATATTTATTACATTACAAGACATACTGCCATTCATTACCCTCAAGATACTGAAAATACTCCCCTTTGGGCTGAACACACTCATCCCATTGTTCTTGGCAATTTGTCTTTTGCTGTATTTTTTTTTTTTTACAAAATTTAAATATTCACCCTTTTTTGTTGTTGATCCCCCCTTGTACTTATTAAATAAACAAATGGAAAAAATGAATACGTGAACCTTTCACTGGGGACACGATATTAATAATAGCTCCAGAGAAGTATTTTCTCTTGTTGTTTTAGGTCAAAATTTTTGTGATGAGCTTGGTTGTGATCTGAACATGTGTGTTTGTGTGTGTGTTTTAGTATTGTGCAAGGAGAGATGTCAACATTTGGAAACCTCCATAATTCATTGGACTGAGGAATACTCTTCAAATAATCCATGTGTGATACTGCAAAATCGTTACTGCATAAAAACCCAGTCTGAAATTTAGAATAAACCAGCAAATTCTGACACTATAGAGCATAAAAATTCAATCGCCTTTTTTCAGATTCACATGACTTATCTTCAAGAAACTATCAGTGACCAAATGTTGGTATCAAACTAGATGAAATACTGCTACTGCTTGCCTTGAAACTTTTTTCCCTCTGGGGAAAAATATTCATTTTTGATAGTATCATTTCACATTATAATTGTAGGTTATTCATTTTCTAATTCATGGACTATGTTATTTATGTGATATGTAATGGGTTTTTAGCATTATCTTTAATTTTATTAAATAAACTCTTAGGCATCCTTTTCATTTTAATTTTTTTTTCTGCAAGACATATTAACAAGACAAAAGCTTTTGGGCTACAACCACTTTTTAAAGTGGTTTATTGTATGACCAACATTATTTCACCATGTATGCTATATACCAGTGAGGGTACTGCTATCATAACGTAACAGAAAACCCAACTGAGGTGCTTAAACCAACAAAAATAGCCTCTCATAACCACATGTACTGAGGTTTGGGGTCTCTGGTGTGGGATAATTTGAGAACTTTGTGTAGTCTTGCAGTAGCTGATTTCTTTGCATTTTGGCCCACATTTCCCTCATGGCACAAGATGGCTGCTTTAGCTCCAGCCATCCCATCCACACCCATTCATATCCAGAGGCCAGCGAAGACCATTTCCTCTGAAATTTCAACTTGGAATGCTAGCATCACTGAGGTACAACGGATGCACAGTCCCTATGTGAAACTGATCCAATAAGAAAGCATGAATGCTGTAGCACCAAAAGAAAAATCCAAATTTTGGCAGGCAGGAAGGAAAGCAAAATGGAGGTGCAATGGGGAGCCAGGAGCACGTGAGAAAAATCCTCTGCTGATTTTTCCGCCCAGTTATCTGTAATGATTGTTTGTTTTTTTATGTATATTATTGCTGGCTTCTTGGTCCTTACGGGAGCCCCGGAGGTGCACACACATGGCCGCGTCTGGGTGGCGAGCATGTTTTCTCCCTTTCCTTCTCGCTCCCTATTTTAGATCCTTCTGATGCCCTTTGCCACAAAAGTGTGTGACGCAGACAAATACTTTTTGGCTTCAGAGTTGGAGAAACCTTTCTCCCCCAGTGCACGGTTTATGTGGCAAAGGACCCACTTGCTCGCCAGCCGTCGTCTGGCTTTGTTTCCCCTGAGAATCTTTTGCTTTCTCCTTGGTACTGAGGATGGAACCCAGGGCCTTTGCTCTGAGCTGCGCCCCCAACCCCTTCTCAATTCTTATTTGGAGACAGAGTCTTGCAACCTGGCTAAGTTGCTCCGGCTGGGCTGGAACTTGAGATCCTCCTGCCTCGGCCTCCCAGAGTGCTGGGATGACAGGCGCGCGAGGCCGCACCCAGCTAACATTTTCTTTAAATATTGCCGCAGTGTGCTGCTCTCTGCTTCCCGCTTCCCGGGGGCCTCGACTCCTTTCTGTCAAAGCGAAACCCAGCTCCTCCTTCCCGCATCCTGGCTCCCGCAGCGCTGCCCCTGAGGGACCCCTGGCCGGCGTGGCTGCGCTCCCTCTACCACTGCCCGTGGCTCACGCACCTCCCGCCTGGTGCGCACCCGGAGCTCCCTTCTTGCTCCCCGGACACCCAGCGTCCCCGGGGCCGCCGAGGACAGACCGCAAAGCAGGGGCAGCCCTGGCCCGGCTCCTGCGCGCGCTTGGGAAGCGGGCTGCCCCGATCCAGAGGCGGCGTCACCCGTGGTCACCCACAGCGCGCTCTCCGTGGCGCTCATCTCCGCGTTGTCCTTTGTGTCCTGCAGCTGCGGGGCGCGGGGGCGCTGGCCCGGGGGTGGACAGGGAGGGACGGGGGGGGGTCAGGGAGCAGAGGGCGGCGCTGCGGTTCCAGTCACGCACGCACAGGGCGCGCACCGTCCTCCGCTCAGCTACTCCAAGCGCGATCCATTCACGCATCCACGCGTGCACGCGTCCACGCACCCACGCGCGCGCCTGGACCGTGCACCGCGTTTCTTGCTTCGCAGTTGCACACACGCCTCCCCCTGCTGCCCGGTGCACGCGGTCCCGGACCCCTTTTCTATTTCCTGCCTGGGTGGACGCCGCCATCGCGCACGGCCCGCGCGCGCCCCCTTCCCGCGCGCGCCCCTCGGCCGGCCCGGCCTCCCCGGCCCGTGCGCTCGGCGGCGCCGGCACCGAGCCTCCCGCGTGCGGCCGCGAGGATCCGGCCCGCTCCGGCCTGCGCGCCGGCCTCGGCCCGGGCCTTTGGAAGCGCGCGCGCAAACATTGACTTTGGCGCCGGTGATTAAAGGTTAAAACGCAGCCCTGCAAACCCGTGACCGCGCGTGCGGCGCGGAGGGAGCCCTGGGCGTGGGGGTGGGGACGTGGGGGGCCCGGCCGCTCCCCGCCTGCGTCCCCGCCCCCCCGGCTGTGCGCGCCCCGCGCTCTGGGCAGCGTTGGGGGCTGGGCGGGCGCGCGAGCGGGGCCGGGCTTCCGGGGCGCCCAGGCCAATCGCGGGGCGCGGGCTCCCGGAGGCCCGGGCCGGGGCAGAGGCTGCCGGAGCTGCGCCCGGAGCTGCGGGGTGCGGGGCGGCGTGGAGAGGCTGGGCACGGGGCCGGGCCGGGGGCCTTGGGCGTGGGGGGCGCGTGGGGCTGGAGACCAAAGCTGCTGCACAGACGCCGCGAGGTGCCCGGTGCAGGGGGGCGTGGACGAGACCTGCTGCTGCGCGGGGAGGCCGGGACCTGGTCCGCCCCACACCCTGGGGCGCAGGGAGCGAGGGTGGGGACCGAGCTCGCCGGAGAAGTGAGGGAGAGCGGTGGCTTTGCAGGGAGCTGGGTGCAGGCCAGGGGGGCGTCGCCCGGCCGGGCGCAGAGGCTGCTGGGGAGCAGGGGGTGCAGGGGGCGTGCCGGACGGAGGCCCGGGGAGGCGAGACGTTTGGGGAACGAGCTCACCACAGGGGTGAGGCGAACAGAGGGTGGGGACGGGCGCGGCCAGAGGCCGGGGCTGCAGGAAGGAGGGTGAGGGTCGTGCAGGAGGTTGGGAGCCCTGAGGCCCGGGACAGAGCTTGTGCGAGAGATGAAGGGGTTCGGGCTGGGGTGCAGGGAGTACGGGGCTGCAGGGGATGAGGTGAGGGGGTGCAGGGCTGCAGGAGGCGAGGTGTGCAGGCGCCTGGGTGCTAGGAGGCCCGGGGACACGGCCCGGCCACGGCCCAGCGGGTGCAGTAGGTGCCTATGTGCAAGGGACGTTGATCACGCGGGGTACCTGGGCGCAGAGGGAAGTGAGGGAAAGAGGAACCAGTATGGGGGTGCAGGGTGCGAGATCTGGGGACGCCAGGCCTGAGTTTGGGGTGCACGCAGAGGCAGCCGAGCTGGGAGGAGGTGTGGAGCGCGTGCTCAGCGCAGGGTTCGGCCTGGGCTGGGGAGTGGACTGCGGTGACCCGGGTGCTGGTCCCGTTTGGGGGCCTAGGTAGGAAGCCCAGGGTTGCGAGGAGGTGCGGGGAGCAAGTGCTTTTGCAGAGAGCAGGGTTTGAGGGCCACCGAGGCTGGAGGGGGAGCAGGATTCTCAGGGGGCCGCAGGTGACGCTGAGAGGGTCCTGGGCGCAGGGACTCTGGTGTGGGCTGCAGAGAGGGGGTCTCAGGAGGGCCACTCTGTCGCCTGCAGGCCTGGGAATCCACGCGCGGGCCCTGGCTGGACACAGTGCTTTGCCCAGGGTCTGGTGGCCTCTGATCATCCTCGCCCCGCGCCAGGGCGCACGCGGGTGTCCCTGGCCTCCGACCATGTCGGGTGAGTAACCCAAGGCGCCTGCCGCGATTTTTCAAATCCCGAGTCCCCCACTGCACATCCCGGGTGCCGTTGGACTTGGGGTGTCGCCCTGCAGCTACCGAGGGGGCGATTTATTGGATGCTGGGGGCCCCATGAGATTTCTCTGTTTTCCTCCTCTAAAATGCATTCCTGAACGATGGAATGAAGCAGCTTTATGGGAGAGACAAAATAAGATTCTCACTGCTTGGCAGACAGATGGCAAGAAATCTGCGCCTCCTACACGTTCAGGAGGGTGGTGTCTTTGGGTTCTCAGAGTTTGGGACATTGGCCTAATTTATGTTTCCCAGTAAAGACCCCTCCTTCTCCCCAAACAACAGGGACGTGAGGTGAGACCTGGCCGCTCGACACCAGTCGGTCTGTGAGTGTCTTGTGGACATCAGAGTAGGATGGATGACAAAACGCCTAGAAATAAGAGGACAGTTGTCACCCCCGACCCATAAGCAAGGTTCTAGTCTTTTCCAGAAAATTGTTAAGGCACCCTTTTCTTGATCCAGACCAGACTTGGTTACTCAGGGGTACGTTCCACAGCCAACGGTCGGCACAACTCGCGTGTTATTCTGGGAGGTGCTTGGTACGTCAGGGAGTCCCTTCTGCCTTGTTTGTCCCCACTCGGGCCTCAGACAGGAAGGCCGGGCGGATGGCGTCCCTGGCACAGGGTGCGCCGTGTAGATTCTGTTCCAGAGCTGTAGAAAGGACCCTGTGTTCTTTCTCCGAACCTGTTTGGAGCTCTCTGCAGCGCAAACCACATCTGTTCCCAAGGCTGGGAGGGTCCGTATAAGCCAGCATTCATGGGGACACATTGGTCAGCCCTGGAATGGCCTGGGGCTTCCCAGGGGACCCCAATGTGTGGATTCAGCCCTTTGCCCCACACCAAAACTATCTCTGAGTGCGGGGGAAGGAAGAGGAAGCAGCCACCAGTGTTACTTTATGGGGTGGCTTGGAAGATGCATCGCACGGTGGGGAACGGGGAAGGGACAGAAATACACAACATTTCTTTTGAAAAACTCTGCTACCGCAGTGTGAGGGCTGCACTTGGTTTATTTATTTATTTGTTTTTATTCTTAAAATACCTGCTTTTTTTGACCCGGGTTAGAATACAGTGACAGGTTGTCTATCCGTTTTTTTTTTTTTTTTTCCTTTCGGTGCTGATGTCCAAAGCCATCCTGGTGCCATATTGGTTGGAAACACAGACTTTAAATGGGAGGGCGCGGGGCGATTGTGGATGTCTGCTTGTGCCCAACCACAATCTGGTAAAGTCTGAAAGACAGGGTGGTATGGGATGCGAATGCCTCCCAACCAATATTTCAGCCTCTGGTACATTAAAATTCAGTTTGCGTGGATTTCATGAAATCCTGTGATGGCCAGTGTTTAGAGGATCCTTGGAGATCCTTGTTGGAGAGAGGGGTCCTCCTTGCCTTCGGGCTGTCTTGTGGTGCTCCCCAAAACCTCAGCAAGGTACCACTTACCTTAGATATTTATATTTCTCTTGGAGAAGCCGCTACTATATCCGAACCCAGTTGAAAATTTACTTGTGCAGGTCTCCCCTTTTACAGTATTTCCACGGACACCCATTTTTACCAATAAGAGCTCCATCCAAAGCTAGCTTATTTTCAGTGTTTCTGGGAATTAAAAGGGTAAATGAGGAGAAGATGATCTGGTGAGGTATCTCATGTCCTCGGGTTACCTTCTGGTTAAATGCAACAGCAGCAACAACAAAAAAAATCGGCTCTTCCCTTAGCTCTGCTCAGAATGTCTTCTTTCTTTGCGGAGGGTGGAAGTCAGTGACTTCAGTACAAAGTACACAGATGCCCGTATCGCTAGAAGCGTGGCTCGGTAGAGAAATGCGGTTTCTATGCCTGGAAAGGGATGCCGACAGTGAGGCCCAATCTTACAGAAGCTACGCTGCTTGTCCCCATTTTGAATCTAGCATTGCTTGGTCGGCACCGTGAATTTGTAAGACTTTGGAGGTCCCACGAGCTGGATAGCTTAACCTATGGACACTTCCTGTCCCATCGAGGCCACCTGGGGACTCAGTTGACCTTCGCTAGCTCTTTAAAGACCCCATCTCCACACAGCTGTAGCCCGACGTCCTGGGGGTCCGGGTCGCAGCATAAGAGTTTGTGGGTGGAATGACATTCGGACTGTAACACCCATTCGTTCTAACAATTCCACTAGAGTCCTCAGAAAGAGCTGTACAACCACAGTGAGACGTTATCAATCACCGGTTTTTGTGTTAGCTTTCTGTCACTGTGAGAAAATCCTGAGACAAATGACTTAGAGGATGAGGGTTTTGATTTGCCTCAGATTTCAGAGGGTTCAGTCCATGGTCGGTGGGTCCAAGACTGCAGACAAGATGGCGGAAGTGTATGGGGGAGGAAAGATGCTCACATCGTGGCGGACAGGAAGCAGGGAGGGAGGGAGAGAAGAGGGAAGGAGCCAGGGGCCAGATATACCCTTCAAAGCCCTGTCCTCAGTGACCAGCTTCACCCCATCAAGCTCTACCTCCAGATAAGCCCAGGGAACCTTGAACTCATCAACAGATTAATCCATTGATGACTGAGAGTCCTCAGTATCCAACACCTCCCCGAGCCCCCAGCTCTGCACACTGCTGGGTTGGGACCAAGCCCCCAAAACAGGATCCTCGGGGCATCTTCAGGTCCAAGCCATAGAGACGACTTTGCCATTTCTCCCGTGTCCACCCACGCTTTGCTCTGGGTCAGCTCCACTTGATCTCCTCCTCAGTGGGTCACCAGGAGCATTGTTCCATGGTGCCAGTGGGATTTCTTTACCTTCTGCAACTCCCCTGTAGCTCTTTAGAACCCTGGAGATGAAAGACAGACGTGGGTGTTGCCCTCCTCATCCAGGTTCTCGTGGCCGCGTCTTTCCTTAGCTCCCGGAGCCCAGCTGTAAGGAGGGCTCCATGCCGTGAGCGCGGTGTCCACGCTCTGGTCTCTGCTCCCGCCTGGCTCCTGCCTCTTGCATTTCCGCTTCCTTTCTTGGCTATTTTTAGTTGAGTGTGTTGTTGGAGGCAGGAGAGAGTAGTTATTCTGAGGGCTTCTTTGGACTCGGAGCTGAGAATTGACCTTGGACGCTGAGGGAATTGTGGAGGAATTGTGTTTCTTTTGTTTCTTTTCTTTTATTTTTTTTTTTTAATTTAATCTAATTTTTTTTTGTCTTTGGAAGGCAGTGGAGAGTCGGGATGGGAATTAATCACAGGACACAAGTGCACCAGGTCTACACATTCCTGGGTATAGATATATAGATAAATAGATGAAAGGATGGATGGACAGATGGATGGATGAACCGGCAGATGAATTAGACGGACAGACAGACAGATACCTTTCGCTCTGCAGACCTGACTTCTGCAGCCCGCCATCTGTGCGAGGCTCCCCACAGCGGCGACGGCAGGAATTCTTTCCTTCTTACCCGCGGGGCGCGGGGAAGCCACCAGAGGAGCTGGTGCTGCAGGCCCAGTTTGGAGTCCACCCCTGGACCGTGAGGTCGAGGAGCCAGCCCCAGCGACTGCCACGCTGACGGGAGCTGGGTATTTATTGTATTTAGTGTGACTGTGCACTTCCCGCCCTATTTGGCCGCCGGTGCAGAGGGTGCCGTGTGGCGTGGAAGTGAAGACCTGAGTGTCTTTGAGGACCCGGGGCTGTGCTTCGGCTGCTGGCTACTTGCAGTGAATTTTAATTTCTGCGGCAGGCATGCCAGCCTGCGTGCCGTGTGGGTTTTCTCAGCGTGGTGTTTCTCCTTCCCTCCACTCCTGTCTTTATCCTGGCAGCAAGCTGCGATGAGCTCAAGAGTCAAGCTCTTAAAAGTCGCTGTATAATTCATCTCATTTTTGCACACACAGACTTAAAAGGGCCACAGAGTGGCTCTGTCCTTAGACGTAATTCGTGTTGCACTGAGACAGTAGGACACAGAGGACATTCTGCTTAATGAAGCAGTGTGTTTTTTTTATGGTTTACATCTGCAATGTCCCCAAAAATCTCCTGTGTCCAGAGGTGGTGCTTTTGGAAGGTGATGGATCACGGGGCACTGTATTTATCAGTGGATCCATCATGGATGAGCTCCTGGCTGAATGTGCTGTAGGAGGTGGCGCTCGGTTGGAGGTGGTCACTGGGTTGTGACCTGGAAGGGGGAGTTCTTGTCCCCGGCTCCTCCTTCTCTCTCTGCTTCCCGGAGCCATGATGTGAGCGTCTTTCCTCCTCCACGCCCATCCGCCATGATGTTCCTGCCCTGGAGCAGCCGACCGTGGACTGAACCCTCTGCAACCATGAGCCAAATTGAACTTCCCTTCTTTAAATTGTGGATGTTAATTATTTTGTCCCACCCATGTAAAGTGAATACATTTTCCTTGTCTTTCTCCATGATCTCTTATCAAATCTTTTTAGCAACTGCTTTGTGTGGAATTTGATGAAGAAGTTTGGTCACTTCATCAAATAGCATTCCTGTTTTTTTGTTTTTTTGTTTTTTTTTTTAGCTGTGTATGTTTTTTTGCTGCAACTCAGGTATTCAGTGTATGGATTCTACTGTTCGCTTCTTCTCGTTCTCTTTTTATCCACCTTAAATAGAAGCATACTTACTGGGTGAGTTTCCAAGACCTTAATGTAACGTGGGTTTGGTGGGACACGCCTGTAACACCAGCACGCTGGGAGGCTGAGGCAGGAGGGTCATAATTTTTAGCCTAGCTTGGGATAACAGCAAGATCCTGTCTCAAACTAAAAAAAAAAGGTTGAGAATGTGGGTTAAATATCCAGGACCACATAAAACAACAAAACCAAGACAAAACAAATGAAAGTTAAAAAAAAAAAATCAAATGCAATATGAAAACACATGGTGCATCCTCTTAGTGTTGGAAAATCAGGAAAGAGTAATACGTTCTGGTTGAGTCAGCCTGAAGCTTAGCATCTCATAGCATTCTTTCTGCCTTTGTGTTTGGGATGAAAGGATGCGTACGGAATGTCCCAGATGTACATTTAAGAAGGTGGCGAGCTAGATGAGTGCAAACCATGAGTTGTGAGAGAAGAGCGGGTAACTGCAGGCTGCATCATCCCGGTACCTTCCTCACGAGTGGAACCGTGCTGTTCTTGTCTGTCCGCAGTGGCCGACCAAGCCTTCGTTACTTTGGCCACCGATGACTTCTTCTGCCAGGGCGCATTGGTTTTGGGACAATCCTTGAAGAACCACGGGACCACGAGGAAGCTGGTGGTGATGATCACGCCGCAGGTATCTGACCCGCTCAGGTAAGAGGTGGAGATAGATGCTACCTGTGCTCAGGTGTCTTCTCTGGATGGAGCGAAAGTTATCGATGCTCTGGGGCATGCAGGGTTTATCTTGGGTTCTGCCAAACTTTGCCTGGCGGCATTGGGTGGCCACCAATCATGGTGGGCATCCACCATTTGCAATGCATCTTCCCATCACTGTGGAAGTCGTCGGAGATCTGGCATCTGGAGTGGTAGACCTCCGAATACGTGCAAGGTTTAATGATGAGTGTGTGGCTGTGTCTAGGTGTCCCCCCAAAGCCTCACGTGGTCATAGGCGGGGCTTTTTCAGAGGTGGCTGGATCTAGAGTGTGTGACGCTGGGATTAAGGGTGGGTGACTGCTGGATCAGTCCACTGACTGGTTTGGCATCGCCCTCATCCCGGTAGCCTGGATGCAGTATAAGGGACAGAAAGAGGCTTGTTTTGTCCCTTGCTTGCATTGCTACCTTCTCTTTGCCATGTTTCTCTGCTGGCCTTGGAGCCAGCCGATGATGGACCAAAATCTCTACAAACTGTGAGCCAACTGCACCTTTCCTCCTTTTAACTTTGGGTGTCGGGTATTTTGTCTCAGCAATGAGAAAAGTAGCTAAGGCAATGAGAGATGTTCTGAGAACTGTGGCCCGTGGGGGGATTGCGCTGTGCAGATGGATAGAGTGTATTTACGCAAAGCGCAGGCGCTGGAGTGTTTGTACACCAAAATGTTCACTTGCAAGGCGATGAGTTAACTTAGCCGTCGTGTGTTCCCGGGGGTTTGCTTTTGGTATCTTGCAGAACGACTGAGTGCAGAGAGTTGAAAGCTTGGGATAGGAGGTCCTGGGTGAGGGAAAGGAGCTGCATCAGGAGAACATGTTGGCTGGAGAGACAGAGGCACCTTAGCTCTGGGACACAGACTTCGGTTGGCAGGGGAAAGAACGGAATGTAGCCGGCAGGGGCTTCCCACCTCGTCCTCTTCTAAATTATCAAATGAGTGATCAGCTTATTCACAGGGGCACGCGGCTGTGTTCTGACGTTTGTCCCTGTTCCTACAAAGCCAGCCAGATGCGCCCTAGTGACCTTATTTCATCCTAATCAATTCCCAAAGCTTTGCCTCTAAACGCCAGAGTCACAGTAGGTTTCTACCCCCGGGAAATCTCACGCTGGAAAGATTACATTTCAATGCACGAATGCACGAACTGTAACAAAACCGTCGCGAGACATAATGTAGACATCGTTTTTATAAAGGGGAGGCTGAGGCAGGAGGATTTCTAAATTCTAGCCCAGTCTGGGCAACTTAGAGACTTAGGAAGACTTTGTCTCAAAATAACAACTTTAGAAGGTGCTGGGATGTCACTCAGTGGGACAGCCCTGGATTCAATTCCCAGGATGAAAAAAAAAAAAAAAAAATAGCCATTTGAGTTAAATTTTAAAAGCAAATGTTACGGAGAACTTGGATATTTGTGGGGTGTTCCAGATAACTTATGAGTGTGAAGAAAAGACTTAGAAGAAAATAAGGAGTGCAGTTTCTCAGTTTCAGCCTCTCTACCATCCGGGGCGGGTGGCTCTCCCCGGGGCTGTTCCCTGGGCTCTCCGGGGTCCACCCTCTCGATATCAGCGGGATTGTTTTGTCCCCGAGTTGTGACAATCAAAAATCTCCCCAGAAATCATTGTCAATGAATGTTTCTTCCACCCCAAAGCTAAGAACTCTGTTCTAAGTGAAACAAAAGAAAGTAGGACATCGGGAAAGTTGTTTATTTTTAGAAATTAAAGCAGACTGGCAAACACTTTCACAGTCTTTACAACGGAAAGGTTGGTTATTGTCCAACAAGGATAAAGAACTCTTACAAACAGCGAAAATAGACAAATGCAAAAAAGGTAGTAGATGTGCATAATAACTGCATATTGAGCCGTTTATATTTAAAAGTAAAAAAAACCCAGAAACTCCTGGAGATTGGTTATTGACCATCATATGTACAAATTACTGTGTGTGTGCCTGTGCTGGGGTTCGAACCCAGGATCTCTGTACTAAGCTATACCCTCAACCCTCTGTTATTTTGTATTTTGAGTCAGGGTCTCCCTGAGTTGTGAAGTTGCCCAGGCTGGGCTGCAACTTGTGATCCTCCTGCCTCAGCCTCCTAGAGTGCCGCGATGACAGGCATGCGCCACCTCTCCTCGGTCAGATATAACAAAACACTAAGCAAAAACAGACATATACAACAAAAGGTATGAAACATGGACAAAAAATACATTTGCAGCTCTCTCAAACCTTGACCTTTCCTGGTCATTTTGACCTTGGGGAGGAGCCGGAAGTCCCACGGTGGCAGCTCCGGTGACGAAGGTGGACGAGGACACAGCGTCGTGTGTTTACGAGCTGCCTTTCCGCTGGATGGAGCTCGGCAGCAGCAGCCACCAGGTTTTTGATCACAGCTGATAAAGCGTGTCAGGCCCCTCAAACAAGTTTAGTCATGAAGCTCGATTCTGCTTCTAGGATTGTGTTTTCACGAAATGAGCGAGGCTGGCAAGAGGATTTGAGGGCGTAAATCCCAGGGCCGTTGGTAGTGAGGTGGGTGCTGTGTGTCTTTCAACCATAAGAGACAACGTAAAGTCGATCAACTGGGCTGAAAGGAAAGGGAAATGGGTGACAAAACAGGACTTTCTTAGCCATGCTTTGACTTTGAAGACAGAGCGAAGATCATCTACGAAGATTATGAATCTTACAGAGTGAGGATTATTTACGTACCGGCAAATAAATGTAGACTGCAAGGAAAAGATGAAATCTCTAATAAGACTGACCCCAAAACGTCAGCATCTGTCAGACAGAAGTTTCAGAAAGAAGCAAAAGCAAGTGGAGGAAATAGAAGGAAGAAAATAACTCCTGTCATATTTCAGCTCTAAGACAGAAGTTTAAAAGAAGAATTTTCTGAATATTGAATAGAATGAATTAAAAAAAGGCGGGCGTGGTGGTGCAGGTGTCATCCCAGCACTCTGGGAGGCTGAGGCAGGAGAATTACAAGTTGGAGTGAGTCCAGCCAGGACAACTTGGGGACTTAGTGAGACCCTGTCTCAAAACGAAAAATAAAAAGTGCTAGGGATATAGCTCAGTGTGAAGGACTTTCCAGGGGAGGCCCTTGGTCATTTTCATTTTATACTTTGCCTTTGTTATTTGCTCGATCAGATTTGACGAGCACCTCCCTCTCAGCTTGCTAGATTTGTTTCTCTTTCACTTTCTAGAAATTCTCTAAGTTCTTTTTTTTTAGTTTTTGAATTGGCACTAGATTTTCCAGTTCATGATACAGTAAAATTCAGCCAGATTCTTAAAAAAAAAAAAAAAGAGGCACATTTTATTTTGACGAAAAGCTCTGTCTTTTAAGAATTGAGTGTCAGGGCCGGTGAGATGGCTCAGCGGCGTAAGCGCCTACCTGGCAAGCACGAAGGCCCAAGTTTGACTCCCAGAACCCACATATGAAAAAAGGGCCGGTGATATCGCTCAGCGGCATGGGTGCCTGTTGGTGTGCAAGGTCCTGAGGTCAACCCCCGGTACCCACAAAAAAAAAAAAAAAAAAAAAAAGAATTCAGTGTCAGACATGTATGCAACCAGCAATGTAGGGCTTGAACACAGAAAGGAAAGGGCTGGTGGAGATTGTAGGGGGCACCTGTTGCTTTTTTCCTGGCCCATGCTCATTTTTCCCTGTGCGTTCTGCAGAGGGAAGCTACCTTCTAAGACGTGACCCAGTCATTCTACCTTAAGACCATTCTCTTCGATTGGTCATGCTTCTTGTTGTTTGCACACATTTTGAGCGTGAATGAAGTGTGCACACCCCCTCCAGGAATCTATCCATTTCTTCTGCATTCTCTGATTTATCGTCACACAGATTGGCGAATCTATTGGTTGTGATAATCTTCTTTGTTTCAGCAGCATCCGTTATAACTTCACCTTTTTCATTTCGAATTGCACTGATTTGCATCTTTTCTCTCCTTCTTTGGTGAGATTGGCAAAGGGTTTGTCTATTTTTGTGTTCTTTGGAAGAACCCACTCTTTGGTTCGTTAATTCTTTATGTCTTTTTTTGTCTCAATTTTTTTGATGTCTGCTCTGATCTCTATAGTTTCCTTCTTGTAGTACTTCTGGGTTTGGATTGTGTTTGTTTTTCTAGGACTTTGAGGCGCATACATATCGGTAGGATATTTACTTGGGCTCGCTCTGTTTTCCTGGTGTGAGCGCCCACCGCTGTCAACTTCCCTCTTAGCAGATGGACTGGCGTTATCATTTAGGTGGAATTGTCATATTTTCTTCCTTGATTCCTTCTGTGACTCATTGCTTATATAAGAGTGTATTTCTTTGTTTCCATGCAGTTGCATAACTTCTGGTCTTGGAAGATAAATTCTGAACATGAAGACCGCTGTGGAATGGACCCACGTTCCACATTTCGAAGCAGCATCGGCCATGCTCTTGCAAGAGGAGGTCGTCCTGTGTGCATGATCATGCTGTCCTCATGTCTGCCATGTGTCTTTACCAGGGTCATCCTCTCCCAGGTCTTTGATGAGGTGATCGAGGTGAACCTGCTGGAGAGTGAAGACAACACCCACCTAGCCTTTTTGAAGAGACCGGAGCTGGGGGTCGCTCTCACGAAGCTTCACTGTTGGACGCTCACCCAGTACAGCAAGTGTGTCTTCCTGGATGCAGACACTCTGGTGAGTCTCGGGAAAAAGACCAGCATCGTGTTCTCCACTTGACAAGGAACCCATCAGACTAGGCCTCTGCGTGGTGTTAACTAGGTGTTAGCGCTTGAAGGTAGATGCCTGGATTAGTCAGTTTTCAGTTGCTGGGAAAAAATACCAGTATACATAACTTAGAGGAGAAGAGGTTTAATTTGGCTCACGGTTGCAGAGGGTGCACTCCATGGTCGGCTGCTCTAAGGCAGGAAGAACAGGGTGGAAAGGCACGGTGGAGAAAAGCTGGTCAACTCATGGCAGCCAGGAAGCAGAGAGTAAGCAAAGAGCCAGAGACAAAGGGGCTAGGGCCCAGATATGGTCTCCAAGGTCAAACCTTCATGACCCCCCCAGACAGCCACTAACCTCCTAGACATGCATCAAGTCAATGAAGTTGCTGATGAAGATGAAACCCCATCATCCCCACGAGGTATTGTGCCTTTCTGCGTCTAACATGGATTTTTAGTCCATCAGAATCAGCCATACCGCGGAGCCCTGTGATCCACGTTTCTGAGGATACTCAAACATTTGAAGAAATGTCCTTTCCAGAGGACGGGTTGGCGAGCGCATTATCTCATCTACTCCACATAGAAAACTTGCGGGGCGATATTTTGTGTTGATTGTACACTGAGCTGTGTGTTCCTAACCAGACTGGTGTGTCCAGCCCTGCAAACTGTGGCATCGCCTAGTTGTTATTTGGCATTGTTTTCTGCAGGACAAACCCATGATGGACAATTTCCAAACACCATCAGCACTAGAGATTCTAAATGTGAAAGGAAGTCACTTTTTGGCTAAGCAAAAACTGTTCTGTAAGAAGACAAGAAGGTCCAGAGGAAACCTAGTGCTCTGTCCTCAGGCAACCCGTGCCAGATGTGGTGGAGCACACTTGTCACGTTAGCACTCTGGGAGGCTGCGGCAGGAGGGTAACAAGTATGAACCCACTCTCGGCAACTTAGTGAGATTCTAAGTAAGAAAACGGCTGGGGCTGTAGCTCAGTCCCAAGGTCCTGGGTTCACTCCCCAGTACTGCAAAAAATACCAATGTGAATTAGAGGGAATTGGAATTCGTAGTCAGGCTCACCCAAGGCCACTGATCCTGTCATGTTGAATCGCAGACTAGCCTGTTCATGGATTTCCGTAGTTTCATGGATCACACTCGCTAGAGTAAGGAGGATATACAATTAAGAGCGCTCCATGGGGAATGTTATGGTTTGCATACGAAATGTCTCTAAAGCCTCATGTGTTCAGATGTGGGACTTTCAGAAGGTGCTTAGATCACCTAAGGGGGAGGGGACACCATGTTCATCATTGGATTCGACCGTGGATGAGTTCGTGACTGAATGTGCTACCGGGGTTGGAGGACTCAGGTCAATGTGCACCATGGCTGGGAAGGGTTTATCTCCCTCCCTGCGCCCTCCCTTCTCTCTTTGCTTCCCGGCCGCCATGATGTGAGCATCTTTCTTCCTCCATCCCCTTCCGCCATGATGTTCCCGCCTTGGAGCAGCCAACCATGGACTGAACCCTCTGAAACCGTGAGCCAAATTAAACCTCTCCCCAGGAAAAGTGACTAAGACAACTTTGCAAAATCCTTCTGAAAATTATTTAATATCAGCACAGTGTTACTGTGACCACTTGAAATCAGCCTGAGAACAGCATTTCTCACAAATGTTTCTCCTTTGGAGTAAAAGATTGAAAGTCCTCAAAAGAGTCATGAGAGAAATAGGCAAAAGTTTCCAAACACCAAATGGCCTGGCCCCAATCTATGCTCTTAATGGCCCTTTTCAGTGGTTTCCACTGGAGGCAAAAGAATGTCATTACTGGTCACCCATATATTTTTTTCTTCAGGTACTGTCCAATATCGATGAGCTGTTTGACAGGGGCGAGTTTTCAGCAGCTCCAGACCCCGGGTGGCCAGACTGCTTCAACAGTGGGGTGTTCGTCTTCCAGCCCTCCTTGGAAACCCACGGCCGCCTCCTGCAGCACGCCACTGAGCACGGCAGCTTCGATGGTAAGCACTGAAACAGAGGAATCTGCATGAGGAATGGGAGCTATCGCCTGGCTCAGTCTGTAACCATCTAGTATACCCCTGTGTCCATGAAGAAAAATGTGAAGATAAGGGCTGGGATGGAGGTGGGCACTCTGGGAGGCTGAGGCGGGAAAATGGTAAGTTTGAGCCCAACCAGGGCAACTTAGCAATTTAACACATTGTCTCAAAATTTAAAAAAAATTAAAAAGTGTTAAGGATGGAGCTCAGTGTGCAGGCTCTGGGTTCAGTCCACTGCACCATAGAGGAGCAGGACCTGGAGGAGGTGGAGGAGGAGGAGATGGAGGAGGAGGAGATGGAGGAGGAAGAGATGGAGCAGGAGGTGGCGGAGGAGGAGGAGGTGGCGGAGGAGGTGGAGGAGGAGGAGATGGAGGAGGAAGATGGAGCAGGAGGTGGCGGAGGAGGAGGACTAGATCAGAACTATGTTCCGTGTTTTAAGCCCTATGGTCTCACGTGCAGTTTTATTTTGAGACAGGATCTTGCTAAGTTGCCCATGCCGGGCTCAAACCTGTCATCCTCCTGCCTCAGCCTCATGGTTATTGAAGTGGAGGGTTATGGGCAGAGCATTCTGGAGAGAATGTGCACCCACTTTTAGTAATAGGAATGCGGGGGCCCGGTCAGCAGGCGGCGAAGAGGAAGAAATGTAAACAGTTACTCAAACACTTCTCCCTGTGTTGCGTGCTCTGCCCGACCTCACTGATGGACTTCTGTTGTTTGTGAATTATTCAGGGGCCGACCAAGGCCTGCTGAACAGCTTCTTCAGGAGCTGGGCGACGGCGGACCTCCGCAAGCACCTGCCGTTCATCTATAATCTCAGCGGCAGCACGGCGTACACCCACAGCCCGGCCTTCCAACAGTGAGCTGCCCGCCACTCCCACCCCGCCGCCGGGCGGACTTCACCTCCGGGAGGGCCCAGGGTCCTGCACAAACACGGTGGAAGTTTACAGTTTCAAAAATACGTATTACAGCAAAAGAAACATGGCCATGAGTCCCCTCAAAACACTCTTCCGGATTTGCACACACTCATCCCATTGTCCTTGCTGCTGTCTGCAGCAGCTCTGGAGTCCTCTTTCCTGAGCGTCTTTCCCAGCTGTGATCAAAAACACAGTGACTGCTGCTGCCGAGCTCCATCCAGCAGAAAGGCAGCTCGTAAACACATGATGCTGTGTCCTTGTCCACCTTAGTCACCGGATCTGGCACCGTGCAACTTCTGGCTCCTCCCCAAGGTCAAAATGACCAGGAAAGGTCAAGGTTTTGAGTCCATTCGGGACATCGAGGCAGCAAGGACAGCGCAGCTAAAGACCCTCAGGGAAGAGGACTCCAGAGCTGCTGCAGAAAGCAGCAAGGACGGTGGGATGTGTGTGTGCAAAGTAAGGGAGAAGATTTTTAGGAGGATTCATGGCAATGTGCCCTTTTACTCTAACAAAGATGATTTCTAGCATAGCCATGTTTCTTTTACTGTGATAATTTTTTTAAAAAATTAAACTTTTACTTCACTTTTCCATCACACCTTATACATCAGCCTTCCGTACAGTGAGAACAAATTTATAATATACCTTCTGTTGTGGTGCTGTTGTAACGTAGGGTTGTTCAAAGATTTATGGCAGTGGTTCCCAAAGTGTCTTCCAAGGAACCCCATGGGTTTTCCCATTAAAAAAAAATTAATTAGAAGATGTTATTTTCCATCTTCCCTGACTTTCTTATGAGGATGTGGTGGAATTTTATCACAACGAAATGGCAGGTGATAAGAAAATACGCTGAGCGGAGACAGAGAAGCCAGCTGTCTCCTTAGGTTCTAATACTGCTTAGGATCATCTGAGAATTTAAAATAATAGAGTCTGTATCTCTCAAAGTTTTTTAAATATAGGGGACGATTTTGTGTGAAAAAATGTGGTACAGAAAAAGAAAAGGATGGGCCAGTGAGATGGCTCCGCGGCATAAGCGCCTGCCTGGCAAGCGCGAGGTCCTGAGTTCGAGATGGTTTTTAGCTGCCCGTCTTTAACGCACTGATTGATCCTTCCCGTTGTAGGGAGAATCTCAGTCTTTTATGATTATATCTCTCGGTTTGCAGTAGGTGAACTTCGGGCGGAACCGAGGGTGTAGCTCAGTGTTTGTGGAAATAAAGGAAAGGAAATACCAATTGAATATGCCTAACCCAAAGACCCCACATCCAAAGTGCCCCAAATCCAAACCTTTCCCAGCACTACCATGATGTGCAGGTGAGAAATCCCACGATCCAAGATGCAGTAAAAATACCGTCCGAAATTACCTTTGGGTTGTGTGCAAGATGCAGGCGAAACCCAGAGGAATTTCATGCTGACATGTGCTGCCTTCCCAAGCTGTCCCATCATGCATGCGGCCATACTGCAGAATCGGAAACTATCCCAAGCCACAAAAGCCCTCTGGGTCCCCTGCGGTTTGGATAATGGATATGCATTGTGCACTTTCCAACTTTGTTTTTTGTTGTTATTGTTTGTTTTTTTTTTTGCTTGGTTTTGTTCAGACAGGGTCTCGCCATGTAGCCCAGGCTGACCTTGAACTCAGGGCGACCCTCCTGCCTCAGCCTCCCCCGTGCTGGGATGACAGGTGTGTGCCATCACGCCTGGCCCAACTTTGCTTTTTTTTTTTTTTTTGTGGGTACCGGGGGTTGACCTCAGGACCTCGCGCGCCAGCAGGCGCCCGTGCCGCTGAGCGATATCACCGGCCCTTTTGTAGTATGTGGGTTCTGGGAGTCGAACTCTGGCCCTTGCACTTGCAAGGCAGTCACTTATGCTGCTGAGCCATCTCACCGGCCCCCAACTTTGTTTTTTAAAAAATTATCTTTACGTACAAGAGCCGCGGATCGATGTTGCTGTCCCCGTGCCGTTGTGGTCCACGGATCGCTTTTGCACAGCTCTCTGATCCCAGGTGGTGTCACTTCTCCGTGGGAATTAGAGTTGTCTCCGTGTCCCCCACAGATTCGGGTCCAGCGCCAAGGTGGTCCACTTCTTGGGGTCCAAGAAGCCCTGGAACTACGCGTACAACCCGCAGACCGGTTCGGTGGCGGAGCAGGGCCTGGGCTCGGACAGCCGGCAGCAGGAGCCTTTCCTCAGGCTCTGGTGGGGCGTCTACCATGGCCACGTGCTGCCGCTGTGTGGACACAGCCCGGCCGCCCCGAGACGCGCGCCTCCCGGCCACAGCGTAAGGCTCCTCCCGCTTCGCGCTTGCTTTCTTTCTTTGACAAGTCCATGTGTGCGGTGCAGAGTGACCACGTCCTCGCGTGGAGCTGGTGTGTGGACAAGACACTGCCTCATTCCTTCCGCATCCCCTCCCCTCCCGTCCTGCCCTGCCCCTTCCTGCTCTCAGTCTTTTCTCAGGTATAGAAGCTTGACTTCCATTTGTTTTCTTCCATTCTGTTCTTTTCGTCTCCTTTCGCTTCCCCTCCCTCCATCTCTTGATCCCCTTCCCACTTGAAAAGTTCTGTCTATCATTTATCTTTTATTTTGCTCGTTATTGACACTTTGGGTTTCTCATACAAGAGAAACCATGAGATACTGCAATGTTTGAGTCTGATTTATTTCACTTAACATTATGTTCTCAAAGTGCATCCATTTTCCCACAAGTAACTCGAGTTTGTCCTTTTTCATGGCCATGTAGTACTCCATTGTGTGTGAACACCACATTTTCTTTATCTATTCATCTGTGGATGGACATAGAGGCTGCTTCCAAGATTTGGCTATTAGGAGTTGTGCTGCCATAAACACGCGTGTGCGTGGATCATTGTAATATGATGTCTTTAGCTCTTTTGGGGTGATACCTACAAGGGGAATAGCTAGGGCAAACAGAATTTCTAGCTTTTGTGTTTCGAGGAATCTCCATATCGATCTCCACAGTGGTTGTACTCGTTTACATGCCCACCAATAATGGAGAAAGGTTCCTTTTCCCCCACAGCCTCACCAGCTTTTGTTATTCCTCGATTTCTTGATGATAGCCTTTCTTTCTGGGGTGCGAGGGAATCTCGGTATTGTTTTAATTTGCCTTTCCGTAATGGCCGGCGATGTCGAGCATTGTTTCCCGTATCCATTGGCCGCTTGAACTTCCTCTGAGAAGTCTCTAATCATTTCGCGTGCCCGTTTTTGGATGGGCTCTTTTACTTTTGGGGAGGGACGAGTGTTTTTGATTCTTTATATCTCCCAGATGTCAGTCCTTTCTCCGAGGAAAAGCTGGCGGAAGTCTCTCCCCGTTCTGTAGGTTGTGTTTTCGCTCTGTCAGCGCTCACGTGGGAAGAGCTGCCAGCCCGGTACCATCGACGTCTCCTCCAGTTCCTACATGAAACAGTCAGCGCTCCGTGCTCGCCGGTTCCTTTTCTGTGTTTGTGCCCCAGACAGTGTAGTCCAGCAAGCCCGCCATTGCACGAGGTCTTCTAGGTGAACTAGAGGTGATTTGAAGTCAGGGGGCACAGAGAAGCTCTGTGCAAACGCGATGCTGTTTTAGGTAAACGACGTGAGCCAGGCTGTGCGTTTCGGTATCCGTGGGAATCCTGGAATGAGTTCGCCGTCCGTACCAAGGGGCGGATGTCCTGGGTGTCTGCAGCCAACTTTATTTTGTTTGATTTTGACGTGGAGCTCAAAGCGCAGAAAGTGTCGTGAGCGCAGATGCCGCCGTACTTGGGGGGGGTGCATATTTAGGTTCCTTCGATTCACCTTGCGGGTCAGAGTGACAGCTGCCCGTGGGAAATACCTAGTATGACCGGGCCCGTTTCCTTGCAGAGGAAGGTGTTTTCTCCTTGAAGCCATTGCCTGAAATAGCAATCATAAGAAGAGAGTGTTCGACGTCTATGACTTGAACTCTGAGTAACATCCTGGCCCTTCTTTTCAGATTATTGTGCTCAGCGTATTTGTGTCTTTTTATATTTTCCTTATTCATATATACTTGTGCGACATTAAAACAAAGAAAGAAAGAAATAGCAGTTGGAGGATTTGTGTCTGAATGGCATTTAAAAAAAGTTCGTTTTTGTTGGTGGCGCACGCCTGTCATCCCAGCACTCTGGGAGGCTGAGGCAGGACGATTGCAAGTTGGAGTTGGAACCCAGCCTGGACAACTTAGTGCCTTAGTGAAAGCCTGTCTCAAAATAAAAAATACAAAGGCTGGTGATAGAGCTCGGTGTGAATGAGGCCCTGGGTTCAGTCAGCAGTACTGAAAAAAAAAATTGTTTGGATTGAAACTGAAGCACATGTGTATTTTAACTTTTTGCTATTTTTTCTACTGTGACTTTTGCTAAGAGACACCTCCTCCCATGTCCCAATTTCCTTTTCACTGGTGCATGTTTGCCATACATGACATTTACATTTGTTTTGGGGGGTCGGTGCATAGTATAACATATCTTAATTGCTTTTAACCTCCTTTTTCCTCCTCCTTACCTTCTTCTTCAAAGTTCCAATTTTTACTATTTTTTTTTTGTCTTTTTTGAGACAGGGTCTTGCTATACAGTTCAGGCTGGCCTTGAACTCACTTTGTAGCCCAGGCTGTCCTTGAACCCACAGCGATCCTCCTGACTCAGCCTCCCAAGTGCTGGGATGACAGGTGTGCGCCACCACGCTCGGCGAAATTTTATTATTTTTTAAAAATTTGATTAAGCTTTTATTTTGGCAAGGAGCAGTCGTAGTTGTGACAGTCGACACATGCCACTTTCCGGGGACGGCTGGAAAAGTCTACTCCTTCAACACAAGTGGGCACGGGAGTTTGTTTATTGCTGGTCACACTGCCCAGTCCCTTCCCTTCCTGCTCGGAAGCAGGGCTGTGCGCGGGGCGGGGAATTTTGAGTCGAGGCATTGGGAGGAAGGAAATCCGGATGAGGGCAGTTCAGGGATGGTGTCCAGAGGCTCCCTGTCATCCCACACAGCATCCGTGGGACGTTGCTTGAGCTTGCTTTATTTATGCAGTACTGGGGGTGGAACCCAGGACCTTCACACTGAGCTACATTCCCAGCGACTTTACATTTTTTATTTTTATTTTTTTTTGTCGTGAACAGGTCTCACAGTGTTGCTAAGTTGCCTGGGCTGGACTCAAACTTGTGATCCTCCTGCTTCAGCCTCCCAGAGTGCTGGGATAACAGTTTGCACCCAGCTCTGACACACACATGCCAAATACCTCTGTGTATACACACAAATAAACACCAAATAAGTATGCACACATACATCACTGGTGCAAGCACATCCATGCACATGCACCCAAAACACACGTGTATAAACATGCACATATACACACCAAACATATCACATGTGTGCACATATGAAAAGCTCGCATGCATGGACACATGTACTTACATGCTTTCTAACTACACTGCAACTTGCACACGTCTGTGTGCATCCATACACACCATGCCTCACAGACACCTACACAAAATAGATTTTTTTCTCCTTGTCTTTTGAGACAGGGTCTTGCTAAGTCTCTAAGTTGGCCAGAATGGGCTTGAACTTTGGGATCCTCCTGCCTCAGCCTCCTGGAGTGCTAATAATTGCATGCGCTACCCCACCTGACCTGAGCTTGCATTTAATGAGAACAGATGGGAGGGTTTGGGATCCTTGTCTATCCAGACAGGAGGATGGGTCAGGGCGCAGAGGGCAGCGAGCCAGTTCAGCAGATGTACGAAGCACTCGCTAAGTGTGTCTGTTTGTATGTGTGTGCAGGTTTGTCTCGGAGGTGCTGATGCGTGGTGTGGAAACTCAGCGTCCAGAGCTGGAGAACTGCGTGCAAGTTCAGCTGCCAGCACTGAGGTTCTGCCGTGTGCAATTTCAGCCCTGGGGTCCGACGCCGAGGTGGGTGAGACCCATCCCTCCTCTGAAGGACGCCGCTCGGAAGATGTAAGTACCCACCTTCCCCAAGCTGGGGTGGAGATTTGGACTCTGGATGCCCAGGAGGGGACAAGATGGTCTTCAGATTGCTTGGGGGTTAGGGGATCCTACAGACGTTTAGGATATGGCAGATTGAATGGTGGCCACCTGCCGAAGATGTCCATCTCTAATCCCAGGAATCTGTGAGTGTGGCCATCCATGGTAAAGGGACTGCCTAGATGTGGTGAAGGATGTCGAGATGGGACGAGGGTGCCGGTGATCTCAGGGTAACCAGTCAAATTACAAGGATCCTCGTAAGCCTGAAAAAGTAGGGTCAGCATTGGTTCTCAGGAGCAGTGGCAGTGCCCACCTTGGGAAGAGCTGTGCTTGGCTCAGCCCCAAGTACCCCACTCATCCTGGAACTCAGAAAAGAGATGGAACATAGCAACTCACTGCAAAACCACAGGTGTTAGTCAGCATTGTGTCACTGTGACAAATGCCTGAGAAACAGAGCATAGAGGAGGAAAGGTTGGTTTTGGCTCGTGGTTCAAAGGGTTCAGTCTATGGTTGGCCGGCTCCAAGGCAGGAGCATCATGGCGGATAGGCGGGGTAGGAGAAAGATACTCACATCATGGTGGCCAGGAAGGAGAGAGGGAGAGACAGACAGACAGACAGAGATTTTCATGATTCTCACAGTTCAAAGGGTTCAGTCCATGGTTGGCTGGTTCCAAGGCAGGAACATCATGGTAGATGGGTGGGGTGGAGGACAAATGCTCACATCATGGTGGACAGGAAGGGGAGAGAGAGAAAGAGAGACAGAGAGAAAGAGAGAGAGGAAGAAAGAGGGAGAGACAGAGATTCATGATTCTCATGGTTCAGAGGGTTCAGTGCATGGTCGACCAGCTCCAAGGCAGGAACATCATGGTGAACAGGTGGGGTGGAGGAAAGATGCACACATTATGGTGTCCAGGAAGCAGAGAGAGAGAGAGAGACTCATGGATTCATGGTTCTCACGGTTCAAAGTGTTCAGTCCATGGTTGGCTCGCTCCAAGGCAGGAACATCATGGCAGATAGGCAGGGAGGGGGAAAGATACTCACATCATGGTGGACAGAAGGGGAGAGAGAGAGAGAGAAAGAGGAAGAGAGAGAGAGATTTTCATGATTCTCATGGTTCAGAGGGTTCAGTCCATGGTTGGACGGCTCCAAGACAGGAACATCATGGTGAACAGGTGGGGTGGAGGAAAGATGCTCACATTATGGTGGCCAGGAAGCAGAAAGAGAGAAAGAGAGAGAGACTCATAGACTCATCATTCTCATGGTTCAAAGGGTTCAGTCCATGGTTCGCTGCTCCAAAGCAGGAATGTCATTTTGGAAGGTGTAGTGGAGGAAAGATGCTCACATCATGGTGGCCAGGAAGGGTGGGGGGAGGGCCAGGGACAAAGTACAGCATGCGAGGTCATACCTTGATGACATACTCCCTTCAACTACACCCACCTCCTACATTTCCATACTTCCAAAATAACACCACGGAATCATGACTTTTTCGCGGGATTAATGCACCTCGTGATGATCTCATCCCCCCATGACCCAGCCACCTCCCAAGATGCTCAGCTGTCACCATCCCCGTGCTGGGAAGGCCTCCAGTGCTGCAGCCTGGGAGGGACATTTCCAATTGCACCACTCGTGCCAGATGTGAATCCGTCGTCTCTGCAGCTCGTGCAGGGGCCGTGAGGGCAAATCATGCAGAGTGACCCTGCTGGGATATATCTGATCCGTGGTCAATTGATAAAGTTGAAAAGAGACCTTCAGCCGTGGGAAAGGCAGAGAGAGAGCTAGGGAAGGAAGGGAGGTGGGGGAAAGCGAGGTCGTATCCACTCGTGCACTGAAGGGCTCAGTGGGGGTGGAGAGGGATTTCGGTGTGCGCCAGGGAGAACGCAGCCCCAGCTCACGTGTTTGTGTTACACGAGGGAGCTCAGAGGTCTGACAGCTCTGCTTGTGGACGAGAGGTTTCCATCCCAGGGAAGTGGTCCTAGGTTATCAATCTTCTAAGTGGAAAATGCATGGGATACGTCTGACCTTAGAACATCATAGCTCAGCGCAGCTAGTCTGAAAGCTGCCCAGAAGATGGGGGGCAAAACCATTCAACATGGAGGAGCGCATTTTGTAGCAAAGTTTTGGCTCTGTCCTGGGTCGCATGCGCAGCCCTGTACAGATAACCCAGCCATGCAGCACGCTTTGAGTACTGGTCGGTTCTTTATCCTCCCGATGGCGTGGTTGTATGGAGGCGGCAGCTTGTGCCTGGTATCAATAGCATAAGCTGGTGCACGTCTGTAGTTCCAGCACTCTGGGAGGCTGAGGCAGGAGAATCTCAAGTTCAAGGCCAGGCTGGGGAACTGAGTGACCTAGGGAGACCCTATCACAAAAAAGAAGAGGAAGAAGGAAGAGAAGGAGAAGAAGGAAAGAAGAGGAAAAAGAAAACAGGAAGAAAAGTGAGGAAAAGGAAGAAGAAGGAGGAGAAGGAAAAAGGAGGAGGAGGAGTGTATCACTAGCCTGGGCAAAAGTCAACATTTAAAATGCAAAGCAAGAGGCCAGGGATACAGCTCAGTGGCACAAGTGCCTGCCTGGCAAGTGCAAGGTCCTGAGTTTGATTCCGGGTACCAAAAAAAAAAAAAAAAGAAAATGCAAAGCAGAGTTTTTTTTTTTTTTTTTCTGGGTACTGGGGGTCGACCTCAGGACCTCACGCGCCAGCAGGCGCCCGTGCCGCTGAGCGATATCACCGGCCCCTTTTTCGTATGTGGGTTCTGGGAGTCGAACTCGGGCCCTCGCGCTTGCCAGGCAGGCGCTTACGCCACTGAGCCATCTCACCGGCCCCAAAGCAGAGTTTTGACTGAATTTTACAAAAGTCCAAAAATCGAAAGTGCATACCCCGGGAGTCAGGGATTCTACTCGTCTGCGTGTTGTTGCCGTCACACAAAACCCGAGGCTGTGCATAAAGGAAAGAGGTTCCCTCAGCCCGGGGGTTTGGAGGCTGCGAGCCCAGGATTGCGGTCGCCATCTGTCTGGCCCCGAGGGAGAACCAGCTTGGTTGGGCCACGGGACGGCCCGGAGGTAATAACGGAAGGACAGCAGTGCCGGGTGCTGGCTTTAGAGTGGTGGACCCTCAAGAGAGACAGCAGGGTCCAGGGAGCCCACGGTAACCTGTCATGCAGGGCGCCCCCCGAACCTCTAAGGACGTCCAGAGAAGGCAGTGTAAATTGCTAAGTGAGGCAACCCTCCTGCTTCAGCCTCACAGAGCGCTGGGATTATGGGAGCGCGCCGGCACACGCAGCTTAGGTGTCATGTGCTCAGGCTCAGCACCTGTCACCGCGCCACTTGGGGACCAAGCTCCCGGCACGTGAATGTTTCATGGGCCGCGCTCAAAGCTCCTCCGGAGAGGAAGTAGCCGTCCAAAAACAGCACTGAAGCGGGGGCTGACGGTTGAATCGAGGCAAAGCCATCCAAATAAATCAGCACGCACGGGAGCGTAAATACCTCCAAAGTTATTGCTGCAGACCTCAGCGCACGGGCATTAAAGAAGAAAGACTCCATCGAACTGGGGATGGTGGCCCTGCTCTACGAGAGGCTGAGGCAGGAGGGTCACACGTCTGAGCCCAGCCTGGACAACAGCATGATTTTGCTTCCTCGGAAAAATAATACTGACAGGAGCTGGGGAATGCAACTTGGTACTTTCTGGGTTCAGTGCCCACTACTGAAAGAGTGTAGGAAAGAAGGAAGAAATGGAAGGAGGGAGAGAGAGGGAGGGAGGGAAGAAGAAAAGAGAAATAGGAAGGAAGAAGAAAGAAAGAAAGTGAGAAAGGAAGGAAGGAAGGAAGGAAGAAGAGAGAAAGAAAAGGCAGAAAGAAAGAAAGACAGGAAAGAAAGAGGAAGAGAATCGCTATCAAGCCACGGCACCTCTCCATACTAAGATGAGTATTTCTCTAATGATGCACTTGCTGCAATTTTAAAAAGAGGGGATCCCCATGCAGTAGCAGACAGGCAGAATGCCAGAACTTCCACTGGGGTTGCTTTGGATCTATAAATTATTCTGTTTTTTTTTTTTTTTTTTTTTTGGTAGCAGGAATTGAACAAAGGACCTTGTGCTTGCCAGGCAGGTGCTGCACCGCTGAGCTATATCCCCGGTCCCTATAAATTATTCTTAAAACTATTCGTATCTCCAATATTTTGAGCTTTCCACTCTATAGACTTGGTATATAATCTACGTTTAATTTCTGCCAACAATGCTGAGGTTTTTTTGTAGTGGTCTTGCCTATAATACTAGACTTGTTCTAGTTTTTGATGCTCATGTAAGTAGGGTTTTGTTTTTGCTGTTTGACACAGGTGTGTAAAAAACACACTGGGGAGGCCAGGCGAGGTGGTACATGCTTGTCATCCCAGCACTTAGGAGGCTGAGGCAGGAAAATTGCCCTGAGTTCAAGGCCAGCCCGAACTGCATAGTGAAACCCTGTCTCAAAAAGCCAAAAAAAATTTTTACTTTATGGTCCAGCCATTTTACCCCAAAGTGTCTACTCTTGAGAGATGAAATCATATGCCCACACAAAGACAAACAATAGATTTACTATATGGTAGCCTCCCAGTGGAAACAACCCAAATATCCATCAGCAGGTGAAGATATGAACAAACTGTGATACCTTGCTGGGGGTGGAATAGTACTCAGCGCTGAAAAAGAACAGACCTTGGTACACACAACAGACTGTATAAATAACGCCAGTAATTGGGTGGAGTCTCAGTACGACTCAAATTCTGCAACTTGTTCTGTATTTCATAAAGTATTTTCACATTACACCTACGCCAGATAAAGCATTTACGTGAGTTCACGTGGGTCTGGCGTTGCTGCTTGCTTTTTATTTTCTCTTGATTTTCATTTGTGTTGTCTCGCCTTCCTTCCGTCCTTCCCACCTTTCCTCCCTTCCTCTTCTGCCCAGCCTTTTTGGTGGTTTTTGCCAGATTTATTGTGAAACAGACAATTTCCCTAAGCACCGAAAGCGTAAAAAAAAAAAAAAAAAAAAATATATATATATATATATATATATATATATATATATATATATATCCCTTTCTGGTTCTTGAAGTGATTTACACATTTATGTTTTTAGCTTTCCCTACCTCTGGCAGTAATAACCTTCCAGGTTTATTGGCTATAATGCAAAAGACGACTTGTTTTTTCTTGACTCTGAATTTGTCTCCTGGGTTTTCTCAATCTGCGTGCATAATTGATTCCTGAGTCACCTGACTTTATGATACTCTCTCTCTGTCTCTCTCTCTGTCTCTCTCTGTCTCTCTCTCTCTGTCTCTCTCTCTGTCTCTCTCTGTCTCTCTTTCTCTCTTTCTCTCTCTCTCTGTCTGATTTTGACTTTCTGGCCTGACAGGAAAATTGGGGCTTTGGATTTTGTTCAGTTTTCAAGATGAATCGCTCTAAGATGTCAAGGTTCTCTGATTACCCCAGGCCGTGTGCCCTTTGAGCGGAGCATCCTTTCCTGGCTGGACTCCAGCGTCAGTCTTTTCTTTCAAGTTGATCCCACCTTCAGAGGATGAATCGGTGAAATAATTATGAGCGCAGGATAAAAGTAAATAAACGCAGTTTGTAAAAAATCACCTTGGGTACGCATGCGTCCGCGAGCTTGCACAAACAACGTGAGAGGCTGGGTTTGTTGCGTGATGCTGCTGTTAAATCCTCATCGCGGATTTCTCTCTGCCTGAAGCGTAAGGAAGGAATTAACCTGCCTGTTCCTAGGAAGAATGAGGAGATGGTGGTTCATTCATTGTTAGTGTATTTCGATTGCTAGTATTAATACTTTTCATATGTCTGTTGGTCTCGATTGGAAGTATTAGTCAGGGTTAGCTGGGTATGGTGGTGCATGCCTGGCAATCTGGGAGGCTGAGGCAGGAGGATTGCAAGTTTGAGCCCAACCTGGGCAATCAAGCAATTTATGGAAACACTGTTGCACAATAAAAAATTTAGTAAGGGATGGGGATGTAGCTCAGTGTGAAGGCTTTGGATTCATCCGCTGTACTGGAGGGAAGGGAAGAAGGAGGAGGGAAAGGAAAGAAGGGAAGGGAAAGGAATGGAAAGAAAGAGGAAAGGGAAGAAGTCAGAAAGAAAAGCATCAGCGAGGGTTGTGTGACCGTCTTTCCCTAGGTAGCTTAGGAAGTTGAGAGACCAGGCTGTAGCCAGAGAGGCTCAGGAGTGTACCGAGCTCATTTTCCTTGTCTGGGTCAGACCTGGAGATTTTTCACATTTCACGAAAGGTGGACGGTAGAGGTGGGCACTGTCCCCCGTCCACACGGAAGCCCAGAGCAAGGCTGGGACGGCGCCATCCCCTCGCCTGTTCTCCCTTGTTGCAGGGTTATCTGCCCGCAAATGACATCAATTGTCTGTCTGCAAACTAAACCTTTCTCTGCAAAGAAAAGACCAAAGTGTCTCCCTCGGGGACCGCAAGGAATTCTGTCTAAGAAGCTCGACATCCCGAGCCCGAGGGGCGCACACCGGAGCCACCGTGGCCCTGGGCTTTGACGTTCAGGATGACCGTGTAATTCGCCTTACGCAGCTGTTCTTAGAGCTTAGTAGTCTTAGGGGGTTTTACAGATATCATGGAGATTTAGAAGGAACTTGTATTTTGGTTAATACAAATTTCTAGAAAGAATTTCTCTCCTGGCTTTGTTATGATGGATGAAGAGCGATATTTAGAACTTGATGCTTTGATATACATGTTCACCAGTTCATAGGTTCATCTTGCTTTCTCCCTCCTCCATTTCCTCCTCCTCCATCTCGTCCTCCAACTCCTCCTTATCCATCTCTTCCTCCATCTCATCCTCCATCTCCTCCTTATCCATCTCTTCCTCCATCTCCTCCTCTGTCTCCTCCTCCTGCATCTCCTCCTCCATCTCCTCCTCCATCTCATCCTCCATCTCATCCTCCATCTCATCCTCCTCCATCTCATCCTCCATCTCGTCCTCCTCCATCTCGTCCTCCATCTCATCCTCCTCCATCTCGTCCTCCATCTCATCCTCTTCCATCTCGTCCTCCATCTCATCCTCCTCCATTTCTTCCTCCATCTCCTCATCCTCCTTTTTTTTCATCTCCTCTTCCTCCTCCTCCTCCCCCTTCTTTCTGAGCTAAAATGATGCCTCCCTTTTATCAAATTCCAAACATACAATACTGTGTTTTCCATGATACTCAGCATTCTGAATGTTAAGTCTCCAGAACCTACCATCTTGTGTAGCTAAAACTTTATACTTTTGCCCAACCTTTCTCCATTTCCCTTTCCCACGGGCCTCTGGGAACAGCCCTTCTACTTGGCACCAATTTAACCTTCTCTTCACAATTTCATGATCTTATTTGTGTAACCCACTGAGTAGTCTTCACTCTGTGATGCGAAATCCACACTTCTGCTGGTAGCAAAATGATCTGAGCTTTCTCCTAAAATGACCTGGGCGTTCTCTTAAAGAGATCAGAAATTTGGGAGCTGAGTATGCAAGGGACTGGGCTGCATCCTTGGTCAACTCACTCGGAAATCTCTGGCGAGATAACCTGGGCCGCTGCATTTGCAGGAGTGGGGTTCCTAAAGTTTGCGTGCTGAGGTCCAGTCCTGTGCATTCTGCAGGTGTCTACAGTGAGGATCCGGAAGGAACTAGATGTCCTTTGGTCTCTTCATAGACACTTAAGTTTTGGGAGTATTTGGAACCCTAGTTTGTGGGCACAAGCTTGCTTCCTGACCATGTGTTTGTCAGGGTAGGCTAGCTGCTGTAACAAACAGCCCCTGCATAAGTAAAATTCATTTCTTGTTTGGGTTGCATCCACCTGTGTTGGCAAAGGTGTCCTCTGCTCCCCACAGCCACTGAGGGCCCCAGAATCCTCCATTTTTTCCTCTGCCTTCTTCTAAAACAATATATCTTCAACTCTGAGTCCTGGAGAAGATCAGGCCATCATGCTGAAAGTTGCCACCATGCAGAATGTGTCCACTCAAGAGACGCCTGAACAGTTTTCTCTAGCGCTTCATTTTCTCATGGAACCCCTGTTGAAATGGTGTGGGAGCATTTTGTTCTTGGGTGTGTGGGTCATGTGTCCGTCACTGTGACAAAATACATGACAGAATCAACTTCAAGAGAGGAAGATTTATTTTTTGGCTTGTGGTTTTGGAGGTTCCAGTTCATGGTCACTTTGGGCCTGAGGTGAGGTGGGCCATCATAGTAGAATCATGGTAGGAAAACTGCCCACATCGTGGCAGCCAAGAAGCAGAGTGAGAGAAAAGAGAAGAGGAAGACACAGAGATTCCAATATCCCCATCAAGGCCACACCCCCAATGACCTCTCTTCCTCCCACTAGGCTCTGCCTCGTAAAGGGTCCACCATCTCCGAGTCACACCAGAGGCTGAGGAGCAAGCCTTGACCGTATGGATTTATGGGGAACACTCAAGCTCCAAACCATAACAGATACATACCTGTAAACAGCCACGCTTACCTGTGTTGGTGAACTTTTCCATTGCTGGAACAAAATACCGGACACCTACAACTTAAAGGAGGAACAATTTGGCTCATGGTTTAATGGGATACAGTCCATGGTCGGCTGGTTCCAAGGCAGAAACATCATGGTGGATGGGTGTAGTGAACCGGAACTGCTTAGTTCATGGTGGTCAGGGGGCAGAGCAGAGGAACAGTGCCAGAGAGGACGGGCCCAGGGACCAGAAACAGACACCAAGGTCACACCTGTGTGACCACCTGGACACACCAGAAGTGCTCCAGCAATCCCCCAGGCAGACTCCAAAGCCAACCACGTTGACAGTTAAGCTTAACCGTGCCATCCCCTTATGACCCGGAAGCAAAAGGAAGAGAAAGGAAGAGACGGGGTTCTCCATAGCTCCTCCAAGGACATGCTCACAATGACCTAACTTCCTCCTGCTAGGTCACACCTCCAACCCCTCCCAATAGCTCCACAGGTTGGGAAACCGAACCTTCAACACGGGGGCTTTGGGGGCACCCTGAAGATCCAAACAATAACCATGGGGGAAGGAGAGGATAAAGCAAGAGCTTTCCTTCTTGCTTCCAAGTGTGGAGGTGATGCTCATCATATCTGCTGAACCCCCTGGAAAAGTGAGCCTCGCTTCTTGGCCAGATTCAAGGAGGCTGCAAACTGGAGTTGGGTTTGAGCTTGAGAAGAAGAAGAGAGAGATGAGAACAGAGAGTGGCGAGCATGTCACTTTTGACCCCAGACCTATTAATTTGCATTGCGATGGCAGAGGGAAAGTATATATATTGGTACTTGGGGGTTCCATTGCATTTGTTTGCAAAGAATGGGGGACCGTTTCTAACCTACACTTGCTCTTTTTCTTTATGGCAGATGGTGGTTTGTCCTGAAATTGATGCTTTGGATGGAATTCCATGTGGTCCTCAGTCCCTGTTCTCTCCTCCATTTGCAGAGTCTGCTGATACCCAGAGCACCTTGGTAAACCTCACTCATTCTACTCACACATGCGCATCTCTCTGGTCTCTTGGGGCTTTTCCTGAGTGTTTGTGTTGTTGCACACCAAAGAGGGTGCCATATGCTTTCTTAGATCTCTTATGTCTTTGGCCAGTGGTTTCACCAGCTTGGAATCAGTTTTCTTGGGATGGGTCTTATTTCTGTAGTCCATGAAGATAGAATATCTAACAGTCCATTCACAACTTATTTTCCATCTCCATTGTTGCATTTCCCAGTGGTATTAGCAAGAATTAGAAAAGAAAAAGGCGTGGACATCTCATTTGATGTCTTAGAACTTTTGGTAGGACATACACCCATGTCTGTACTAGTCCCTTCCTTTAGCCATGGCATTTTGTTCCTTGGTTTCAGCTACTCATGGCCAGCTGTGGTCTGAAAACATTGTCTTCACACTCTCTAAAGACAGAAAGGTCACCTTCTCCTTACTTTTATTGCAGAATAATGCCGTAATTACTCGAGTTTATTATTAGTCATTTTTTAATCACTTACTTGACCTATCTTTTCAATTAAAATTTTTCACAGATGTGTGTGTGTGTAGGAAAAATAATATAGTAGATATATTCTTTAGTCCCATCCAAATTTCAGGCCTCCATTGGGTGTTCTGGGATGAATCTCCTGAATAAGGAGAGGCTACCACATTAATGGAGTATAAATACTATTTTAATTCTTTTTTTTGCAAATATACCCTTTTTGCCAGGAGTCCCATCACCACACGTCATTGGAAGGCTTAGCTGCGCATATGCATGTTTATTACTCAGTGAGAAGCCATCTTGGCAAAATGCATCCACAGACTTGTGTTTCAAAGCATTTAAATCCTCCTCTGAAAAAATTAACTTCGATAGACTGGAGAAGAACATTTAGTGTTACGTCTTGGGTGAGAATTGCTGAGTCGTTCAGAAACATCAAGCGTCGGCGAGGGTACGCAAGTGTCGCCTTCTCAGTGAGGGCACTGATTTGATCTTAGTTTCCCTGGGAAATAAGAGTTCCTTGTGAGTGAGGTTAAGAAGATGGTTCCCTGAAGCTTACAGCAGACTAACAATCGGACAATTGTGTTTCTAGCAGCCAGAGACTAAAGTCGAAAGTGGCCCAGCTGCAGATTCCCTGGAACCAAGCCATTAGGTCACCAGAGATCCGGGCCGCCAGGAAGCTTTAGAGGTGGTACTCATGCCCCTTGCTGTGCCCAGTGTCGCTGGTGGGGGCTACTGGCCATCACTGGTGCATGCATTGGCCATTAATTCAATTTTCAGCCTCCTTTAGGGAACATAAATGTCGTCTTACCCGGTGGCTTTGTTCTGTCTTTGCCTCGGATGATTAATCTGCTCTTCCCAGTCATCAACTCTAATCATGATGCCGATTCTTTCCTGAAAAGCTGTGCTTGCAAAGTTAATTTGAGGGAAGTTTGAGGGTTATTGAAATGCATTCATATTAAACTATTTTGTAAAGTAGAGAGGATACAAAAGTGGAACATTGAGGGGTCTGTGTGTGGAATGTGAATCGAGCATGCTGTGATTTTTTTTTTTTCCTATGTCACTGAAGTGAAAGATGCTTTCTACTGGTTCCTTCCTTTTTCAGTTCTCATCTTAAACTTCATTTTCTCCACCTATGCACTTAATGAAAGCAGGGGCCAGCGTTCACTTTGTCTGAGCATGACCAGATTATGCCATTGGTCTTCAGGCGATAGGCAATACAGCTCTAGAACTAGGAATCAGACATGAGATAAACGTATTGAATGTGGATTTGAAATATTGTCTAATCTGTCCTGTTTTAGTCAGCTTACTGCTACTGTAACAAATAACCTGCAACAACCAATTTAAAAACGTGAAAAGGTTTATTGGGGTGATAGCTTTGGAGGTTTCAGTCTGTAATTCGTTGGGCCCATTGCTTTTGGGCTCCTGACAAGGCAGAAACATCATGGCGGAAGGGGACAGTGGTGACAAGCTGTTCAACTCGTTGCAGCCAGGAAGTCAAAGAGAGAGAAGGGGAGGCCGGGGCCCCACAGTCCCCTGCAAGGCCAGTCCCTCAGTGACCTCACTTCCTCCTGCTAGGCCTGAAATAGCATGAGTCTGGATGGTTTGGCTCTGAAAGGTCCTCCTATTAGAAGCTTGTGTGTTGAAGGCTTGGTCTACAGTGCAGCAGTATTCAGAGGTGGGTCTTGTGGGACGCGATGGGATCATGAGGGCTTTGGTTTCATCAGTGGATTAATCCATCACTGGATGGACTCTAGGGGTGATGGAAACTCCTGCTTCCCGACCACCGTGATGTGAGCATCTTTCCACCCCCAGCTCCCTCCACCATGATGTTCCTGCCTTGGAGCAGTTTACCATGGACTGAACTCTCTGCAACCATGCACCAAGTTAAACCATTCCTCTTTGAAGTTGTTGATCTCAGAAATTTTGTCCCATCAACAGAAAGCTGACCAACACAAAACCTTTTTTAACACACAGCGTTTGAGAGGGCATTCTATGTCCAAAGTACAGCATATCGCAAATATCTTCTGTTAAGGCAGTAGCTGCCCTTGAAGATAATGTGAATGCTTTCTTCACTGGTTGATCTAATAAGTGCCAAGGGTGGTGTTGCTTCTACAGCTGTTGGGGACAAGATTTCTCCTGGAAGTGCACTTGTAACGTGTGAGTTTATCCTTTGACGGGTTCAACTGTCATGTAAGGGTGGTGAGGCTCAGTGAATCAAATCCATGGTTGGTCATGGGTAATATGGAAAGGCTGTGCAATTGGACAGATGTATGAGGTGTGATTGAAATTTATGATGAAAGTTTAAAGCTTTTAAAGCAAATTATCACAGTAAAAGACATTGCCATGAATCCCCCTGAAAATCCTCACTCTCACTTCAAACACACTCATTCCAATGTCAAAATGACCATGAAAGGGAAACATTTTGAATTCATTCAGAACATCGAGGCAGCCAGGGCAGCACAGCTAAAGACCCTCAGGAAAGAGGACTCCAGAGCTGCTGCAGAAAGCGGCAAGGACGTGGAATGAGTGTGTGCAAAGCCGGGGAGGATTTTGAGGGGATTCGTGGCAATGTGTCTTTTACTGTAATCATTTTTAAAAAAATCATTTAAACATTCACTGTACATTTTGATCATACCGTATACATTTGCAGCTTAACCACTGTGGGTTAGAAATGTTGGATGGGTTCATTGCTGTCTTTGGATATCTCCGTGAGGTGAAGGCATGAGTTTCCCACTCAACGAACTAGGGAGGAAAGAAAGGAAAATGGTGTAGGAGAACTTTACTTAGTACGTGGCTTACTAATATCATCAGGCTTTTGGTCATTCCTTTGTGTAATTGGGGCACATAAATGTGCCCCACTGTCCCTCCTGTAGGTGACCCTTCTTTAGTATGTTGTACAAAATCCTTCTTCGTAAGATGGAAGGAGTGTGTTGGTTTCATAGATAGCCAGCTCCTCTTTTCACCATAAATAATTTAATCAATCACTATGCTTATTTTTTTTTTTTTTTCTCCTGAGAACTAATATGAAGTGGGGTGCTCTGTGTTTCCATTATTTCTGAGAAAATGTGATTCCGTGGAGCTTAAGCAGTCTAAATGTAAGGGCTCTTGTAAGGGAGAAATGCTAAGTTACTCCAAGATAATACTGCTTTTTTACTCCTCCTGTCTTCTTGGGAATGAGGGTAGAATGCAGTTTGATGGAAAACTCCTTTAAAAACACTGTGGCAAATAACTAGAAGAGGAAGCATTATGTGCCCAGCACACAAAGATTATAGTTAAAATAGTCTGAGGTGTAACACCAACCCTACCACATCTAACCCATGACATCTTAAATATACCGGTGTTAGGTCTGTCTATTATCTATATCTATTATCTATCCATCATCTTTGTATCATTTATCTATCTAATCTATTTATCAATCCTCTATCTATGTAGCCATATATTTTTCTATCTTTGTGTATCTATCATCCTTGAATTCTCGGTATTTCATCTGTCCATCCATCCATCATCATCCACCCATCCCTCCATCCCTCCATCCATCTCTATATCAGTCTACCCATTCCTCCATCTATTAACCCATCTGTCTATCCATTTCCATTTCTACGTCTATCATCAATCTACTTATGACTTCTATGTATTGCATCTGTCCATCCATTTGTCCATCTGTACATATCTATCCATCTTTCCACCCATCCATCCTTCTCTCCATCCATTATATACCTAGTCATCTATCCATCTACCAGTCTGTTGATCTGTCAGTCCTTCCGTCATTTTATTTATCTTCTATGTTTGTATATAGATAGATACATAGATAGATAGATAGATGATATGCATGTGTGTATCTATTATTGTCCCCAACTACACATTTTTAAAAGTCTTAATCAAGTCCTTGGTAATAAGCATTTAAAACCTATATATTAATTACTTTTGTTGATTTATCTAAGGCCAAACCAAAGCAAGATGCATGTATATACTTGTTTATATTTTCTCTCACATTTTCTTCTTGGTAAAATAGAGGCCCAGCCATGGTGAGAGGTAAATCATTTGCGTTATTATTTAAACGATCTTGTCAGCTGCCCAGAGTATTACAGACTTTATGTAAATGAGGTGAAATTTGTCTTCATTGTTTGAAATTTGTTTGATCATTTGCTATGATAAATAACATTGAAATTTTGGCAGGTTAATATATTAAGTCAGTAATACGTGTATGTCTTTGTGTATGTAATTTGGTTTAGAAATGATTGGAGGCATGATAGATGATAGAGAGATGAAAAATAGATAGTTGGGTGGATGGATGGATAGATGGATAGATGGATGAATTGATTGATAGGGAAATACATGGGATAGATAGATAGATAGATAGATAGATAGATAGATAGATAGATAGATAGATAGATAGATAGATAGATAAGGTGGGTGGGTGGATGGATGGATGAATGGATGGATGATAGATACATAGATACGTAGATTTGTGTGGGTGGGTGGATGGATGGATGCATAGGTAGATAACTGTGTGGGTGTGTTGGTGGAAAGATGAGTGAATGGATGGATGAATAAATTGATAGGGAAATGGATGGGTAGGTGGATAGATAATTGGATGGATAGATGGATAGATCAATAGATGGGTGGATAGATGGGTGGATGGATGGATGGATGGATGGATGGATGGATGGATAGATGGATGGATGGATGGATGGATGGGTGGATGGATGGATGGATGGGTGGATGGATGGGTGGATGGATGGATGGATGGGTGGATGGATGGATGGGTGGGTGGATGGATGGATGGATGGGTGGATGGATGGATGGGTGGATGGGTAGATGGATGGATGGATGGATGGGTGGATGGATGGATGGATAATGGATGGGTGGATGGATGGATGGATGGATAATGGATGGGTGGATGGGTGGATGGATGGATAGATGGGTGGATGGATGGATAGAGGGATGGATGGATGGATAGGTGGAACAGATAGATGAATAGGTAGATGGATGGATAGATGGATGGATAGATGGATAAATAGCAGATAAACTTGAAACAGATATTTCCGAGTGCTCTGGGTTGGGGGAGGTAAGGATGTTGCTGGACATACTTCTTAGTAAAAGAGCCAGTACTTACACAACTACATTTCACAGAATTTCAAGCAATGTAAGCAAATACCATGTTCTAAGAATATTGCATGAAGTGCGGTGTGCATTTAGTTTACCGCAGCGCCAGTACTGTGGTTGTCCATCTCTCTGGGAGACCCGAGGTGTGTTCTTCCATGGCAGCGATGGCTGCACCCAGTGGATTTGGAAGCTGCGCACTGGATGGTGCACGCCTTCCCCAACCGTGTCCGTGGGCTTGTCTCCCGCAGGTGGACGTGGCCATCGCCCTTTCAGAGGTCTCCATCGCGGAGAAAGTGAAGGAGCAGAGTCCGGAGGAAGCCAGGAGGAAATGGGAAGAAGGCCGCATCGACTACATGGGCAAGGACGCGTTCGCCCGCATCCAGGAGAAGCTGGACCGCTTCCTGCAGTGATCTCCCCGCCGTGTCTGCGCTGCCTGTGGTTCGACGGCGTCCTGTCCTCTCGCCTGGTCCTGAGGGGGAGGTGTCCTCTAACCCCTTCCAAGGAAACGCTGTTCAACTCCGTGCCTCTGTTTATGGCTAACCAACCTGAGTGCCTCACAAGCGGCTGACGTAGATGGCAAAAACCCAGCCGAAGCCTCCCACTGCTCGCCCCGAGCTTCTGATGTCTTCCTGGCTTTCCTGAGGCATCCGCTCTTCCTTTTCACCTCCAATGGGCCTTCGAGGATGCCCTTGGCCTTGGACTTGGCCTTGACGGATGGAAGTCTGAGATGCTGTCTTGCATAGGTGCGCGCTGAGGTCACCCTCACTTTGCCTCGTCTGCTGTACCTCAGCTACTAACATCAGTCATGGATTCGATGCCTTGGAGCCCTCCTGGATGATGGGTGCGCCTCTTTAGGGTGTCCTGGATGATCTGGGTGGCCGGGCTTTCGTGCAGATGCCACGTGCATAGCTGCAAATCCCCTCGGCTTCCAGCTCTAACACTGCTTCCAAGCGCCACTCGGGACCAACCGGGGCTGTCGGGAAGAAAGACTTGAGCTGTGGGCTTGCAGCCGGTTCGAGTCTGATTTGCTTACTGGTTTGGAAGATCGGAGGGTTTCCTGCCTATGAATCTAGATGTGCTCTTTGCTTGACCACGAAGTGAGTTTATAGCCCACGACCGTGGCCGCTGCTCACGTGGTCCCCCCACTCTACCTCAGTTCTCGGTCTCTCACGGAACCGCTCTGTGCTCCAAAGCCATTTCCGGCTCAGCTCTTCCGGGCGAACACTCAATGTCATGAGCTTGGACAATTTATCCCACAGGGAAACCCCACGTGCAGGGGGATCCTCGTTTCACGAGTGGGCACAATGTCCCGTGTGTGGCGGGAGGGTTGGTGGCCGCCGCGGTGGTTCCAGAGCATCCGTGTGCGTTGGAGAGGACAGGGCGGTTTCTTTAGCCGTGCAATGGTTTATGCATCATCAGTGTGCTGCAGAAAGGCGACAGGTTTATTAGATACGGGGTGGCAGGAGTTCCAGAGCTCTCCGTTCTGCCGTGTTATAATGGCGTGGATACCTTTGGACTTTTTCTCAGGCACCGGGGGCAGGAGAGCCCTTTGCCTACAGCAACTGCCAGCTCCGTGGATGTTACAGCTGCAGTTTTCCAGGACTTAATTTCTAAAATAGCCGTACGGATACAGCCTTCGGTGGGCTGGGCGGGGTGGTCACCAGCCACGACGTGAATATTTTTGTGCCTCTCTGGAGATGAGGATCCGTGTTTAGAGGCCACAGTTTGTTGGCGTGAGGCTGAAATTGCACACGGAATTCTGCTATGCAATCTACTGCGCGTCATCGAAGGAATGGCGCTCATGCATTGGAATTAAAGTTCTAAGACAACCTGTCGCCTCTTTCTGCTGTGTATCTCCATGTGTGCTGAGAAACAAGAATCTTTTTCTGGGGGGAGGGATAAACTGACACTCGAATCCAGGGCCTTTGGATTGAAGTACATCTCCAGCCCTTTTTTATTTTGAGTCTTGCTAAGCTCCCCAGGCTAGGCTCGAAGTTGCAATCCCCCTGCTTCAGCCTCCCAGACTGCTGGGATGATGGGCACGCACCACCATACCTGGCTTGTGTGTGTTTTTTCTTTCTTTTTTCTTTCTTTCTTTTTTTTTTTTTTCTGCCTTTCTGAGACAGTGTTTCACTATGTAGTTCAGGCTGGCCTAGAACTCATTTTGTAGCCCTGGCTGGCCTCAAAGTCACAGCAATCCTCCTGCCTCAGCCTCTCAAGTGCTGGGAGGACAGGCATGCACCACCACGCCCAGTCCCCAGAATCCTATTTTATGTGGGACAGAGGCTGAGTTTTTCCTACAATGCACTTGAATTATAGGGTAGATCTTTCAAAATTGGGGGTACCAGGAAAATGCACGGAGTTCCTTCGTTCTAATATTCCGAAATTTCGTAATTTCTCTTTAGGGAGGCTACCCATGTGCTTAGCTTTGCCTCCTCCATTTCATTCATTCATTCATGCC
This sequence comes from Erethizon dorsatum, assembly GCA_028451465.1. Taxonomy (NCBI): domain Eukaryota; kingdom Metazoa; phylum Chordata; class Mammalia; order Rodentia; family Erethizontidae; genus Erethizon; species Erethizon dorsatum. The sequence continues at coordinate 1,903,203 of CM051843.1, forward strand.
GTGGTTTTTGAGATATCTCTACATGCTAGGTGCTTGATATACAATTAATTCTTGAGAAGCTTGAAGTTACATTAAAGACACCTAAAACTTCTGTAATTAAATAAGTTTAAAATAGGGCTTGAGTCGTGTTCGTTGGTAGAGCCCTTCCAACCGTGCACGAGGCCCTGGGCTGGATCCACAGCACGGAGAAGGAAAAGAAAAAGGAATAGATAAAAAGAGGTACACAGTGATGTTGTAATAATAATAACCTGACTAATGCCGTCTTCCAGTGGAGCGGTCTGTACTCTACAGCATCAGAACTACAGAATTTTATAAACCCGAGTCTTCAAGAAACATCATCTACCTACTTTATCACCAGTTTTTATGGCATGAAGGAAGGAGTGTAGAGAAAATTTGTAAGAGATGGGCGTGGTGGTGCACACCTGTCATCCCAGCACTCCAGGAGGCTGAGGCAGGAGGATTGCTATGAGTTCAAGGCCAGCCTGGGTAACTGAGTAAGGTCCTGTCTCAAAAATACAAAATTAGTCCACTGCTCTAGTCTCTCCCTGAAGCCCAAGGTCCAGGCGTGGCAGAGCCCGTGTCTGGTGAGGCTGCTTCCTGGGTCACAGATGGCGCCTTCTCGCTGTGTCCTCACGTGGTGGAAGGGGCAGGAGCTCTCTGGGTCTCTGTGATGAGGACGCGGATCCCATCCATGAGGCTCCACCCTCAGGTGTGGCAGAGACAACAGAAATCTATTGCTTTCAGTCCTGGAGGCTGAAGTCCACTGCACTGGTCTCTCTCTGTCTTAGTCCATTGGGGCCGCCATATGCAATCCCACAGCCCGGGCGGCTGACACACGGCAGAGCTCGGTGGCCCAGTCCTGGAGGCTGAAGCCCACTGTGCTGGTCTCTCCCTGTCTTAGTCCATCAGGGCCGCCATATGCAATCCCACAGCCCGGGCGGCTGACACACGGCAGAGCTCGGTGGCCCAGTCCTGGAGGCTGAAGTCCACTGCGCTGGTCTCTCCCTGTCTTAGTCCATCGGGGCCGCCATATGCAATCCCACAGCCCGGGCGGCTGACACACAGCAGAGCTCGGTGGCCCAGTCCTGGAGGCTGAAGTCCACTGCGCTGGTCTCTCCCTATCTTAGTCCATCGGGGCCGCCATATGCAATCCCACAGCCCGGGCGGCTGACACACAGCAGAGCTCGGTGGCCCAGTCCTGGAGGCTGAAGTCCACTGCGCTGGTCTCTCCCTATCTTAGTCCATCGGGGCCGCCATATGCAATCCCACAGCCCGGGCGGCTGACACACAGCAGAGCTCGGTGGCCCAGTCCTGGAGGCTGAAGTGCACTGCGCTGGTCTCTCCCTATCTTAGTCCATCGGGGCCGCCATATGCAATCCCACAGCCCGGGCGGCTGACACACAGCAGAGCTCGGTGGCCCAGTCCTGGAGGCTGAAGTCCACTGCGCTGGTCTCTCCCTATCTTAGTCCATCGGGGCCGCCATATGCAATCCCACAGCCCGGGCGGCTGACACACAGCAGAGCTCGGTGGCCCAGTCCTGGAGGCTGAAGTGCACTGCGCTGGTCTCTCCCTGTCTTAGTCCATCGGGGCCGCCATATGCAATCCCACAGCCCGGGTGGCTGACACACAGCAGAGCTCGGTGGCCCAGTCCTGGAGGCTGAAGTCCTCTGCGCTGGCCTCTCCCTATCTTAGTCCATCGGGGCCGCCATATGCATTCCCACAGCCCGGGCGGCTGACACACAGCAGACCTCAGTGGCCCGGTCCTGGAGGCTGAAGTCCACTGTGCTGGTCTCTCCCTATCTTAGTCCATCGGGGCCGCCATATGCAATCCCACAGCCCGGGCGGCTGACACACAGCAGAGCTCGGTGGCCCAGTCCTGGAGGCTGAAGTCCACTGCGCTGGTCTCCCTGTCTCAGTCCATCGGGAACTGCATTCAGGGAGAAATCTCCATCCCTGGGTTGCTGTCTGTTCCTCTCTTTGCCCCTGACTTTGGTCTCTGGCTCAGTGGCGACCCCTGCCCCAGACTTCGGAGATGATGGAGAACCCCATTGGGTTTCAGTACTGTTGCTTCATGCAGAATTGAAAAAGCGCGGGACAGAGGCTCCCAGTGCTCTCCCTGTTCCTCCCCTCGTCGCTGCTGGAATTTCGCTCCTTGCTTGGTCTTCCGTGGATGTGTTCTTGCATGAACCTCTTCCCCTTCAAGTGGATATTTTTGGAAAAACATTCTCTTCGTGTTCTCGGTTTCCGTGGGAAGCCTGGTTGACCAACAATTTCTACTTACGGTGCATTTCCTAGGTTGTCGGTTTCCAGCATTTCCCTTCCCCTGCGAGGGCTTTAGCTCGCCCGTCACCCGCCGTGCTCAGCACAACACCAGCATGGCAGCAGCAACGCAGTCAAGCCGCCCTCCCTCCTCGATGCCCGCAGATCTCCAGGGTTTTCTAAAACCCAAGCTGTGGACATCCTTTATCCCCAGTGAGAAGTGCACAGAGGTATTAACGCAGCAGCAATCAGAAAACACCCGACAGCACCTCCCGGGGTAGGACAACAGGGGGCAGAAACACTAAATGACTTTCAGATGCAAGAGAGGGGACCTGTATTGCGGAAGCTCCTATTTACCTTTTTTCCCGGGGGTATCATTAACAGGATTCAGATTTTTTTTCAGTTGTTTTATTTATTCATATGCTTTTTGGGGGTGGGAATCCTTCATTGCCCTGTATTGAGTTTTTTTCTAGCCTATTTAGAGTATATTTAGCCAGGCGGTGTGGCGCATGCCTAATACCCCAGTGTTTTGGAAGGCTGAGTTAGAAGAATTATAATTTCCGGGCCGGCCTAGGTAATGCACTGAGGACCTGTCTCAAAATATAAATAAATAGGGCCGGTGAGATAGCTCAGCAGCATCAGAGCCTGCCTGGCAAGCTTGAGGTCTTGAGTTCGACTCCTGGTACCCACATATAAAAAAAAAATATATATATATATATATATACATATATATATATACATATATATGTATATATAAACAAGTGAATAAATAGATAAACTAATCAATGCCCAGAGGGCTGGGGATGTAGCTCAATGTGAAGGCCCGAACTTCAATCCCCAGTGTTGCATACAAAGAAAAAAAAAAAACTTGGAAGTCAAGTTACTACTACTTCCTTTCAACTTAGGGGCTTAATTTTATATTTTATTTTTATTTTTTTAATTTGTTTATTTTATTTATTTATTTATTTATTTACTTTTTGTGGGTACTGCGGGTCGACCTCAGGACCTCACACGCTAGCAGGCGCCCATGCCGCTGAGTGATATCACCGGCCCTTTTTTCCTTTATGTGGGTACCAGGAGTCGAACTCAGGCCCTCACGCTTACCAGGCAGGCACTTATGCCACTGAGCCATCTCACCGGCCCTTGTTTCTCTTTTTGAGATACGGTTTCACTATGCAGTTCAGACTGGCCTTGAACTCACAGCGATCCTCGTGCCTCAGCCTCCCGAGTGCTGGGATGACAGGCGTGTGCCACCATGCCTGGCTGGAATTTAAGTTTTAAAATTATTTTTATTCTAACAAGTGTCTTGGCTATGACTTAAATAATGAACTTATATGAGCTCACTGAGCTTTTTTTTTTTTTCAGTGTCACTGGGAACAGAACCCAGCCTTAAGCTCATTCCCAAAACCTCCACCGGCCCCACCCGCTCTGATCTCCATCAGTGCAAAGCACAGAGGGGAGAGAGACACAGAGCTGGACCTCAGGTCCTCCGCCCGTCTTCCCCACACAGCCGCCTGTACCCTGGCTGTCCCCACGAGGAGCATAGCGTGGAACACTCATCTCTAGGCCAGGGCCCTCCTAACGCAGATCTATTGAGATTCGGGCCAGATAACCTTCGTCGTCAGGGTGGCCCAGAACAACCAGTACGGACACCAGAGTGGAGAGTCCTCAAAAACTAAACTAAAAACTCCATCTGCCCCATCTGTTCCCCTTCTAGGTATCTTCCTAAAAGAGTTAAAAACATCATTTTGCAGGAGTCCGTGCACACCTGTGTTTACAGCAGCACAACTCATAACACCTTGGAAGCAGTCTCTACGTCCATCCACAGATGAATGGATAAAGAAAATGTGTTTACACGCAATGGAGTACTACTCTGCCATGAAGAAGGGTAAACGTGCATCATTTATAGGAAAATAGATGCATTGTGAGGACATAACGTTTAAGCGAAATAAATCAGATGCACAGGCTTCAATACTGCATGGTTCCTCTTATGTGAGGAACTCAAAGTATAAATAAAGAGCGAAATAAGAGATAGATAATAGGAAGTTGGGAGATAGAGCTTTCACAACTGGGAAAGGATGAAGAGATGGAGGAGAGGAAAAAAGGATAAAAAAGGAATGAACATGTGTTCAGAGAGACAGAGAGAGACAGAGATAGAGACAGAGATAGAGAAAGAGAGACAGAGAAGAGAGAAACAGGGACAGAGAGATTCAGAGAGACAAAGATACAGAGAGACAGACAGAGACCGAGAGAGACAGAGCATTCACATTCGCACTCGTGTTGCACGATCTCTTTATAACTTCTCTATTTCATTCATAATTATTGTCGATAATCTCTCACAGTGTCTAATTTACAAACTAATATTTTCCAGCCCTGGGTATCGAACACAGGGACTTGACGCTGAGCTGTATCCCCGGCCCTTTTTATTTTTCATTTGGAGATACTATCCTGCTAAGTCACTAAGTTGCCCAGGCTGGGCTCAAAATTGTGATCGTCCTGCCTCAGCCTCCCAGAATGGGGGGGCAGCTGTGTGCCATGATGCCTGGTTTGAATTAAATTTTACTTATTTTTTATGTTTATGAGTCCACGTTTGCGGTGTGTAATGATCACACTGACTGTGTGGAGTGGGTGTGTGCATAGAACACGGCTTCATGGCTTTCCATCCCCTGTCCCTCCCTTCCCCCTCCATTGCTTGGTCCTTTCCCATCTGAGAAAGATCTGTCTCCCTACGTCCTACTATCTGTCTTTTATTTTGCTGTTTATTTACATGTGGCCTTTCTCATATAAGAGAAACCATGTGATATTGAAGCTCATGTGTCTGATTTATTTCACTTAACGTTATGGTCTCAAGGCACATCCATTTTCCTACACATGGCTCAAGTTCATCCTTCTTCCTGGTAGAGTAGTACTCCACTGTGTGTAAACACCCCATTTTCTGTATCCATTCATCTGCTGATGGACACACAGGCTGCTTCCAAGATTTGGCTATTCTGAGTTGTGCTGCTATGAACACGGGTGTGCACAGGTCGCTGTCATGTGCTGTCGTAACTCGTTGTCTCTGTTATCTTTTGCTGAATGAAATCCAAAGCCCCAGAAAGCGAATCATAAAGATCAGAGAGGGAAGGCGGCGCCTGCCGCGGTTACCTCTTGATGAAGGCCTCGGCCTCCGTAGCGGGCGCCTGGCGCTGCTGTCCAGCTGCATGGGCTGCCCTGTGACCTCGTTGTTCCGTGTGACCACGCAGTTCCGGCACCGCATTACCCCAAACCACAGAACCATGACAGAGAAAACAGGAGGCCGAGGCAGGCCGCGCCCAGCACCGCTGACAACGGGGCAGAGAGGAGGTTGCAGAGCTTGGCGGCTGCCAGGGTGAGCGTGCCCAGGGCCAGCAGCTGCATGCAGCACCACAGCCAGGCCCTGGGGTCTGCGTCGAGCTCGGGTGGCCGCCCGACGGCAGTCACTGAGCAGTATGAAGGGCGTGCAGTGCAAGCACTCGAAGCCGCGGCTCGGTGGGTGGTGGAGGCAGGGGCTGCGGGAGGCGCAGCGCACATCTTACTGCCATTTCCCTACAAGGAGGGAGCTGGGCGCGGGGGCGCAGGCCGAGCACCTCAGCACTCTGGGAGGCTGAGGCAGGAGGGTCGCAAGTCGGAACCCAGCCTGCGCCGCCTGTCAACCTAGTGAGATGCTGTCTCCAGATAAAGTAAGAAAAGGGCTGGGGACGGAGCTCAGAGCAAAGGTCCTGGGTTTAACCCTCAATGCTGAAAGAAAAAAAACGATGTTCACAGGAGATGCTATAGCTCCCTACTTCCTATTAGTTTTTAGTTTGCTCTTTATTTCTACTTTGGGTTCCTCACATAAAAGAACCCATGTGATACTGAAGCCGACGTGTCTGATTTATTTCACTCCACATCATGGTCTGAAGGTGCATCCATTTTCCTACACGACTCGAGTTCCTCCTTTTTCATGGCTGCGTAGTACTCCATGCAAATATGCTAATAAAAAAGTAATTTAAGAAAGAGTTCTTTTGCAGACTTTGTTATGGGCTTGCAACCCTTGATCATTCTGCTATTAAATAACTTGCAACGTATCACATACATATAAAATATACTTTGTACATTTACTTTTTATTTTTTTTAATCGGTACATGTTTGCCACGCACAAGGATCATATTCATCATCAGGAATGGTACCTGTACGTAAGGAATTGGTGTATCTTAATGCTTTGTTCCCACTCTCCTCCCCTCCCTTCAATCCTTCTTTCCCTCCTTATTTCCAAAAACTGTTTCCATTTTTTCCTTCAATTCTCTCTTTTCTTTTCTTCTTTTTTTTTTTTTTTTTTTTTATGTGGGTACCGGGAGTCGACCTCAGGACCTCATGCTTGCGGGGCAGGCACTTATGCCACTAAACCATCTCACTGGCCCAATTCTCTCTTTTCTTAAAAAAAAAACGCTTTTCCCTTCCTTCCCTCCGCTCTCTTCGTTCCCTTTCCCATTTGAACAAATATCCTTGTACGTGTACATGCGTATGCACACATACACACACGGACACACACATATTCATTTATTTATTTATATCTTTATTTTGTGTGTGCGTGGCACTGGGGGTTGAAGCCGACAGCTTTTTCACAGTGAGCTATTTCCCCAGCCCCTTTACAAATAAATTTATTTATTATTTTATTATTATTATTATTTTAAATTTAGAGAAGGCTGTGGCTCAGTTGTCCAGAGTGCACTTTGAAGTTGGAATCCTCCTGCCTCAGCCTCCCAGGGTGCACCACCACACCTGGCTTGATTTTTTCCTTAAAGTCGATGAATCGATAATAGGAGCGGGTGGGTCCCTGATGGATCCGGCGCCCCGGGGTTTTCCCCAATTATCCTGGGGCGTCTGCTTTTACAGAGCTTTCCACGAGCGCTGCCAACCAAGGTCTGAAAATATGAAATTCCAGGGGGAAGCAGTTCGCGGGTTTGATAATATCGCACACCGTTCGGGGCAGCGTGGTGAGGTCAGGCATCTCCTCGCCTGGCCCACGGATCGGGCCTGTGCCCCACGTACACGACCGTACTCGCCACCTGCCCGTGACCCTCTTGGTCGCCGTCTTGGTTAGTAGACTGACTATCAAACCGTCAAACGCTGACGTGCGATTCGCCCTCTACGGCAGGAACAAGTATGCTAATGATGAAATCATGATGGAAAAAAACCAACTTTTGCCGTCCCAGCTCAGACTGCGAGAGTCGTAGCCCCAGTCGGAGGAAAGCGCTCCGTTAAGAGGGAAAACGCCTTTGCTTTGCGTGTGTTTGCATTGGAAAAAATCATAATAGATACCGAGCAGTGTGTCCCAGCAGCAGCAAAATTGACTTACATCCCACCCGTCAAAATCCCTGCTATTTTTAAGAAAAAAAAATATAAAGCACTGAACTGGGGTGAGGTTTATGGAGAAGGAAAATCACCCATGAATTCTGCACCCGCTGGAGGCTGAAGCCCGTCACACGGAGGGGGAAACGCAGAGCAAACGCTGGGGGAGACTTGCTGCTGTCTGTTGTTCCGGGAAAACGACAAGATGAAGAAAGTCTGCAGAAGTTCAGCACTGGGGCAATTTTGAAAACATTTTTTTTTAATAGTTTGCTTCACAGTCGGTTGAATCTGTGGATGCCCAAGGCCAGAGCTTGGCTCTGCACGCCGAGCCCTGCTAGGGATTGCTGAACCGAAGCTCGCAGTCGGGGCCCGTGCTGAGTTGTATTTGATTTGTTGTTGCTGTTTGTTTGTTTGTTTGTTTAAGAAGGGTCTTGCCACGTAGTTCAGGCTGGCTTTGAAATCACAGAGGTCCTCCTGCCTCAGCCTCCCAAGTGCTGGGATGACAAGTGTGCATCACAAAGCCCAACTCTGATAAATTGGGATAAGGGCAGATTCTCACTGAAGGGTAGAAAAGAGAAATCACTTAAGATTTTGAATTAAAAAGAAATCCATGCATCATCTATCTTTATAGCAGCACAACTCACAATAGTTAAACCATGGAAGAGGCCTCTATGTCCATCAGCAGATGAATGGATACAGAAGATATGGTGTTTACACACTGTAGAGTACTACGCTGCCGTGAAGAAGGACAAACTTGAGTCACGTGTGGGAAAAAGGATGCACCTTGAGACCATGATGCTACGTGAAATAAATCAGGCACATGAGCTTCAATATTGCATGGTTTCTCCTCGGTGAGAAACCCAAAGTGTAAATAAAGAACAGAATAAAAAATAGAGAACAGGGAGGATGCATGTGTCATTTCCTAGCAGTTCTCTGTCATTGGCTGTTAGCCATCATCTATCTATTTAACTGCCACCTACCTACTCATAGCCATCACCTGTTATCCACACTCTATCGTCTATGGATCATTATTGATCTTCTATCCACCTGTCCCCCATCATCCACCATCAGTTCTCTCCTCCTCCATCCTTTCTGGATCATTATTGATCTTCTATCCACTGGCCATGTAGCGATCGCCTATCTCTCGTTCACCCATGCAACTATCACCTATTAATCACTACCTCCCCCTATCATCCCTGTCGCTCGTGAATCACTGTCCGCCATCTGTGGACCCATCGTTTGTCTGTCACCCACCCTCGATGGCTTACCTGTCCCTAGTGATGATAGAGATCGCCTGTCCGCCATCTTTCATGACCTGCTCTCCTCGTGTCCATCAGCGGCCTCTGTGTGTCTCTGTCTCATCTTCTGCCTTCCGTTATTGATGATCTGTTGATCTGTTTGTGTATCGATGAATCTCTTGGTGATCGTGTGTCTTCCATCTTGGTCTGTTTACCATTTACCTGCTGACCGTCAGTCTAGAAGACAGATGTTGGCACTGTATTCGCCCTGCAGTGGGTATCATTAGTCTGTATCATTGGTCCATGGGAAGCTGGGCGTGGTGGCGCGTGCCTGTCATCCCAGCACTCAGGAGGCTGAGACAGGAGGATCTCCGTGAGCTCGAGGCCACCCTGGACTCCACGGTGAGAGCCGTGGAGCAAACGAACAACCCCGGCCCATGGCACCCACCTGAGCGGAGGGCGTGTCGCCCGGTGAGGAAGGCGCCCGGCTGGATGAGCACAGGGGGCGGCTGCCAGGTGCTGGGTGAGCCTCACGCCTTCTCGGGGTCGCTGTTCAGGGTCCTGCTCTGACAGATGTGGGTCGGGAAGGGGCGCACACTCAAGTCGGGCAGATGCCTGCGTTGCACGGCGTTGGGCTGAATTGCAGGAAAATGGGGAAGCGGCTTGCGTGGGGCAGGTGCTCATCGAGGAATCTTAGCGAGACCGAGACCGCGTCTCGTCTCTGCAAATAAACAGGGCTAGGGCTGCGCTCCGAGCGCTCGCTCAACATGCGGCAGGCCCTGGGTCCACCCAAAGTGCTGCAGAAATCAAAGCGGAAACGAAGCAGGGCATGGAAGTACTTGTCTGTCACCCCAGCGCTCTGGGAGGCTGAGGCGGGAGGATCGCAAGTTCCAGTCCAGCCCGAGCAACTTAGTGACTTAGCGAGACCTTGTCTCAAGATGAAAAATTGTGGAAAAAGAGATGTGCATCGGAGCAGAAAGTCCTGGTTCAGAGAGAGCTTTATCTCCCCGAGCCGCTGCAGTTTGTGACTGATTTGTTTCCTGTCTGCCCGGCTTCTCCGGAAACCACACCTGAAGTTATTTTGGTTCGTTTTAAGTCTCTCTTGCAGAAAGAGTCATTTCTGCATTTCGCAGTGGTTGGAAACAACCAACAGGGATCAAGATCATGGGACGGAGACCGCCTGGGGATCCCTGATGGAAACCCTAGCCGAGGCCTCACTCCTGGGCTGGGAGACGCCGGCTCCTCCAGGTCCCACATGTGCATCCCTCCGTGTGTGTCTGCGTCCTCCTGTCCTCCTCTCAGGAGGACCTGTGGGGTCGGGGCCACCCTGGGGGCTCAGTTTACCCTTCAGCTCTCAAAGACCCCATCTCCACACACAGCTACAGCCCAGGGTCCTGGGTATTAGGACTCTAGGAGTTTTCTGGGATGTGACTTAATCTACATTAATCACTGACAGCCCCTGGGACGAGGTCTCCTCAATTAGGGTGACCCTAAATGCAACCAGGGTGTCCTCTGAGAGACAGAAGTGGGGACACAAACACGGAGGAGAAGCTGCGTGGAAATGGAGGCAGAGAATGGAGCGGTGAGGCCTCAGCCCAGGGAGAAGGCAGAGGCAGGAGGGTCTCCCCAGGAGCCAGTGGAGGGAGAGCTGCCCTGGGAGCCTTGAAACTAACGTCTTCCCTTCCACCACTGCTCCGCTTTGCCTGTGAATTCTAGGGCCCTATTTTAGTGTCGGGAGACCACCGTTTAGGGGTGATACTGAAGCCCCCCATTTCCACAGATGTGAGGGCCTCCTTTAACCAAACCTGCACACGACCCATCCCGCCACCACGGCCGCCGAGCACACCTCGGAGTGCGGGTCCCTTAGCAGCCGACGTCGCCGATGCCCAGGTCGTCCGCTGGGGTCAGCGGGAAGGTGGCGTTGAGGTTCTGGCGGCCTCCACCCCAAGGCTGCCCAGCAGCAGGCCCAGGAGGAGCGGATCAGCACCGGGCTCTGCGGATGGAAGGCACCAGGCGGAGGGGACACGGGAAGTGGGCACCGCAGAGCACATCAGCCACGGCGGGGAACCCGCCACTGCGCGAAGCCGGGAACGACGTGGGCATCGCTGGGCGCAAGGCCCGGGGCTCAGAGCCTTCCTGACCCAGCGGGGAGAAGACAGGGCGCCTGCAAGACAGCACGACCCAGGCCACTGGAGGCTGCTGGGTTGGGCTGAGCTCGGCCACCCGGTCCAAGAGAGGAGGCCAAAGCAGAGCAGGTCAGAGAGAACCCTGCGTACTGCTCCGTGACCGCGCTCACGCTGAAATGGGAAGGTTTCCCGACTGCCGGGAGCGCTGAAGCTGCAAATTGATCACGCGTGCGCTCCTGCTCAGAGCAGTAAAGAAGCAACAGAGCACCTGAGGTGGTTACATGAGCTGCTCCAGTCCAGAGAACACCCAGCCCCAGGGCAATCCGAGCAATGGGTTGCTAGGCAAAGAAGTGTCACATGACACCAACTTGCTAAATGTATAAATAAACGCACTGCCTTGGTTGAGCAGTTCCTTTCCTCCCATCAGGAGACAGGGCTCCACCTGACCTCAGCTTTTTGTCTCTTTTCTTTATTTTCTCCATTCTCTCGCTGTCCTTCCCCCCGGGAACTTTGAGAGCTGCATGGGACGTGGCACCTGACGACTTGGAGATTCCCAGCCACCACTCAGAAAGGGCTCGGTTAATCATAGCGGGCCTAACAAAGTCCCCTCTCTCATAGCCACAGGGAAGAGGACAGTGAGATGCACCCCAAGCCCCGATACATGTGTGCCTGAAACCTCAGACAATTCCAATCCCCTTCTATAAATGCTCATGATAAAGTATAATTTACAAATGAGGCATCCACCCACCCATTGATTCATGTGCGTGTCCGTCCATCCACCCGCCACCAACCCACCATCCATCCCTCTGTCCACTGACCTATGTATCCATCCATCCACCCATCATCGATCCATCCATTCACCCATCCATCCATCCACCCACCCATCCACCATCCATCCACCCACCCATCCATCCACCCATCTATCCACGCACCCATGCACCCACCCATCCACCCACCTATCCACCATCCATCCATCCATCCACCCACCCATCCACCCTTCCATACAGCCATCCACCCATCCATCCACCCACCCATCCACCCATTCACCCACCCACCCATCCACCCACCCAGCCATCCATCCACCCACCCATCCATCCATCCACCCACCCATCCACCCATTCACCCACCCACCCATCCACCCACACATCCATCCATCCACCCACCCATCCACCCTTCCATCCACCCATCCATCCATCCACCCACCCATCCACCATCCATCCACCCACCCATCCATCCACCCATCTATCCACGCACCCATGCACCCACCCATCCACCCACATACAGCCATCCACCCATCCATCCACCCACCCATCCACCCATTCACCCACCCACCCATCCACCCACCCAGCCATCCATCCACCCACCCATCCATCCACCCACCCACCCATCCACCCTTCCATACACCCATCCACCCATCCATCCACCCACCCATCCACCCATTCACCCACCCACCCATCCACCCACACATCCATCCATCCACCCACCCATCCACCCTTCCATCCACCCATCCATCCATGCATCCATCCACCCACCTATCCATCCACCCATCCACCCACCCATCCACCATCCATCCATCCATCCACCCACTCATCCACACACCCAGCCATCCACCCATCATCGATCCATCCATTCACCCATCCATCCACGCACCCATGCACCCACCCATCCACCCATGCACCCACCCATCCACCCATTCACCCACCCACCCACCCATCCATCCATTCATCCACCTATCCATCCATCCATCTCCCCATACATTCATCTACCCAATTTTTAATCAATCTACCAATAGTACCGATTGACAACAATAATTAATATTATAAAATAAAACAATTGTAGCAGTATACTGTCAAACGTTTACTTAAAACTAATGAACTATTCATTTCTGGAATTTTCCAATTAATATTTTTGAATGCCAAATGACTGAAGCCTGGGAAACTCATTATCAGGCACACAAGCCTCAGTATCGCATGGCTTCTCTCACATGAGAAACGCGAAGTGTAAATAAAGAAGAACGTAAAAGACAGATGATGGGAAGTAAGGAGTCAGATCTTTTGCAAAAGGGAAGGGGACCAACAGATAGAGGGATGAGGAGAAGGGATGAGAGAAGAATTAAACTGTGTTATTTACTCGCACCAATTTCCCACCAGGAATGTAAACATTGCGTACTGAAAGTATGGACTAATAAAAATAAAAATTAAAAAAAACTCATAACTGAATAAAAGTAGGACTATTGTAGCTATGAAAACATCCATCCATATTTTGTTATTTCTGTTTTTTTCCCCTGTATTTGTGATCACATCTCTTAGAGACCCTCAGGGAAGAGGACTCCAGAGCTGCTGCAGAAAGCGGCAAGCGCGATGGGATGAGTGTGTGCAAAGCCGGGGAGGACTTTGAGGGGGATTCATGGCCTTGTGTCCTTTACTGTAAAACATTGTTTTTCAATTTAAACATTCACTGTATATTTTGATCACCTTTTGTACATGCCTGCCCAGCAAGCTGGTTTCCGTCAAAAGACAGAAATACACTGACAGATCAAATTGGCTTTTCTTGGACCTTCCAGCATTTGGACAACACCTCATCCTGTGAGGCAGAAGATAAAAGACTTCCCCAAGCTCTGCAAAGGGCTTTACAGGCCTGACAGAGCCGGCAGCCCCTTTTCATGTCATAAATTGTCTTAATTGACACAATCACCGTATTTTGTGACCCCACCTCGTCTATTTTCACCGCTGAATTAAAATGTGCTTCATGAGCGCGCCTATGCCTGACGTCTTTTGACGCAAAGGAAACAGAAAACGCATCCCAGGGAACCTGAAAATCCCTTTTCTCGTTTTAAAGTCGTGGCCATCCAGAGTTTGGTTTCCGCCGGTAGACGGCTGTTGGCCTCCCCTGCGTACCGATATCCCTGCTGCGAGGACCAGCGCCTGGCGCCTGGGTCTCCCGGGGTGCAGGGCCCCAGGGGGCTGAGCCGCCCGACCGCGCCCTACCCAAGCGCGCGGAGCCGGGCACCTCAAAAGGACAAGTGCAGGATGCAGGGGACCTCGGACACAACGGTGACCGAGGCTCAGCTGTCGGCCCAGGGCTCCCGGAGGACACGTGGAGAGGCGAAGGGAGAGGAACCGCGCGCGCAGAGTCCGTGCGTAAAGGAGTCCAGGGCGCACCGCGGGCCCTGCGCTGTCGTCCCAGCTCAGAACCCGGGGACCCCGGCACCAGGCGGCCGGATCTGAGCCCAGGGTCCAAGCAGGAGGCTGCAGGCCGCCCAGGCCCCCGGAAAGGTTTCCCACTGCGCCCCGGCGGTGCGCTGCGGCGGGGACAGGGGACGTTGGAGAGGAGGAAGGGGAGGGACCTAGAGGGCTGGGCTGGGGACAGGGCCTGCTCTGGAGGCAGGAAGGGGCGTGACCCAAAGGCACACACCTCCCCCTCCCCTGTTATAGGACAGGCAAAGGCCTCGCTGGGACAGTTGGGGGCGGGGAGACGGGGCACAGGGACGGGACCGGGCGCCCCACTGTGCTTTATTTTTTGTTTTGTTTTGGGTTTTGGTTTTTGAGAAAGTGTTTCACTATGCAGCTCAGACTGCCTTGCACTCACTATGTAGTCCAGGCCGGCCTCGACCTCGCGGCCATCCTCCTGCCTCAGCCTCCCGAGTGCTGGGATGACAGGCGTGCGCCATCACGCCTGGCCTCCTACTGTGCTTTGGCAGCGCGGGGCCGGGCGTTGCTGGAACGCGGGATGTGGGGACCTCGGAAGAGAGGTGACGGGGCGTCTTAGGCTGGATCTCAGGGGCTCGGGGCGGGTCAGGGTCCTGGAGTGTGTGTTGGGGGGTCCCGGCCGAGCCGGGGACACGACCTGTCTAACCCAGGTGGGCAGGCTTGGGGCGTGCAGGGGTGGGTCTTAGAGTTTTGGGGTCCCCAGGAGGGGCTGGGGTACTTGGCTGTGTAGGAGACACAGCCATGGGGAGGGAGGAGGCGACGAGGAAGGGCGTTCGGGGCCGTGTTGGGGGAGGGTTACGGCTTTGTGTTTTGGGGGTCGCAGTCCTTATTTTGGGGCGGGGGTAGGGGCGCGTCTCAAGGGAGTTTGGCGGAGGCTTGGCCGTAATGAGGGAGGGAGCCTTACAATGTGATGGTGTTGTACACCCCCACCCCAGATCTGGGGAGGCTGAGGCTGGAGAGTCTCCGTGAGGTCAGGGCCAGCCTGAACTACCTCGAGAGACCCTATCTCAAAACAAATATGGGGGTGACACTGGCGTTTTGGGGGACAGGGAGCGTGAGGACTACGTTTGGAAGGTGGGGAGGGGCGCATCTTTCAGTGTGGGGTTTGCAGCCTGGGTAGGGAGGCGGTAAGGGCGTGGATTGAGGGTCCCCCGTCCATCTCGGGGGAGGGGGTGTGCCCGAGAGTTGGCGGCCGCAGAGCGAGAGGAAGAGGCCCGGGGCGGACCTCAGCGCCTGTTCCGGGGCGGTCACCCGAGAGGGGCGGAGGCGGGGACCCCTCGGGGGAAGGGGGACCCGGGGTGTTTCCGCCCCTCCCCCTCCCCCAGCCCCGTCCTTTCTTCTCCGTCTACGCCTCCCTCCCCTCCTTCCTTCATTGTCCCCCCACCCTGCCTCGAACCTTGTGGATCCGCGGTCACTCGCGTGCGCCCAGGGCGCGCGTCTCCAACTGGAGAGTCCAGGGGTCCCGGCGCCGCTGCCCCCTCCCACGCTCGCCCTGGACACCCCTCCCCGGTGCTGGACACCCCCAAAACCACACCGCGCACCCCTGGACCTGGTTGAGTTGGGCTCCACCCCGGGGTCCGGCGCGCATCCCTCTGCCTCCCGATCCCCATTAATCCCTGAGCCGGGGCCTTGGGGAACCGAGTTGGGAAAATAGGTTCTTCTCCCGGGGCGCCTCCGGAGGCTGATCCTTTTCATCCGGATTGGGCTGCGCACTGCGATTCCTCTACGTGCACCGTGCACCTCGCTTCCCCCCACCCCCGGGACCCCGGTGGCCCAGGGAGCCCCAGAGTCTCCAAATCACCAGCGGTCCTGGGCCGAACTCGGCGCCCGCAGATAATCGGGATGCGAGTTCAGGCGGCCAAAACTCCGTGTTCGGAAAGTCGCTCCGGACCCGGGGCCGCGGGCAGGGGCAGAGGCCTGTTGGACCCCAAAGTGCAAATAAATCAAAGAGCAAAAGAAAAGGGCGATAACAGGAAGCAGGGAGGTGCATCTTTCAAAAGGAGAGGCGGCCAAGGGACGGAGGAGTGGAGGGAGAAGAGGTGAAGAAAGGGGCGCGGCTGGGTTCTGCGCACCAAGACTGTGATCGGCGTGCGCTGCAATTGTGCCCTCCTAGAAATAAATCAATTAAAATATACACGCGTGCTTAAACTGCCTGGAATTTGCTTGTTGCCGGTCCCATCTGGATTCTGCTACCCATTTTTCTGCTACGTAGAGTTTTTTTTTTTTTTTTTTTTTTTTTTTAACCTTTCCAAATCAGTTCTGTAATTCACTTTGAACCAAATGAAACCAGTGCTTCCCAGAGGCCGGAGGGACGTGGCCGGCAGCTCTAAATCGCCAAGGGTGGTGTTGGCTGAAAATAGTCAGGAGCCGCTGCCCTCCCTAAACTCACCAAGTTGGAACGTGCAAGGCAAGGGCCGGAGATGCAGGAAGACCCTTCCGGGATTCCCTGCCAGCTGCTCTGTGCAAATCCAGCCAGGCAGGAAGCCTGAGCAAACCCTGCCGGAGATGAGGAGTTTGATGCCAGACCCGCGGCAGCTCCCCGCTGCAGGTGTCTCCTCCAGAAAAAGAATTAGGTTTGCGGTGCAGACCTGCTCCCCATTCTGCAACCCTCGTAGAGACAATTCCTGATCTCTCACCCCGACAGCCCGGGTCCTGCCTTGGGATTCATCCACTGCCCCACTTGACACTGTGTTTGGATCCAAATAAAATGATCTTGAATCTCACCTGGGCTCCGTGTGGGGAATCAGGCTGGTTTCACCATTGCTTCTCTAAATCCCCGCTGTAGTGGAGTCAGGACCTCGGTGCGAGGCTCACTTCCCACCCCGAATGTGAGCACCTCGGGCCCGCGATGCTGGGTAAAATCAGTCAGACACACGAGCTCCGTATCGCATGGTTTGTCTTCTGTAGAAACCCAAAGTATAGATAAAGAGCAAAATGAAAGAGAGATGATAGGAAGCAGCGAGACAGATCTTGCTCAAGGGGAAGGGGAGCCAGAGATGAGGAGTATGCAAAAGCGCTCAAGGTGTGTCCCTCCAAGCACCAACTCCATGCAAGGAATGCAAACAGTCCGTCCTGCACCGTGGATGAAAAAGCTAACAGTAAAAATAAAGAAAATAAAAGCTATGCACACATCACTACAGGATTTCACTGCTTGACTTGTCTTCATGGCATTTCATCCCTTATCCCGATATAAAATCCAAACGTCCTATTCAAGCACAACCATACATATTCTATTCCGACGCCCTTGACCGCTAACATTAGTTAATCTTTACATATTTGTGACTTGATTTTAGCTGCAAGGACTGTGCCCATCTTGCATGGCAGAGATCTTTGTCTTTTTAAAATTTTTTTTGTGGGTACCGGGGATCGACTTCAGGACCTCGCGCTTACTAGCAGGCGCCCGTGCCACTGAGCAATATCACCCGCCCTTTTTTCGTATGTGGGTTCCGGGAGTCGAACTCGGGCCCTCGCGCTTGCCAGGCAGGCGCTTACGCCACTGAGCCGATCTTTGTCTTTAATATGTGTGCATTGAAGGTGTGTCTCATATATAGATGGGGTTGTATCCTGAAGTTTAAAATAACATGAATTGAAAGTATATTTACTGCCGGGCATGGTGGCGCACGCCTGTCATCCCAACACTCGGGAGGCTGAGGCAGGAGGATCGCCATGAGTTTGAAGCTAGCCTGGGCTCCATAGCGAGACTCTGTCTCAAAAAACAAAACCAAAAAGAAACAAACGAAATAGAGGTGTGGGAAGCAATTGCGGTCTGGGGTGATCCGCTGTGCTTTTCTTCACCCCGCAAGGGAGTGGGTTAGAGGTGGATTGGGCAGCATCTGCCTCACGTGCATTTGGCTTCGGTGGGTCTCTGCCTCCCCCGATTTCCTGGCGGGTGGAGGGAGCCTACTGGACATGGGGCGCCGCTTCTTCATGCCTAGGCTTGGCGGGGAGGGACCGGGTGAATCCAGAGACAGAAAGAAGAGCTGGAAATTCCCCAGCGGAGAAAGCGGTGTGGGCTGAACTGCGTTCTCGCCCGCCAAGTTCAGAGCTCGGCTCCAGGATGGCACGGGAAGCGTCTGGGGTTGAGCTGCTTAGACTGATGAGTGCCCACTATTTCAGCCGCCTCACGTGTGGTACGGGGCTGCAACAAACTAGGCAATAACGGGCGGGGACCAACCAGGGTGTCTGAGTGGGAATTCATGCAGGGATACAGAATAATTACCCCGCCTCACGGACCTCTCTTGCTGGCATCCTGAGTGAGCAAAGTCATTGCAGAGGCAGCGGGCAAGGGAGACTGGTACGTCTCAAACTTGGGGTCCTCTTGACATTCCTGTGTTCAAATTCTCACCCTGAAGTGTCAGGCGTGGTGTTAGGACTGGGGCTCTGGGAGGTGCTGAGGTCCTGAGGGTGGAGCCTCACGGATGGGATCCGCGTCCTCATCACAGAGACCCAGAGAGCTCCCGCCCCTTCCACCACGTGAGGACACAGCGAGAAGGCGCCGTCTGTGACCCAGGAAGCAGCCTCACCAGACACGGGCTCTGCCACGCCTGGACCTTGGGCTTCAGCCTCCAGGACTGGGCCACCGAGCTCTGCTGTGTGTCAGCCGCCCGGGCTGTGGGATTGCATATGGCGGCCCTGATGGACTAAGATGGGGAGAGACCAGCGCAGTGGATTTCAGCCTCCAGGACTGGGCCACTGAGGTCTGCTGTGTGTCAGCCGCCCAGGCTGTGGGATTGCATATGGTGGCCCCGATGGACTAAGATGTGGAGAGACCAGCGCAGTGGACTTCAGCCTCCAGGACTGGGCCACCGAGCTCTGCCGTGTGTCAGCCGCCCGGGCTGTGGGATTGCATATGGCGGCCCCGATGGACTAAGATGTGGAGAGACCAGCGCAGTGGACTTCAGCCTCCAGGACTGGGCCACCGAGCTCTGCTGTGTGTCAGCCGCCCAGGCTGTGGGATTGCATATGGCGGCCCCGATGGACTAAGATAGGGAGAGACCAGCACAGTGGACTTCGGCCTCCAGGACTGGGCCACCGAGCTCTGCTGTGTGTCAGCCGCCCGGGTTTTGGGGTTGCATATGGCGGAGAAAGTGCACTAAGACCTAGCAACCCTCCAGTGCGGTGCTGGGAGACTGCGGGCCGTCTGGACTTTTCTGAATTCCCTGAGGTGCTGTTGACAAAGGGAATCCGCTTGAACATCATTGCCATGTGCAGGACCGTGTGTCTTTGCTGACGCTATATAAATGGAAGCCAGCCGTGCCTCGTTCATGAGAGCTTCTATGCTTGGGGCTGTCTGCTCTTTACTTTCGAATCTGTGTGATCTAGAAACACCTTCCGGTGGGGCTCGCACTGGTTTTGGGTACACAAGAGCCTCCCGCAGGTACGACTGGGTCCTTTGACCGAACCCCCACTGGCAGGCCGGTGAGATGGCTCAGCGGCATAAGCGCCTGGCTGGCAAGCACAAAGTCCTGAGTTCGACTCCCGGAACCCACATACGAAAAAAGTGCCGGTGATATCGCTCAGCGGCACGAGCGCCTGCTGGTGTGCGACGTCCTGAGGTCGACCCCCGGTACCCACAAAACAAAACAAAACAAGAAAACCCCATTGGATCTAGACGGGATGGTTGAGTGCCCCAGTGAGCACTGCACGGTGTATTTTATTTAGCGTGAGTTGTGCATCACGATTCTTTCTGCTCGTTCCGTTTGGATGGGACGCAACCATTCGTGCTTCTGCCCATGTGTGCTCAGCACCCCGGGGACGGCTCGTTTGGACGAGAGTTTGCAGAAAGCTGGGGCTCGGTCCCGAGCTTCGTTTGCAAACGTTTACTGGGGGTCATCTTCTGGTTGGCACCAGCAGAGCGGGAATGTCCCACAGCAGGGCTGCAGCCAGGGCCTCCAGGTGTTGAGGTAGCTGCCCATCTGCTGGAACACAGAGGGGCTGAGCCCCTGCCGGTGCCTGTCCACCTCCCGCTGGACCCTGGCCACCACCGCGTAGAAGGCGGGCTCTGTGTCGGGCGTGAGGACGTGGCGCTCAGCTGGGTCCCTCGTGAGGTCGAAGAGCAGAGGCGGATCGTGCTGGGTGACGTTCTCCCCGAAGCACGGGCAGACCCCTCTTCCGTAGCAGGCACCCGCTCCCTCTGGCTGGAAGACGGGCGTCATGTAGTGCACTTTCCACACTCTTCCTCCTGGTGGGCGGGCGGGCATTGCAGAGAGGTGGCATAAAGATCTGAGAAGAGCGGCGTTCGTCACGGAAACCAAAAACGCAGGAGCAACAGAAGCCAGAGTCCAGGGGTGAATGGATGAACAGAATGTGGTCCGGTTGTGTAGGAATATTACACAGCCGTGAAAAAGAAGGAAACTGATACTTACTGTCTTGTGGTGTGAACTCATGGATGGGGCACTCCCTGACAGTAGCCAGAGACGGGGACACAGAGAGTGAGGTGACATTGCTATAAAATGTGCAGAACGGCAAATAGATAGGGACAGGAGCTGCCCTGCTGGTTGCCAGGGGCTAGGGATGGCAAGGAGGAGTGAGTGGAAATGGCGATGGGGGGTGCTTTGGGGGTGATGGGAACGTTTCGGAAGTAGGTAGGGGTGGCGTTTGCACACCCCGGTGAATGCCTTTCAAGTGCATATCTGGAAATAGTCGATTTTATGGTATGTCAGTCACATCTCCGTAACGCTGCCATGGACAATGTGCGTTACAAAAAACAAGAGTAAAAGACAGAGGGGTATTTGTCTGCCACTGTGACCGGTGTGGGATGCGCTAATAGACTGACTGTTAGAACACTGTCCCACGCATGTGATGAACATGCAGGCGAGACTTTAGTGCCAGAAGGAAGCCCACGGAGAGGTGGGCAGACCCAGAAATAAGAAAATCAGCTGGAGGTAAGTGCTTGGAAGAAAATCCTGGGACTGCAGGTGAGGGGAAGATCAACCGTGGGGACTGGGTAGGCAGAATCAGGAGGGTGTTTAGCAGGAGGGATGGCACTGGGTGTGATTGAGGGAGACTGTTGGGGAAGATCGCATGTGACTTGGGACAGGGACATCAACAAGGAGGCAGCCACATTGGGATCAAGTCCCTTCGGAGGCCTCAAAGCTGGAGCAAAGGCCCTGGGGCGGGAACGGGACTCGTCCACGCTGTTAGTTGCTCATTGCTAAGTCGCCCAGGCTGGGCTCCACCTCAGGATCCTCCTGCCTCAGCCTCCCAGAGCGCCGGGATGACAGGCGCCCGCCCAGCCATGCAGGGTGTTTGCAGAGGGGGCGTCTCCCTACTCACCGTCACGCTGGTGCCACCGGGCTGCGTGCACCAGGTACTCGCAGTAGTGGAAGAGGAACTCGTGCTCCGAGCGCCGGGCGGTGCCCACGAGCAAGGGCCACAGGTCGCGCCCATCGATGGCTCTGCTGGGACAGGAGGATGGGCTCAGCGGCGCCAGGCTGCGGGATGCAGCCTGTGTGTGTGGCTCCCACCGGGCCAGGAGGAGGCAACTGTCAGCCACAGTATGCAGCACGCGCATCCCTTCCTCTCGTCCCTCCTCACTTTTGCAAAAGACCTGCCTCCCTACTTCCTATGATCTGTCTTTTATTTTGCTCTTTATCTATACTTTGTGTTTCTCATAGAAGAGAAACCATGTGATATTGAAGCTCGCACATCTGATTTATTTCACTTAACATCCTGGCCTCAAGGTGCATCCATGTTCCTACACATGACTCAAATGTATCCTTCTTCAGGGCTGAGTAGTACTCCACCGGGCATACACACCACATTTTAAAATGAAAGATAGATATTCATGGTAGGTTTTGGCAAATGGTATGAATTTAGAAGGGCAATAAGATGGGAATCTTTTTTCTAGTCAGATAAATAAATGTTCTCGGCTATGATAGAGAATTCATCAGCCCAAGGAGGTTTTACTTGGTCAGTGTTACTATAAACAAAAAATTTTAAAAAAGAAATGAAAATCTTTTTGTCTCTATTTTTGTCTTTCTCTTGGACTCTCTCTTTCTCTCTCTCCATATATACACTGTATATGTTTGATAAATGTATCTCTGTATGTACATCTATATGTGCATCTGTGTGTGTATATAGATTACAGCCCATGTATAAATGTTCATGTACTCACATGTATATAAGTGCTGATGTACGTGCATATATTTATATTTATCAATAAAACCTACTAATAGTGCAAGGCTGAATTTCTTTCACCTTCTAGTGGAAAATGAAATCGAATGTAGCCAATTGTGGGTTCAGCCCCTCGTACCAGAGAACAATAACAACAACAGCAAAGGGAAAATGAAGACGGAAACAACAACAAAACCACACAGAGATTTCTCTGTAAATGGCCAGGCTTGGCCCCAGCAATTCAACTTCCAGACCTAGAATTGTCACTAAGGAAATGATCCTGTTAGGTATGAAATGCTGCTGCACTTCATCAAGGTATTTTTTTGTTTTGTTTTTGTTTTAAGCAAAGCTAATGTCCGCCTCTAATAAGGTATTAGAAAAAAAATTCCAAAGCCATTAAAATGTTTGTTCACCTACCTCTAGACGTCTAATGAATATTAAACTATGGATTTCTAGTGTTCATTCGATTATCATTGTGCATTATGCCTATAAAGCATGTGATCACAGTTACATCACACGGGATTCATATGATCATAACCATGCTCACGTGTGTCCCACGCAACTGGGCACGTGGTTTGAGACCTACAAATCCACGCCTGCAGACACGCGTATGTAGGTGCACGTATGCACCACATATGATTTAATTTTGTGTCCAGCTCTGGGTATTCACGGGTATAAAAAATATTATTTTCTATTCCCTGTAAACATTCGATCTCGTTCAAGACAAGAAAACTGGAATGCTATGACCGCCCCTCGCCGCGATGGATCCGACAAGACCCTGATTTAACGGTTGCAAAGCGACAGCGCCGAGAGCCATCTCGTAAAAACGTGGTCGCTACGCCAAGCACAGTTGCTGTCCTTCCTGTTTGGTAGCATCTAGAGGTGGTTGTGGTGGTGCATGCCAGTAATCCCTGCACTCTGGGAGGCTGAGGCAGGAGAATCTCTGGTTAAAGCCCAGCAATGTGGGCAAATCAGCACTGTGGCAAGACTGTGCCTGAAATCATAAACGTGTTCGCGGCCCGGGGATGGGCCGTGTCACGTGTACCTGTCCTGCGGCACCTCGCCGCCGCCCAGCTGCACCACGGTGGGGAAGACGTCCATGAGGCTGGTGGGCTCGTGGATCACTCGGCCGGCGGGCAGCACCCCGGGCCAGCGGAAGAGCCCGGGGACGCGGATGCCGCCCTCCCAGCCCCCCATGCCTTTGCCTCCTGTGTTGAAGCGGAAACAGAGAAGAACGTGATTAAAAATCAGAAGCAGGTGCTTGCGGGGGTCAGGCCGTGCCATCGAATGGTGGCCCCCAAAGATGCGTCCATGTCCTGACCCCAGGCCTGGGATGGGGCCTGATTTGGAAACAGGGTTTCTGCTGAGGGAATTAGTAGAGGAACTGGAGAGGAGATCGTCCTGCCTCGGCCTCCTGAATCCAATAGCAGTGTCCTCGTGAGAGACAGAAGAGGAGACGCAGACGCAGACACAGTGGAGAAGCTGAATGAAGATGGAGGCAGAGACTGGAGTGATGGGGCCGCAACCCAGGGCCACCCGGAGCCCTGGGAGGAAGCAGAGGCAGGAGGGTCTCCCCTTCAGACTGTGGAAGGAACTGGGGATAAACAGAACATGGTCCACCCATACTATGGAATATTACTTAGCCCCGAAAAGGGATGAAACTCTGACACATGCCTCAGTGTGGCTAAACTTTGAAAACAAAAGGGTCAGTAGGAGGAGTCAGACGTAGAAGGACAGGTAGGCCACAATTCCACTGATGTCAAATGTGCCGACTGGGGGGATACGCAGAGGTGGAGAATGAGTTGGTGGTCAGCAGAGGAGGAAGGAAGGAGGGAAGGCAGGGAGGGAGGAAGGAAAGGAATAGAGAGGAATTTCAACCCAGAGTGTGACAAATTATGATTTCTGTCCCCAGCCCCGCACGCATCAGTATTCGCAGACTCGGGGGGCTGGGTCGCCACAGTGCAGCGGAGAAGCTGGGAATTGCTGGGAAAGCTGGGTTAGGGAGACGAGCGAAGGCCTTGGGAAGCCGCAGCCTCACCTTTGTAGATCCCGTTCCAGCCTCCGTACTGGTGGCCGCCCAGCTGCGACTCCAAGGACCCCCCGTGGTCGGACGTGAAATACACCAGGGTGCTGCTCGTCAGCCCCTCTTCCTCCAGCTTCCCCAGGATCTGACCTGCGCAGAATACGCGCCTCTGAGCTGACTGAAAACAGAAGCACCGGCCTGGCATCCCAGAACGCTGGGACGCTGAGGCAGGAGGATCTCGAGTTGGAGCCCAAACTGGGCAGCTGAGCAGTTTAGCAAGACCTGAGCTGGACATGTAAAACATCTGAAGACTCGTAAAGCCAGCCCTCTAGGAGGCTGAGGCAGGAGGAGCAACAGTCCGAGCCCAGCTTGGGTAGTTTAGGGATTTGGCAAGACCATTGCTCAAAATAAAAAATGCCGCCTTTTACTACTTACCTCTCTGAGTCTTTTCATCGAATATGTGTTTCTTCTGCCTTGGTCGTGCTTTTGCTAAAACGGCTGACACTGCGCGAGTCTTTAGCTTTTATTTTCAACACTAGGGATTGAACCCAGGTCTTGCGTATTGAGCTACATCCCCGGCGCACTTTCAGTCTTATTTATTTTGAATTTTGAGACATGATCCTGATAAACCACCCACGCTGAGTTTGAACTTGCCATCCTCCCGCCTCAGCCTCCCAGAGTGCTGGGAAAATAGGTGTGCGCCGCTGTGCGGAGCTCGGTCTCCGTTTTTTAATGAGTGTGGAAGACCACGGATACCCAAGATAGCGTGCTGGAGGTGGTTCTGTCAGACATTGCTGTCATCTTGCTTCATTCCATCCATTTTCAGTAATTTCTTTTACTTTTTCCTGGTTTCCTTGACACAAGCATTTTTAAATCTGTGGCCATCCTGAGTCCCACCCCCCATTAACTGATAGGTTTTATTTTTCACAATGCTTTCAGTTGTACAGATAACGAAGAAACATATACTTTGGGGGACAAAGTTGTGTCCAACAAATGAGATTGGGATGTGGATTAACAAAAGACATCAGGAGCATTATTCTCAAAATGGGATCGGAACGTGGAGGTCTCGGGGACATTATTCCATCTCCACACAGGGACGGGACATGGACATATTGGGGACATTATTCTGTGTCCAAATGGGGATGGGACGTGGACATCTCGTGGACATTATTCCATCTCCACATGGGGACGGGACGTGGACATCTTGGGGACATTATTCCGTCTCCACAGGGGGACTCCCAGCTCCCTCGGGGCCGGCACTCACCTACCATCCAATCCATCTCCTCCACGTTGTCCCCGTACAGCCCGTGCCGGCTCTTCCCCAGGAAGTCCTTGGTGGTGACCAGAGGGGTGTGGACGTGCAGGAAGGAAACAAAGAGCAGAAAGGGCCCATGTTTGGTCCTAAACATAAATAGAAGGGGAGCAGAGTGGCTCTCAGTACCGTGCTTGAAACCCTGGAAACACTGGATGCAGAGCTAACCTGTCTCGGCCTTCTCTGACATCTTCCTGCCTCTGCCTACCAAATGCGAATGCACACAACCCCTATGCAGTAGATAATATTCCCTTGCTTAAGAATCTTTAACAGGCAGTGGTGCACGCCTGTCATCGTGGCATTCTGGGAGGCTGAGGCAGGAGGATCTCAAGTTTGTGCTCTGCTTGGGTAATGCAGCAAGAGTCTGTCTGAAAAACAAACCAACAAAAGGTTAAAAAACTGAATCTTCACACCCCACGTGGGGTACAGCACGAGATTCCGCCAAGACCTCTAGCAGTGTTCTAGACTATGATGTCAACCGCATCTCCAGCAGGGAAGGTGGGGCTTGGTGACCTCAAGCCGTGTGACAATAGAGATGGATTTTCCACTCGACTGGCTCGAGAGCTGGCTAGGGGATTAGCAGAGCTCGCTTCTAAGTGTGTCTGGGTGGCACATGGAGGTGTGACCTTGGGGGATAACTGGCCTCTGGCCGCTTCCTCTCTGGCTCTTTCCCAGCTCCCTGCGTCCTGGCCACCGTAAGTTAAGCGTCTTTTGTCCCCCACACCTGTCCGCCATATTGTTCTTGCCTTGGAGCAGCTGACCATGGACTGAGCCCTCTGAAACCATGAGCCCAACCCAAACTCTCCTCCTTTAAGTTGTGGGTGTCAAGTATTGCGTCCTGGTAACAGGAAAATTGACAAATACACCCTCCTTGGGGAACCTGCAGCTGGGTCTTGTTCAGTGGTTCGTTCCTTTGTAACCCACATTTACGTGTAAGCTTAAGTGAGCAAGATGGCATCTTGGCCCTTATGGCGGGGCTTAAAAATATTCAGAGTTTATTGGAAAGGCTCTTGGGGTGGGTCTACTTGTGATGTCACTGAACTGGGACACCCATGTGGTTGGGGTTGGCCGAGGAATTGAAGCGAGCTCGGATGTGTAAGGTATGCAGTGCAAGCCACAGAGCCCAGCTGACCGCCATCTGTGCCTCGTTTTACCAATCATGGCTTGTGGGCCGATAACATCTCATGGGCGTGACAGCTGTCCTAGAAGAACTGTCCCCACTGCGTCTTCACCACGGTGCCTAGATCCAGGATGAGGCTGGCCCTTGATGCTCACCTTTTCAGAAAGGACGAGACCTCCTTCAGCAAGAGAGGCGTTGTTCTCTCAAAGCGCATGGGCTGCTCTGTGATGTCGTGGTTTCTCATGAGAAAGCAATCCGCGTGGACAAGCAGGTCACCCAAGAAGTAGGAGATCGAGAAGACCGTGGTGGCCAACATGGCGACCAAGATGGCGGGAGTCCAGGAGACGGGAAGCAGGTGGGTGAGTCTCCCGGCGGCCAGAGTGACAACAGCAAAGGCCAAGATCTGGAAGCAGAACGTGAGTTTGTGCTGCAGGCCGACGCGTCTCTCGGAGAGCTCCCACTGGTGGCAGTCGCCCATCAGGCTGAACGGCATCCCGTAGAAGTGGTTGAACCCGTGGTTGAGGGGGTGGTGGCAGTGATCGCTGGAGGATTTGCAGTTGAGCCCCAAATGCCATTTTCCTGGGGAGGAGCGGGGAAAGGTGGGGATTGAATTTTATTAAAAAAATAATGATCCATCCGTATTTGAAGTACGCAGTGATTAGATTCTTGTGGGGGGCCTATACAAGACACATCTCAGTTCTTTTTTTGATCCCTTCTCCTCTCCTCCCTGCATCTGTTGATCCCCTTCCCTTTTGCAAACTATCTGCCTCCCTACTTTGTATCATCTGTCTTTTATTTTCCCTCTATATTTGTACTTTGGGTGTCCCCCATGAGAGAAACCATGTGATATTGAAGCTCGCGTGTCTGCTTGATTTCACTTAATACTGTGATCTCGAGGTGGATCCATTTTCCTACACATGATTCAATTTCACCCTTCTTCATGGCAGAGTAGTACTCCCTTGTGTGTAACTACCACGTTTTCTACATACATTCATCCGTTGATGTTCATACAGGCCGCTCCCAAGATTAGCTATTCTGAGTTGTGCTGCTATAAACCTAGGTGTGTGTGGGTCACTGTGATGTCTTTAATTCTTTCGGGAAGACACCTAGAACAGGAACAGCTGGGTCAAATGGAAATTCTAGTTTTAGATAATGGACGAATCTCCACACAGATTTCCTGTAATATTGAGTAGCTATGCCAGGAGCTGGGGTGGGAAGGGAATTGAGAGTGGGGTGCATGGTGTCTGATGTTATTTACACCCCAGCCAGGCCTTGAGTGTGCAGGGCACTAAGCACCTCCTGCTGCAGCATTACCAAGTTGGTTAATTTCCTAGGGCAGTTGTAACAAATTACCATAGCCCTGGTTGCTTAAAACGAAAGGAACTGGTTCCTTCCTGGTCGCGGAGGCCAGAGAATGCAAGGCAAGGCTTCGGCACGTTGTGGTCCCTCGGGGTGCTGCAGGGAAGGGCTCTCCCTCGCCTCTTCCAACACCCTCGTTTGGAGGGTGTTGGCTGCGGGCACCTTGTTCCTCTCCTACCTGGTCACCCTGGCTTCTCCCTGCTCTCAGATCTCCATCTTTAAAGGACCCTGGTCCTGCCACGTGAGACCCACCTGGGTGACCCAAGAGGATTTCCCTGCATCAGCCTCCTCCCCTTCATCACACCAACCCAGACCCTTTTCAGGATAAGATAACAGACTCAGCCTGCCGTGTCTGTGGGGCTGGCATTCATGAATGCAACCGACCATAGGTAGAAGATATTGGAAAAGTAGCCAGATGTGGCGGTTTATGCCTGGAATCCCAGCCATGTGGAGGTCGGGGCAGAGGATCTCGTTAGCGCTCAGCTTGGGCAACTTAGCGGGACTCTTCCTCAAAATAGTAATATTTTTAGAAAAGGGCTGGGGATGTAGCTCATGCGAAGCCCCTGGGTTTGATCACTAACACGACCCCCACTTCCCCCAAAAAATATTAGAAAAATATACTGAACATCCCCGGACTTATTATTGTTGTCTCTGAAGATATACAGTATAATGACTAATTGCATAGCATTTGCATGGTGTCAGGGATTGTAAGTCAATAAAGGTGACTTGAAATATACAGGGAGGTGTGCTGGCTTAGGCTGGTCACGACTTCCGCCGCATCAGTCTGTGACCAGGGTGTTGAGAACGAGATACGGGCTATGTTCTTGCCACCCAGAAATCCCCATGTGGGTTCCCAAGGACCCCAGGACCCCAGGACCCAAGGACAGACGCTCCTGTGTTAATAATACTCAAACCGGGTATGGGATTTTGTAGTCCAGCATGAGTAAGTGTCGTTTTTCACTATCAATAAATGTGACTGTTAACAACATGATAATGGTAGTGGTGATGTGGTCCTTTCTCAAGAAACAAGGATCCTTAGCTTCTTTTTTTTTTTAAAAAAAACTTTTTTAGTTTAATAGCTGAGACTGGTTTGTTGAAATATACAAAATTATTATTGATGGAAGCAGCAAGGAGGTCTCAAGTCTTCTAATCACATTTCTAAGTGAAAATGTGATGACATTCTGGAAAATCATGGTAAAAGATCAAGTAGTTTCTACCGATTGATTGATTGATTGATTGATTTTTATCATACTGTGTGGTCCAAGCTGGCCTCCAAGTCCTAGGCTCAAGGAATCCTCCTGCCTCAGCTTCTTGAATAGCTGTTACTATAGGCACTTGCTATCAGACCCACCACATTTCTTTATTTTTTGAAATCACGGCAAATTGGAACATCTTAGGAGAGGCTAAATATCTTACTACATCGGCGTTGCTTGACTACCTACTCTGCCCCATGCCCTTTGGGGTATCATATCATCGATATATGTAAGTAGCCTTTTCTCTATGGCCAAATCACCATCCCATCCATTGTATTTCCAAACTTTTCCATTGAATATAATCTCCATATAAAATTAACACACCTAATAATTTTTAAAAATATACATACCTATTAGTCCCGTGGTATAGCCTTTTTCTTGCAATATTTTTGCAAAAGTTATCTCACTGGGTGGGAGGCCCCCGGGGACCCCGGTCCACTGAAGAACACGGTAACCATTGCAGGAAATCATACCTTTGAACCATCATTTAAAAGAAAAGTTATTGCTACCTACTTTGTTTTTGGTTTGATTATAATAATTTTTTTTTTTTAAAACTAGAATATTGGGCTGGTGAGATGGCTTAGTGGGGTAAGCACCTGCCTGGCAAGCGCGAGGTCCTGAGTTCGACTCCTGGAACCCACATATGAGAAAAGGGCCGGTGATATCGCTCAGCGGCACGGGCGCCTGCTGGCGCGCAAGGCCCTGAGGTTGGCCCCCGGTACCCAAAAAAAAAACCAAAAAAAAAAAAAACCTAGAATATTGTGTAGAAATCTTCACTGTTCAAAAGTAAATTGAATACCTACTTCTTGCATAGATTGCTTCAAATTTGCATTGTTATTAATATTATTATTGTTATTAATTTATTCACATCACTGAGTAAATCCAGGACTTTGTACCTCACTATCTAGGGAGCTAGAAAATGCTACACGGCTCCAGTGTGGTGGAAAACTTTTAGGATGAGACCATTCTTTCCCACTACAATCAGACCTCGGATTGTACGAAATTTATTCTGCAAGTATTCCACAAGATGAGCAAACATTCCTAGTAAATTTTAACTTGAGAAATGAATGATATCTTGCAATGTGAGTAGTACGTGGTGCTGAATGTCTCATGATCACAGCTGTGTCAATGGTTTGTTTCTCTGTCTCTCTCTTCTCTCTCTCTCTCTGATTCTTGGATAGTGGGCGATCATCTCCCGACAGCAAGAGGTTATGAGGAGGAGAAAAAGGCAGAGGAACCCCTCACTTCAAATGAGAGAAGGGAGATGCATAAAATGTGGGAAACAGTGCAAAGTTTTGCCGAAAAGCACCACCCAAATAAGCTTACAGCAGTGCAAGCGATGATTCTGTTTAATGACAATGCAATATCATATTTCCACCAAATCCTCAAAAGACAAAAGCAAGTGTCATTGGATAGGTTCCTTGTTGTATGAAAAGAAAAAGATTCCACTATGCCAATACATAGCAGGAATTCCATTAGTGATAGTGAAAGTCATCCTACACAATGACCCTCCTCCCTCTTGTCTCCCTCACACCAGCCATGAAAGTTTTGAAAGGCAAGTGCAGGTTAATGTGTTTATTTTTCTTTATATTTCATATTTTCTTTATTATTTTATATTACATTACAGTATCGCAATCATTTTTATGTGAATATTTTTGGGTTGAGGAATGACTTATCTGAGTTTCCATTATTTCTCATGGGGAAATTCCCTTTGATACATAAGTGCTTTGGATTACTAGCATGTGTCCAGAATAAATTATGCTTGCAAACCAAGGTTTGACAATATGTATACTGAAGGACCTAGGAGAGTTGTAACAATGTAACCTATAGTATCAGTGTGTAAGAAGTTGTAACAATGCAACCTGTAGTATTGAGTTGTAACAATGCGACTTACAGATAATAGTGACTGCAACAATGTAACCTGTTGTATCTAGCTGTAACAATGTAACTTGTACCCTGTTATAACAATTTAAGCTGTAGTCTCCAGTGGTAACAATATAACCTTTAGCATTGAGTTGTTACACTGCAATGTGTAAGGTTTTTATTTTTATTTTTTGTACTGGGAATCGAACTCAGAATCTCACACTTACCAGGCAGGTGCTATGCTGCTGAGCTATATCCCCAGCCCCTACACTGTAACCTATAATATCCAGTTGTGACAATGTAACTTGTACTATTGAGTTGTGACAATGTAACCTGTGGTATTGAGTTGTAACGATTTAACTTGTGGCATAGAGTTATAACAATGTAACGTGTACTATTGAGTTGCAACAATGTAACCTGTAGTGTCCAGCTATAACAGTGTAACCTGTGATATCCCATTGTAACAATGTAACCTATTGCAGGCAGTTGTAACAAAGTAGCCAGCCGTAGCCAGTCGTTACAATGTGACCTGTCATATCGAGCTGTAACAGGGTAACTTGTACCTCCATGTAGCACATTCCTGAGTGGCCCATGGCTGGACCTAGAGCAGGGCTCACCTGAGCGGACAGGGTATCTCCCCGTGAGGAAAGCAGCCCTGCTCGGGGTACACACCGACGCGGCGGCAATGTGCTGGGTCAGCTTCACCCCCTCTTCTGCAAGCCGGTCAATGTTTGGAGTCCTATGGGAGGAAAAACGATCAGTGTTCCTTGGAAAAAAATCAGGTTTTTCTTAAGCACATCCACATGCTGCTTACTATCGAAATCTGTTGATCATCACTGAATGCTTTGAGGTGTCCTTAGAAATGACCCCAGGTGGTGGTGAGGACTTCAAATATCTTTGGAACCTGCTAGGAAACATTGGCGTGATGAAAGATGAGTGATCGAGTGTCTACTGGTCCTAGGAGAGGGAAGTCATGGGAAATTCAGAATAGATACAAATGATTTGTAATCTCACTTCTTCCTTAGTCCCCGGTGCAGAGAAATCCCATTGCTTAGAGAAGAATTAGAATGTCCGCCCTGGAGAATTTTTGTGAGAGTGGCTGGGTCCCCACACAAGGCCACTATTCTGGGGCTCTCGTTGAGAACTAGGAGGGACCCAGGCCCTTTGCTCAGCTCCTGGAACGGATTAGAGAGGATCTCGTGGTCTCGATGGTGAAGGGCCTCATGAACATCGCTTTGCCCGTGCTCCGGGAGGACCTCCACCTGGAGTCAAATGTAGCTTCAGACTGGTGCGTGAGGTGCACTGAGAAACGAGAATATGGAAAAGTGCAGGTGGGATCATTCTAGAAAGACGGGTTGGCATATGAAAGATGGGCATGTATTATTATTTTCTTTTTTTATGCTGGAGAATAAAACCAGGGATTTCACCCTGAACTACAAACTCAGCCCATTTTATTATTATTAATTATTATTATTATTTTGACAGAGTCTCACGAAGTTGCTAAATTGTGCAGTCTGGGCTTGACTTGTAATCCTCCTGCCTCACCCTCCTAGACTGGTGCAATTGCAGCTGCGCCCCCACACCCAGCTGGGCATATTATATTTGGGGATAATGAGATGTAGACTTGTCTAAAGAAGAATATTGAAATTCTGCCTCATTAGTTGGGCGAGGCTAGGCGGAAGGGGAGCTGGGCCTCAGGTAGAACTTAACATTGGTCTTTGGCCTTGGCAAGGGTTTAAATATTTTAAATATTGTCTGCCACATCCTGGGTTAGTTGGTCCTGTGTTGGATGAGCTGCTTTCTCTGTTTCTCCCAGTCTCTGTATGGGGGACCCCAGATGAACCACTGACTCTCCCCTCTTTGCCTTATGGTGCCGTTGCCGTAGCAGCCGACATCTCCAATGCCGAGGTCGTCCGCCATAAGAAGGAGAAAGTTGGGCCGGGAGCCAGGGCCATCGCTGCAGGTGCACATCTTCAAGGACAGGGACACGGCGAGCGCCACAGCCACACAGGTCCTGAAATATAAACCGCTAAAGGGGGTGACCCTGCTGGCCTCCCTCCCGTGGACCCAGCTTTAGTAAGTGAAAAGCGGCGTCCTTTTTAGGAAGCTCTGGGCGCATCTCTTAGGTGTCGCATGGACTTAAAGATAACTTAAAGATAAGTCTTGCTGTCGAGAGTCTTTTGGGGATTTTCAACACTATTTTGGAAGCTCTGCAGTCTGTTAAGTGATTGTGGCCATAACGATCGCAAAGCCCTATTTGTGCTTTTGTAAAATGCATGCATCAGGGCCGGTGATATAGCTCAGCGGCATAAGCGCCTGCCTGGCAAGTGTGAGGTCCTGAGTTCGACTCCCGGTACCCGCATATATTAAAAAAAAATGCATGCATCATTTTCCTGGGACACCTCCTGCCCCTTTCCCTTCTCTGACCAGCTCCTCCTCTCGTTCTTTCTTCAATGATTGAGCTGGGTTGGACACGGGTGTCGGAGACCCCTAGTTAGGGTCTGGACCAACGTGGGGCGTGGGGAACAGACGCAAGATTGGGCCAGCAGAGTTCTGTTGTTGGAAGTAAGGAGGCCACATTGTCACAGGGCTTGGTGGCTTCCCTAGAGCTGCTCTCATTGCTACTCCTTCCCTGGGGGACACACGGGGCTCCCTTTTGGACAGCCAGGCAATAAAGTCCCAGTGCCCAGTGGGGCGCCCCCAAGATACGATCTGACCCTCCACAGGCGTTTTCCCACGCGGCTCCTGGAAAGCCGGGTGCATGGAGGAGCAGCCAGTCTGCGCAGAGCCACCGTGTAACTCCTTACGAGTTTGCCTGCGATACCGCCAAGATCAGCCAGCCTGGAACATGCCTGGGAGTCAGAAATCCCACGCCAGATTTGCAGGGATGCGCGACCAATTCCAATTCGCAGCCTAACGAGACCTTGTGATGATTAATCGATGCGTTCTGAGCAAGCCGCAGGAAGAAATGCAGAAGCGGACATTGAATTTCGAGCATGGGCACGGCCCGGCTTACCAGAACCGGTCCAGACGCAGCATGTCGCCGCACTCCGTCTCCTCCTGGAAGAAACAACGGCATTCAGAATGACAGAAGCGGAAACTGGAGTCAGGGAAATGGGTTTCTGGTATCTGATGCAGCCGGCAGGAGTACGAAGGAAGGCAGCATAAACTGGGAAGGGAAGCAACGCAGAATCACCCTCCAGGGGTATCGTTTTTGAAGTTTTAATTGTAAATACACGTACAATTCGGTGTCCTTATCATGCTAGGAGGTGCAAATGAGGTCCAGGAAGTTTGTTCCTCTTGAAAGCGTCCTGCTCAACCACCTGTATGACGCTGTCCATCGTGCAAGATTAAAAACTCTGTCCCCGTGAGGGGCACTAATGCTGCGGATGCTAATGTCGCTCCTGGGTGCCACTGTGCCCGGCCTGCTCCGCCATCGCTGGGCGACGCCTCCACCATTCCTCCCACAACTACTGCTACTGCTGTTGCCGGCCTGAGTCCTGCAGTCTCCAGAAGGGGTTCAGTTCCACAAGTGCTGCCGTGCCCCACTCTCCCCGTGGCTATCTGCATGTGTTACTCCCGTAGTTTCTACCTAGAGGCCCCCCTAAAGCCTCACGCCACCATAGGCAGGGCCTTTGGAAGTAATGGGGTTCATAGCTGACTTCCTGTTAGCAGATGGGGCTGTGGGTGTGACCCGGAAGTAATTTCTCCCCAAAGGGCTCCTCCCTTAGCCCTGCACTTCCTGTCCTCCCCCGTGCCATGAGCTGCTTTTCTGTCCCACAGCCCTCTGCCATCTGTTCTCAGAGCCGCCCCACCATGAGCAGAATACAACTCCTAAAACGTGAGCCCAAAATAAAGCTCTCCTGTGACTCCTATCTCAGAAGGAATGGTCAGCAGCAAGAAAGGCAATCATAACGACACATGCTGGGGAGGCTGTGGGGAAAAGGAGCCCTTCTACATTGCTGGTGGGAATGCAAAGTAGTCCAGCCACCATGGAAATCAGTGTGCAGAGTCCCAGGAAAAGGAAATCCCATTTGGCCCAGCCGTTTCTCTTCTAGCTGTCTTCCTGAAAGAGTTAAACACGTCATATTACAGTGACCCACACACGCCTGTGCTTACAACAGCACAACTCATAACAGCTACATCTTGGAAGCAGCCTGTATATCTATCAACAGATGAATGGATAAAGAAAATGTGGTGTTTACATACAGCAGAGTACTACTCTGCCATGAAAAAGGATAAACGAGTCACATATAGGAAAATGGATGCACCTTGAGACCATGATCTTAAGTGAACTAAATCAGGCACACGAGCTTCGATATTGCATGGTTTCTCTTATATGAGAAACCTAAAGTGTAAATAATGAGCAAATAAAGGGTAATAGGAAGTAGGGAAATAGAGCTTTCTTAAAAGGAAAAGGGATCGAGAGATGGAGGGGGGGAGGGAAAGGGGATGGAAAAAGAATTAAGGCGTGTTCCATGCATGCACCGACTCCACACAAGAAGCTCACGTGATCATTATGTACTGCGGACACATGGTAATAAAAATTAAAATTAAAGGATAAAATAAAATTACCACCTAGTTTGTCAGGAGGTCTTCTCTTGGCAGAGTATCAGTATATCCAGGCATACTGATCGAAAACAAAATTCCAAGAGACTAAGAAGGCAGTGGACAGTTTACGAGTCCGTCTGTTAATGTGCTCGGAAAGCTACTCTGAAATTCAATCTATAAGAGGGAGTGGAAGCGGACCCAGCGTAATCGTACATAATAATTGCATGTGATGGTATCGTGCAGCGCGGGGCGCTGGTTCCATCCGTGTGTGCGCTGTGTGACGATCGCGTCAGGGTGATTAGTATTTCCGTGTCTCAGACATCAATCACTTATTTGTACTGGGGACTTCCATAATCCTGTCCCCGAGCTATTCTAAAATATGTAATAAATTGTCGCTAAATATCTTCACCCCAGGGTACTAGAAGACACCGTACCCAACGTTTTTTAACTTTGGGGGCACTGTGGATTGAAGCCCGGACCTTCTCATTGAGCTTCGTCCTCACCGCTTTTTTAATTTTCTATTTTGATGGTTTGTTTGCTCCTGTTTTTGAGACAGGGTCTCACAATGTCATCCAGGCTGGCCTTGAACTCACTATGTAGCTCAGGGTGGCCTCCAACTCCCAGGGATCTTCCTGCCTCAGCCTCCCGACTGCTGAGGTGACAGGCATGTGCCACCAAGCCTGGCTTATGTTTTTATTTTGAGACAGGGAGGGTATTGCTAAGTTGCTAAATTTCCCAGGCAGGGCTGGAACTTGCAGTCCTCCTGCCTCAGCCTCCCTGAGTGCTCTGCTCATAGCTGTGCACATGGAGCCATTGTGCACCTGCACGGGTGGTGGGGCCCGAGACTTCCCAGCCTTCTCCCTGGACCCACCTGCTCTACGTGGGTGAGGGACACGCCCTGTAGCTGAGATAACGAGTTCCAACATCCAAGCCTTGTCCTGTCGGGACAAGCGGACAGACGGCCCGGGGCAGTGCACGGGGAGTGTCAGGTATCAGGGGAACAGCCAGGAACATTTTCTCTTTGTAGCACAAGCATGCGTCCTACCTTCTGTTTGTTGATCGCACCACGCCATTTTGGGCTTCACATCTTCAACGCTTTCTAGGTAGGGACCTGCAGCAGTACTCTCATTCGCACCTGTGCGTTTACAGCCACGCGTGGCTTCCCTGCGCGCTGCTGCAGTCTCGGCTGCAAACCTCTCCCAGCGGGTGCGGGCAGAGCGGGGTGGCGCTGGGCCCCGCAGCCTCGACCTGCTGCTCGGGTGCTGCACTCAGGGCTCCGGGCCGCTGGGGCACAGCAGGTCTGTGCGTCCCCACAGCTAACCTTAATATGGCACCGTAGCGACATGGGGTGCACCGTGGGAAGCTGAGGCAGGAAGGCTGCATGTGCGAGCCCAGCCTGGGCAACTTGGCAACTTAGAGAGACCCTGTCTTAAAATAAAAAATAAAAAGGGCTGGGGGTGGCGCGCAGAGCAAAGGCTGGAGGTTCGATATCTAGTACCGCCAATACGCAAAAAGCAAATGAAAACGCACGCACAAACTTTCCTCAATAATAAATTAACCTGAGCTCACTGTGACTTTTCCCCATGTAAAATTTTGATTTATGTTATGCCCTTGGACCCTTCTATGATGAAATGCGTGCAATGTATAAAAGCACTGCCTAAAATATATGATATAGGGGCCGGTGAGATGGCTCAGCAGCGTAAGCGCCTGCCTTGCAAGCGCAAGGCCCCGAGTTCGACTCCCGGATCCCACATATGAAAAAAGGGCCGGTGATATTGTTCAGCGGCATGGGCACCTGCTGGTGCACGAGGTCCTGAGGTCGACCCCCCCGTACCCACACAAAAAAAATACATAAATAAAATAAAATGTATGATATACTATATTATTTAAGTCCCGAGGGGAAAGTGCCTGTACTAGAAGCATTTTGTGTGCAACTCCTGTGTGTGCTGTGGAAAAATGCACAACATGCAACACTACATAATATAAATGTAGTTTGAAATGACTGTCATACTTGCATTTTATATACAAGTTATAAAATCATCTTATAAATATGTACATTATACATTATGTAACATAGCTGTGCGTCTGAAATGACTATATTTGTGCATTTGAACTACAACTTATAAAATCGCAAAAATGTATAACATACAATATAGAGAATATAAACATAAAATGTATAGTCCAAAATGAGTGTAATACATGCATTGTATGTGCAACTTCTAATTGGGTAGTATGAAAATGTATAATATGCAATGTTACATAAAATAAATATACTCTCCTAAATGTCTATATCCATCTTATATGCAATCTATAAAATCATTGTATGAATACATATAGTCAACCGTTTTGTTTTCTTTTGTTTTGTTTTTTGAGGCAGGGTCTTGCTATGTAGTTCAGGCTGGACTTGAACTCACTTATGTAGCCGAGGCTGGCCTCGAACTCACAGTGATCCTCCTGCCTCAGCCTCTGAAGTGCTGGGATAATCAACAATATTGTGTAATATAACTATATAGTCTGAAATGACTATACTCTATGTGTCTTATATACGACTTATAAAATCAGTATACAAGTATAATGTACAATATTATAGAATATAAACATAAAACATGTGGTCTAAAAGGAAAGTAATACATGATTGCATTTGCAAGTTGTAATTGTGTTGTGTGAAAATGTATAATATAAAATATTACATGATATAAATATGCAGTTGGAAATGACTGTCATATATCCATTTTATATAGAACTCATAAAATCATTGTCTAAGCATATATAAAATACAGTATTATATAACATAGCTATGTAGCCTGAAGTGATTGTAATAAATGCAATTTATATAGAACTTATAAAATCATTGCATAAATATATGTATAAACATATATAATATACAATATTATATAACTATGTAGTCTGAAATGACTGATAAATTTTATATATGCAACTTCTAAGCGTGTATGAAACTGTATAATACACAATATTATATAAATATATAACATAAAATACGTATGTAAAAATTTATTTTTTTTTTGTGGGTACCGGGAATCAAACTCAGGACCTTGTGCTTGCCAGGCAAGCGCTTGTGCCACTGAGCTATATCACCGGCCCATGTATGTAAAATTATACACATTTTATTTGCAACTTCTCAAACTGTTATAAAATGTGTAATAGACAATATTAGACCATTGAAATATATACGATAAATTGCACGTTAGACAATTAAAATGTATGTATAAACTGACTGCAGCATATACATTTTATATACAGCTTCTGAAAGTGTCGTGTAGAATGTATAATATATATTATAGACTCTAAATACAAACAATAAAACGAGTGTGTGTAACATTACATGCAAATTATTTGCAACTTATAAAACTGTACGATATATAATGTTACAATATGAATAGGTAGCATAAATTGCATAACTTGTGTAAGTATATATAATAGTAAACTCTGTTGTTTTTCTCCTTTATAAGAATATGCACATATATCTTTGCTGTTTTTTGGGTTTTTCAGTTAGTTTTTGCAGCTCTGGGGATGCAGCCCAGGGTCTCAGCGCTGCTGGCCAAATGCTGTCCCCCTGAGCTATGCCCCCTGCCCTCACCTGAATTCTGCAGGAAAAAGCGCAGGAGTGGATTCCTCCCGGCCTTTCCAGCTCTGGGTGTTTTGCTCGGCCAGCTGTGTCCCAGCACAGCCACGGCGGAGCCAGGCCCGCTGGGAAAGACACGCTGGGCAGAAGTCTGTTCAGCTGCACGAAAGAACCCACTTCTGCATCGCGTGGGGCTGCGTGTTTTACCTTCAGAGCGCAGCCCCTTTCTCCACACCGGCCCTTGGCTCCCGGATTCAACTTTGCCCAGGAGAGACGCAGAAAGAGACCGCGAAAAGCCGTCCCGGACGGACGGGCGAGCCATCACGGAGCTTTGGATTCTGCTGGGCCAGCGACTGACTTCCTCCCTTTCCCAAACCCAGCCTCCGGGCTCAGCCAGCTTGGTTTCCCCTGCTGCACCCCCAGAAGAAGGATCTAGAGCTGTGTACATAGTTTTCCACCCATTTATGCATTTTCCCCCTTGCTTTCTCTTATGCATTCACTCTCATGCATTCACCTTAAAAATCTGCACTGAAAACTCCCCGCCTCTCTCTCTCTCTCTTTCTCTCTGTCTGCCTCTCTCACATTTCAAAGGCTGTGCCTCTCGGCAGAGGATTCAGACTCCCAGGTGCGTCACGAACTCCTCAGGCTGGAAGAAAGCTGCTTACCTGAGTGCAGTCTCGGGGGTGAGGACAGGCCCAGGCTTGCCAGAGCCCAGACTCTCCGGCTCCTTCTGCAGAGAGGAGCGTGCCCAAACTCCCTGCATGCACCAAGTTAGGTTGCCCCAGGAACAGATGGGGACGTCCCCAGGCTCTGTTCCTGGCCCAGGGTTTCCTGCTTTTATTTGCAAGCTCGGGTGTTTCTTGCTCCAAACACCGGCTCTTCCACTATGAAAGAGCTTCAGGCACCAGGGATGTCTGCCAGCTTTTCCCACAGCGGGAAAGCTGCCACCTCAAAAATCCTTCCTGAATGATGCCTGAGCAGCCTTTAATTACACTTTTTTCTGTCTTTTGGTAGTTGCTTCAAAAATAAAAACAAGGCAGCGTGGTAGAGTGCTGGCCTGCACGCACACAGCCCCGGTTCCAACCCCAGCATTGCAAAAATAAATAAAGTAAAATAGAAAAAGGCAGGAAATTACTCAGGAGGTCACCGGGCTGGGTCTGAGGAGGCCCGCGGAAGCTGAAATAAGAAACCTAACCCACCCTTTTTTTGAACACGTTTGCAGGTTTGCTCACTGCTGGTGTGAGAAAAGAACGTCAGGCAGAGGCACAGGAAGGTTTTATTAGGAAGAAATTAATAAGTGCATGCAAAGAAATGAGAGAGAGAAAGAGAGAGAGAGAGACAGTGGAAGCATTCTTTGGATTCTCTCAACCTGTTCCTTTATCTTAGGATCAGGGCCCTGCTCTTTCTCTCTCAATTAAGCCAGTTTATGGACTTGCAGGATTCCTGAGGAGTTCTGGGCATGATGGATTGGGGAGGAAAGGAGCCTAAATTTAAACTAAAAAATGCCGACAAGAATGTGTTGGGTG
The DNA here is from genome assembly GCA_028451465.1 of Erethizon dorsatum. NCBI lineage: Eukaryota > Metazoa > Chordata > Mammalia > Rodentia > Erethizontidae > Erethizon > Erethizon dorsatum. The sequence goes on from CM051843.1 coordinate 1,944,089, forward strand.
ACTTGGATGGAGGCCCAGAGGTTGCAGTTTTCATAAAAGTACAATTTTTATTTTTTTTTTATTTATTTTTTTTTAATTTTTTAAAGAGAAGAAAAAAAACAAAACAAATCAAAAGAAGAATAAATTTTCAAAACAACATAATAGGAGGGTAACAATGGTTAATACATTACGTATTACTATCTTTAAGTTAGTTATTCAGGACACCAGACATTAGCACAATTTTTAGTTGTGATTTCCTTTTCTTTTCCTTTTTTTTTTTTTTTTTTTTTCCTTGAGATAGGTTCTCACTGTGGAGTGCAGGCTGGGCTTAAACTCACTATGTAGTCCAGGGTGGCCCCAAATCATGGCAACCCTCCTGCCTCAGCCTCCCAAATACTGGGATGACAGCTCCTTGACCTTTTTTTTTCTTTTTTTTAATCTTTTATCCTGCCTCATTTTTCTCTCGGAGACTTTGATTCCTTATTCTTCAGGGGTGTAGACGTCCAGACCTTCTGTCTTTTTGGCACTGCATGGGGCTGAGGATGGGTGTTGCTGCCCATGCAGCCTCTGAGTCCCACTGACCTCGGGGAGACTGAGGCAACTGAGTTTCACTGTTTAATCAGTGATTATCTTTCGATTGTCTGGAAAAGAAGATAAAGACATTAGCAAGTTATTGACGCTTCAGCCTTGTTGTGTCATCTTGCTAAACAGGCAGGGCCAGAAATTAATAGTGCCATCTGGACGAATAGTAGCTCTAAAAGTACTACAAGTCCGCAGCACCTGGCAGAAGCCTTTTATCTGCCATGCATCTGCTCTGAGCTCTTTAATCTAACAGGTAGAGTGTGAGAGCCCGCAGACGCCTCTCTGCTCTGCTTAGGAGAAATCTAACATTTAATCCTAACAATGGCGAATGCATATCCTAAGTGAATGCATCTATTTTGTTTAGCAATTGGCGCCTCTCTGCTCTGCTTACAAGGAATCTAACATTTAATTCTAACAACCGCGAATGCGCATCCTAAGTGAATGCATCTATTTTGTTTGGCAATTGGCATGATAATTTTTACGACAGGGCTCTCTTTTGCAGTCCTGAAGACCTTTCATAACGATTAGCTTTAGATAATATAAACATAAAAACTCCTCTAAGTAGATAATAAAGTTGGTTTATACCCAACACAGAGGGAACCAAACATACCGGCAAGGTTCTTTACGTGCCGTCCTGTTTATTTTACAGGCACGCCCGCTCCGGGTGATAAATCTTTACGGGAGAAGTATTGGAAACCACACGTAAATTACACAAAAATGCAGGGTGCTCAGAGAAGGGTTAGGAATCAGAACTTTGTACCGGTGCAGCTGGAGACACACGTCTGTATTTGGCAAGATAAGGCTACACTCCCCTGGCATTATTTTGGGGGCTGTGTACCCGGAGGGTCCCGCTCTCTGATGGTCCCTGCAGCTTCCCTGGGGTACGAGGACACCCCGCTTCCTAGCAGCACAATGCTTGCAGCATAATGTGCAGCACACGGGTTGCCTCTTGTCCGCTGGGGTCCATCACCCCCTTCGGAGCTGGGGAGACCCGCTGGACTTGTCGCGTGCTTTCAGAGTGGTCTCATCCTGCCCTGGACCCTGGTTGACCTTGGAGGGCAGAGGACAAAGTGTCAGCGGCCCTCTTTGCCCGGTTATCGTTTTAGCGCCCTTAAAGCTTCGGCTGTGCCAGCCTCGAGGCCGGAGTAGCCGGCTTTGATCTTAACTATGATGATATTTCTTGAATATTTGGTATTTTGAAAATATAAAGTCTGACAGGAGAAGAGTGTCGTATTAGCATGGAGGGTCATGTGCTATGCATTGTGTAAGTGGTGGTTTAACATCTTAAGCTGCTGGAGTTGGTTTTTAGCTGTCATATTTCTGTAGTAAGCTATCAGGTAGCAGTCGTGAAGTCTTAGAAAAATTTAAAATTAAGAGCAAATATAATATATATATATATATTTTGTTTTTGTTTTTGTTTTTGAGACAGAGTCTTGCTATGTAGTCCATGCTGGCCTCAAACTCTCGGCAATCCTCCTGCCTCAGCCTCCTCAGTGCTGGGATAACAGGTGTGTGCCGCCAGGCCCTGCCAAACATAGCATTCTACCATAAACAATTATGATGGCATTATTATATTAGAATCATTAGGTTTTCAAATCTCTTAAAATAAGTTCAAATTCCCATTTTACTATAAAATAACTTTTGAATTGGTTACCTTTTTTCAATTGTAAAATATTAAGAGACATAAATAAACATCTAAATTTGCTACTTTAAAAAAAATATGTATTGAGTAAGCAGAAAGATCTTTCCATAGATGTATTTCATACATAACTCTTGCCCAACCTTTAATTTTCAGACTGACATTTTCTGGGCTGCATATTATTTAGACACATCTAAAGATCATAACAAAATTACCTATCAGTCACATAAATGCAAGGCTGAAAAAGCCCATCATCACAAACAACTTTAGTCTTGAGGTCCTCAATAGATTATTATTTTTTTAAGTTCTGCACCTCAAAAGGCCTGCAAGCTTGGGAAGCTTAAGTGTATTTAATATATTGGCTGTCTAGCCTTTGACAGTTTTGCCTGGTGTAACCGTATTGATTAGAATTTTTTAAAATCTTTGGACTCCTTACAAGTTTAGGAAACAGTGTTACTGACCTCGTATATGCTTATTACCCAATATAAGAATGTATCTCCTTATCTAATGACGTAATGCTTGCTTAGTTAAAGCCAACAGATGTAGACCAAGTTTTAATTGGCAGAAGTCAATTTTGAGAGATGTCAAAATTTTTGATTCTTTTGTATGGCTAAGGTCAAGATGCAATTATCTTGTGTAAAAGCACTTACGAGTTACTTTTCACATACTAAGCTTAACTTTAAAACTGAGTTTCACAGCCAATTTAATTTTTAAGTGGATAGAAGGTATATTATAAACTGAGTTGATAGTCATTTATTTAACCAATCATAAACTGATTATTGAAAACATTGCACAAGTTAATGCATAAATAATCTTTAACTTTTAAAACTCAGTTTTTCTTTTCTTTTTTTTTTTTTTGTGGGTACCGGGGGTCGACCTCAGGACCTCGCGCGGCAGCAGGTGCCTGTGCCACTGAGCAATATCACCGGCCCCTTTTTTTTGTATGTGGGATCCGGGAGTCGAACTCGGGCCCTCACGCTTGCCAGGCAGGCGCTTATGCCACCGAGCCATCTCACCGGCCCTGAAACTCAATTTTTCTAAAGCGACTTAAAGCCTAACCACAGGAAAATATTAGAAATTGTGTTAGCAAAACATGAAACCTCTGTTTTTTTTAATCTAGTTTTTGTAAGTTTAACCATGAATGTTTTAATATTTCAAGAAACTCTTACTGCTTTAGACATAGAAAATTCAACCTTTTAATAATAGCCAACTAGGACACCTATTTAGAAATTTTGTTTATTGTTTAATGTAAAATTATATATTATAAATACAGTTTTTTTTACCTACTTTTTGTAAGTTTAACCACAAATGTTTTAATATTTTAAGAAACTCTTACTGCTTTAGACATAGAAAACTTAACTTTTTAATAATAGCCAACTAGGGCACCTAGTTAGAAATTTTGTTTATTGCTCAATATGAAATTATATATTAGAAATTTAACTTTTAGGCAATTTAAGAAAGCACTGTGAATCCTTTATAGATGTTAATAATGTATGAAAACACATTTAACAGATCAAAGCATGGTATCTTTTTATTAACCACAAGAAGGCTTAGGTGTTGTGAACATGTACAAACATTAACCTCATTTACATTTATTCATTTTAGCTATAATTTTAGGTCACTCATGGGAACCAAAGTGTAGTCTGGTTGACATTTTTAAGATCCAATCTTTAAGCAAGGAAAAACCTCTCAAGTTATTGAACTCAGAAAGAACGGACATCGCATTTATAAAAACAATTTTTTAAAGACAAGAATTTCCTTCGTTGGCTAACAACTTGGATGAAAAGACGTCACCAGATTTAAAGAGATATTTACTCGCATCTTACCAGTTTAAACGCGCGCTCATTTAAAAATCCTGTTGTTAAATCCAGGTGAACAGAAAGCATTTGGGCTCTGTCCTGAGGGTCCGTTTATCTCTAAGCCAACTGCAGTAGGACTTTTGGAGAATAAAATATACCCGAAAGTTAATGCACGAAGTGTGCATATTAACCTGACTCACACATAAGCTTCATGATAAAGCAATCAAGGCAACCTTTTGTTGAGACAGCTGTACCCTGCGAAAGTCCACGCTGACAACTCGCATCAAAAAGCCGCTCGTAGGTTTTGTTGGAAATGGTCCCTGCCTGCAGGAAGTATTCTCCTGTGAAGACGCCAGCGATTGCATCCAGGGATGGATGTGTTGTTTGCACCTGAGCGTCACCAAAGCCAAAGCAAATAGTTTAAGAATGCAGGTTTCGAGATCATCTGAGGAGAGAGCTTGGCAAGTTTGCCCTGAGCGACATCCCCAGCCTTTTTTATTTATTTTTTTCCTTTTTCACTTTTTTTAACTTTAAGACCAGGTCTCACTAAGTCACTTAATTGCCCAGGCTGGGCTCGGACTTGAAATCCTCCTGCCTCAGCCTCTCGGAGTGCTGAGACATCAGGCGTGTGCCGCCTCCCCCAGCGGCAGATCACTCTTTAATGTTGTTAAGTATTCACCAGTCTGGTTGGGCTGGATAAACAAGAGGCCAGCCTGGGCGAGTGAGGAAGAGCTCATCTCAAAATAGTAAAAAGGACCGGAGGTGTAGCTCGGAGAGTACAACGACCGCCTCGAAGCCCTTTCCCAAATGTCCCTTGTGCTGGACAAGGCTGGCTCAGGACAAGGTTCAAATCCTGGTTTTGTCTCCTGGTCGTTAAAACTGCAAGAGCAAAGGTCTGAATTTGGAAGGCCTTGCCTAATTAGCAAGAGAATCGAGCAGATTTGGCAAACAGCAGCAGCAGGCTTTCCTGAGGACCTGGGAGCCTCTAATTTGTGCTACTTTCTCTTTGATCTTTTAGCTTCACAAGGAATTGCTCTGCAGCCTTCTGCTGATAAGAGGGCAGGGTGGGGGTGGCGCGACGCTCCAATCAAACTTCTGCAAGGCTCAGGTCATCGGATCGGAAATGCACACTTGAGGATGTTTAAGGAGGGAGTTGCTTCTATTATTCACCTACAAGTCATGCTACATCTCACGTTGCATGAAATACCAGTTCTGCAAATGAAATGTGCACAAGTATTGCACCTGTAAAACAGACAAGAAAGAAAATCAGCATAAAGCAAGGCTAGCTCACACACGCAGCTAGTTTCGTCGCCGAGCACATCTATAAATGGTGGTAGTTGTAGGGGTAGTTTGGGGGTAGGATAAAAGAAATAAAAGATAGGCTAAAAAAAAGACACGGGACTCACGACTGAAAGTTGTACTTTGAAGGAGACTGAGTCAGAATTTGGATGGCTTGGTCCGGACTGCAATTTCTCGGCCTTTTTGAAATGCCAGATTTCAGCAGTCATCCTTGAGGAATGAGAAGATCAAGGGCAGGGTGCAAGACACACATTTTATCTTCTAATCTTTCTTGTTTATCCAGCCCAACCAGACTGGTGAATACTTAACAACACTAAAGACGGATCTGCCGCTGGGGGTGGCGGCACATGCCTGATATCTCAGCACCCCGACAGGCTGAGGCAGGAGGATTTCAAGTCTGAACCCAGCCTGGGCAATTAAGTGACTTAGTGAGACCTGGTCTTAAAGTTAAAAAAAAGTGAAAAAGGCAAAAAATAAACAAAAAAGGCTGGGGATGTCACTCAGGGCAAAGGCCCTGGTTTCAATCTCCCGTATTGCAAAGAAACAAGAACAATAAGAACCAAACCAAACCAAACAAGACTGATACAGCTGTTTTATGCAGACCTCTTCCCAAGACAGCCATGTACTTATCTATATGCACACACACACACACACACACACACTACATAATGTGCCATGCACATATAGATAACATATGCACATGAATATGTGAATACGTGTATGTGTGCACACAGGTCATGCATATCCAGTCTTTAATTCACACCACCGATACTGGAAGCAGCCCGTCGTCTGTCAGCAGATCAATGGACAAGTTACGTCCTTTGCCCGTTTGTAGGATTCCCAGGCGCCATGACACCTCCCTCAGTAACACGCTCCTCCTCTGGATTCGCACTAGATCTCCTCGCCGTGGACGCGTGAGTCCGGCTTCCTGGGAATGACCTCCTTGTCTTTCCAGCCTGGGCATTCAACGCGACCAGTGACTTTCCATAGCTACCACCGAGAAGCAGAGAATGGAGTCACTGAAGGCTTGGTGAGTTGATGCAATGGGTCCTAGTGGAGACGCCTCCATCTCATTATTTTTGCAACTCATTTACAGAACTGAAATAGCATGGGGACAGCAATTCCCACACAGTAGGATCGCGGGCTTCCCTCCTTCCCCAGGGAAGGCACCTGTGTGTTGGGCCAATGGGGACACAAGATGGCACCTTTTGAAGTTGGCCTTGGGTCACCCCAGTTGTGAGTCCGTGCCGAGTACAGGTTCTGCGTTTGGGTCGGGGCCATGCGAGGTGAGCTGGAGAGTCCGCTAGTTAATGAGGGGTGCCTGGCTTCCTGCGTCATTGGGGCTCCATGGATGGATGGATTGATCGATGATTGATAAACGGATGAGAGATTGTTAGTAGATGATAGGTAAGTGGGTGTTACAGACGATTGATAGATGATAAATAATAGGAGGACGGATGATAGATATGGATAGATGATATGCATAGATGATAGATGATAGGTGATAGATAGTAGATGATTGATAAATAGATGAGAGATAGATAATGCTTAATGAATAGATGATAGATAAGTAGATATTACAGATGATTAACAGGTGATAAATAATAGATTAATGATAGATATGGATAGATGATAGATGACAGATCATAGATGATAGTAGATGATTGATGGATGACAGATAAGTGAGGGTTAATAGATGAGCAAAAGGTACATGTTACAGGTGACACATAGATGATAAATGATAGGTAAATAGAAGATAGAGATAGATAAAGATATATAGATAGAAAACTATATGGAAATGATAAAGATATAGAGATAGATAAATATAGAGAGATGATAAAGATATATAGATAGGTAAATATAGACAAATAGATGATAAATATATTTAGAGCATATATAATAGATGGATAGATACATAGGTAGATGATGGGATCAATAGATAATAGCGATGGGTGGTAGAGATAATAGATGTAGATGTAGACAACTGATAGGCATAGTGATAGATATAGATAATATATGAATGATGGGTACATAGATGAGAGGTAGAAGATAGAGATATTTAGATGATCATGGTAGTGATGATAGATGATAAAAATAGAGGGCAGGGATCGATAGCTGACTGGTAAGGGATAATGACTGGTGTCATGGTCCTATCTAGATGTCCCCCCAAAGCCTCACGTGCTCAGCGTTTGTGGAAGGCGACTGGATCCTGGGGTGCTATGCTCAGTGTGACGTTGGAAGGCGGGCCCTGGTTGGAAGACGCAGGTCATTTGGGGTGACCAGGAAGGGTTTATCTACGTCCCCGGCCCCTCCCTTGTCTCTCTGCTTCCTGGTCACCATGATGTGAGTGTCTTTCCTCCCCCACGCCCGTCCTCCATGATGTTCCTGCCTTAGAGCAGCCGACCATGGACTGCGCCCTCCGAAACTGAACCAAAATGAACCTTCCCTCTTTTAAGTCACAGGAATTGTGTTTTCCCATCAATTTTGTAACTCTTTAGACCTCATTTATGATCCATTTTGAACATCTAAGTTACCATCAACTGGGCAGTTGTTTGGTCGCTGGAATGTTCATGGCTTGGCTCGCCCCTATGAATGTGGGGGTCACAGATGGCAGAGGCTGCACGGGATGGGGGGCATCGTAATAGCAGAACTGGGGTCCTCTACCCAGCTGTAGCACTTCCCAGCCATGTGGCTTGAGGGAGGGTACCCGGCCTCTCCATTTCTTGGTTTTCTCTTTAAGTTGTTCTGGATCACTCAGATTCCTGAACTCACCGTTGACCATGGACCGACTCAAAAGAGGCCAGTTATTTTGCTAGAAAGGAAAAAGGATTTATTCCAGGGTAGCTTTGCAGAGATGGAGGGGCCTATGTGCCCCATGAACCATCTCCCCACATGCAGATGCACGAGGGTGTTTTAGAGAAAGGCACGGACGAGAGGAGAACACATGGACGGCGCCGATCTTCCCGTTGATTCTCCGGCTTGTCCTGCTCTTTCTCACGGACAGGAAACCGGGCTCCAGGCCTCCCGGGCCCAGGGCCCGTGGATTCCCTCCTTCCTGGGGCTGAGGAGAGGAGGGGCTGGCTCTGTGCGCAGCAGGAGGAAGGGTGCAGGAGCTGCTCTGCTCCCAAAGAAAAGAAAAGAGACTAGCTTTCAGCATTCCGCGTGGACCGTGCTGCCGCGCCGGTTACGGAAGGATGGGTGCTGGTGTCTGGGTGCTGGGTACGGGCTGGAGTTGGCACCCAAACCAGACCACGCTGTATTCGCTTTGCCCCCCGTAAGTCACTCTGCACCACGTGCCCGCGAGACTTTCCGTAATTCCCCAGAAAAGAAGCTCTTCTGGGTTCAGACTCGATTTCCCCCCAAGCCTTTCGCTGGGTGCTGTGGCAGGGCGAGGACCCCTCCGTCCCGGACACAGCAGGGCGGCCACCCTCGGTCCTGCGGGGTCAGGACGTGAGGCCCGCAGGGACGGAGCCGGTGGACGTCTCGCTCCCTGCCTCACGGTGAAAGGCTCTACTCTGCTGTGTTCTTTGCCAGTGTTTTCCAGCAAATTCCTCCTAGGAAGCCTTCGCGGAGACCCGCATTTTGCTATGTGAGTCACCATGCAGCACCCCGTGCAGAGGCGACAGAAGGGAGCAGTCAGGTGCTTTAAACGCAAGGCCTGCTCCTGGGGGACAAGAAATAAAAGTTCTCTTTGCGGGCTGTGCACTACGGGATTGAAAATCCACTGTGTTCTGCCTTTTGCATCCCTCCTGCCACTGTGGGCTTCCTGTCATTTGCGTGTCCAACGGGGTCTTTCTTACTTGTTACAGATTTTTTATTAGTTCATGTTTGTGGCGCAAACATGATTGCGGCAGTGATTATGTCCACCGTGGGAAGCTGGTGCATGTCCGTAACACAGATTTTTTTCCTCTTTCCTCCCGTCTCTGTCCCTTGTTCCTTTTCCCCTTGGCAAAAGATCTATCCCACTGTTCCCTAAAGGAACCCTTCTATACTGTCGGTGGGGTGTAGACTAGTACAACCGTGATAGAAATGTGTGGAGAGTCCTGAAAAAACTAAAACTAGAAATTCTGTTTCGCCAGCTACTCCACTTCTAGGTATCTTCTTAAAAGAGGTAAAGACCTCATGTTACAGGGATCCATGCACACTGGTGTTTCTAGCAGCGCAACTCACAACAGCTAAATCTTGGAAGCAGCCTGTGTGTCCATCAAGAGATGAATGGATACAGAAAACATGGGACTTACACATAATGGAGTACTACACAGCCATGAAGAAGGATAAACGAGTCATGTGTAGGAAAATGGATGCACCTTGAGACTATAATGTTAAGGGAAATTAATCACACACATGAGCTTCATTATCACATGGTTTTGCTTATATGAGAAAGAGAAATTATAAATAATGAGCAAAGCAGCTTAATGAAAAGGTTTCAACTTACTCTAGTTCTGTGGCCTTAAAGAAATATTTAAGTACAGTTGTCCCCCTTATTTACCATGGCGGATTGGACGCACAACGCCCATGGCTGTAAGAACCCCGTATATAAAATAGCATGGCAATGCACAAAGTCAGTATATATTTAGCACAGGTGATTTCTTTTTTTCCTAGTATTGGGGATGGAACCCAGGGCTTTGGCCCGAGCTCCATCCCTAGCCCTTTTTAATTTTTTTTTTGGGGGGTACCAGGGGTCAAACTCAGGACCTCACGCGCCAGCAGGCACCCATGCCGCTGAGCGATATCACCGGCCCTTTTTTCGTAGGTGGGTACCGGGAGTCGAACTCAGGACCTTGCGCTTGCCAGGCAGGTGCTTTTGCTGCAGAGCTATCTCACCGGCCCAATTTTTTTAAAATTTTGAGACAGGGTCTCGCTAAGTCACTGAGCTGCCCAGGCTGGGCTGCAACTTGTGATCCTCCTGCCTCAGCCTCCCGGAGTGGATTTCACCAGAAATCCCACGTACACACACAAATATTCTTTTCTCGCTCTTCAAAGCAGTTCCTTGCCCCTTCCAATTAATCGCACTTACAATAAAACTTTAAGAAATGATTCTAGCAAATGAGAAATGTGCTTTGTGGACAGTAATTCTTCAGGAATGTCTACAGTTTTGTGTGGAAATTGTCACGTTTCCACCTAAAAATGCCACTGATGGTGGCCTCCCTCTTTTGGGTTATGCTGAGGTTTTAAGAGGCAACGCTAACAGGGAAAATTCAGACCAGGGTGGACGCCGAAGGTCCACCCTGACGCCTGATGTCCTAAAGCAAACGCTGAACGGCTTTTCATGAGAATTCTCTCCCCGATCCCCAGAAGTCTAATCATTGTTCTTAGTTTTCTATTTCCCTGGTGGAAAACGCACGCAGTTTTACTAAACGGCCTTAATTCTGTGTGCAGGCTGAACGCCGGTTGAGAAGTTTAGACGAGGATTTGTTCCCTACAGAGCTGACGGCTGTCGTGGTAGGTGATGTTTAATATATATAACAAAAATGATGGACTAGAGCACTGTTAGCCAATATTTAATTATAATAATGAGTACAGCAAGGCAGCACCCTCGCGGGGACCGCGAGCTCAGGGATCAGTGCCCACAGATGCGGGAGCCGGGAAAGCAGCTTCGGGCCGGTGAGTAAAATATGTGGAGTTTGTCACCAGTGCAGCTGGGCACATTTGCTGTTTCTGATCGTTAGTGGGGCTCGGAGCAAAAACAGTGAGAATTGGTCACCTTTTTCTTTGCATTTCTCTTGCACTCTGTATGCATGGGGTGACCCAAGACGTGCAATTTCATCTTATCTTTTCCTGTACCATGGATCGCTCTTTTGGGGGCCTGAGGTGGTGGATTCTGGTGTGATCAGAGTTCAGTTTTCCATGCGTCCGAGCTTGGAGACTTCGGGCTTCACACTCCATTTCTCGCAGTGGACTTTATAACATTGTGACTTTCCTGAGGGATTTATGCTGATCTCGGGGTGGGGACTGTGTGGAATATCAGAGATCATGGACGTATGGGGGTGCGGTTATTGGGTGGCAGAAATATAAAATCTGCGTACAGGAATTTGTCAATCCAAAAGCTCATCCTTCACTTTTTACTGCGTTTTATATTTTGAGAGCCTATCTCTTATAATTGCTGAACGGCAAGGTGGCTCGTTCCATTGCAAAGAACGGTGGGTTGCAAAATACCATGGCAAAGAATAAATGCATATGAAATATTGCTATTTCCTTTTCTCGTTTGTACATTGCTTAACGTAATAGAGCGCATCCCTCTCTCCACGGGAAAATGATCCGAGTCCCTCGGTGCGGATCTAAGGCTGCAGATCACACTGAACCCTATATAGGTTATGGTTTTTTTTTTTTTTTTTTTTTTGCTATATATCCACATCTGTGATAAAAATTAAGATATGAATTAAGCACACCAACAGATTAAAAAAATAATAATCACATAATGTAATTGTGACAATACGCTGTGTGCGAATGTGGTCTCTCCTTCCTGAGAGTCAAGATAAATAGTAATATTTTCCTTTTGCTGGGATCCGAAATTCGAAAGTGGAATTCTGGGTCCCAGAGTTGAGCGTTGTCTTGCACAAGATGAGACGTAGGGGGACAATTTTCATGTTAAATTTGCTCCACATGGGGCTTATTTGAACTTTTTTAAAAAAAGGATGGTAGCATTTTTCTTAGTAAAAAGCAAATGATGGGTGGCCAGAATCTCTCTCACCCAGTGTAAATGCTAATGGTTAGGAAAGTTTGTTTGCTGGAAATACTAGATTTATTGTTAAAAATGGTCGCGTACTTCTGAGAATTTCCATTTGCATTCTATAATAATAAGCACCCACTGATTATTGAACATCGGGCTCTCTGCGCGAAAGAAAGTCTGAGATGTTCTGGAAATCTCTCAAGACATCATCAGGAATCGCGTAGATAGGCGAGGAGCCTTCTGAGAAAAAAGGAAATTCAGCTTCCTAAATTTCTTCCAGTGGCGACTTCGAATAATAAAGCAAGTACCACACTAGGCAACATGTTATTGTTGAAATACTTATGTTAAAAAAAAAAAAATAGAAGAAGACAGTGGTCCCTACTGATGTACAGCTTCGCTTTCTGTGGCTTAAATTCCCCCGGTTCCACATGACGAAGGAAGAGTTGGTACAGTGAGACAGGAGAGGGACAGAGAGACCGAGAGAGACAGAGAGAGACAGAGAGGGACAGAGAGACCGAGAGAGAAAGAGAGAGACAGAGAGACAGGGAGAAAGGATATTCACACATCTTCGTCACAGTCTTGCTTAAATGTTGCGCGTTGTTATCAGTTTGTCGTTAATCTCTTCAGGTGCCAAATGTATAAGTTAAGCTGCACCACGTGTGTGTGTATAGAAAAATGTAGTCCGTGAAGGGGTCGTACTTTCTGTGGTTTTAAGCACCTGGTGGTGTCTTGGGACAGAGCCCCAGAAAATGAGATGTAGGGGGACAAAAACTGTGCCCGTAGAGAACTTAGATTCTGAATCTGCAGCGGTGTGTGTGAGAGAACCACGGTCCTCCATCGTTAATATATGGCACGCGGGGTCCTCCAGCATTTCCCTTCCTCTCCCATCCGTCTGCTCTGCAGGATGCCACCACTACGGGCGGGCGATCGTGTCCCTTAGGAGACGCTTAGGATGCCGGGACGTCTTTGCTGTCCTACTGCGGGGTGCAGCATGGGCAGGTGGAGAACCGAGTCACTGCTCCGCATCCCGCAGGGCATGGCACAGCGCCCGGGGAGAAGCATGCGGCCTGGAGGTCCGTGGGGCTGAGGTGAGAAAGTCTGTCTCAGAATGAAAGATTCTGTCTGTCTGTCTATCTATCTATCTACCATCTTATCTACACTATCATCCATCCATCCGCCTATCTCACTATCATCATCTATCTACCTATCATCCATTCATCCATCATCTCTCATCTATCTATCATCCACCCATCCATCCCCCACCCATCCACCAATCCAAACACCCACCCATCCATCCATCCATCCACCCACCCATTAACCCACCCACCCATCCATCCACCCATCCATCCCCCACCCATCCACCCATCCACCCACCCACCCATCCATCCATCCATCCACCCACCCATCCACCCACCCACCCATCCATCCACCCATCCATCCCCCACCCATCCACCCATCCACCCACCCACCCATCCATCCATCCATCCACCCACCCATCCACCCACCCACCCATCCACCCACCCATCCATCCACCCATCCACCCACCCATCCACCCATCCACCCATCCATCCACCCATCCATCAACACACCCATCCACCCATCCATCCACCCATCCATCCATCCATCCGCCCACCCTCCCACCCATCCACCCACCCACCCATCCAACAATCCATCCATCCACCCATCCATCCACCATCCATCCACCCACCCATCCACCAACCCAACCATCCATCCACCCACCCACCCATCCACCCACCCATCCACCCATCCATCCACCATCCATCCACCCACCCATCCACCCACCAACCCACCCACCCATCCACCCACCCATCCATCCACCCATCCATCCACCCATCCATCCACCATCCATCCACCCACCCATCCACCCACCCAACCAACCATCCACCCACCCACCCATCCACCCACACATCCATGCATCCATCCACCCATTCATCCACCACCCATCCACCCACCCATCCACCCACCCAACCATCCATCCACCCCCCCACCCATCCACCCATCTATCCACCCATCCATCCATCCACCCATCCACCCACCCAACCATCCATCCACCCATCCACCCTCCCATCCACCCACCCATCCATCCATCCACCCATCCACCCATTCATCCACCACCCATCCACCCACCCATCCACCCACCCAACCATCCATCCACCCACCCACCCATCCACCCACCCATCCACCCACCCATCCACCCATCCACCCACCCACCCATCCACCCACACATCCATGCATCCATCCACCCATTCATCCACCACCCATCCACCCACCCATCCACCCACCCAACCATCCATCCACCCCCCCCACCCATCCACCCATCCATCCACCCATCCATCCATCCACCCATCCACCCACCCAACCATCCATCCACCCATCCACCCATCCACCCTCCCATCCACCCACCCATCCATCCATCCACCCATCCACCCATTCATCCACCACCCATCCACCCACCCATCCACCCACCCAACCATCCATCCACCCACCCACCCATCCACCCACCCATCCACCCACCCATCCACCCATCCACCCACCCACCCATCCACCCACACATCCATGCATCCATCCACCCATTCATCCACCACCCATCCACCCACCCATCCACCCATCCACCCACCCATCCACCCATCCATCCACCCATCCATCCACCATCCATCCACCCACCCATCCACCCACCCAACCATCTATCCACCCATCCACCCATCCACCCTCCCATCCACCCACCCATCCATCCATCCACCCCTCCACCCACCCATCCACCCATCCACCCACCCATCCACCCATCCACCCATCCATCCACCCATCCATCCACCATCCATCCACCCACCCATCCACCCACCCAACCATCCATCCACCCACCCACCCATCCACCCACACATCCATGCATCCATCTACCCATCCATCCATCCACCCAACCACCCACCCATCCACCCACCCACCCATTCACCCACCCATGGTCACCCATCCACCCACCCACCCACCCATCCACCCATCCACACATGCACCCATCCATTCATCCACCCATGCATCCACCCATCCATCCACCCACCCATCTATCCACCCATCCACCCACCCACTCACCCATCCACCCATCCACACATGCACCCATCCATCCATCCATCCATTCACCCATCCACCCACCCATCCATCCACCCACCCATGCACCCACCCATAGACCCACACACCCACCCATGCATCCGCCCATCTGTCCACCCATCCACCTCTCTATGCATCCACCCACTGATCCATCCATCCATCTTTCTTATCTCATTTACCTCTTTCCATCTATTCTATGTATGTACGTAGTGTCTAACTATCTATCCATCCATCTGTTTATCTATGAACCTATCAGCTATTGTCTTATCTGCGAGCCAACGGCAGGAAAGAGTAGAGGAGAAAACATCATCGGTCACTTCTCTGCCCTGTGCAATATGAGCTGCAGAACTGAAACTGGGTGCAACCATGTCTTAGACTTTCTTCTTGAAATCCTAACAACTTTTAAGAAAAGCACTTCGGTGGTTGGACGCGGGGTGAAGTCACTGCAGGCTCTGTGCAGAAGTGCACACTTTTTAGGGGTGCTGGGCATGGGAGAAAGGGGGTTATTTTTTCCTCTGAAGAGCACAGGTGTTTGGCACTAGAGTAGCCTGGTTAATGCCCAGGAGTGAAGTATCGTTATGTGCGGAGAAGTCGTCTTTGGGTTACCAGGTGAGCTTACGTGGCACCGTGTCCCTGTGCCCCAGTTTCCCCTCTACATGTGGGACTGGAGATGCGATTGCAGTCCGTCTCATGGAGAAGCGGCGAGGAGGTGGAGGCAATACCACATAGACTCCCCGCGCCTCTAGATGAAAGAGCTCGTAAAAGTAATTACTGTTTTAGTCTCTCCTGTGTTGCAATAAAACCTCGCGGAATTATAGGCCTGCACCATCAAAGCAACCCAGGGAACTGGGTGTCACGTCTCTGTCATTTTTGAAGGCAATAATTTAGCCCCGCATGGTGGCGCGTGCTTGTGATCCCAGCACTTGGGAGGCTGAGGCAGGAGGATCGCCATGAGTTTGAGGTCAGTCTGGGCTACATGGTGAGTTCAAGGCCAGCCTGAACTGCATGGTGAGACCTTGAATCAAAACTCCCATAATAATAATAATAATAATAATAATAATTAATAATAATAAACAAAGTATTATAAAGCCCAACCTGTGTGTTTTAAAGGAATCAGCACCCTTCACTGGTCAAGGAGATTCACAGAAGCCACACAGTGAGTTGATGCAAAGTTAGCACCAGTGTGATTTTAAGTTAAATTAGTAGCATTGTGTAGCTTGGGATGAAACCCATAGCTGCGTGCGTACAATGCAAGTGCTCTACCACTGAGCTCTGTGCATGGCCTCTAGGATAAATTTTAAACAATTATTGTAGCTAAAATGAGAGTTGAAAACGGCCCCCTTGTCTCCTGAAACCCACGGTTCTGCACCTGACCGGTCTGAACCTTCCTTTCCTTCCAAACCTTAATTACGCTTTCCACTCACCCAAAGAGAAACCGTTTTGTAATTTTTAGCACACTTTTGTGATGTATTAAGAATGCATTTATCATGGGGAGTTGGTACACACACACACCATATCTCCATCTTCTTTATTTCTTCTTCCTTTTGCCTCCAGCCACTCTTTGCCACCCTTAGATTCCCTTCCTGTCTGCATGATGTCTACCGTTCTATTTCCAATCATTTGTTTCTTATTTTGCTCTTTAGGCTATTTATACTTTGGGATTCTCATCTAAGAGATACCATGCCATATTGAAGCTCATGTGTCTGATTTATTTCCCTTAATATTATGGTCTCAAGGTGCGTCTGTTTTTCTACAAATGACTCAAGTTTATCCTTCTTCATGGCTGCGTAGTACTCCACTGTGTGTAAACACCACATTTTCTTTATCCATTCATCTCTTGATGGACATGTAGGGTGCTTCCAAGATGTAGCTGTTATGAGTTGTGCTGCTATAAACATGCGTGTGAGTGGATCTCTGTGATACGACCACTTTAATTCCTTTGGGAAGACACCTAGAAAGGGAATACCTGCCTCAAATGGAATTTCTAGTTTCAGTGTTTTGAGGAATCTCCACAATGATTTCCATAGTGGGTGTCCTAGTTTACATCCCAAAAACAATGTAGAAAGGCTCTGGTTTCCCTGCATTCACTGATTTTTTTTTTTTTTGCATTCATTGATTTTTACAAATTTTATTTGTTTTTTCGTATTCTTTTTCTGTTTCTCTTATTTTGTTAGGAGTCCATGCTTGCACACTCGATGTTTCCATTCCCTGTGTGGAGCTGGTTGTGCACGGAACTCATCTTCATTCTTTCTTTCCTTACCTTACCCATTACCCCCCCACCCATGAAAATTTTGCAATTTTAAGGCAACTTACTTTAAATCTTTTATTTAAACTTTATGTCTTGGAAACCTGTCTCAGTTTTCATGCACAGAACTATCTTAGTTTGCTCTGAAAATATGAGTGAATAGCCATCCTATCTAACCGTCCCTCTTCAGAGCGTGGGTATTTCAGGTTGGCTCTATTTCAACACAATGCCATATCGAGCATTATTTTGTGTTATTTTATTCTATTCTATTCTATTATTTCATTTTATTTTTGCCATACATTAATGGTACAGAACAGTGGGGTCTCCTTTCGGCATATACATACACGCATATGACATCTTCCTCGTATCTCTTTGCATTCCTCGTGGAGTTTGTTTGTTTGCTTGTTTGTTTATTTGTTTGTTTGTTTGTTTATAACCAGAAGCTATGTGTCTTTCATTCGTCTATCATCTATCTATCTATCTAGCTGCTCATCCATTCTGTCTGTCTGTCTGTCTATCTATTGATCAATTCTATCTGTGTATTCATCCATTCTGTCTATCTTCTATCTATCTCTATCTATCTATTAACTTTATGCATTCTTCCTTTATATCTATCTACTAATTTTATTCACTCATTCTTTGTGGTTATCTGTCTATCCACTCATCCATTCTGTCTGTCTGTCTATCTATCTATCTCTCCTCTCCTGTCTGTCTCTCTCTTCACATGCCTAGTTTGAACGCTGATGTCCTTGGCTATTTAGACATCGTGATGACAGCACAGGATATTTTGGACCAATAAAAGTAGATTTTGCAAGAAAGAAGAAGGCAGGTACTGGAGCTCGTGGAGGAGAAGGCAGACGGCGGCCCCAGGAGTGAGGGGCCCCGGTGGTGTAAGACCTCACCGCGCCGTCGGCTTGGGGAAGGATCCGCGGGGCAGAAGCAGCCGGAAGGTTTCCAGCAGCAGCCCTCTGCTTGGCCCTGGCTCTGGGGTCTGCACAGAGGCGGCGGAAATCTGAGACTCCCGGAATCCTGGTCTGCAGAAAGGGTGGATTCCTCAAGCTCTCGCTCTTGCATCCTTTGCTGGACACATGCAAGCTTGGAGAAATGCGGTCCGGGAATGAAATAACTACAGCAGGCGCCGGGGGGCCGTGATGCCAACGTGCAATGGACACACAGTGACCAGCGGCCACATCGACCCCACGGGCAGAAACTCCCAGGGACATGAGGCTGAGGAAGAGAGTTTGTGCTGGGCGGGCTAGGCTTAGTGAGCTGCTCGTGAGAAATGGTGCCCTTGTGATATCCAGGGGTGGTCGTGGTTGGTTTTGTAGGGGAAAAATGAAACCATTGCTGGAGGCGATGTCATTGAGTTTGATACCTTTTGAAACACTCCTTGGAGGATTAGCAGTGGCTCCATTGGCTTCCCAGTGTGAGAAAATGAGAGGAAATGTAAATAATTTCACTCATCCCACGTGAACCTGTCTTGGAAGAATATGAAAGGAGAGATCCCAGAAAGAGCTAAATTCTGTGCAATAGAGGGAGCTTTCAATAGCTTCTTTTCCATCCAAAAGTCAACAGTCCTTCGAAATGTAAACAAATGCGCATTCATTGGGAAGGAGGCCACTGTCCATCGCAGACAGGAAGTGCCCATACTGTAGGCAGCTTAACAATGATCCCCAAACTACACATCCACATCGTCACCAAAGGGAACCCGTGACTGGGAAGATCTCAGTCCATTCTGAGGCTGATGCTGTACAAAGAGTGAAGGGTTGCTTAGCACACGGTTCTGGAGGCAGGAAGTCCCAGAGCAGGGTACTGTCGTTGGGCGAGGACTTTCTGTCTGCATCCTGACATGGCGTCCATTAGGAGACAGACAAGTGTGCCGGCTTGGGTGTCTCCTCCTCTTCTTATAAGTCCACTAGTGTCATCATGCACTGCCCAACTCTGCAACCTCATCCAACCCTGCTCACCATCCAGAGATCCCACTTCCGAAGTCCACCAACGTGGGACTCCGAGGGTTCAGTTTCCAGCACATAAAGTTTCGGGGGATGTATTCAAACCACAGCAGTGGCAAGTTTGATTTTCTAAAAAAAACCAAAAAATCAAAAAAAACAAAGGCCAGCATGGTGGAGCATGCCTGTAATCCCAGCACTCTGGGAGGCTGAGGCAGGAGGATTGGAAGCTGGATCCCAGCTTGGGCAACATAATGACTTTGCAAAACCCCTTTGAAAAGAAAAAAGAAAGAAAGCAAAAAAGAAAGAAAGAAGGAAAGCGTATGCAAAGCCCTAAGTTCAATCTCCAGTATCACAAAAATAAATCAAAATCAAAAAATAAATCAATAATCAAATCTAGGATGTGTTGTTACCATAGCCATGCAATTCCATTATATTTGTATTCTTAGAAGATGTCTCAAAGCATGTAATTGCCCAAAACTGGTGAATATTTCTCTGTTGCCTGAAAACTACTTCTGTTACCCATTTCCCTCAGGCTTTAGAAATGTAGGCTTTTTTCCATCTTTTACTGAGATAATCTCCAACTTACTGGTGACTGTGTTTGGGAGAACACAGAGTCTCCATGGGATAGAATGTTGAATTTTGCAAATTTTAATATCCTCATTAACAGATGCTGGCTTACTCCACAAAGACCGGCTGGTTGTGCACACTCACCGGCTCCCCACATTGAATGCAATCTTCACATACTGCAAACATGGATGAATGAAAAATGGATAAATGAAAATTATTACGATATAAAAAAAGAAATCAAACAATATCAAATGCTGGAGAGCCTGCAGAGAAAAAAGAACCCTTCTACACTGTTGGTGGGAGGAAAATTGGTACAGCCACTGTGGAGATTCCTCAAAAAGCTAAAACTAGAAATTCCACTGGAACCAAATATTCCCCTTCTAGGTGTCTTCCCAAAAGAATGAAGACATTATATGACAGTGACCCAAGCAAACCCATGTTTGTAACAGCACAATTCATAATAGCTACATTTTGGAAGCAGCCTATATATCCATCAACAGATGCATGGTTGAAGAAAATGTATTTACACACCATGGAGTACTACATAGCCATGAAAAAGGATGAATTTGAGTCATATTCAGGAAAATGGAAAGAAAGAAAGAAAGAAAGAAAGAAGATCAAGAGGGAACTTATCATCACTACCAAAGTGTGATATACTAATATAGAAAATGACTTTTTAAAGAAATCCTGACTTTTAAGCAAGCCCAGGTGGGTATGTGGTAAAGCAAGAATTGATGAATTTGCCTAAAATGCAGACTATTTGTGGTGTTTTTCTTTCATTCTTATTTTTCCCCAAAATATCCTCAGGAGTTGCTGGCTGTGGATGTTCCCCTGCTGCTTCTGTGAGGGAACAGATGGCGTACTTGTGACGAGGAACTCCAGGCCTAATATTGTTCTGTTCATGGCAGACGACCTCGGGCTGGGCGATCTATGCTGCTACGGTAATAACACAGGGAGGTAAAGACGGACAGGAAATTGCCCTCCTCTGTGGTGCCACCTGATGTCCCCACCCCACGCCTCTGTCCTGGTGGAGAGCAGTTTGTGGAGTCAGGAGGCTGAGACAGGAGCATCTCAGGTTCAAGTCCAACCTGGGCAACTTAGTGAGACCCGGTCTCAAAATAAAATAAAAAGTGCTGGGACTGTAGCTCAGTGGTAGAGCATTTTTTTTTTTTTTTTTTTTTTTTTTTTAGCAGTCATGAGATCTTGGGTTCCCTGACAAGTACCAGAAAAAAGAAAGAACAAACTCGCAGAGGTCATACAAGGGAAGGTCCATCAAATGAACACAGTATTTAGCAGCTTAATCTCCTTAGTTCATAGTAGTTATTGTTGTTTCGTTGTTATAGTTAAATACAGATGCCATACGATTCATCTTCTTTGTGATTTTTTAATATTTTAATTTTCTTTTTTCATTATTTGGTTAGGGATAAACCTGAACAATTTTTCATCGTTGAAAGGGTACAGTCCTGTAGCATTTTACACATTTAGCATAATTTCAGGGGACCCAGCGGTTTTTGATAGCCCTGTGCCCTATCTGTATGATGTATTTTTCTATAGTAAAGGGCAGGTAGCGAATACAGAGTGGATATGTTGAACAGATAGTCAGTTCATGCCCCAGGTAGCATGAAGTACAGCTTGAAATTTCATCCTGCTCTTCAGAAAAGTGTAAAATTCAAAAGTCCTGAGTTGTTGATTTCTGGAACTTTCCATATGATGTTTTTAGATTGCCGTGGGTGGTGGGTAACTGAATGAGCAAAGAGCAATGCCACAGGTTGGGTGAGGGGCACTGCCCTCTGTATTATTTTAAACCATTCCCTTGATATCAAGCATTTAATAAAAAGATGTGTTTTGAGTTGGCCAGAAACAGGGTGATCTCAGTGCAAGACAATGCCTATGAAACTTGATCATTCCTTTGGGATTTAGCTCACCTCTGAATTCTTTTTGTTTTGGTTGTTTCCTCAAAGCACCCCTAATATCGACCGCCTGGCCAGGGAGGGCGTGAGGCTCACCCAGCATCTGGCGGCCGCTTCCATGTGCACACCCAGCCGGGCAGCCTTCCTCACCGGGCGCTACCCCATCCCGGCAGGTGCGTCAGCCTGGGCCTCCTCCCTCCCTCCCTTCCTTCCTTCATTCCTTCTTTTGTTTGTTCCTTCCTTCCTAGCCAGGGCCTCACCTGTGCTAGACAAGGGCTGTAACACCGAGCCGCATTCAAGCCCTTACTGGAAACCTTTCTAGTGATGTATGTTTTCAACTCTGCCTAAGACTTCTCAAACGATCACTCAGAGTCATAGAAATCTAAGTCCAAATGGGTTTATCTTGCGAGACATGGACAGCTTAATTTCTCAAAAACTATGCATATGCTTTTGCTGTTTAAGATTGGGTCAAGAGCATCCTTCCAATGTAGAATTTTTCTTGTGTTGAGAAGGGCAAAACACGGGGCAGACAGACTTGCAGAGCTACTATATGTTTAAGTATTTTGATTTTTTTTTATTCACTGTTTACTTGTGTGCCTTTAATTCACAGGCAGATGAAACTCTAAGAAAGAGGCAAATGCCTGTGTTGGGCAGCTTTCCATTATTGTGATAAAATATCTAAAATAACAACCCAGAGGAGGAGAGTTTGAATTTGGCTCATGGTTTCAAAGGGTTCAGTCCATGGTCGGCTGCTCCAAGGCAGGAACATCATGGTGAACGGGTGTAGGGGAGGAAAGATGCTCACATCATGGTGGCTGGGAAACAGAGAGAGGAACAGCAAAGAGGAAGGGGTTGGAACCATGTAAAATCTCCAAGGTCCCACCTCATGACCCACTTCCTGCAACTCTTCACCATCTGCTAAACTTCCACCACCTTCCAGTCATGCTATCCAATTTTGAACCCATTTGTGGGTTAATGAGCTCAGAGACCCATGAGGTAATCACCTCCCCAAAAGTCCATCAGCAGCCAAGCCTTCAATACACTGAGCCTTTTGGGGATACCTCATATTCAAAGCACAACAATATTGCAAGCTACATTGGGTCCGGGAGTTGGAAGGTGTTTGCAATTTCTTTCTCAGAATTCCAGGGACCTATGACAGCTCCCAAGTCCCATAAGCCATATAAGGACAGTCCCAAGGTGTTCCTTGGGAGGTAAGAGCTCACAAGGAAAGGAACATAAACAGGAAATCATTTAAGTGGGAGCCACCTGGCTGTGAGAGGAAGGTAGCTACAGTGAGACCAGAGAGGCTACATAAATTATACCCAAAAATTGGATTTCAGCTCTTAATGGGGAAGCGGTAGAGAGATTTGATTAGGGAGGAGGTCTAATGTTATGGAGTCCCCTGGAAGGCTCAGAGAATGGAAGGAGAGAGAAGCTGGCAGATCCTAGCAGCGTCCGGCAGAAGCCACGTTCTCAGGTCCTGGCACTGAAGGTCAGCGTAGGGTTTTCAGGACTGGACACTGGACGGTGCTGTGTTTCGTTGCGAGAAGTTGGAAGTAGGAAGAGTGTGGGTTCTGTGTTTGAGGAGGGGCGTCCAGGTCCTACATCTAGAGATATCTGGTTGGGAAGATGAAGGCTTAAACGCCAGGGGTAAAGGTACATAGGTGCGGGGCTTCGGCCCAGAGTCAGAGGGGTCGGAGTTCAGAACTGAGTCCAAGGGTAGGGATTGGATGAAGGTGCCTGGTGATGTTTTCAGTTCCAAGTCACCGACAAAGACAAAGTATGATAAAAACAAATGGAAAATATTTAAATTAAAAACAGTTTATTACAGTAATAGACCCGTGCCCATGAATCCCCTCAAAATCCTCCCCGACTTTGCGCACGCTCATCCCATGTCCTTGCCGCTTTCTGCACCAGCTCTGGAGTCCTCTTTCCTCAGGGTCTTTAGCTATGCTGTCGTGGCTGCCTCGATGTCCTGAATGGATACAAAACAGTGACCTTTCCTGGTCATTTTGACCTTGAGCAGGAGACAGAAGTCGCACGGTGCCGGATTCAGTGACTAAGGTGGATGAGGACACAGCGTCATATTTTTACGAGCTGCCTTTCTGTTGGATGGCGCTGGGAAGCAGCCATCACCGTGTTTTTGATCACTCCTTGTAAAGACCCTCAGGAAAGGACTGTGGAGCTGCTGCAGAAAGTGGCAAGGACGATGGGATGAGTGTGTGCAAACTGACAGGGAAGATTTTGAGGGGGATTCATGGCAATGTGTATTTTACTGTAATACATTGTTTTTAGACATTCACCATATAATTTGATCACCCCTTGTACGTTTTTGATATAAGCATTTGTTCATGCAATATTAGGGATATATCTCCAATAAAAAATTATTCATTGCTAGTATGAAGTTCAAATACAACTGGGCGTCCCATAGGCATTTAACAGACCATCCCTAGTTCTGAGGGAATATTTGCACTTAATAAGAAGGAAGAGGAGGTCCATCTTCTTTATATGCATTGCTGAATATGTGGATTCAACCAACCATAGACTAAAAAAAAACTCAAAAGCATGCAACCTGTGTCAAGTGTGCATGGAGATTTTCTTTGCATTATTCTCGAAACAATGCATTGTAACAGTTGACCCAGCATTGGCATCATGTTGGGTGTTATTTGTCATGTAGAGATGATTTAAAGCACACAGGAGGACGTGGGTAGGTGATGTGCAAAAGCTGTGCCATTTTACATCGGGGACTCGAATGTCAATGGACGTTGCTGCCCACGTAGGTTCTTGGTCTCAGCGCTCCACGCGTAACCGGAAGATGAGTTTAAAGCTAGGAAAAGGGCTGGGGAGCAAAGGGAATTGAGGGACCGCTGCAGGGGAGAATTTCGAACGCATCAGCGTGCTTGCTGATATTCACAGACTGCCATGGAAAGCTCGAGTTGGATATCAATCTGTCGGGTTTGCAAATGCAGGCATGGCGTCCTCCTCCAACGTGAACCGTGACGTCCCTTGGCTTGCTGGGTCTGGTGGCCGCCTGCCAAGGAGATGACTTTCGCTGAGCTGCTGCAGCACTGTGGGTACCGCATGGGACTCATAGGTACGTTCCCCAGAGCTCAGGGTGGGTGGGACCAAGGATGCAAGCTACGTCCCCACTGAAGGTGACAAACCCAACGTGCTCTTCCATCTGTGCCAGCAAACTGGGATTTTGTGTAGGGGACTCATTGCTGTCACTGGAAGATGAATAGATGTTAAATCGAGTGCTGCAGCACTCAAGAATTTAGGGTATTGCTCATCATCACATTGACGAGATTACCAGTGGGTTATTTCCATAGCCTGTGCTCTTGGAGTACGGGAGAATAATCTCACATATCGTCCAGGAATATTTTCCACAGAATTATAGACTAATCGATATTCTCATCTTCCTCAAAGACAGGGTTTGGCGGTCAAATCATTCCTATCCATATCACCTATTTGAGGGAATTGTTGATGTGCATTGGAAGACATGGTCGTGCACTTCTTTGGTTTAAAAATAGTAATAAACTATAAATTTGTGACCAGTACAATGCATATTCTCACATAATTCCCAGTGAGTGGGGAATTACAGTGGTATCTCGGTTCATGAACTGAATTCTTTCCACGATTGTGGTCGCAAACTGAATTGTGCGAGAACCAAATAAAATTCAGCGGTGAGGTTCAACGTGGACCTTACGGGGAAATTTGATGTGGTTCTTGATTCGATTATTGCAACCAGAATGGTGGAAAGAATTAAGATCATGAACCGAGGTACCGCTGTCTAATCTTTGAGAAGTTTTCTCTTGTCTTCAGCTCACAGACACACATGAGCTCACACTCGAGAGTTGTAGTATTAATTTGTGTGACCTTAGAAGGAATTACATCACCAGAATCTTGTGTGCTTGTGGTGCGATCCCCTGGTGGGCTGGACTTGGGGCTGTGGGAGAATAATTCCATGGAGAGAAGTCTGGTTTTTTTTGCAAGGGGACAGGAGATGGGAATGGGAAGCCACCTCCAGGTCAAAGCTCCAGTGTGCAAAATTTACCGCAGCTCAGCAGTGGGGCAGCTGTACAACTGCAGAGCCATTGGGTTTTGGTCCCCAGCTGGGTCCATTTCCAGCTGTCGTTGTGGTTGTTTGATGCAATTCAAACTCTTTCTTCTGGATGCAAGAAGGAGCCTTTCCTTTCTAGCAAGGGGAGCTACACAGGCATCCTCGTGAAGACACATTGAAGGAGGTGTGGGACACATGGCTATGACTCTCCTGGTCCTCCGAAGTGAGCTCACGGTGACTGCCCAGTACGAGCTGCATTTCCCTTTGACACTGAAAGTGAGCCCAGATTGCAGGAGCAAAACGAGGTGGAAAGCTGCGACTCCCACGATTTTATTTACTGTCTCTCCAGGGAAATGGCACCAGGGCTTGAGCTGTGCCTCCTGTGGTGATCACTGCTTCCACCCCCTCAGCCACGGCTTTGACTACTTCTACGGGATGCCCTTGGGTCTCCTCAGCAACTGCCAGGGTGCCAGGGCCCCGGAGCTGCACCACTGGCTGCGGGTAAAGCTGTGGATCTCCACGGCGGCCCTCAGCCTGGTGCTCCTGCGGCTCCTGGTTCCCAAGCTCAGCAGCTGCTTCCCGGTGCCGTGGACTGTCGTCGTCCTCTTGGCGGTGCTGGCCCTCCTGTTTTTCATGTCCTGGTATTCGAGCTATGGGTTTGTGCAGCGCTGGAACTGCATCCTCATGAGAAATCATGAGATTGTGCAGCAGCTCGTGGGAGGAGAGAGGGTTTCGTCCCTCCTGCTGAGGGAGCACTGGGCTTCATAGAACAGTACTCGCCCTTTCTTCCTGGGCTGTCTGCATGGGCGTTCCCCCCTGGTTTCACAGCAGTGGGTACAAAGGGGTGGATTGAAGTCATTTTTGGTAAAGGCTGAGGAACGCTGCTTAGAGGTAGGACTCTTGCCGCGTGCGCACAAAGCCCTGGGTTCCTTCCCTGGCACCAAAATAAAATAAGACACAATAACATTAGGTGATTTTTCTGATATACCTGACTGTCTCTTTACATAGAATAAAATAAATTTCCTGCAGCTTTTGAATGCTGAAAAGACAGATGGACATATTTTTCTCATTGGTCCATTTTTTCTCTTATTTTAATGCATATGATTTCCATGTGGATTAGGGTCTCAATGGATTGGAACTTTGAGGGGTGGGAGCTTGATTTTGCTGTGATTTGGACACAGCTGGAAGGAGGCATCGCTGACCATAAACTATCGGGGATTGGCTGCATGTTTGAGATTTCTAGTTTTGCCAGGCATAGTGGCACACAACTGTAATTCCAGTGCTTGCGAGGCTGAGGCAGGAGGGTCGCCTCAAGTTTGAAGTTGGACTGGGCTACGTAGAGACTTCAAGGCCAGCCTGAACTATGTAGTGAGACCCTGTCTCAAAAATGAATGAATAGGGCCGGTAATATAGCTCAGCGGCATGAACACCTGCCTGGCAAGTGCGAGGTCCTGAGTTCGGTTCCCGGAACCCCATAAAGGAAAAAAAAAAAAAAAGAATGAATAAATAAATAATCCTAGTTTTAAGTTTTGAATAGAAGCTATATGGACATGAATGCAATGATCTATTATCTTTCCACGCTAACTCACCCCTAGGTTAGAAATTAGAGGCACCTTCAAATCGACAGTGTAGATTGTCGTTGGCAATATTTCCCTGCTGTCTCACCAGGTTTCTGTAGAGCTGAGTGATAGAATGGCACCTAGCATGCGTGAGGCCTTGAGCTTGGTCACCAGCACCATGAAAAAGAAAAGTAGAACCCCCAAAGTGACATGTAAATGAGAAAGATTTATTCCTCTCTTGGGGTACTGATATCATAAGGTGACTATCACCCCATCTTTTCCCGTCCCACCCGCTGCCATCTTTTGTGAGCAGCCTCCTGTCCCAAAACAGTTGCCAAAGATCCAGCCATCATACTTAGGTTCCAAGCATCACGAATGCTCTCGGATCGCAGAAGAGAAACACGCAGAGCTTTATAAGCTTTCCATCCACCCACCAAAGATGGAAAGATTTATCAAGTTGCTACTTCAGGTCGGACATGAAGCTTCGTAACAGAGAAGAGAAAATGGGCTGCGCTGATGACTTTATAACTAATACAGATTTTTGGTTTCATTTATTCCTTCCCCACTTTTTCATCATAACTCTGCCTGTGGTATTTATGACTCATATAATTGGCATTGACCAAAACACGTGGAAACCCCACTCGGCCATCGATTAGGAGGCCTTCCAATGAATACAGAATTGTGTCCAGGTTGGGGGGTTTCTTTTGTTTCTGAAGTTAACCGCTGTGCCTTTTTTCTCTTTAGGTATAAACGGGGTCCTTTTCTCCTCTTCTTTTCCTTTCTGCACGTTCGTGTTCTGCTTATTACCAGAGAAAAGTTTGTCGGACGCAGTAAATACAGATTATACGGGGACAATGTAGAAGAAATGGATTGGATGGTGGGTAAGTATTCGAATATCCAATTCATGTCCTAGAAAAAAGGCAATTCTGAGGAGGGTGTGATGATGCACACCTGTTGTCCCAGCACTCTGGGCTGGAGGATCGCAAGTTTGACCCAAGTCTGGGCCACTTAGAGACTTAGGGAAACCTAGTTTCAGAATGAAAAGTAAGAAGGGTTTGGGATGTGGCTCAGTTCAAAGGTGCTGGGGTCAATCCCAAGAGAGGGAGAGAGAGAAGAGAAAGGAAGGGAAAGAAAGAGACAGAAGGAAATTTAGGACAATTCTCTGTTAATTGTGTTAAATAATGTCCAGCCTCTTGCATCTCATAGGCACCTGATAAATACTTCTTCCACCAAATTAAATTGAAATATGGATCTAGGTCCAAGAGTGTGACCAGAATTTGATTTCCAAGATGAGACTCTTGGTGTATCAGTCTAGGATTTCCCATCTTTAAAATAGAGACACTTCCATAAAAAAATCATTAGCTGGTAACTGAAACTCTAGTGTAAAGGACAGCATCATCTCTAGTTATTTGGGTGGATGAAAAGAATCCATATTTTTTTGTATTAGTTTTGCAGTGCACACTTAATCATTGGGGATGGGGATTTACCAAAAATAGAGCTGTGTGTGTCAAAATCATGGTGGTCAAAGCAGGAAATGATACAGAGAGTAGCTAGGTGGGTCGGGAATTGCATTCATAAAAAAATACTGGTGCTATTTAAAAGTCACATTTTGGGCCCGTGAGATGGCTCAGTGGTGTAAGCGCCTGCCTGGCAAGCGCGAGGTCCTGAGTTCGACTCCCGGAACCCACATACGAAAAAAGGGCCGGTGATATCGCTCAGCGGCATGGGCGCCTGCTGGCACATGAGGTCCTGAGGTCGACCCCCGGTACCCACAAAAAAAAAAAAGAAATAAGAGAGCTGTTTCCAAAAACTGACATTTTTGACCCACAGGGTTGAGGAGAGCCTGAGCCCGAGGTAAGCTGAGAAGCTTGGTAGATGATGGAAGCAATCACCATGGTGGATTGGTCTCTTTCCTTGATTTCCGTTCTTTTCCTTCTTGTCCAGCAAATCTGTGATTCTGGGATAAAACGCCCGGTTTTTGTGTGTTGCGGTTGGAGTGACATCTCTGTGGCTCGATTTCTTCCCGTGAAGGACAGAAAGACCCCACGTTTGTCTCACGGTGTAGTTTTATGGATCGATTCCCCCGAAATTGCCTGACACAGCTGCTCAGCACTCAATAAAAATCGTTATTCATAATGTTGGTGTTTGTTTTTTAGTGTGTGGTCAGTGGTACTTAATTTTGGCGCCAGGAAGTAGACCACAAATACTCGATATTTAAAGAAAAATAGAGGAAAATGGCTAAAACAATATTTTAAGGGCAGGTTTTCTACAAACACGCAGAGGAAGTAATTCCAAGACGGTTAAGCAAAAATAAATGTGTACCTTGAAACACGGTGACCGTGAGGCTACAAAACTCAAAGGAAAGATCTTCAGTTTAGTTAGAGGGGAAACTTGGTTGTCTAAAAAGTGATATATATTAAAATAAGTGCAGAATTAAAAACAGCCACAATGGAGGCCACTAGAAAATTCAATAATCTCTCCCAGTTGTAAAAAAAAATCCATGAAACCAATGATATGTTCCTAAACCATTCAGCAACGATGATGAAATTTTTTAAAATGCAGAAAAAATAAAAATAAAGCGAGTCTCTCCCACCATCTGTCGTGGGAGCAACATTTAATTGAGGGGATTTCTGGAAAGATAAATCAATACCAGAAAGGGACGATGTCATTTCAAGTGAAATGGCCAATACACTTACAATGGTGTTGTAGTCAGAGTTTGCAAGGGAGACAATGTCGTGCAGGACACATAATTTATAGGACTATTTTATAATAGTCACCCAAAGAGTCAAATGCAGAAGCGTGCACGAGATCCGTCCACACAGTAGAGACCCAAAGAATCCAGCTGAGGGCCTGGATCCCACGGCAATGTCCTGCACGAGTCCAGCTGAAGACCTAGAGCCGTGGCAATGTGTCATGCAAGTCTGTACCAAGGATCTGCACTGTGAAGGCCCAAAGGTCGGTGGTGGAAGCTAGAAAGTCTGCACCAGCGGGATGAAGGATCTGTGCCAGCAGGCTGAGGGGTCTGCACTGCAGCCAGGAAGCGATGCTCAAGTTCAGGACCAGAGCTCCCCCAAAAAGAAATGCAGCCGTCCTCAGCGACAGCGAGGTCCCGAGCTCCTCCGACAATGAGAACAGACGAGTTTGTGTCAGGAAAGCCAGCATGACGAGCTTCTCCAGGAGAATCAACAGTGCACCATCTTCCCCTCCAGTTCTCCTTTTATGCTGTTGGCAGCAGTCCTCAGGTGGGCCCTCCACACTCAGCACCACGCTGGTTCAGTTCAGCTGGGTGTTACGAGTTGACCATTAGTTAACCCATCACACACGGTTAAAATGGTATCATTTTTTTGTGCATTGTACCTCCAATAAAATTTTTATAAGCTGGGCATAGTAGTGCATGCTGATAATCTCAGCACCTTAGGAGGCTGAGGCAGGAGGGTTACAAACTTGAGCTCAGCTTGGGCGATTTAATGAATTAGCAAAAGCCAAAAATAAATTAAAAAAACCGTAGCAGAGATGCACCTCGGTGAGAAAGTAAGACAGTGGCAGATCTATTAGCAGCCTCTTTCTCTGAATCTAGTTAATGACGGAAATCACAGTATCTCACTGATAAGATTTTAAAGGGCATCCTATGGGATTGAGTTACTCTGGGGAACCACTTGGACTGCTCCAAAGCTCAGGGGCGTCTGAGGACACCTGAGGACGAGACCCCACTTGTCTACCGCAGGTGCACAGCGGGATACAGGTATGTAACCATGGCTTAGCACAGGGAAACACAAATGCGCTGGTTACAGCACTGTGTGAGAATGTCAGCGTGAGTAACGACCCGTTTAAGAATTTTACAACAACGACGCAGGCGGCTCTCGCCCTGGCTCTCTGTTGTCGCCAAGGTCTTGCACACGTGCGTCCTTTAACCTTGGGACCTCACCTGTGAAAATCTCCCTTGGGCCCCCCTGAGCAGGCCGACAGTGACCATCGCTACCTTTTTAGTTTTTTAAATCCACCTGGAGATTAGGAACCACGCAGCCGAATTTCTCTCCTGCCTCCTCCTGCTACTGCTAAGGACCACGAGATCCTCCCTGCATCCCCGATACCACACTGGTGAGAGCAGAACCCGGGCTTGACATTAGCCAAGTAGCCGGCAGCAACCTTATCATCCTTGTGAATTAAAAATAACGTGTGTGAAAATGGTTTTCCACTTCCGAGGATGCACATTTAACTCCAAGAATGGAGAGGGGGCCGGGGAGGTCTTGTTTCACAGCAGCTGGGCAACATCTGGCAGGTTTTATGGAAGAATGTAATTTCATCACACAGAGAGGAGAGAAAACTTTTCACGGCAAAGGTGTGGTTCCACAACTCTTTTTGCATACTCTTACCACATTATTCTGATTGGAGGTGTGAGGTGTGGTTGGAGAAACCACACTGGCGATGATTTGGGCCCCTTTGCTGTTCTTTTCTTGGGATCTGAGTACCTGTCCTAACTGCATCCTTTTTGTCTTTTTGAGCACATGGGCAGTGATGGAGGCCGGTTGCACTTTGTGTGCAAAAATGGAAAGCTGGCATGGAGAGAGCTGTCTGTCCATCCCAGAGGCTTATTTTCTTCTGCAGGTTTTTTGACAAGCTGGACATAGTCAGTGCCTACACGAAGTCCTTCTTTCTAATGTGTGCATCTGGTCTCTGTGTATTCTCCTGGACTCTGGAACACAGGCAGGTGTGGGATTTGCGATGCCCATTTTTCTTGGGAAAAGAGAGCATACAGTTTCTAGCTCTTGTATTTTAGAAAGGTCACCGTGCTCCCACTTTTCGTAATAGCTAAATTTTGGAAGTGGTTGAAATGCTCATCAACAGACGGGATGGTAAAGAAAATGTGGTGTTTACACATCTGGAGTACTACTCTGCCATGAAGAAGGATAAACTAGTCATTTGTAGGAAAATTGGTACGCTTTGGGACCATAATGCTAAGTGAAGTAAATCAGATGCACAAGCTTAAGTGTCCCGTGGTTTCCCTTATATGAGAAATATGAAGTATAAGCAAAGAGCAAAATTAAAGACGGATAACAAGAAGTAGGGAGATAGAGCTTTCTCAAATGGGAAGGGGTTTGAGAGATGGAAGGGGGGAGAGAGGGGAGGGAAAGGGGACGGGAAAAAAATAAATAACCAGAGTCACTGGTCATGGCAATCACTGGTGGATGGCAATTGTGAAATCCCAGCAGGTAAATTGGCAAAGTTCCTCGATGAAGTCTCGGGCCACAGGATTCAAACGCTGAGCTGCACGGTGCTGTATTTTATTGGTCACACACACACACACACACACACACACCAAAAAAAAAAAAACTTTTTGCCTCTGGCTAAGACAAGGAGAATTTTGCCATTGACTGATTGATTGATTGACTGATTGATTGTAATACTGGAGATGGAATGCATGGTCTTTGCAGTGAGCCGCATCCCTCACCCCGTTTTAAATTTTTTTTATTTTTTATTTTAAGACCAGGTTTTACTCAGTTGCCTGGGCTAGGCTTGAATTTGAGATCTTCCTGCCTCAGTGTCCAAGAGTGTTGGGATTCCAGGGTGTGTCACCATGCCTGGCTGAACTTTGCAAGCTAAATATTCCTTATAGATTGTTATTTCTTGCTCTCTCTGTCTGTCTGTCTCTCTGCGTATATTTGTATGTACATGTGTTCACACATGCAGAATTATATCAGGAGTCCCTCACTCCTTACCCACTTGCTTGCATCCCATGACCTCCTGTGAATTCCTGGAAGGGTGGGTAGCATCAGTGTCCGTAGGTATTACTATTCATTCCTTACCTATGTGTATATGATGACCCTTAATTTCTGAATGAGGCCCAGCAAAATGCTAACAACGACAATGAATGATAAAATACAGCAATTGCAGTAATAACCTCTCATAAAAGGTATTTCAGACTTGTGAATTGCTTATTCCTAAGAGTTTCCTTTTAATTTTTTTTTTTTTCACCCGGCAGTGTCTTGCTATGAAGTAGTGTAGGCTGGTCTTGAACTCCCTATGTAGCCCAGGGTGGCCTCGAACTCATGGTGATCCTCCTGCCTCAGCCTCCCGAGAGCTGGGATCACAGGCATGCGCTGCCACATCGGGCTTTCCATTTAGTATTTTTTGAGCTGTGATTTTCATGAAAGGGCAGTCAGTAGAGTAATCTATCAGCTGAGGCCCCATACTCTGTCCCTGAAATGCTTAGCCGTCTGCAGTGATGCAGGTCTCTCATCCCAGCACTCTAGGAGGCTGAGGCAGGAGGATGGCATATTTCAGATCAGCCCGGGCAACTTAGCAAGACATATTTTACTATGTTGAAAATAGTAAGAAGAAAGGAAAAGGATGTAGCTTAGTGTGATGGCCCTGGGTTCATGCCCCAGTACTGAAAAAAAAAAAAAAATTAAAATGGGAAGGGAAGGGGCCCAGAGGAAACCCACACCCCCAAGTGCTCCCAGGCTGGAAACCTAATTCCCCAAGCTTGGGCCCCCACGGTGACTGCTGGCTTTGAGATTTAGCCAGTTCCTGGGCTCTCTGGAGCCTTTGGAAGGAATAGAACACCTTTATACATGAGCGTGAGAAATTTTTTTTGTACCAGGAATTGAACCCAGGGCCTTGTGCTTGCCAGGCTAGTGCTGTACCTCTGAGCTACCTCCCCAGCCCATGAGTGTGAGAAATCTGAATTGCTGCCTGCGGTGTCTCCTACTTGTGTTTTTGAAATCTTGTGTTTTTCAGTAGTGGGGATTGAACCCAGGGCCTTTGCACTGAGCTACATCCCTAGCCTATTCATTCATTCATTCATTCATTCATTCATTCATTTTAATTTTTTTATTTTTGGACAGGATCTCAGTCATTAACTTGTCCAGGCTGGCTTTGAACTCATGGGGATCCTCCTGCTTCAGCCTCCTGAGTGCTGGGATCACAGGTGTGTGGTTTTGAGTTCTATAGAAAGAGATCAAAGTTCCTAAAATTTCATGGTTTCTCCTGCCTGAGAAGACACTGATTTCTTCTGCTTGGGTTTTTCTCCTCAGCCTTTTTCTCTGCCTACAATGTTCCCCTTCTCAGGACTTCGGTTTGAAAGCAACCATCTTGAACTCTTGCATGCACTCACGGTGTGCAGGGCTGTCTCCATCCTAGGTTTCATTTTTCCGGGTGTGGACCTGGATCTTCTGCACGGTAGACAAGTGCTCGACCCCTGAGTGGCATCTCCGAGCCCTTCTGTTTTGAAACTCGATGCACCGGGAATTGTCCTGACTCAGCCTTCCAAGTCCGGCATCTACGGTGGATGCGGGACAGTCAGTGGGTGTTGGGTAAATGCTCATTGAAAGAACGAGATTTTGCTACAGGCTCACAGGGGGGGTCTCCACCATTCAGCGGAGCCCTGGATTTATCTTTTTCTAAATTACGCTGCAGTATTTCATGTGAGGATCCGGCCGGTGTCCCTGCCACTCTGAAACGCGATTGTGTCGGGCGTGTGGGTTGAGGAGAGGTGCAGGGCCGCGCGCTTTGATTTAGCATGAACTTTCTTCCCAGAGAAGAAAACAGTGGCCCTGAGTTTTTAACTTCGAGTTTTGGGTTCTCCATTGACACACTGCAGCTGAGTGAATTTGTGTAGAACGTGAAGCGATGCTGTGATTTTTGCAGATGGATGAGTGGGCGAAGGATGCTGCCCGACCCACAGGTCACCTCCAACACTGGGCGTCTTCAAGGATGGGTGTTCATGGTCCACCCAGCAATTTGACCCATCACAAAAGAGACGTCCCGGAGTTTCAGAGAACGGCCTGTGGTGTTTTGAGATCAGCGATAAGCTGATCTTAATTACTGTCTCATGTTATCTTCCGCAGGAGGAATTGCTCCACTTTGCAGCCAGATGTTACACCCCGAAAAAGATGCAAATGTGGGTGATGTGCACATCTATCGATTTACTCACCTGATATGAAGACGTGGCATTGTGAATGATGCTCCTTAACAGGGTCACATAAATCAATTAACGACAGCCCGGTAGGGGCAAAGGCTTGCTGCTTGGCATGAGCCATGATTCGAAATCGGATCGAGCAGGGCTGCTTTTCCTATCATAAGGTAGCAGACAGCACTGGCAGCACAAGGATAGCAAGACCAGAAAATCCAGTACTAGCAAAGTCTTGGGGACAGGGGACCCCTGACTCCACCATGAGGGAATGAATGAAGGAAAAAAAAACATTCCCGTCATGATCAGTAGCGGTTTTCGCAAAGCAACTTTCAGAGATAAAGACTCAGCCCAAGGGTAGAAGGACTCAGGGGTCCAAATGAGACCCCAGTGGTGGACCCTGCACCGGGGGCATCTTGCCCCTCGGCGCTCACTCCTCCGTTCCTCTCTTTCTGGCTTCCTTGATCATATACCGAAGAGCAGGCAGTGGCAGAAAGCCACGCACACTGACACAGGGGTTCTCGTGGAGATGGGAGGAGAGCCGTCCCGGGTTCCCTCACCTGCACCGCACGGTCACTGCTCTCGCCAGGTAAAATCACTGGGCGAGTTCCTTAATTGATCTATGGTTCGCTTTTTCCACATGCGGAGTGCAAATAACGAGCTCGTCTAAATGCTAGGACGGTTGCAGAAGCTAAAAAGGTAATGACACCCAGCCCATACCTTACTCTTGAGAAGTTCTTGCTTTTCTAGTTCCTTTTATTTATTTATTTTTTTTGTCTTCTTGATACAGGGACTCACTACGTAGTTCAGGCTGGGCTTCAGCTCGCTTTGTAGCCCATGCTGTCCTTGAACTCACAGCGATCCTCCTGCCTCAGCCTCCCAAGTGCTGGGATTATAGGCAGGCGCCACCATGCCCAGCTTCTACTTGCTTTTTTAAAGCACTTCACTATATATATATATATATATATATATATATATGCATATATATGTATATATATACATACATAATCCATATATATTAAAAATATATACATAATGAACATAATCCCAAACTTTCAACTCATCTAACTGAATAATTAACCATTTTTTCCATGGTAAAATTATAAATGATGAAATATCTACAAATTGCTTTAAAAAAAAGTAGATTTTAAATATCCTGCCCACAAAAAGATAGTAGTGACAAGTTAATGAACTCTATCTATTTAAGAACTGGGATGTAATACATGTATTATAACATCACATTATAGCCCATAAATGTGTGCGGCTGTTTGACATTTAAAAATAACTTGAAAAGAATGATTTCTACCTTGTCTCCCCCATTCCCAGAATCTAACGATGGACTTATGCTTTATTGGGCTGTGTGTGTGTGCTTTAAATTTTTATTTTAAAGAGAAAAAAAATAGAAGAAAATATCTAAACAACATAATAGGAGGGTAACAATGGTTAATACATTGCATATTGTTATCTTTAAATTAGTTACTCGGAGTTTTTAATCATTAGATTAATTTAACCACGAGAGGGCGCATGTGACCTAAAATCTTTATTACAAAAGGAATTTTTAAAATGTGTAATTTATCCTGTTTTGGTAAGGATAACGCAAGGTTAAATTCCATTCTTGGAATTAATCTGCAAGGGAAAGAACACTTTTCCCACGTAGCGTGGCAGATTGGACCTAGAAATTCTCATCCACCAGCCTTGTATCCAAGTGGTCGTGACTTTTATCTTCTGCTCAAACTGGTGCTGGTTTTGCTGGGAAAGTGTGCATTATGGGCAGTTTCTGCGTAGAAGAGCAGGAAGCAAAAATTAAGGGTGGGAAAGAGAAATGGAGAAAGCAATAGAGATCAACATGCATGATTTCTTATCTGGCTTGTTCTAAAGCTGAACTATTTCATTTTTCTTTAATTTTTGTGCTTATGAGTCCACGTTTGCAATGCATAATGATCACATCCCTCATTGGGGGTTGGTGCATGGACAGAGCATCGCTTAATTCTTCTTCCATCTTCTTCCTTCCCCTCTCTACGCCCTCTATCTCTTGGTCCCCTTCCCTTTTACAAAAGATCCCTCTCCATATATCCTATTATCTTTCTTTTTGCTCATTATATTATTTATATTTTGGTTCTCATAGAAGAGACACCATGCAATATTTAAGCGTGCGTCTGATTTATTTCACTTAACATCATGGCTTCAAGTTGCATCCATTCTTCCTATCGCTGGTATTAGTCGGCCACCTGGAGTTACCCAGGCAGAGGTATGAAGGTGGGACAAAAATGCACGGTTTCTTTTGTTCTTGTTTTTCTGATGGGTGAGCAGGGTAAATTTGACGATATGGAGAAGCACTTGCTTTCCTAACTTGGCAAGTTAGACGTGGGCCAAGCAACCCAGTGTCGAGGGGTGCTGGGTGGCCGACAGATTCCGAATGGAGCAGGTAATGGCCACCGTTACAGGTGGAGGGGATTGGAGAAGGAGGGGCGGTAACGCGGCATCTTGCTGCTTATCTTGAGAAGGATCGGAAACCTTGCGGTTACATAGAGTGCAATTACTATAATTTGAATATGGTTGCTTGTCTGTGAACATCATGCCGATGATCGCAGATTGAGGGATGGGACCGGGTGTGACCTTTATGAGGTGACCTTTAAAGTGATCTGCCTTTGTGGATGGATTAATCCATTTGTGGATTAGTGGATCAATGCATTCTCTTGAGAGCAGGTCTGCTAGCAAAGCCAGGTTGGCGACATCTCTCTCTTCCCATACGATGTCCTGCTCTACCTTGGAACGCTGCCACTAAAGAGGACATCACTAGATGTGATGTTGGACCAGACCTGTGAGTCCAGATAAACTCTTTTTGCTTACCAATTACCGTGTACATTTGTGAACTTTCCAAAATACCTGAGAAAAACAACTTAAAATAGGAGAGGTTTATTTTGGCTCATGGTTGCAGAGGGTTTAGTCCATGGTGGGCTGGCTCCAAGGCAAAAACATCATGGTGGCCAGGAAGCAGAGAGAGAAGGGAGGAGCCAGATAAGGAAGAGGCTGGGGACCGGGTGTAGTCACCTAAGGAACTTTGTGAAGGACCAATTTCTTCAACTAAGTCCCACCCCCTAAGTTTCCATAATGTCCCAGTAACGCCATCGAGTCACGAAGCTATCAATGCATTAACCCATGGCTGAGGTCACAGCCTCAAGATCCAGCCCCTGACGTTGGCACCCAACTGCACTGGGGACAAAGCCATGGGGAGACACCCGAGATTCAGAGCATAGCACCCCATCTGCCCACAGTGTCACGGCCCTAGCGACACAAAACACAGGCAGCAAAATCCACATATGGTGGCTGTCTATGACACAGCCGGAAGTCGCAGAGGTAGCGTCTGGGAGGGAATTCCGATGGAGAAAGTAGGACGAGATGAGCCCTTCAGGACGGCTGCCGGGCTTAGGCTGGGAGGCCGTAGGCAGATTCTGGTGCTATTTAGGTTCAAGCAACGAGACGGGAGAATTGGATGATATTCACGGGCTCGGATGAGCCTGCCTCGGCTTTCTTTCTCCTTGTGTCCTGCTCCAGTTCATGGAGGAGAAAGAGGCAGCATCGCTGTGCGAGGAGGCATCTCAGAGTTTTTGCTGAGATCTTAACAAGCCACGGTGCAGCCCCGTTGAAGCCGGGGGCCGGTGAGGCACGGGCGGCCCATGCCTTGGTATCCCCGGGGGTTTTATGGAGCTGCCGGATGGAAATGGTGTAAGGAAATGAAAGCTGCGAGCGGCCAGTAAACTGTAGATGAGTGGTTGCCACATCTGGAGTTGTCCCTCTGCTGCCAATTAGCCTTATAGCGACAGGGGAACAACTGGCTTGGACAGGTAGTTAGGATAATTTGGACCGCATTTCTTTGTCGAGTCCAGAGCCGAGGCGGGCTGTCACCTTTGTAAGACACAGCTCACTGGTCCCCGGGGGACCCCGGTGCATCTTTTTTTTTGTTTATTTTTTTTGAGACAGAGCCTTGCTGTGTAGTTCAGGCTGGTCTTGAACTCATTTTGTAGCCCAGGCTGGCCTCGAACTCGCCGCGATCCTCCTGCCTCAGCCTCCCGAGTGCTGGGATGATAGGCGCGCTCCACTGTGCCCAGACAGTTTAATGAGGAGTTTTGGTGGAGATGAAGGACCAAGTTCCCAGTTGCCTTTTTTAACCACCAAGTCCTGTAACCTGACACGCGGTCTCAGGTCTCAACTGCCCTCGCTCTGAGCTACATTAAACACACTGCAGGCTACTTTCTAGCACGACTTCCCAACCCTCTTAAAATTTTTTATTTTTATTAGTCTGTGCCTGCAGTACATAATGGTCACTTTCATCATGTGCACATGCGTAACACATCTCAATTCCTTCTCGCTGTCCCCTTCCCTCCCCTCTGCATCTCTTGGTCCCCTTCGTCTTTGCAAAAGATCTCTCTCTCTGTCTCCTGTCGTCTGTCTTTTATATTTATTTCTTCACTGTCTTCTACAGCCTTTCCACATGATATATTTTTTGAGAACAGACATTGACGCTGGACAAAGTAGGACACACAGCTCCCAACCCTGAGATGCTAGAAGACCTGTCCCTTGCTTTTATTTTATTTTTTTCGGCGTGTGTGTTCCTGGGGATTGAACCCAGTGCGCTCACGCTGAGCTGTAACCCCAGCCCCCTTTGTATGCTTTATTTCATGATTTTATTGTATTGTGTCTGTTTTGCAGTACTAAGGATTGAACCCAGGGCCTTCGCACTGAGCTAGAGTCCCTGCTTTACTTTAAAAATGTTTTGTTCAGATACAAGGTCTTGCTGAGTCACCGAGTCGCCCAGGCTGAGCTTAGACTACGCAATTCTCCTGCCTCAGCCTCCCAGAGTGCTTGGAATCACAGGCATGCACCACCACGTTGGGCTTTTTATTTCCCCTCTTGAATTTTGTATCTTCCACCTATACGGCCTGATTTATCCCGTGATTGATTGTAACATCTGAAGACAAAACTGTGTTTCAAAGATATTATATGAATGGGATCTCACTGTTCTCGAATGTGTGGGTCTGTGTAAAATTATCACAATTAAATCGAAAGAGCCGAAATGGACATTTGGCCAGAGCTAGGAGACAGCGTCGTGGTCAAATTGAACGTGATTTCAAACTTTCAGAGAGGGAATTCTGGGCTGAAGAGCAATTCATCGGCAGCCCTTGGGAGGCAGAGGCAGGAGGATTTCCATGATTTTGAGGCCTGCTGGGGCTACATCATGAGTTCGAGCCCAGCCTGGACTACATAGGTGAGACCTTGTCTTGAAAAGAAAAAAAGAACGAGGTAGAAGACAGGGTCCCAGCGGCCCTGGATGAAGCGCCCTGCGGGCTGAGCACTGGAGTCGGAGGAGCGATTTCCCCTGGCCTCGCACTGAGATGGCATCGGGCGAAGAAGGACGGTGTCCTTCGTCCTGGCTGGAAAGTGGGAGCTGAGGTCAGCGGCGTGGCTTCTCCCTGGAGCTCTGGGGTGCGTTTCACGAGGCCTCATGAGCCTCAGGCCCGGGCCTCAGGGTCTTGGACAGCGAAGGAGAGAGAGGGTCCTGCTCAGTCAGCAAGCGCGGCCAGATTGGGGCTGACGACAGCCAGGGCAGGTGGGGCCGGATGCCGAGGGTGAGGTGCTGGGCCAGACGCAGTGTGTGGGGAGCAGAGTCTGTCCCCAGACGGGGACCGTCACCGAGGGTTTCAGGAGGAAGCTTCTACCTCTATCTATCTACCATGTGTCTATCATCCATCAATCTATATACCTATCATCTATCATCCAATATGTCCATCAATTCATCTACCCATTCAGCCATCTATCCACATGTTCTATCCATCATCTATCCATCATCTATCATTTATTGACTATGTGCCTATCTATCATCTATGCATCATATCTATCATCATCTATTTATCTATGTTTCAATCATCTGTCATCATTATCTATCATCTATCAATCATCTATTATCTATCATCTATCTCTTTGTCTACCATTGTATATCTATCCATCATCTATCATCATCTATTTATCCGTCATCTATCTATATATCTATCATCATGTATCTATCATCTATCTACTTATCTTTCATTATCTGTCATCTAGCATCTATCAATCATCTATCATCTATCTCTGCCTAGTAACCAATCTATCTTGTCTCTAGTTACCTATCTGTATTTACCTAGTTATCTAGTCTCTATCCATCTATTTATCAATCTACTTATTTAGTGAGTTACTTACACAGATTTTGAGGTACTGGAGATTAAACCCAGGGCCTTTGACCTAAGTTCCAACCCCAGCGCTTGTTTTTTACCTTTTATTTTGAGACAGGGTCCTGCTAAGTCACTGCATTTCTCAGGCTGGGTTTGAACTTGCGATCCTCCTGCCTCAGCCTTCCAGAGTGCTGGGATCGCAGGCGTGCGCCACTGTACCCAGCTTCAATGACTGTTAAGACTGTTAGCATCCCTTTAAAGCTGTTTTATTGTTGTTGCTTCAGATAAACCCCTCAAGAAAATCTGAAGGAACCAGCCCGATCACCCACTCACCGGGACCCCCCCCGCCGCTGGTGACGTGCAGTGAACGTCGCCCATCATGGGACTAAGTCCTCCACCCCGAGCCGCTCTCCTCTGCCCTTGGTTGAACATGGGATGTAGGCAGAAGTCCGAGCGTGACCCAAGCGGGCTCCAGAAAGTGCCCAGAGGTACACAGAGAATAATGCTGTGCGCTGCTGGAATATCGTGAGTCCACTCACTAAAACCCCTTCGAATTCTGGAGACGCGGCTTGAAGC
This sequence comes from Erethizon dorsatum, assembly GCA_028451465.1. Taxonomy (NCBI): domain Eukaryota; kingdom Metazoa; phylum Chordata; class Mammalia; order Rodentia; family Erethizontidae; genus Erethizon; species Erethizon dorsatum. The sequence goes on from CM051843.1 coordinate 1,986,158, forward strand.
CATGGCTGGTTTCACCTGCAGCGACATCCTGAACAACGGTCTCTGCCCATCCCAAGGGAGCCCCGGTGCGCACGGCCAAGCTTCAGGTCACACACGGTAGCCCAGACCATCACGGTCTACAGGAATCTTCTTGCTAAGGACACTGTCATTGGGTTCAGGAGGCTGAGACAGGAAGGTATCATCATCAAATCCTCACATTCATTACAACCTCATTACAACCACAGCCCCCCCCCATTTTTTGAGTCAGGGTCTCACTATGTAGTTCAGCCTGGCCTTGAACTCACTATGTAGCCCAGGCTGGCCCTGAACTCCCAGGCAGTTAGTTGTTAATTAGGGAGTATCTGTCTCAAAATAAAATAAATAAATAAATAAATAATAAATAAATTTTAAAAACAGGGCTGGGTTGTAGCCCGGTGTGAAGGCTCTGGGTTCAATCTGCAGTACTACAAGTGAAAAAAATTGTAAGGAAAGAGCCAGGGCCCCGAGCTGGCCACCCTGCTGCCTCCCCAGCCTGTCCCCGTGTCGAGACCCCACATGAAGGTCCTGAAATGATCCGCCCTTGACCACGGACCAAGACACTGTGGAAATTCTGCACACATTTAAAAAAAATATTCTTCCCCTGAAAACTCTGTGATGGCCACCATGTTTCTGAAGCAGCCGTCGTGGAATCTAAATTCTCCCGCTCTGGGATTGTCGGCGGGAGGGTTGACATTTGAAGGGAAATTGTAAAAATGTTGAGAACTCTGTAAACAGATGGCTACAGTATCAGATGCAAAGAATGAGAGGCACGAGAGGCTCATCGAAAAAGTTGACGGGGAAAATGTAGACTGCACACTCATAGCCCAGCCGTGGAGGGGGAGTTTTATTTGTGCTAGGTGAGTGTGAAGTGAGTCACAGGCTGGGCTTAATGCATCTCCCAGATCTTGTGGCACTGCGATGAAATCTGGGCCCACTGGTTTTTGCAGAGTTACCTGGAAATGTTCAGTCCCAGGGGAATCACAACTCAGCTGGCTTCGATGGCAGGGTCTCTGGCCACTTCCTGCAATGACAGAGAGGAGAAAAGGTTACTAGTGTCTCCTACTCAGCACACTTCAAGGAAGAGGTGGGATGCTTGGATTCATGCATGGCATCCATGCAGGATTGGGACAAGTAATGGAGCCCTAGAGATGGCAGCCCCAGGATGGATGGAGAGATGGAAAATGGATGGATGGATGGGTGGGTGGATGGGTGGATGGATGGATGGATGGGTTGGTGGAAGGATGGGTGGGTGGATGGGTGGATGGATGGATGGATGGGTGGGTGGAAGGATGGGTGGGTGGATGGGTGGATGGATGGATGGATGGATGGGTGGATGGATAGGTGGATGGATAAGTGGGTTGATGTGTGGATGGAAGGATGGGTGAGTGGATGGGTGGATGGATGGATGGGTGGGTGGATGGGTGGATGGATGGGTGGATGGATGAATGAGTGGATGGATGGGTGGATGAATGGATTGATGAGTGGATGGATGGGTGGATGAATGGATTGATGAGTGGGTGGATGAATGGATTGATGAGTGGATGGATGGATAGATGGATGGATGGGTGGGTGGATGGGTGGATGGATGGGTGGGTGGATGGATGGGTGGATGGATAGGTGGATGAATGGATTGATGAGTGGATGGAGGGATGGATGGATGGATGGATGGGTGGGTGGATGGGTGGATGGATGGATGGGTGGGTGGATGGGTGGATGGATGGATGGGTGGATAGATGGGTGGATGGGTGGGTGAGTTGATGGGTGGGTGGGTGGATGGATGGGTGGGTGGATGGATGGGTGGATGAGTGGATGGAAGTGTGGATAGATAGGATGGATGGAGAGATAGAGAGATAGGACAATAGATAGATGATACATGATAGATATATGGATAGATATGTAGATACATATAGAGATGATTAATGGCTGGATGGATGGATATGATAAGGTACATAGATATAAGTGAAAGGTAGATGGATAAATGATAAATAGATGGTAGACAGCCATATAATATACAAAGAGGTAGGTAGTTGATAGATACAAACATAGATGCACGATGGAACTGGTGGATATGGATAGATGAGATACATAGATTGATCTATTAGGTAGATAGGTAGATAGAAGGTACAGTAGATAGATGGGATAGATAGATACATGAGAGCTATCTACCTAGATAGAACATGTGGACAGATGTTGGATAGATGGAGAATAGATGTTGGATGTATGTATTCATGTATGTACGTATGGTGTACGGGTGGGTGACCAGATGGATGGATGGATGGATGGACGATGGGTAGATGAATTGATGGACATATTGGACGATAGGTGATAGAGAGGTGATAGATAGATACAAAGATGATGGATAGAATGATGATAGATGATAGGCAGATGATAGATAGAGAAGTAGATAGATGGATGATAGATGATAGAGTGAAATGTCTGAACAAGGTAAAGAATGGATTATTTTGGAGCTAATTCCCATGTCCTCTGAAGCAGGACTGGCCACAGGCCTCGTCAGATACGAGGAACGCCTGATGTCTCTGTCCCACGCCTGTCCCCCGAGCCTCAGGTTGTCCCACAGTGAGCGGCCCCCATCGCCGGGAGCAGCAGCCGCGCTCGGGAGCCCTCTGTAGGCCGGGACGTGGCCACACGTGGAGCGGGAAGTGGCCAAATGTGTCTTTCTGTGCCTGGCTAATGTCACTTAGCACGAGGACCTCCGGGTCTATCTATGGTGACCCACAGGACCGTTTTTCATCATTTTTGTTTCATAATCCTTCGCCGTGTGTGTGCTGCTCTTCTCTACCATCCGTCTGTTGGTGGCCACTTCAACGCAGTATTCTACCTGGTTCCCTGGCTACTTGGTGGAAGTGCTGAAATTTCATTTCGTACGATAACGGGGAGAATGCACGTGGACACCTCAGGTGCGTCCCACGGCGCCGCACAGTGTGGGGCAAACAAACAAAACGTACAGGGTCATGGGTTTCCTCCATGGGCACTGGGGAAAACTTTGAATTTATTTCTCCTACTTCTGCTCCTTCTTCGTCTTCTCCTTCAACTAAACCTCCTTCTTCTCCTCCGCCTCATTTTCCCCTACTTCTTCTCGTCCATCTCCACCTCCTCCATCACCTCCTCCACTTCCTTCTCCATCTCCTCCATCTCCTCCTCTTCCACCTCCTTCTCCATCTCCTCCACCTCCTCCTCCATCTCCTCCTCTTCCATCTCCTTCTCCTCCATCTCCTCCTCCTCCATCTCCTCCTCCTCTATCTCTTCCTCCATCTCCTCCTTTACAGTCTCCTCCTCCGTCTCTGTACTGGGGATTGAACCTAGGGCTTTTGTCCACACAGAGCTCCATCCACAGCCCTCTCTTTATTTCTGAGACAGGGTCTTGCTAAGTCAGTGAATTACCAAGACCCAGTTTAAACTTGCAACCCTCCTGCTTCAGCCTCCTGGGCTGCTAGGATTACAGTACGTGCCACTGCACACGACTCCTTTCTTGTTTGTGTGTCCGGATGCACAATCCTCACGGAAATCCATGCCGTATCACGCCCTGCAGAGGCTCTCCTCATGCTCTGGGCATTTTTCTTTTCTCATAGTCCATGATTTGTGAATTTCTGTCTTTCTGATCCTAAGTTCAGCTTTTGGATTCATATAGAAAACTTGCATACAAATGAACCAGAGACGCAGTGTGGCCCTATCATCGAAAAGTGTATTGAAGGCAGATGATTTCTGGTACAATCATTTCAGTATCAACACAAAAGTTGGCCACAATGGTGTCAAGCTGATGTTGAAAACCAGCAAGCTTTGTCCAGATATTCCCCATATATCTTTAGATCTGAGAGGCGTAGGAAAATGCAAAGCTGCTCATCAAAGAAATGGAGGAAAACACAAACACAGAAGAAAGTGGCAGGGGTGGATACTTGAATAAATGCGAGACCTAGGATGAATAAGGATGGATGGAAATATTTGCATGGACACAAGGATAGGTTATTGGTTTAACTGACATAGCTATAGGAGTTCACGAAAAATCTTAAATTATAAATAAAGAGTAAAAGAAAGCAGGAACATGGCGACCTTGAACAGGGTCATCGGGAGAATGAGGCATGTTTCCATGTTTTGAAATTGCAAAGGAGGGACTCACATGGATGCAGTTTGGGGAGGAAGTATTTTATTGGTGGTTACTACAGAGCCCATGGGTTACATTTCTCCCAAACGTGCAGGTGCCTTTTCACTAAGCTAATGTTGTAATCAGGTGCTAATAAAAATGACAAAATCTGGATCAAAAGCAAGAAGAGTCATTGGGAGAAAATTAGATGTCACGAAGGGTGTAGGGGTGCATTTGTGTCATCCCAGCACTCTGGGAGGCTGAGGCAGGAAGATTGCAAGTTTGAGCCCTGCTCTTGCAACTCAGCAAGATCATGTCTCCTCCTCACTGGGAGCTTTTTCGGTCTCAGTAAGCACCACATAGCAGCGATGGTGCGTGACATCCTAGTGTCGCAGAGCGACACAGAAAGAGAGCACTGGGCAGGGGAAACCATAGCAGACAGCGTGGGTTTGGTTAGGGTGTGGAGGAGAATATCATGTTGCCACCTTGCGGGTGGCCGCGTCACATCTTCTGAAGGTGGCCCTTCTCTGAGTGGCTCGGAATCCAGGGCAGCAAACAAACCATGAGAAAATGTGTAAAAGACGTGCCTCAATGTGGACGGCATTCCAGTCACCAATTGGGACTTCCGTTATCTGAAGTGTCTTAAGATTTCAACATTTTAGCTCCTCCAGCCGCTGGATTGCCAACATTTTAGCCAGAAAAGCTGTATGGAGTATCCTGCAAAGAGTGGAAGTAAGTGTGGTACTCGTCTTTCTGCACCTGACTTATTGTATTTAACAGGATGCCCTCCAGTTTTGTCCCAGTTGTTGCAAATAACATGGTCTTGTTCTTTTTTATGGGTGTATAGTATTCCCCAATGTGCATACAACATGTCCTATTTTCTGTTCATCTGTAGACAGATACTTAGGTGGATTCTGTATTTCATATTTGCTCCCCCCAAAACTCAGCTAACTTTATTGACCGAATGGTCCTTTGGCTGCAGAGTTATTTTTAAGCTCATTTGGAAAAATAAGGACTAATTTGTTCTATTTGCCAATAATGGATGAGCTAGCCAGTATGGATTGTACTTTCTATAGTTTTTAAGCGACTTAACATAGTGTTTATTTTTTCCTTAAATCACTGCCAAAAGAGAGAAATTTACTTCTGCCAGTTTCTTTAATCCTATGAGAGTTTAGCTACAATAAAGGCAGAAAAAAGATCCCCCACAAAATTATTTATAAATAATGTAAGTATGCTGATAAATCCTGTGATAATCCCCTTGGTTTTTATTAGTTAATAATTCACTGTTGTTACTTAATTGAATCAAGATTTACATAAACATGTCGAAGAGTGAGCAGAATGTCTTTGTCAAGACGACGTATTCCAGAGCTGTCTTATTCTACAGAGTACAGCTATGAAACTCTAATTCAAGGAATCTGCCTTTTTAAATTATATTATTTTATATTTTTATGGTCTTGGGTGTTGAGCCCAGGGCCTTTGCACTGAGCTACATCCCCAGCCCTTCTTTATTTTTTATGTTTGAGACACAGTCTCTCTGAGTCGCTAAGTTGCCAAGGCTGGGCTTGAACTTGCGATCCTCCTGCCTCAGCCTCCCAAGGTCTGGGATGACAGGTGTGCACTTGCCATGTCCAGCTTCCTCTCACTTCTTTAATAACTTGGATACCAGTACTAATTGATTCATTGAGTCACTCGCTCAGATTCCATGGCAACCAACCGTCGATGTGAACGAGGACAACAAGTGCCAGAATCCAAAAAAAAAAACAAAAACTGTTTTTTGGATGCATCTGTATGTGTTTCACAGATCATGAAAAGAAATATTTTATGGCCACATTTTTCGGCCCATGATGTCTGTTTCACTGGTGATTAGAATAAATATTTCATGGCCATGAAGCAATTTTTGAGGCTATAAATGCAGGCAAACATCTACACCCATTGCTGGCCACTTTGGATGCTAGCGATTTTGTATTTGAGTTGCTCTCCTTATCTCCTTTTCTTTCTCTCTTTCTTTCTTTCTTTCTTTCTTTCTTTCTTTCTTTCTTTCTTTCTTTCTTTCTTTCTTTCTTTCCTTCTTTCTTTTCTCTCTGTCTCTTTCTTTCTCTTTCTTCTTTCTCTCTCTCTCTTTCTCTCCCTCCCTTCCTTCTTTCCTTCTTTCCTTCCTTTCTCTCTTTCTTTTCTACTGGGGACTGAACCCAGGGCCTTTGCACTGAGCTACATTCCCAGCCCTTTATTACATTCTTTATTTTTTATTTTGAGGCAAGTTCTCACTAAGTCACTCAGTTGCCCAGGCTGGTCTCCAAGTTGAGATCCTCCTGCTTCAGCCTCCCACAGTGCTGGGATGACCGGCATGCACCCCGATGTCTGCTGGAATTTGACTTTGGATGAACGAGCTATGCCCTTTCTTGTGTCCCCCAACAATGAACAGGACCCAACACCCCACCTTGTCTCCACGGATCAGAGTTGGATGCTCCTTTGTCCTGAGGCAGGACCTGTGTGAGGGTCCCCAGCATGGACAGGTTCCGTCCATCCCAGGAAGGGGCTGCCAGGTTCGTAGGGTTTTGCATGTTGCAGAGGAGTGCGGTGCATGGAGCTGAGACTTCGGGCTGGCTGAGAACCAGCCACCTCCGTGGAAGTGGCAGGCTGTGACGGTGTCTCAGCTCGGGTCAGTCTTGGAGACTTCATCCTGGGCTTCTCACACATGCTGAGACCTCAAAGGAGGCGGGGTGCGGTGGATTCGGCCTCACAGGAGTCTGGAGGGGCCTTGGGCCGAGGGCAAGGTGTCCTGGCTGTGCGGTACACGCCTGCCGCCACCCTCACAGAGGCTGCTGTGGCCCACAGATTCCCAGGGCTTTGTGCCTCGTGATGTCAGAGCATGCGAGGTGTTCTTGACAAACCCGGTGATTCTATGAATTTTTAAGTTAAATAAATTATTACGGTAAAAGACACATGGCTGTGAATCCTTCTCAAAATCCTCCCTGGCTTTGCACACACTCATCCCATCATCCTTGCTGCTTTCTGCTGCAGCTCTGGAGTCCTCTTTCCTGAGGGTCTTTACCAGGTCATCAAAAACATGGTGACTGCTGCTGCCAAGCTCCATCCAGCAGAAAGGCAGCTCGTAAACACATGACGCTGTGTCCTCGTCCACTTAGTCACCAGATCTGGCACCGTGCGACTTCCGGCTCCTCCCCAAGGTCAAAATGACTATGAGAGTGTTTTGAATCAATTCAAGGCATCAAGGCAGTCACAACAGCACATCTAAATACACTTGAGACCCTCCTGCCTCAGCCTCCCAGAGTACTGAGATTGTAGGCGTTTGCTACCTGATGGCCTTGGACAATATCTTGAAGATGGTCATCTTTGACAACGCCCTTTTGTTACTGTAACCCAAGGCACTTTCATCCCAGTCGTATTTAGGCAGGATAACCCAGGCTGTCACGTGATTGGCTGTGACTATTCACCCTAACGAAATCTCACGCCTTTCATCTGCTGTCAAGAGTCTGGAACCAGTAGTTTGCTTTGGGCGTTGTCCTTTAGAAAAGTCGTCCGTCCCAACTCTACTTTGACACGAAAACCCTAAAGACCCAGCTCAGGACAAAATAAACAACGGTGCAGTCTACACTGCCTGCCGCCTTCCTGGAGAACAAGGGCTGCCACCGGCGAATCCCTCACCCCGAAGTTTGACCCCAAATGGACGCATCTGGCTGCCACCCCCACCCTGGTGTGAGTCCCAGATATTTTCTTGTGGAGCCCAGGCTGGCCTCGAACTCACGGGGATCCTCCTGCCTCAGCCTCCCGAGTGCTGGGATGACAGGTGTGCGCCACCACGCCCGGAAGATATTTTCTTTCTCCGACTTCCCCGTGGCGGATTTTTCTCTCTAGTGGGGTTGGGATGCGGGGTAGCTGTGTGGGAAAGCTGGAGAGGGTCAGGGCTGACAACCTTCCTGGGGCCTCCGTGCTGGGTCCCCTGCTATTCTAACCCTGCGGAAAGCAGGCTTTTCAAGGAAGGGACCCTGGGACTAACAAGCTACCGCTCTTTTTTAGGTTCTATCTCATGTGTGCTTTGCATACTGATTTTGTTTTACTTAGAGTTTAACAAAACAGGGCAGGACCTACGGAGCCATGGACATGTGTGAGACGCGATATTAAATGGGATTTCTGTTCCCCGGGGCCCAGTGGCTGCGGGACAGATGGCCTCGCTACAGGCTACCAGTGCAGCTTGCTGGTTGAGAGCTCTCTCAGCGTGTGCAGGTCCCGCTTCCACGGCAAAGAAAAAATGTCCCTAAATATGTACAATAAGCTGGAAATCAGTGAGAATCGCATATCCTCTTGCTGCACTGTGGAGAAACATAATCGCACCCACTATCCCTTCATTCTTACGCAGACGCAGTGGTACACAGACCCATAAATACTAGGGTTTTACTTGCTGCAGAAATGTGCACAGCTCACAGACAAATTTTGAGGCACGGTGAAGTCATCCAGCTCTGAGCCAGACACGAAGTCTCGGGAGAGGCAGGGGGCAGTGGCGGGTGGGAGGCCTGCAGTTGAACGACGTCGGGGACTGGAGGGGTCCCTGAACCCCGAGAGTTCTGCACAACTTCTGCCACAGCTTTGGTTTCTCAAAACCCAGTGTGGGCGTGAAAACAGCAAATCTATGACCACGGGCTCAGTGGTCCACAGTCTCAGCGTGTGGGATTTAGGCCAAACAGGTTGCATTTGTAGGGATGAAATTTTTTTTTTTTTGTGGGTGCGTGCCGAGGGTCAAACTCAGGACCTCTCGTGCCAGCAGGCGCCCGTGCCGCTGAGCGATATCACCGGCCCTTTTTTCATATGTGGGTTCTGGGAGTCGAACTCGGGCCCTTGCGCTTGCCAGGCAGGCACTTATGCCGCTGAGCCATCTCACCGGCCCTGTACGGATGAATTTTAAGGAAATATTTTAAGCTGTAGCTGCCATGGTATTGATATATTTTTGACTAGGAAAGCAAAATACAAAGACTTTCATTGATATACAGTAACATATTATATTAGCTGTAATGCAATAGAATGCACTGCCATATATGTATCCATAATTGCATAATGGGATACAATATATAAGATATGCTATGACTTACAATTTTTTTTTTTTTTTTTTGTGGGTACCAGCGGTCGAACTCAGGACCTTGCGCTTGCCAGGCAGGCACTTATGCCTCTGAGCTCTCTCACTGGCCCTTACAATATATTTTACACAATATATTGTATCACAATGCAACTTCTGTTACAATTCTATATTAATAAGTGAGCTGATATTTTACCAGCAAAATGATACACAATAACTTATAATCAAGGATAGAAGGATGTAATCAAATAGAGGAGCCTCATGTTTGTCCCTAAGTTCTTGTGTGTGTGCGTGTGTGTGTGTGTGTGTGTGTATAGTATTAGGGATTTAACCCAGGGCCTTCCCGATGAGCAACATCCCAGCTCTTCAAAAACTGTTGTTTTAAATTTTGAGATGGGGTCTCAGTGAATCTCTAGGTTTCCAAGGCTAGGCTTGAACTTGGGATCCTCCTGCCTCAGCCTTCCAGAGTGCCAGGATTATAGTTTATGCATACATGTATTTAATTATTTTCCTAGTAAGCATTTTTAACCCATGTGTCTGAAATTTAGTGAGAGGAGAAGAAATATAATATTTGGACTATTAGAGGGAAACTTTTTTCTACTCTGTTTTGTGAGTTTCTGTTCTATAAAATTTTAAGAGCCCAGCAGCCTGTTCCAATAGTGAAAAAGCTCACAGATGCATGCACATGGCTTTCAAAAATGTTATAGAGCAACTGAGTGGGTCTGTGTCAGGTTTACATATGAGCTTGCAATATACAGCACATAAATTCCTTTTGTTGTAGAAGAACAAATCTTTGACATGGTGTGTTATATTCTGAAGGTGAGTGAGTAACCCCAAATTTCTATGCTGAATCTTCACCCCCAAGGTGCTGGTGTCAGTACTGGGGCTCTGGGAGGTGCTGAGGTCCTGAGGGTGGAGCCTCACGGATGGGATCCACGTACTCATCACAGAGACCCAGAGAGCTCCCGCCCCTTCCACCACGCGAGGACACAGCGAGAAGGCGCCATCTGTGACCCAGGAAGCAGCCTCACCAGACATGGGCTCTGCCACGCCTGGACCTTGGGCTTCAGCCTCCAGGACTGGGCCACCGAGGTCTGCTGTGTGTCAGCCGCCTGGGCTGTGGGATTGCATATGGCGGCCCCAATGGACTAAGATAGGGAGAGACTAGCACAGTGGAACTCAGCCTCCAGGACTGGGCCACCGAGCTCTGCTGTGTGTCAGCTGCCTGGGCTGTGGGATTGCATATGGCGGCCCCGATGGACTAAGCTAGGGACAGACTAGCTCAGTGGACTTCAGACTCCAGGACTGGGCCACTAAGGTCTGCTGTGTGTCAGCCACCTGGGCTGTGGGATTGCATATGGCGGCCCCGATGCACTAAGATAGGGAGAGACCAGCACAGTGGACTTCAGCCCCCAGGACTGGGCCACTGAGGTCTGCTGTGTGTCAGCCGCCCGGGCTGTGGGATTGCATATGGTGGCCCCGCTGGACTAAGATAGGGAGAGACTAGCGCAGTGGACTTCAGCCTCCAGGACTGGGCCACCGAGGTCTGCTGTTTGTCGGCCACCCGGGCTGTGGGATTGCATATGGCGGCCCCAATGGATTTAGAGATGGAGAGACTAGCCCTACTTGGAAGAAGTCAGGCATGGGATTGTGACATTGGGAAGGTTATGTGGTCCCTGACACTTTCCTCTTCTCTTTCTTCTTTCTTCTTCCTACTTCCTGGCTGCCATAATGTGAGCGTCTTTCCTCCCACTCACCCATCTGCCATGATGTTCCCTGCCTTGGAGCCGCCGACCATGGACTGAACCCTCTGCAACCGTGAGCCCAGTTCCACCTCTCCTCCTTTAAGTTGCAGGTGTTGAATACTTTTTCCCAGCAACAGAAAGATGACCAATACAGTTATGACTGGGGGTGCTATCAGCACACTGGGAGTGGACCACAGATCAAGGCAGCTGAGCTTGATAATATGGAGATAGTAAAGATTTTGTGGGTCAAATAAAGAGCAAATCTGTCTTGCAATAAGGAAAGACCTTCTTTGATGGGATTATTGCAAGAAGGGGCAAATAGATTATTACAGCACAGGTGAGGGATGCTGCGATGGGGAGAATGCTCTAGGTATATGGTCCACAGATGTCTCAAAGGAGAGGCAAAAAACCTATTTTTGTTATTGGTTTGCTTGTTTTTTGTTGTTATTGCTTTTTTTTTTAAGGGAGAAGTTGAGACTGGAAAGAACTTCCTGTGGGTGCAATAGGGTAAGAGGATAACGTGATAGGATCATAGATTAGGTGTGGCTTGAAGGTGTCCACCAAGACGTCACGTGCCGCAAACTCAGCGTCCAGAGCCGGATATCGGTGTCCTGGAGGTGGGACATTCTGGAGTTGATTAGGGTCAGATGAGGTCATCAAATGTGTTCTCCATGATGGTGTTAGGGGATTCATGAGAAGAGGAAGACAGTACCCTTGTTGTAGCTTCTCATGGGACACCTCTGCCATGTCCTATTACAGAAAGGACAGCCTCGCCAGATGCTAGGCATCATCCCCTTGGAGTTCCAACCACAGGAATCATCCATGAATTTCCAAGCCTCAGGTAAGAGAAATCAGCAGTGGCTGCACCCTGCATCCAGCTGGTTCTCGGGAGAAACCATTTGGTCTGCTGGCTCGGGGTGAAGGTCCTTGGAAATCTAGAGACACAGAAGCAGGACTTTGCTTAGAACTATTTTCTCCCCATTGAGTAGCAGAAACCAGAACTTCAGCTAATTATGAATGCAGCCATGAAATGCGGCTGTCTTTGCCCTGGGTAGATGGTGGGAGTCTCGTTCCTTTCCTTTGCTGGTGAGATGAAATATGAAATCAGCAGTAAAAAGGAGGAAAGGTTTATTTTGGCTCATGTCCATGTATGCTCAGCTGGCAGAAGCAGCAGGATGGAAGGGGCTGGGCGGAGAAGAGCTGCTCACTTCATGGTGTGCAGGAAGCAGAGAGAGAAGGGGGGAGCGTGAGAGCCAGATGGACGCTTCCAGGTCACACCCTAGCGACAGCTTTTCCAACCAGACCCCAGCTCCTAACAGCGATGCAGCTCCAAGGATCTGCAATCTAATCCCCTTCCAAAAGCTCTGCCAAGAGTTCATGAAGCCCTTGGAGATATCCCAATAGGAACCACAACTGTGGGCATCACTGAGTCAAAGCTGAGTTATGGGCAAAGTGGACTTTTAGCTGGAGTCTCTTTGGAGCTTGTGGATTGGGGAATTTCCTCATCGTCACCACCTCCAGGGTCACAGGGCTCGGGGGATGTTCAACGTCGTGTAAGCCACATCTGTAATGGAAACTGGGCTTGGGGAGAGGTGGAGGGAGGAAATTATGAAACTGCGGTGGATGCAAAGGTTCTGGGAACTGGAGAAAGTACTCACGTGACAGAGAGGGCAGTGAGTCCAATGCATGAATCACGGGTCACCTCAGCACGGGCCTGCAGGAGCTCGACTTATAAACCTTGTGGTAGATTAACTAGTGGTCAACTTGTAACACCCAGCTGAACTGAATCAGCATGGTGCTGGGTGTGGAAGGCCCAGCTGAGGATTGTTGCCAACAGCATAAAGGGAGAACTGGAGAGGAAGATGGCGTGCTGTTGATTCTCCTGGAGAAGCTTGTCTTGCCTGCTTTCCTGATATGAACTCAGCTGTTCTCATGGCAGGAGGAGCTCAGGACCTCGCTGTCGCTGAGGAGGGCTGTGGTTCTCTTTGGGGGAGCTCTGGTCCTGACCTTGAGCATCACTTCCTGACTCCAGTGCAGACCCCTCAGCCTGCTGGCACAGATCCTTCATCCCGCTGGTGCAGACCTTCTAGCTTCCACCACTGACCTTTGGGCCTTCCCAGTGCAGATCCTTGATGTGGACTTGCATGACACATTGTCCTGGGCTCTGGGCCTCCAGCTGGACTCATGGGGGCATTGCCCTGGGCTCTAGGTCTTCAGCTGGACTCGTGCAGGACATTGCCGTGGGATCCAGGCCCTCAGCTGGATTCTTTGGGGCTCTAGTAAGTGGACAGATCTCCTGCACTCTTGTATTTGACTCTTGGGTGATTACTATAAAATAATCCTATGAATTATGTGTCCTGTATTAAATTATTTCCCTTCCAAACCCTGATTACAACACTTCTATTCATCAGCTCCATGCCTTCTTCTGTCCATTTGTCTTTGGTTATAAAGATCTCAGTCATTTACGTTGTGAAGGAGGCAGGAGACTTCTGACGCCTGCTCTCCGGCTGGAAACGGGGAGAGAACTTTTGCAGATGGGAAGGGGACCAAGAGATGGAGGGAGAGGAGGGGAAGGGGACGTCAAAAGAGTTAAGTTTTATTTTCACCAGTGGTGTGTCTTACAGGTCCCCACGAGGAATGTGTTCATTGTGTGCTGCAAACATGGACTCATAAAGTTTCTTTTTTTTTTTAAATTTTAAAAACACGTGCAGCAGTTTGTCAGTTGTGCAAGATGACAGACAGGAGCTAAGTAGAGAAATGGCCTTTGAACAGATGAATTTGAAGAAGAGAGGGAGCCAGAAAGAGCTGGAATTCCGTGCGTGGGTGCCGAGGAGACTGGGTGTGGAAGTTGGTGAGAAGGGAAATTGCAATGGAAGGGAAGAGGAAATGCATCCGCACGGGCAGCACTGTGATGGAGAAGGGAGAGAGATGGAGCTGCAGGTTCAGCATGAGGAGGGGAAGAGCTGAGGACTCACAGGAGGAGGCTGACTGCAGCATTTCTGGAGTTGCAGAAGGGACGAGGGTTGCTCAGCTCTCAGCTGTGGGTCCCCACGAGAGCTCAGGGGAAGTCCGTGTGGCTCAAGGGCCCAGTCCCCGGGAGACGGACGATGGGTTCTGCTAAAGGGAGGGACAGCTGCAAACTCACAGAGGCCCTCCTGGAACCCCAGGGGCCTCCAGGGTTGGGACCCTGACCGGAAACTTCTAGGCATTGTTCCTGCAGGTCTGGAACACGATGATGTTATGCAAACTGGCAGTTGGGTATTCCTGTAACTCTCTTCTCTTGCTTTGTCTTTTTGTTTGCCTTTTCTTTTAATTTTTTTGAGGTACTGGGGTTGAACCCAGGGCCTCCACTGAGCTCCATCCCCAGCCCTTTTTTATTTTTATTTTTTATTTTGATACACAATCTCACAAAGTTGCTTCTTTGCCCAGGCTGGGCTAGAACTTGGAATCCTCCTGCCTCAGCTTCCAAAAGAGCTAGAATCACAAGTGTGAGCCACCATGTCAGCCACCTCTTTCTCTCTGTCTCTCTCTCTGTGTACTGGGGATTGAAACCAAGGTCGTCACACTGAGCTATGTCCTCAGCCACCACCACCACCACCATGATCATCATCCCATTATTATATTATTATTATTAGAAACGGGGTCTCTCTAAGTTATCCAGGCTAGAATTGAACTTGCGATCCTACTGCCTCAGCCTCCCTGAGGGTGAGGATCACGGGTGTGGCCCACTGCACCCAGCTACAAATCTCAATTCCCTCCACCCTCTTTGTATGGGAGACTGAAACCCTTTGTGCTGAGCTACATTCCCAGCACTTTTATCATTTTTTATTTTGAGACAGAGTCTCGCTAAGTTGTCCAGCCTGAGCTGGACTTTGGAACTTCCTGCCTCAGCCTCCTAGAATGCTGGGAGGAGAGGTGTGCACCACCACATCTGGCTAGAAATCAAGCTTTGCCTGAGTAGGAGGGAGTTGCCAAGTGTGTTGGGAACCAGGTTTATTTTCTTACGTGGTTTTATTCCTGGAGACGCCACGGCGGGGACACCCTGCTTTAATGATGTGCGTGGCATTTGAGGTTGATGAGATTTTCTGGGTCGGTGAAGAGGTCACGCACCCCAAACCCTAAAGCTTCAAACCCTCAGCACCCAGCCCCTGATTCAACAGCACCTCTTCTCCCTGGCAGCTCCCAACCCCTGGAGTGGATCTTGCCTTCCCTCTTTCAAACAAGCCTCTGATCCTGTTGTTACTCTTGCGGGAGCTTCTCACTTCTGTGTTTCGGATACGGAAAATGTGGACCAGACCCTGAACCCTGATCCTCAGCACTGGGGGAATTTTCCCTGAGGAGCAGGTGCTGGTGGAACTGTGCTTTGGGGTCTGAGTGAATAATAACTCCATGGATCTTGGGGAATACTCATCAGGGAGGAAGAGTGAGGTCATCCAAAGCTCCAAGCTTGGTGATCAGAAAGATTGTTGGGACCCAGAGACAGAAGAAATCAGTGTAGATGGCTTTTCTGGCTGTACCTCCGAGATTTCTGGGGAGGCATCAGAGTCTGGCTGCATGATCTTTATTCAAATGCAAGACCCCCCAAAATTGTGCAGGACAGATGGGGGTAACCCGCATCTCCTATAGGCTCCCTGGCTGCAAGACCACAGTGGACCCTCAAGAAAGTAGCTCTCAGGAAGCTCCTGAGATTAACATTCGCTTCCCAGGGCTCATTGTTAATGCAAACCATCTGCTTCCCTAGGGGTAAAAAAAAAAAAAAAAGAAAAGAAAAGAAAAGAAAAAAGAAAAAGCAATAGCAAAAAGCAAAAGCAAAAGGAATCGTGACCTCAGTTTGCTGGAAAACAGACGATTCTTTGGATTTCCAACGCGCTAATTAATTTTTTAAAAACGCTGACCTCCTTTGAATGATTTCAGTCCCGTAGATGAAAAACATGTGTGGGGACTGTGTGGGTTTTCACTCTCCTCCTCGCCTTGCAGCCCTGCTGGGTGCATGTGGAGGATTTCTATAGGTCTGGAAGCCCTTAATGGCTCCTTGTGAGTGAGCCAGCTTGAGTTACAGCCCTGCTGGTCTCGGAACAAAGACAGGCATTGTGAACCCTGAAGAAGGGACAGGATTTTAAGGAAGAAAGGAGCCTGCATAGAAGCGCGGTAGGGGCTGGAGACACAATATTTGAATTCGTCTAGAGCCGGCCAACCCAGGCTCAGGAAATGACCCATTCCAGTAGAAATCAGTCGTGGAAGATCGCGGAGCCCACTTGAAAACACGGCTTAGTTCTCCTTACCCCCCATCTCGTCCTCAGTCTCCTGGGCCCTTTCCCATTTGTAAGAGATCCATCCCTTGGTTGGTTTCTTTCCATCCATCCTTTATTATGCTCTTTCTTTGTACTTTGCCTTACTCAAATGAGAGATACAATACAGTATTTAAGTTTGTGTGTCTGACTTATTTCACTCAACATTGTATTTTCCAGGGGCATCCATTTTCCTACAAATGTCTTGAATTTATCCTTCTTCACACCTGAGTAGTATTCCATCATGTGTAGACACCATATCTGTTGATGGGGATACGGGTTGCTTCCAGGATTTAGCTCTTCTGAATTGTGCTACTATAAACATGGGTGTGCACAGACCCCTGCGATATGACGTCTTTGATTCTTCTGGGGAGACACCTAGAAGAGCAGTAGCTGGGTCCTATGAAATTTCTAAATTCACTTCCTCGAGGAAGAATTTTAAATTCACATCAAAGTAAAGACTTTTGGGGAGGATTTATAACACTTAATTTCTCAGACTTGTGCTTGGCTGTCCCATGCTTTTGTGAACAGAAAAAAATTAGTAGAGAGATTGCAGGATAGCGTAGAAAAAAAGAAAAATAGATCTCCAGAAAGAGCTCCCCCCACTCCTTCAGGAAGCAGGAGGGGCCGGGCCCTTTGATGTCAATCATGTCTCCATGGTGACTGTTCCCGCCTTTCGGGGTATGGATGAGAGAAAAGTCGCAGTCCTACCGGCGTCCAAACCTGCAGTTTGTACAAAGCTGATTGGTGAATTAGCGTCTCATCCATTATTTTCTCGGCTCCAGACATCTGTTCAAAGATTGGGGAGCCCCACTGCATCTACATAAATCTTTGGAAGAACACGGGACTCCCAAACATGATAAGACCGCATTTGACTTTTCCAGAGTTGTTTTCTGACTAAATGGAAAAATTGACAATTCGAACGTTGGGGGATAGATGAAGGAATGTATTAAAGGGGATACCCAAAGTCTACATCAAAGCCAAATCTCCTTGAAATGGGGAAAAATCCACTTTAATCATCATCCAGGAGATGTTTGTCCCTCAAAAGTGAATTGAAGCTGGGTGAGGTGGCTCACACCTGTCATCCCCACACTCAGGTGGCTGAGGCAGGAGGATCCCTGCGAGTTTGAGGCCAGCCTGGGCTACAAAGTGATTTCAAGGCCAGCCTGAACTGCATAGTGAAACCTTGTCTCAAAAAGATGAAAAAAAAAAAAAAAAAGTGAGCTGGGAGGACCAAAGGCTCAAAGCATTGAGACATGACAGGGATTTGGAGAAAATGCATTTGTCACAGAACATGCTGAAGCGCTCTCGTCCTGTTGTGAAGGAAAACTGTCATTACAGATCGTTAACATTTCCTAGAGGAAGAGATGACAAAGCATTACAGAAGCCCGATGCTCGCTCTGGAAATCTGAAGCCATGGACTTGTCCAGAGGCTCCTCAGACCTTACCGAGTGATCAGTGTGGAGGTGACGCCTGCGTGGGGCTGGGCGCCTCCTCCTCCTGCAAGTAGAACCTGGCTTCCACCTCCTGGGCCAAGAATCTGCATTCTCAGACACACACAGGTGGTTCCTCAAGTCAATCCGTGAGGAGATGGAGGAGGAGGTGATGGAGGAGGAAATGGAGGAGGAGGAGATGGAGGAGGAGGACGAGATGGGGAGGAGGAGATGGAGGAGCAGATGGAGGAGGAGGAGATGGAGGAGGAGATGGGGAGGAGGAGATGGGGGAGGAGGAGATGGGGAGGAGATGGAGGAGGAGATGGAGGAGGAGATGGAGGAGGAGATGCAGGAGGAGGAGTTGTAGCAGGAGAAGAAGGTGGATATGGAGATGGAGGAGGAGAAGGAGCAGGAGGAGGAGAAAGATGAGGAGTTTGAGGGCAGCCTCGGCTAATAATGAGCTTAAGGTCAGCCTGAACTACATAGTGAGACCCTGCCTCAGAAAATGAAACAAAACAAAACAAAGAAAAGAAAACAAAACTACTGAGGCTCACAGACAGGACTAATGGCTCAGCCTTTGTCTCCCAGCTGGGAGCCCCATGCATTTCTGTGCTTGCCTTCCTTTCCATCACCCTTCTCTCACAAGCTGAGACTTTGGAG
Source organism: Erethizon dorsatum (assembly GCA_028451465.1). Lineage (NCBI taxonomy): Eukaryota > Metazoa > Chordata > Mammalia > Rodentia > Erethizontidae > Erethizon > Erethizon dorsatum. Next base: position 2,004,490 of record CM051843.1, read on the forward strand.
ATCTCTGATTTTTCTTGCAATGAAGAGTTCTGTTACTTTTCTATACAGACAAAGAAAGATAGATGCCTGGCCATGACCAGAAATTCCTGGCTGGTGTGTTTGGTGTGTTTCCAAGCAATGTCACCAGACTGCAGCCCACGTACACAAGCACAGCGTGTCCACGTGCTGTGCACTGTCGCCCAGTGGTCCTTGCAAAGCCGGGAAAGATCCTGCAGCTCCTGGGCCGCTTTGCTCAGGGTGCCATTTTCCTGGTGTGATCTGACTTCCGCTGCCCTTCATGGGCGGCCCTAAGTGTGAGCAGGAAGCACAGCATGCAGCTTAATCCTGCGTGAGATCCTGCAGCCGTGCGTGCTGGGAAGAGTGCTCTGGGATTTGCACACGGGAGGAAAGCGGATGCATTAAATAAACCCTTTCCTGCTAAGCATGCTTGTTTACTAAACACGGGAAAGCAGGCCGTGCAGGGTTCCCTTGGGCAGGTTGAACTAAATGCACTAAAAGTGCGAGCAGTGATGCAAAACGAAACTTCAAAAACTGAGATTTCTTTTCATATATATATTTTTTTCTTTTAGAGATAAGCAACTTCTACAAAATTGCTCTTGGTGAGCTCAAAACTGCCCCTCTGTGGTCCTCCACCCCAAAGAACTGACAGAACATGCAAGTGGTGGCAGCAGGAGGCCAGAGCCAGCTGGATTTCCTTTCCACAAGAAAGGGGAGAAGAAAAAACACAAAAGAAAGGGGTGAATGGGCCGGTGAGATAGCTCAGTGGCTTAAGTGCCTTCCTGGCAAGCACAAGGTCCTGAGTTCGACTCCTAGTAAACACATAAAAAAAAAAGAACGAGGTGAAGGAGCTGCAGGTGCTGGAAGCTATCAAGCAAGGGTGCTGATCCGCCCTGTCTCTCTGTGACCCCACCCCCACCCCATTCCTGGCTAGATAGGACCCTCACCCATTTGCACACACACACGGGGAGATGGTGATTGGGAGAACATGGGCTCCTCCATCACCAGGGAGCTGGCGTTCCATAAACCCTTTTTCCTTTTTACCCTAATCAGTGGCCTCCTTTGATTTGGGCAGTGGGGAAAAAACAAAGAAATAGACTTGCGTGTGTGAAGCACTGTAGCTAGGAACGAAGGGGTCAGGGCATTTGTTTCTCGGTATCTACAAGGACTTAGTTTCAGGATACCCCACCCTCCCACCACACACAGACACCGAAACTCGGAGAGGCTCAAGTTTGTGATAGAAAAGGTGCAGTATTTGCACAGAGTCCCGTGTACACGAAACCACCTCCACGTGACTTCTAACAGCCACTGCAGTGTCCATAGCTGTTACCTGCTGGCTTAGGGAACAATGACAAGTTGTCACATTCTTGCTTAGGAAACAATGACAAGTTGATACATTGTTGCTTAGGAACAATGGCAAGTTGATACATTGTTGCTTAGGGGACAAAGATAAGTTGTCACAATGTTGCTTAGGGAACAATGACAAGTTGTCACACTGTTGCTTAGGTGTAATGATTACTTGTTACATTGTTGCTTAGGGGATAATGACATGTTACATTGTTGCTTAGGGGATCCTGAGGAGTTGTTACCTCGTGGCTTGGGGAATAATGACATGTTATTACATTGTTGCTAGGAAATGAGGACCAGAAGACAAGTCTATCCATGTTCAGTACAAATGCAATTTTGTTTTCTAATATTTTTGATCAGCAATTGGCTGAGCCCATAGACACTAAACCCATAGATGCGGAGGGCTGACTGCACAAAAATAACAACCTCGTTTAGTTTTCTTTCCAGGTAATAGTCTGATTTTTAAAGCATTTTTAGGCTTGCAGATAAACGAGTAGAAATTACAGTTTCTGTGTACAACATCTCCTTACCACAAACTGTTCACATTATTAGCTTTTTATTTCTTTGGTGTCAGTGGAATTGGGAATTGAACAGAGGGCCTTTCCACTGAGCTACATCCCCAGCCCTTTTTTATGTTTATTTTGAGACAGAATCTAGCTAAGTCACTAGTTTGGCCAGCTGGGCTTGAACTTGCAATCCTCCTGCCTCAGCCTCCCATGATGCTGGGATTACAGGCATGCGCCACCCCAGGCTTTTACTATTATGAACATTTTAAATTATATTTGTGACCATCAGTGAGGCACCACTAATCCATCATTTTAACTAGATATCTGTGCCTCAATTACGGTATCACTGTAATAACGTCACATTATATACATTGTCTGAATTCAACAGAACCCACGGAATGTGAACAGAACTGACTAGGAATTTCTGCCTGTGAGATACTAGGTTTTATTTATTTATTTTTAAATTTCCAGCTTTGCCCTGGTGTGGTGGTGCACGCCTGTCATACCAGCCCTCTGAAAGAGTGAGGCGGAAAGGCTGGAAATCTGAGCCCAGCCTGGACAACTTGGCAATGTAGCGAGACCCTGTCTGAAAACAAAAAATAAAAAGGGGCTGGGGATGGAGGTCAATGCAAAGGCCCTGGGTTCAATGCCCAGTGCCAAATAAATCAATAAAACCCCAGTTTTATTTCCTCACTTTAAAAAGAAAACTCTATCTGTTGAAAAATATGAAAGCTCGCAGGTGGAGGAGATAAGAACATTTATTTTTTCCCCTCGCAGGGACAAACTTCCTTGGCAAGGGACATGTCTTTCCCACACGGAGGCGGGAGTAATGCCCTAACCTCCGGAGACCAGAGACGGGAAGCAAGGGGTCAGCTCACAGGAGGCACCCTTGTCTTCCGTTAGCTTTCCCTGTCGCATTCCTAGTGACATCCTAGAATCAACCGCCCAGCCCCACTCACCCGCCTGCCCCATCAGCCTCGAGAGATCGATGATGATCGTTGTCGTAGAAGAGCATCTCGCCGTCGTCTCATCTTTGCACATCAGGGTCTTATGCTGATCCCCACGGAAGTGCAGATTCAGAAAAACCACACGCATTTGTGAGTCTCTCTTGAGCAAATTTGGTCCCTGGATTCACCCAAAGATTCCAGCTGGGAACTAAAGAGAGGAGGATGGGAGAAGGGCTCTCTCTTTGTCCTACTACTTTTTGCTTGCTGGTCCACACCAAATAAACCATGTTGGGATTCAAAGCCAATAAGGAAAAGGAGTTCTGCCTACTGGAAGATTGTTATTTGTTAAGATCATTGATTGCTTATTATTAAGCAATAATCTTAGTACTTTATTATTATTTAGTACTTTATTATTAAATACTAAACTGTACAGTTATAAAAAAAGAGGTTAGTGGGTAAAGAAAATGTGGCATATATACACAGTGGAGTACTACTCTGCCATAAAGAAGGATAAACTCGAGTCATGTGTAGGAAAACATATCTACCTCGAGATCATAATGTTGAGTGAAATAATTAAGATGCAGAAGTGTCAATATCACATGGTTTCTCTTATATAAGAAACCCAGAGTAAAAATAAAGAGCAAAATAAGAGAATAAATCCCAAAGAACACGTATGGTTGTAGAATTTTCACAGAGTCTGAGGAACCTGAGGGAGGAGAGAACTTGTCAAGAGAGTCAGTCCTGACTGAAGCTCTAGCTTTACTTTCTCGAAGGCGTCTTTTCAGGACAAGGCTTGGCTCCTTTGGCCCAAAAATGCACACATGCATGAGGGTCACGCTAGTGTCCTCTTCCCACAGGCCCTGTGTGTCCCCAAAAGATGAGACGCGCGGTGTGAGGAATCCTTTGTGTTTCTCCAACCGCAGCCAGGAGTTGCTTGCATTGAAATAACCCAGTGCCTGTCATCTACTGCCGGCAACAAGAAACAAAAACAATGACGACAACAAACACTGGTGGTGAGCAGGGCCCAGGGAAGGTCAGGGAAGCCAAGGGAAATGCTTGTCACTGAGTCTCCATTTTGCAAGAATAAGTTCCAGAGATCGGCTGTGGGCCAATGGAACTAGACTTTACACTATGAAATAAAGAAAAATATGAAAATCTAAAAAATAAACTGTTTAAAGAGACTAAGATGATAAATTTTAGGTTTTGTGTATTTCACTGCAATTTAAAAAGTCATCAGGCAAGTTGGCCCTGTCAGTGAACACAAGAAGGTATTTTTATTGCTCACATCGCTTTATATGCAAATAGATGTACTAGTAAAAATAAAAAGTTGAAGCCGGTCATGGTGGCGTGTGCCTGTAATCGTAGCGCCTGGGAGGCTGAGGCAGGAAGACTGCTGTGAGTTCGAGGCCAGTTTTCCACCACCAACGTACAACCCCAGCCCTTTTTATATATCGAGACAAAATTTTGCGACATTGCCCAGGCTGTGCTTGAACCTGAAATCCTCCTGCCTCATCCTCCTGAGTAAGCATGGGACAGCACACCAAGCCCACATAGATATGGTGGTGGAGGCTACTTGGGACCCATTTTTGGACCACAGCCCTGGGTTCAATTTGAGTCATTAGCTTTTTAACCTTCTCATCAGAACTGTTTTTGGACCGTATGTGAAAATGCCGCTTCCTTCCCAGAGAACTGTGCAACGTGTATTTGAGAATTGGTTTTCTTTTAGAATTCAATGTAGGCACGTTCTTCTTCAAGCTGATGTATTCTGATTATGCACTGGGATTCAGGACTCTACATGGAATAACAGAGGAAGGGGTAGCAAAATTCGAAGCTTTTAACTTGGAGGGGGAATTCTAGAGACACGAGGAAACTCCAAATTTCAAGGGAATAGAAAATAAATCTTGCTTTCCCAAGCCATTTAATTGGGTGAAGCTCAGAGCGATTGATTTCCGTCTGCCCAATGGGAGATTTTGTAGGTGAAGAGAAAATGCCCCAAATACATAAATGTAAGCAATTTTTGATTTGTGCTAATGACAATGAATGCCTTCCATAGACTAATGATCTTATGCTTTAAAGTTGGAGAATCGTAACCAGCTGACCCGACCCCAGTCTTTGCTAACTACCATTTAATTCTCTTTCCATAAACTAGAGATTTTGCACGAGGCAAGCCATGCTCTCCTCAGCCTGCTTTCACCTTTCTCAAGCCATCCTAACCCCAAAACCTCCCATGCTTCCTGTTTGTCCCTGGGAATGCGCGAGACATTTCACTGTCGATTACAAATAAGGACACAAGGGAAATAAGCTGGGGAGAAAGTTTTTAAGAAGGAAAATTCACGTGATCTCGGTGATTTTATGGTGATAAAACACACTGGAAAAAGGCACCTTGTTTCACATGTATCTTGAATGCTTTATAGGGGTTTTTGTGTATGGGGTGAAAGTTTTTCATTTCTTAGGGTTCCTTTTTTTTTTTCCTTTTCTTTATTTAACCAGTTTATGTTTGCACTGCTTTCTTTGCTGACTGCATCCAAGTAGGCATTTCTGCTCATAGAATTATGAAATCAAATCTGGGGAGTAAAACGGCCCCTCCCAGCCACGGAGTCAACACAAAATCCTCATCGATGGTGATGGGCTCGTTAAGGGCTGGGGATCTGAACCCCGAGTTGCACTCCCTTCTTCTGCCCAGAGTCCGGCTTCTGGGCCACACATGAATCAGTCAGAACGATGGCTCAGACCCCGGGCGGACCTGCCCCAGAAAACACTCTGAGGTGTCCCACATTTGGGGTATTTGTTTGCTTGGCTGACTTGAACTTTACCTCAGTTGCCCTAAAGCCCAAGCTCCAACTTTCCCTGAAACATGACGAGATGCAATCCATTTATTAGCTGCTAATTGCCCCATTCCTGGGAAACTGTTGGGGGAAAACACGAAAAGATAAATACGAAACTTTTATAAGCCTTCCGAGTATTGTGTTATTTTTCTGGCTTTCTATGTTTCTTTCTTTGTTTCTTTTTTTCTTTCCTTTTTCTTTTTCTTTTTTTACTTTTATCAGTTCATGTTTGCAGGACATAATGATGGCAGTCACTGAAGGGATTGGTACATGCTCATGACACATTTTCATTCCCTTCTTTCCCCTTTTACCCTTCTTTTATTTTTCCAGCATCAGATTTATTTATCTTATAAGACCTTATAAAGTTAATTATCGTATATACAGATTGAAAACCAGACCAATAGACTAAAGAACATATAAAACATGTAAGACAACTGTGCTAAATCAAGGTCCACTTTTAGATACATCGTCCATGCCGGGTTACATTTTTTCTTTCTATTTTTTTCTATTATCTGTCTTTCATTTCACTATATATAATATATATGATATATATGTCATACATATTTATATAAAAAGGGAACGTTTTTCATAGAAAGGGAAACCATGTGATAATGAAGCTTGTGTGTATGATTTATTTCCCTTAACATTATAGTCTTAAGGTGCATCCATTTTCCTACACATGACTCAAGTTCATCCTTCTTCGTGGCTGTGTAGTACTCCATTGTGGGTAAACAGCACATTTTCGTTATCCATTCATGTGTTGATGGACATACAGGCTGCTTCAAGATGTAGCTGTTATAAGTTATGCTGCTTTAAACATGGGTGTGTGTGGATCACCATGATATGATGTCTTTAACTCTTCCAGGAAGATACCTAGAAGGGGAATTTGTATCTCTTATAGAATAATCTTTCTTCTTTCTTGTTTGCTTTCTTTCTTCTTCCTTTCTTCTTTTTTCTTGATTTCTCTTTTCTTTTTCTTTCTCAGTTTTCTCTTTCTTTTCTTTCTTTTTTCTTTATCTCCCTCCCTTCCTTTCTCCCGCCCTTCCTTCCTTACTTCTTTTACTTCTTTCCCTCCTTTCTTCCCTTCTTTCATTTACTTTCTCTCATTTTCTTCCTTTCTCCATTCCTTTGTCTTTCTGTTTCTCCCTCTTTTTCTTCTCTCTCTCATCTCCATCTCTGTCTCTCTCTCTTTCTTCCTCTCTCTCTCTCTCCAGTCTGCCCTCCCTTAGCAACAGGTTTTCAGAGTTAAAGTCAAAACTTGTCCTTAATCCCATTGCTATTCCATTGGGAAGGCAAGAAGGTCTTGCTGCCCTCAGGAAGATGGTCTTTCAACACCATCTTCAGTAGCTTGAGCTGAGACACTGAAATGAGCTTCACCCCTTGCTGATGACCTCGGCTGATTCTCCTCCTTCCTTGGCTTGGGACTTCAATGCTGGCATTGAGGCTGAGAGATCTGGCCAAGCTGGAATCTGCACATACAGCTGACCCTCAGAGTCAGCAATTTGGCCTCTGCAGATCTAACTGACCATGAATAAAAAATTTAGGAAAAAATTACATTTGAGGTGAACACTTATAAACATTTTTCTTATCATTTCTTTTATCCCCTACACAGTACAATTTGGCAACTATTTGTCCAACTTTTGCACTGTATTTAGTATTATAAATAATCTAAGATGGTTGCAAATCTTTCTGAGAATGTGCATAGATTCTAGATTCATAGATCGTGCCATTTTATAGAAGGGATTTGTGTACCTTTTGATTTCGTGCCCATGGGGGTCCTGGAACTAATCACCCCCAAATCAAAAACTGTATAGGTCAGCTTTCTGTTGCTGGGAAAAAAATACCTGGCATCTACAATTTAAAGGAGGAAAGGTTTAGTTTGGCTCATGGTTGCAGAGGGTTCAGTCCAATGTCATCTGGCTCCGAGGCAGGAACACCATGGAGGAAGGGTGCGGTGGAGGAAAGATGCTCACATTATGGTGGCCGGGAAGCAGAGAGTAGAGTAAAGAACCAGAAAGAAAGGGGTCAGGGACCAGATATAGAGTACAACGTCCCATCTCCATAGCCCACTTCCTCCAACTAGGTTCCACCTCCTAAGAACCCATTCGCCAGTGGTTTTGCCATTGATGAGCTTAGCACCATCACAGTCCAGTCACTGGTCCAGGAGTCTTTCTATCCACCCAAGTTGGGGATCAAGATTCACCCGCTTGGATCCCAAGAGACACCTATAGCTAGGAATGTGTTGGGGATGGAGTGAGGAATTCCCAAGTGAGTTTCATCCAGAAACGTTACATTTTTAGGGTTATGGAGTTGTTGGCTCCATGACATCAGCTCATGGTGAAAACACTCAGTTGCATGCCAAGGGTTCCAAATGCCAACTGGAACACCATTTTACGTGAAATTAATTTATCAAACTGATGCTCACCTAAGCTGTAAGTCAGCAGCCTAATGTACTCATTTTCTCCAATGAGGAATATTCTTCGGAAGGTATCTGGTAATTGGAAAGATAATTTTGCATTCACAGAGTGTAAGTGAATTGAATTTTTTCGTTTGATTTTTAAAGCATTCTTTTGATAGCTTTTTTTGTGGTTTTTTGTTTGTTTGTTTGTTTTTTGAAACAGGGTCTCACCTTGTAGTCCAGGCTGGTCTTGAACTCACTATGTAGCCCAGGCTGGCCTCGATCTCACAGCGATCCTCCTGCCTCAGCCTCTCAAGCGCTGGAATTACAGGCATGTGCCACCACACCTGGCATGAATTGCATGTTTTTAACTTTGTTGGATTCATGAGTTCAGCTGCAGAAAAAGATGGTGCACTCCTTGGAAGTGTAAGCTGAGCCCATCTGGGAAAGGTGTTTCTTTTTCAGGTGGGTTTTCTATGGAATTCCAAATGGGGCTGTATGTCTTTCCTTTCCATTGTTCCAGTTTTCATCCCTGTATGCGTATTTTTCCACACTGTATCTCTTTGGATTTATCAGTATCAAAGCATTCAAATCTATCTGTGGTCATTCATTGTGATGTGTCAGCTTGATTTGAGTATGAATCGCCTGGCAGATCAGTCAAGCTCTTGGCATGTCTGTAGATGATTGACACATAGGTCAGCAAATTGGAAGGAAGCCCCGCCCCGGATGTGGGCGGCACCAACCAATAGGATTGTAGTGTGGATGACATAAAAAGGGAAAGAAGCAGGAAGTGTCCCCACTGAGAAGCGCTCCCTTCTTCCTGATCGGAAGCGCCTGTTGCTGCTGTGGCCTTTGCACATTGATCTCCGGTTTTCCAGCCATCTGATACAGACTCCTTGGTGAGTCTCCAGAGAGCTTCCAGGCCTTCGACCTTGGATGGAAGCTGCATCCTTTGTCTCTTTTGTTGTGGGGCTTCCATCTTGTTGGGCTGAGCAGCTCCTGGGTCCTTCTGCTCTCCAGCAAGCAGATGGCCACTGCTTCTAATCCTGTAAGCCCAATACATCCTCTTACATAATTATACATATATTTTCTATCCAATTTTTTCCTCTAGAAAACCCAAACGGCCACACTGTTTTTGTTCTCCCAGTCTGTTTCCTTCAGTTAATATCCATTTCCTCTTTTCAAAACTGACTCATTATGGGTCAATTTACACTTTCTGACTTCTGATGCCTCATTTCCAACTTATACAGTAAAGTCTCAGATCAAACACAGAAAACCCCAAACGACCATGTCAATGCAGCAACAAGAGCAAAACCCCAGGATAACCACATGCATCTCCGTCGTGCTGACCGACCCTGAGCCTCAGTCTGTATTTTGCTTCTATGGGTTCAACATCTTGAGTGGTCATTTCCCAGCCTTATACCATATTCCTCTTATCTTCCATGATAAAAAGCACTCAGGTGAGTCCTAGCATTATATCTTTCCTTTTTCAATGGCTGTGTTTGTGACCTTTCATTTCTTTAAGCTTTTTTTTTATGTATAAATAATAACTTGCTAAAAATGCTTTATACTACCAGGCAATATAAAATCACCGTATTCATTTCCTTGTGCTGGTATAAAAGGAAACTTACCAGAAAGTAAGTGACTGAGAACCATAGAAATATTCCAGGAGGCTGAGGCAGGAGGATGGCAAGTTTGAGTCCAACCTATGTAAAATAGCAATTTAGCCCTATCCTGTCTTAAAATAAAATGTGGGAAAAAAAAAAAAAAAGGTGAGGCTATAGCTCAGTGAGAAGGCCCTGGGTTTAATCATCAGTACAGCAAAAACAAACAAAGAAATGAGAAAAGAAAAACAAAAATGTGTTCTGTCACAGTTCTGGCAGCTAGAAGTCCCAAATCGAGGGACTGAAGCTGGTATGGAAGATTCATTTCCCTGCCCCTGTTCTAGCTTCTGCTGGGTGCTTGGAATTCCTTAACCTGCTCCGTGGTCGCTCTAACCCCTGTGTCCACTTTTCAATGAGTTTCTTCTGCCTGTCTCCGTGACTTCTTCTCCAGTTACGGAGAAAGTAATCATTCCAGGGGACGGGTCCATGGTTCAGCCTCCTAATGACCTCATCCAAGACCCTATTTCCAAATAGGGTCGCATTCTGAGTTTGGGTGGCCATGAATTTCAGGAGATGCGATTTATCTTACTGCAGCCACCCGGCAACATGCAGTGGATATTATGTGAGGAAAATTCAAATATCTAAGAACATCTGCTGAACTTGGCTTTCAAACTATGTCAGCCACGGTTTCTCACTACTAACACACAGACATGCTCTGGAATTAGTTGCATCTGCATGTTTGATTTTATTTAGAGTTTTCCTGTGATATTCATGGCCGAATGCTTTTGTCTCCTCTGCTGTCATCGTTGATCACAGTGTTAGTCTGGGGAAAGATCTCAGCCGCATTTTGACCATTACAGACTTCTACTTGATTTGATTTGCAGTCCTGGGGAGGGAACTCCAGGCCTTTGCGCTAAGAGATACATCCCAGCCCTGTTTTATCTTTTATTTTAAGACAGGGTCTTGCTAAGATGCTAAGTTGTCCAGGCTGGGTTGGAACTTGTGATCCTCCTGCCTCAGCCTCCTATGCTGCTAGGATTACAGGCGTGCACCACAGTCCCTGCTATTTATGACTTTTTCTGGATGAGTTAGCAAAGAGAGACAGGATCCCAACAAAGACTTGAGATTTGTGAGTTTGCCTGACACTCCAGCGCTGTGGGAATGGTGCACAAGTGTATTAACTCCTGTGCTTTGCTTGGAGTCAGAAATTAAAATATGGGGCAGAACTTGCTGTGGTCAAAGGTTCGTCCAGAGAGGAAGAGAGAGAGCAGCTCTCTGGGGTACATTTCAGAGGAGGATGTGCCTGGCTTCCACCAAGCTCTGCGAGAAGGAGCACCATTTGCATAGGGGGCTTTGTGTTCAATCCCTCCAACCCTGGAGAGTCACAGGGCCATTTCCTTCCTTCCATTCGGGAAGCCAGAGAGTCCCTCGTACAGAGAAGCTCTGCTAGGAATGTTTTACTTTCGTTTGTACAAATGCAAAGCCACCGAGCCCACCAGGAGTTGAAAGCCCAGCCTTGGGATTTACAACTGTTCACCTTGTTGAGAAAGTGGCTTTCTCACCCAGTGACATAAAATTCCAGCTCCATGACTGTCTGTTTGAGAGCAGTCGCACTGACCAGAGGACCAAGTGACATGTTATGGTCAGGCCGCTGGATGACAAGGGCTTTGCCTGCTGGAAAAGAAACACAACTGGGATTAGTAAGCAGAGAGAGATGATAACAAAGAGCACACACATGTTTGGAGGTGGATGAGAGGAAGGGAGGGTGTTTAGAAAGTGTGGAGATCTGTCCTGGAGTAGCGAGACTTTGAAGTGGTAGCAGGTTCAGCTGAATTCCATTTTCCAGATACAATTTAAAGAGCAAGTATCTGCCAACTCAAAAGTCCCCGGGAGTTTCCGTGGCTCTGTTGCAATCATTTGGCTGCAGTCCTGCTTGATTCTGTCCTAGCCAGAAGGAACAGTCATGATGCTAGGACCAAAGGCTAACATGGTCGAAAGCAGGTCTTGTTTTGCAAAGAGAGAAGGGCAGAGATTCAGCTCCCGCCTCATGGCATACCTGGAGGGCTCAAGGTGCTGTGTGATTTGCAGGGAGCACATGGTGGAGTGGTTGGGATGAAGGCATCGATGAGGTGGTGATTTGATGGTATGACTGGGTGGGCATCGAGGAGATGGGACCTGGCTGGATGGAGTTGGTCATGGCGGTTTGATCTTGAGGTTTATATTTTATTCTCTCTCTCTCTTCCTCTCTCATTCTCTTTCCTTTCCAGCCACCATGATGTGAGCATCTTTTCTGCACCACGCCCACCCGCCATGATGTTTCAGCCTTGGAACCAGCTGACCATGGACTGAACCCCCTGAAACCGTGAACCGTACACTTTTCTTCCTTTAAGATTTTATATGCCAGGTATTTTGTCCCAGCACCAGAAAGACGGTGAATAGAGTGGGTAATATGTGGTGCTCAGCACAATGGTAACCATCTAGGTAACAGTGACGCCTCTATTTTTGCCATGTTCAGACCCAGGGCCTAATGCGAGACAGGAAGAAAGGGAGGACAAGAGATGCAAAGGAAACTGCCGGTCTCTAGCAAAACTTGGTCAGTCTTAGTGTAGCTATTTCAATAGAGTGGCTCCTCCAAGCCCTTTATCCATGGGTTCACATTCTGAGATTTCAGTTATCCATGGTCAGCCATGGTCCAAATATATTAATGGAAAATCCCTCAAGTAATTCCTATGTTTTAAACTGTAGGATGTTCTCAGTAGTGTGAGGAAATATCACACCATCCTACTTCATCCTACCTAGATGTGAATGAGCCTTTTGTCCAATGTATCCACCATGTATACACTATCTACCCGTTAGTCACTTAGGAGCCATCTTGATGATCAGAACAAATGTCATGGTATTTCAATGCTTAATAATTCTCATTTTAGTTAATAGAGTGCGCCCAAAGTGTAAGAGTAATGATGGAGATGCCAAAGAAACACTGAAAAGTAATTCCTTTTAAAGAAAACATGGAAGTTTATTCAGCTACGTGTGCTACTCAACTTTCTGTGACTACGACAAAATACTCAAGAGGAATTTCAAAAATACTCAGAGCAGAGGTTGATTTTGGCTCATGGTTTTATTTTTTTAAAATTTTTTATATATTTTTTGTGGGTACCGGTGGTCGAACTCAGAACCTTGCATGCCAGCAGGCGCCCATGCCACTGAGCGATATCACCGGCCCTTTTTTCGTATGTGGGTACTGGGAGTCAAACTCAGGACCTTGCACTTGCCAGGCAGGCGCTTATGCCGCTGAGCTATCTCACTGGCCCTGGCTCATGGTTTTATTTTTATTTTTATTTACTTATTTTGTTTTTTGTGGGTACCGGGGGGTCGACCTCAGGACCTCGCGTGCCAGCAGGTGCCCGTGCCGCTGAGCGATATCACTGGCCCCTTTTTCGTATGTGGGTTCTGGGAGTCGAACTCGGGCCCTCGCACTTGCCGGGCAGGCGCTTAAGCAGCTGAGCCATCTCACCAGCCCTGGCTCATGGTTTTAAACGCTTCATCTATGGTTGCCTGGCTCCAAAGGAGAAGCAACATGGTGGATGGGAGTGGTGGAGGAGCACTGCTCACATGATGGTGGCTGGGAAGCAGAGACAGAGAGAGAGAGAGAGAGAGAGCCAAAGAGGACGAAGTTGGAGACGGGATCTAGTAACGCTACTCGAGTTTCCAAAACCTCCCAATAATGCTGTGAAATCATGATTCTATCGGCGGATTAAACCACGTATGAATCTAAAACCCTCATTCTTCATTCACCTTCTCAAAGCCAATTTCTCAAAATGTGAGACTTCAGGGAGATATTTTAGATCTAAACCGTAACAGTAAGTACAGGATAAAAAAAAAAAAAAAAAAGAAAGAAAGAAACAAAATCATAGTTTGCCCTGGGGTGAGCCTTTCCACAGATTCAGGTATTTCTTGATGGGGTTTGGAATGCGTCTCTCATAGAGGAAGGGGGACCATTGCGACCTCTGATACCAGTCAGACCCACATTTCCAAAGTCAGGCTTACTTTCAGGGGTCATAACTCTTCTAAAAAAGAGTAAAAAGCCACAAATTGGGAGATGAGCTACAAGCAATTTTCTCTGTATATTTTAACCAGTCTCGTCCTCTACAGGAAAAAGAAAAGTCAAAGCTAAAAGGAACACAAAACCCAATTAAAACCAGATAAAACGGACTCACCCAGGACAGTCACATTCGATTTTGTCTCCCAATGATAAGACCGACCGAGTCTGCAATTTTGCTCGTGGCCAAAGAGAGCGAAGGTTGAAAAAGTGACTTTTTGGTTGTTGACCTTTGCATTTTTGTATCTCCATGGTTCAATGGATATGAGTGAATTCTATTTTCTTGTAGCTGCTCACATGAGAAGAGCAGAAGTCTTTCCTTGGAGCTATGAAGGCAAGAATTGGGTTTCACTTTTGATAGATTTTTTTGGGTGGGTTTTGTCGGTGGCTCATGGGTCAGGGGAGAATTTTAGGGGAAAATTGCGAAGCTGGTAGGACGGATGGGTATCTCCACCTGTCACACAAACCTAAATATTTTTGGCAGAAATGATCTGTTCATTTGCTGTAAAACGAGCGTCGGTGTGGCTCAAGCCTGAAGGACAGAACATAGGATGGTAAAATATTTGCCTGCACTTTGGTTATCTCAGATTGCACTGGCTGCAACCAAAAGAGAGGTGGGAGTTCCTAGCTCTCTCCGCTTCCCCTGCTTATCTGTCTGTTCTTGGGGGAAACTGAGGCACTGTCAGGGAGCCCAGCTCTTTGGCGCAGCCTCTCTTCACCCCTGAGAGGCTCTGTGTCGTAATCATTGGTACAAACCTATATTTTCCATCGCTGGGAGACCCGCGCATTCACCAAACCAACCCTATTGCACAGGACCCCAAAGACGAACCATCGTGCACTCAGGAAAACCGATTTAAGAGACGCTACTGAGTGAAAGTGGAGAACAAAGCTCTCGGAGGAAGCTCAGAGCGCAGGGTGAAATCCCTGTGATATCGGATCTTTCTTAATTTCTCTTTCTTTCTTTCTTTCTTTCTTTCTTTCTTTCTTTCTTTCTTTCTTTCTTTCTTTCTCTCTCTCTCTCTCTCTCTCTCTCTCTCTCTCTCTCTCTCTCTCTCTCTCTCTCTCTGTCTTTCACAGAAGGACAGTTTCAAGGGAATCCTTTCAGAAGTGAGGTCTATCATTAATGACGAGTGGAGTGCATTAGGTAGTGTTCGGGGGGAAAAATTCAACTTTCTCATAGTCTGTTAAACAGAAAAAAAAACACAAATAAGTAAACACATTTTCAGAAGGAGAGAGTTCTCTTTGGCAGAGGGCTCTTTTGTGAGTTCTGGTCTCCACCCAGCAGAAACCTAGGAGGCTGAAAAATTTTATTCTGAAGGCTTTCACAGCTCAGGTGTGCTGTGTGTTGATGATATTTTTGGAGAATTAATTCCTCAGAATCGGGGCTACACACTATGGAGTACTACTCTGCCAAGAAGAAGGAGAAACTTGAGTCATGTGTAAGGAAATGGATCCACCTTGAGACCAGGATGCTAAGTGAAATAAATCTGGCACACACGAGCTTCAATATCGTGAGGCTTCTCTCCTGTGAGAAACCCAAAATGTGAATAAATTGCAAAGTAGATAATAGGAAGCAGGGATAGAGATCTTTCTCAAAGGGGAAAGGGGAGCAAGAGATGGAGGGTGCAGGAGGGAAGGCTTTGAAAGAAGTAAGGTGTTCTGAGCGTGCAACAGCTCCATGTGGTCAAGGTGAGCACTACCTAATGCAAACATGGACCAATAAATAAAAATAAAAATTAGCTGGAGCTGGGTCTGGGAAGCGCCGGGGGTGTTGCAATGTCCTGCTTGCCACGTTGGGCGTTGCAGTGTTTGTACCGTGAGGTGCAGCGGCGTGGCCTCTGTTTGCACTTGCAGGTGGTAGATCTGCCCAGCTGGGCCACCTGGCAGCGGCGACCAGCATCGGCTGCTTCTCTCCTGCTTCCAGTGAAAAGCCGCAGAAAAGCACAGGGGGTTTGACGTCCTGGACATTCCTGGAGTTTTATTTATTGAAACTTCAGGGGAGGCTTTAAAGCAGACACATAGAAAACCTCTTTCAAAGGAAGGGGACCTGTCCTAAAATGTGGATATTTTGTGCATGATGGACTTGGTCTTTTAGCACTCATTTTGAGTTTTTAAGGTCATGCTGATTAAAATGCCCCATTCCCTGACGAGCGAGGGTTTGGTGTCCCTGGAAATCTTGTGCTCAAGGTGGTGGGTGAAATTGCTTAATGGTACCTAACATGGGACATCAAAACTGGTTAGAAATTATATCTGTGTGTGCATTTGTAGATATGTGCCTGGATAGCCTGCTAAAAATTTACCTATGGATATACATATTTATATATGTGTGTGTATGTTGTTGAAATTATATCTATGTATATACCTATATATGTGTGGATATATATATAAATTTTATCTATGTATGTACGTATTTATATATTATATATAACTTAAGTCCTATATTTGCAGATGCATTTGGATATACAGATCTCATCAAAAAATGTAGGCACAATTCAGAAAAAGAAAAATAGTGCGATATTTTTCAACAGATGGTGTCACCCTCGTAGGGGGGACCCTAGAGGATAGCGCAGAAAATTCACTACACTGCTGGACCTGAGAGAAGAAATTGAAAATGCATGAATGTAGATTGGTTTATATTAAAACTTGTAAATTCCTTAAGAAAGAAAATACATGTGTGGCAATCTCAATGACCAAGGTTACCCGAGCAGCAGTTGGCCGTACTAATAGATATCTGGAAGCTGACAGTTTGAGCGCCTCTTGTCATTGTAGAGCCCAAAGGTAACTTGTATTAATCTCATGCTGGCTCGATAAATTTAGTATTGAAATATTTATACAATTTTTTATTTTCCTGAAGTGTGCATACTTTTTCGGTGAACTCTGTGTATATATAGATTAAATTATAACTATGTCTCTCTCTCTTTGCATGTGTGTGTACATAGCTGATTTAAGTCATGTCTATGCATGCGCATTTGGTAAATTTTTTCTATGTATGTACATACTTGTGTATTACACAAGTTTAAATCATACATATGCATACACATTTAGACATATAGCTGATTAAATATCTATGTCTAAATATATTTGCTATGTGTATGTAGCTGATTAAATTCATATCTATGAATGTTCATCTTTCTATATGTGTATAGGCATATTTTCAAATATGCACCTGGGTGTATATGATTAAATACTATTACTAGCTATAAACACGTCTATGTGTATTATGTAATTGAGTAAATTATATGTACTGATGTGTATATACATATTTATGCACACACTGACAAACACACACACAATTCATATATATATGGGTGGATACACACGCATATGGTATATGTACACATAAACACATGTATGAGTGTATGTAGATGATTAAAAATTATATCTATACATACATATTTGTGTGTATATATATATATATGTATATATAGCAGGGTAAAAATTTGTTTCCATTTCTGTATATGTCTTCATATACTTAGCTAAAAATTTACTTTTTTTTTTTTTTGTTGGTACCGGGGGAACGACCTCAGGACCTCGAGCACCAACAGGCGCCCATACCGCTGAGCGATATCACCGGCCCCTTTTTCGTATGTGGGTTCCGGGAGTCGAACTCGGGCCCTCGCGCTTGCAAGGCAGGCGCTTAAACCGCTGAGCCATCTCACCGGCCCTAAAAATTTACTTTTGTCTCTCTATGTATATGCATATAGATTTAAATTATAAGCATGTTTATGTATATTTTCAAATGTCTACATGTGTAGCTTAAAATTATACATATATACACATGTGTTTTATGCATATGAAATTTTATGCATGTGGACTTTTATATGCATACTAATATATACAGATATCAACAGCTGGCTAGAATTACACCTATCCTTTACATGGATTACATTTTCTACATGAAAACTTTATGCATATAAAATAATATATTTGTGTATGCATGCATATATGTATATATTTGGTTAAATTTTTCTATATACTGCAAAAAATCACACACTGAGAGCTATATTTATATAGATCACCAGCTGAGATCAAAGCAGTTAGATCATCAATTGGGAAGAAAATGTCAGAGGGTATCAGATTATAAAATGAGCTGAAGTCAGCAGTCAAAATACCACATGTAGTATGTATGTATGCGTATGTAAATAGTCCCTCTCTTTGTGTAGATTTTTATTATGCACACACACGCACACACGCACACACACACACACACCCCGAGTTCAGAACCAAAAGCTTTTCCAATGAAGTAGAAAAGGTGATTGCGGCGATCAGCCCTGCTATGAGCTCAAGGATGCGCTTTACTCAGAATTCAGCCCTTTGTTCTCAGCTCCCTGCAGGGGGAGCGGGAGTAATGGGCTATTTATCTGGAGACCTGAAGACTTGGAGGCTGTCACTGGGGTTCAGGGTGGGGTGTGGGCTGCTCCCCACATGTCTGCATAGACAGGACATGATTTCTATTAACCATCCTTTATTTTGCTCTTTAAATTATTTATACTTTGGGTTTCTTATAGGAGAGAAATCATGCAATATTTAAGCTTGTGTGTCTGACTTATTTCCCTTAACATTATGGTCTCAAGGTGCATCCATTTTCCTACACATGACTCAAGTTTATCCTTCTTCATGGCTGCATAGTACTCCATTGTGTGTAAACACCACATTTGCTTTATGCATTCATCTGCTGATGGCCATAGAGGCAGCTTCCAAGATTTAGCTATTGTGAGCGGTGCTGCCATAGACACAGGTGTGCGTGGAGTTTCTCGAAAGAGTTAAAGGCAGCTTTTTTACGAAACTTCAAACATTCGGACCATTTTCTCTCAATTGTTTTGTGTGTTCTGTGGTTGGTGAAAAGAGCAGTGGACTGTCAGTTATGGTTGGGGATCTTGCTTTCCAATAAAAATAATAGACAAAAAAAATATCAAAACCACATTTTCGGGTGGGAGGTTTTTGTGGGTGTCGCTGTGAGCAGAGACCAAATCCCCATCCATCCCCAGCACGTGGGCTGGCAGTGGCCACCTAGGGTCTGGTCATGAGGGTGAAGACTACATTCTTGGGTGTTGAAGGAGGGCATGAGGATTGGCAAAATGAACCAGTTCAAAAAAGGGAAGTGTTGAAAAAAAGAGAGGCGTCCCACATCTCTACTGTTTTTTTCACGAAGCCCGGCAGATAGTTTAGAAGTGTGAGCTGAGTGGGTGACACTTTGCCCTCATGGCTGGGTGAGCGGGTTTTAAAAGAGGCTGTGTTGATTTGGGATCATTTCTCATGTTCTATAAACACAGTGTGTTTCACCTCACCTATGAAATGAAATGCAGGAGGCAGCTGTAATTTCGACCTGGAAAAGAATCATTTCAGTGAAGTCATGCGAACGATCACTATTTGCTTTCACAATGGCGAGAGAGACGTTTCCAAGAAAGGGTGGATTCATGGATTTTTGTTTTTTTTGTATTTTTCCTGGCTTCTGAGTTTTGGCGAGAACAAAGGACTTTTGTTAGACTCTAAACTTATAAAACTATACTGTGCTTGAAAAATTTCCTCTGGGGACATTCGCTGCTGCATTTTTTAATTAATGATGGATTTATTGCATCTCCTATAAAGCCCTCCAATCTCTGATAGAGGAACCAAGCCCATTCATTCCTCAGTAATAGGGCGATGCCCACATGTTGGGTCACCGACCACATAAAACTATCGTTCAATCCGCGGGGGAGGAATTGTTGGCCTAAATAAATGCAAAGTCATCAACGTGACATTCGGACATGCAAAATGGATTATGGAACTCTCCAGGGACGGAGTTGCAAAGTGACTTGATTGTTTAAAAACTGCTTTTCGAGACTGAACCACCACTGGGAACAGATCGTCTGAACCACAGCTACGATTGTACTTTATTGTATGTGATTTATTGTATGTGTCACGTAACAAGGATAGTGACCTACGTGTCGGAAGCACAGCAGGGTTTGAGATAAAATCCCAAGCGCTACAGATTCCATGCCACTTCTGAGGTTTTGAATGATTTTCTAAAGCTTTGAGTCTTTATTCGTTTATTACAGTGATTTGCAAACAAGGGCTCTCGGGCCAGATCAGATTTGATGCCTGATTTTGTGTAACTCCTGAGGCCTTTTTTTATATTTTTAAATAGTTTTAGAATTTTCAGGGGATAATGGGATCTTGCTCTTTGTAGTAACATAGAAAGTCTCATTGACAGATGGCCAAGTTCATGTATCCAGGCGTTGCCGACAGCTGCTCCTAAAACGCACTGGGCAGAGTCCGCGCCCTGCAGACATCACGCAGCCCGCAGAGCTGTACACAGTTGCAGTCCGGCTCTGGAACGTGTTCTGACCCCCATGTCATGGTGGGTGCTGAGCAACTGCTGCTTTGGCCTTCTGCAGGTTTGGGGGAACAAATCAGTGTGAGATGTTCTGATGGTTGATTTGGGGTGTCACCTTGGTGAGACCTGAGGGATGCGCAGAGAATTCCTCCACACTAGGAAAGGGCGTGTGAGGCACAGCACATGGGTGTGTACTGGGGGAGGGACTCCAGAGATGACTGGCATGAAAGTCAGCCAAAGGGGTGGGGAGAATGGCTTTGGTGCAGATGGCACCGTCCAATAGGCTGGGGGCCCAGATGCAGTGGCTGCAAAAAAAGGATTTTGTTGCTAGATTCTCAAGGAGGGGTAGGGCTAGGACAAGTGTTAGAAAAGAGCCATTCCCTTGTGGAATCTCACATTCCCTGCAGAATTATTCACAAGAGCCATGATATGAAGTCAACACGAGAATCTGTGAGTAGATGCCGGGGATGGAAAATAGGACGTAACCACACAGTGGAATACTATTCAGCCATGAAAAAGGGTGAAACTCTGTTATTTGCAACAAAGATAGACCAAAGGACATTATGTTGAGCCACACAAGCCAGGGACAGATAGATTAAAATCTACCTTTCTTCTCCCTTCTCTGGCAATCTCCATCTTTAGGAGGTAATGTTCTATTTAATTTAGTGGCCTCTTTTCACTGATTTCTGTATGAGTTCTGCTGGACATAAAAGTTAATTTGTTTTTCTAATTCTGGGGACTGAACCCAGGGTCTTCCCACTGAGCTCCATCCCCAGCCTTTTTTTATTATTATTTTTTTTAATTTTGAGAGTATGGCTTCCTATGTTTCTAAGTTGCCCACGCTGGGCTTGAACTTGGGCTCCTCCTGCCTCAGCCTCTCAGAGGGCTGGAAGAACAGGGGCACGCCAGAATGTGCCTGTTAACTTTTATGCAAAGCAGAAGACGGGCTCCACTGAGATCATAGTGACATTTTTAGACTGTATTGCTTTTTCTGAAACATTAGTTCTTGAGCAGTTTTACTTGCTTTTTGGTATTTTTTTCTCTGTGGTTTTTACATGTCTTTTGTGTTTGAAAACTGACATTTTTGTCTGAGAGGTGGAGTGCCTCCATGAAAGAGGAAATATAGTCAAGGTATTTGTCAGGAATTCCTATTAACGGGTTGCAAGTCTTCACTAGGAAATACCTTGGACTGTTGCCTGTAATCCCAGCCTTTGGGAGGATGAGGCAGGAGGACCACCAGTTCAAGACCAGCCTGGGTGCACAGTAAGTTCAAGGCCAGCCTTGAAGTACATAGCAAAACCTTATCTCAAAAACAAAACAAACAAACAAAAAAACCTGGTATTTGATGTTGTTTAACTTGTATTATGTTATTTAAAGGCAGCGCGACAAAGTCATTACTTACACTGAGAAGTTACAGTGGAGTTTGTAACCAGCAGAAAGGAGGAAAGAAGGAAAAGAGAGGAGGGAAGAAGTTAGAAAAGGAAGGAAGGAACACAATGAAGAAAAGAAGGAAGCAAGGAAAGGAGGAAGGGAATGGAATGAAGAAACCAAATGTCCATGGACAAATGAATGGATATACAAAATATGTTCCACCCACAGAATGGAATACTATTCAGCCTTGAAAAAGAAGTGAATTCTGACACTAGCTACAACATGGATTAATTTTAAGGATATTGTGCACAAGGAAATAAAGCGGTAGCAGAAGAATGAATGCTGTACAATTGCACTCAATGAGATGTCAAGAAAAATCAAAACTGTAGATAGTGAAATCCAGAGTGGGACCCGGGCAGGGCATAGGGTGTTAGGCGGGCACAGAGGTCCAGTGTGCGAAGATGGAGGCAGATTTGTAGATGGACGGTGTTGGTCATTGCATAGCAATATGCGTTTACCCAATGCTGTGGGTCTGCACTCTTGAAAATGGAGATGATGATAACTTTTATGATAATTTTATGTCGGTTAACAACTCTCGTGACATGATGGCGTCAACGGTGTTTCTGAGGGAATTTTCCAAATCCGGATGAGAAATGAGTCATCTGCACGGTGTTCTGGAGTGAGACCCTGACCAACTTAGGGAGGCCCTGTTTGGAAATTTTTTTAAAGGGCTGTGGATATAACTCTGTGTAAAGGCCCTGGCTTCCAACTCCAGTACAAAAAAAAAGAATTATCTTGGGAAGATGATAATTCTATCAATCAAGAACAGCGTGAATTTAGAAAGGGGGTGTAACCATGACAGAAAGAATTACATCACTGCCGATGCTGAAATTTAGAAGAAAATTAGCTTTTAGCTGAATTTTACAATGGAGACAGCAAATGCCCTCCTCAGGGTGGATTTAGCAAGAGAAGTCAGACATTCGTCTTAATGAAGAACAAAATAGATAGAAAAGATGGAATTCCTCTACAAGCTAGACTCAAGGTTGCTACCTTTTGCCCCCAGGGCACATTTAGAAAATGTATAGAAATATCTTCGGTTCTCACTGTTGGCTGCTACCGGCCCTGCGGGTGGAGCCCCAGCACTTGGGAGGCTGAGGCAGGAGGATCGCTGCGAGTTTGAGGCCAGCCTGGGCTACAAAGTGAGTTCAAGGCCAGCCTGGACTGCATAGTGAGACCCTGTCTCAAAAAGACAATAAAAAGAGAGAGAGAGAGAGAGAAAGAGAGAGACAAAAATTGGGAGAATAGAATTTTTAAAAATTATGTGCAAATGTGTGCATACATATAAATATAAATGAAAATATTTTGTATATAAATAAAACTCTAGAAGTAGATTTAGTAACATGATTACGATGTGATGTGTATATTACCAATTTCGCAAGGTGAATATAGTAATAGTAATTATTACATTATTTTGGATCGTAAACAGAAAGAAACAAGCAAGTAAAGAAATAGCAAAGAAGAAATAGATGCAATGTAAATACATATCTATAGGTATACATTTGTAATTCTTAGATTACACAGGCATAGATGTATATAAACACATACATCTCTATGTGAATATCAAGAGCGCACAGGGTCTGCCAAAAAAGTCTACACCAGGAAAAGAAAAGTTTGTATAAATATTTTAATGGTAAATTTATTGAGACATCAGGAGATTGATACAAGTTACCTTTGGCCTCTCCAATGACAAGAGGCGCTCAAAGTGGTGCCTAGGAACTCCTAGACATTCGTTAGTACGGCCAACTGCTGAAGTGTGGATACTTTTTTTTTTTTTTTTTTGCAGACTCTGTGTATAAATGTATAATGTAAAAAAGTGTATTCCTGCCGGGCGTGGTGGTGCATGCCTGTCATCCCAGCACTTGGGAGGCTGAGGCAGGATGGTCACCATGAGTTCGAGGCCACCCTGGGCTCCATAGTGAGTTCAAGGCTAGCCTGGGCTACATAGTGAGACCATATCTCAAAAAGACAAAAAAAAAAAAAAAAAAAACAAAAACAAGAAAGTATTCCTACTTATAGAAATATAAATTAAATATTCCAATATAATGTATAATCAGATATATGAATATGTACATACATATATTTATATAAGCATACATTACGTTTAATATATTTGCATTATATGTTTGTATCGTATTGCATTTGTATTAATATATCTGTATTATGTTTAATATATTTGTGTTATAATGTAATATTTATATATTTGTATTATATTGGATATAACTGCACATGAATCATATTTACTATAATTGCAAATATGTTTACTATAATTGCAAATATGTTTACTATAATTGCAAATGTATTTACTGTAATGGGAAATGTATTTATTATAATGGGAAATGCATTTACTATAATGGCAAATGTATTTACTCTAATGGCGAATGTATTTAGTATAATTGCAAATATATTTAATATAATTGCAAATATATTTAATATAATTTGCAGATACATTTAACATCGTTATTGTATTGGTGCAGCTATAGTTGGTGAGGCGAACATGTTTCACTTGTGCCTTTCAACTGAAAGGTGCTAGTAAGTAATAAAGAAAAAAAATAAATGCAAACTTCCAAAATACAAATAAAGAGCAAAAT
This sequence comes from Erethizon dorsatum, assembly GCA_028451465.1. Taxonomy (NCBI): domain Eukaryota; kingdom Metazoa; phylum Chordata; class Mammalia; order Rodentia; family Erethizontidae; genus Erethizon; species Erethizon dorsatum. The sequence goes on from CM051843.1 coordinate 2,028,548, forward strand.
AAAAGGTAAGAAGAAGTAGGGAGATTGACCTTCCTCAAATGGGAAGGTGATCAAGAGATGCAGGGAGGGAGGAAAAGGCGATGGGAAAAGAATTAAGATGTGTTCCATCCATGCACCGACTCCTCATGGTAAATGTAATTATGTACTGCAAACGGGCACCAGCGAAAAGTAAATAAGTGCATACCTAAAGAAACAAATTAAAGAAAGAAAGTTGACTGCAATACATTGCAAAAACGCCCCCTCTTTGTGAGCGTGTCCTCAGCTTTGGAGCCAGCGCCCCTCGACCGCCTGAGATCTCATGAGCTAAACCTGAGATCCCCAGGTCCCCCCGAGAGATATCCACGGCCGGTGGGCGGCTCGTCCTGCAGGATGCGGAGCTCTCCTGGCGGTTTAGAGATGGACACCAGGTGTCCCAAGGAGACGCGAGAGATGGGGTCGCCCAAGGCTGTCTGCATCCCTCCAACATCTGACCCAAGCTCTGTGGAACCATGCTGCCCTGCACCTCTTTTCCCATGTGCAAATCCAGCTCTGGACCTGCCAGCGATATGTGTGGAAAGCTTGGGTTCAGGTTGCCACCAGGTGCCCAGAAAAAGAGTTTGCTGAATTATATTGCACTGAAAAATGTCCTCGATGCGCAACCATTTGGACCAAGACGTGCCAGGTTTGTGTAGAAGGTGTGCGGTTAATCCTCTTTCTCTCCCTGTCTCTTCACAAACACTTTGACCTATTTCGATTTCCTTGCTTGCATCACTGGGTAACATCAGCCAGAACATCTGTCAGAATACTTGCGTCGGGTAATTTCAAAGTAGAGGGCCAGTAACCTCGTGGAAATCCAGCTCACAGGAGCTTGGATCTGCACCATGCAGGAGCCCGGAGTGGAGGCATGCTGATCTCCCCTGATCTGAGGTCAGTCTCGGTGTAGACATCCCGGAAACCAGAGGTTGAAATTCACTTTCTGGTGTTGGAGATGCTGAGTCTGGACCTCACAACTGAGCACCCTGACGCCCGATTCCTTTCGGTTCTAAGTGCAAGGTGGCCATTCTCAGGGACGAGCGGAGGGCAAATCTCCTTGGTTTCCCAGAATAAGATTACAGTTGTCGGGGTTGGCGCTGCTGGCATGGGCTGGCCGTCAGCATTTTAAGGAGGGATTTGGTGGATGCTCTTTCTTTTGTTGATGTCGTGGAAGACAAGTCGAAGGGAGAGAGGGACGGTGGATCTGTGGCTCGCCAGCCTTTTGCTTGGCACACCAAAAATTGTGTCTGGCAAAGACTCTAATGGAACCATGAACTCCAAGCTGGTTGAAGATGCCCTGCAATGCAAAAGGAGCTGCAGTTTAAAGTTCGTGTGTCTGATTTATTTCACTTAGCATCATGGTCTCAAGGTACATCCATGTTCCTACACAAGACAGAAGTTTACCCTTCTTCATGGCAGAGTAGTACTCCACTGTGTATAAATATCTATTTATTCCTTTCATTCCCTTTTTTCTATACTAGAGATTAAACACAGGGCCTTTGCACTGAGCTACACCTTCAGCCCTGTTATTATTTTTAATTTTGAGACAGTATCTCGCTAAGTCACTAAGTTGCCCAAGCTTGCCTGGAATTTGCAACCCACCTGCCTCAGCCTCCCAGAATGCTGGGATACAGGAGTGCACCACCACATCTAACTTCTATTAAATTATCAAGCACACACACACACACACTCAACACACACACACAAACACACACACACAGAGTGAGGAGGACTAACGTTTCACGCCCCACTTTAACTGATTCTGTTCATTTTTCCCTCTCGAGACCGCCATAATATTTTCCCTTCTAAAACCATCCCTGTGTCCTTCATGCTTAGGAAAGATCTGTCTCCCCGCTTCCTATTATCTCTCTGTTATTTTGCTCTTTATTTTCATGTCACATTTCTCATGTGTCTCACTTATTTTATTTAACATTGTGATCTGAAGTTGCATCCGTTTTACTACAAATGGCTCAAGTTTGTCCTTCTTCACGGCAGTGTAGTACTCCATTGTGTGTAAATACCATGTTCTCTTTATCCATTCATCTGTTGATGGACATACAGGCTGCTTCCAAGATTAGCTATTCTGAGTTGTGCTGCCATAAACATGGGTGTGCATGGATCACTGTAATATGATGTCTTTAAACCTTTCAAGAAGATACTTGGAAGGGGAACAGCTGGGTTGAGTGGAATTTCTAGTTTTAGTTTTTTGAGGAATCTCCACACTGATTTCCATAGTGGCTGTACTAGTCTACACTCCTACTAAAATTGCAGAACTTTTCCTTTTCCCCCACATCTTCACCAGCGTCTGCTATAATTTGATTTTTTGATGATAACTGTTCTTTCTGATGTAAAATAGAATCTCAGTGTTGTTTTAAGCTGCTTTTCTGTAAAGGCCAAAGTTTCTGAACTTTTTTTTTTCTTTTCATGTATTTTTCTGAGAAGTGTGTCTTCATTTCCCTGGGCTATTTTCTGATTGGGTCTTTTATTTTGGTGGGGGGACTAGTGGTTTTGAGTCCTTTATATATTCTAGATGCACTTTTGATTTCCGCTCCTTCCGTCTCATGGCAGGATGATGGAGTGGTTGCCGCCTCCTTCAACGGTGCAGCAGGTGCATTTTCAAGAACTCCTGAAACCCCCCTGCTCTGAGAGCCGCACTCTGGGACGAGCTGGCCTGCAGTGTCCAGGCCCAGACGTAGCCAGAGGAACGGAGAGCTGGAGGCCTTGGAGGGCGTCCAGGGAGAGACGGAAAATGAGCGCAGCCTTGGCAAAGCCAGGAGCAGCACAGACTTCAGCAGGAAATGGAGCTCATTTATTCAGGCGACTTCACACATTCTTGGATATTGTTTTTTACAGCGTTAGCATCACTGCTAGGTTTTCTCAGCAGCCCCGTTGCCCACGGAGGTCAGACGACGAGGTCGAGGCCGAGTTCGTACTTGGTGCTTTGGGGATGGAATGGACAGCTGGGGGCTCCGTCAGCAGGAGCTCGCCTGTCCCAGCGCTGCAGACGAAGACGAGCATCGTGCAGGGGGTGCACTCCGGGGGCTTCGCCCTTCTTTATAGAAGCTCAACTCCTCCCTGCGTCCTCACATGCTCTTCCCTCTCTGGGTGCATGGGAGAAGGAGCCTCTCAGGGTCTCCCTTTTTTTTTTTTTTATTCATTCAATAAATATTGTCATGCACGTAGTAGAACAAATAGCCAGGCACTGGGTTAGGTGCAGGACATATATTGTTTTCATGTTCTATTGGCGCATATTAGCACTGTAAGGAGGTGTGTTGTTATACATGAGTGCACGCAGAGAGCATATTTGGATCATTTCCATCTCCATCCCAGACCCTTAATCTCTTTCCCATCTCTGCAAAACCACCTTCTAGTTTTGTTTTCTCTCCCTTTTTTTTTAAAAAATATTATTTTTATGTAATTATTTTTGAGATGCATTATATGTAAGAGGCAAAACACATGTTTTTCAACTCTCTAAGTTCGGACTTCTTTCACATGACACAATGGCATCTGGTTCCTTTCATTTTCCCACCCATGATAGGACTTACTTCTTCATGGCTGAGTAATATTCCTTTGTGAAGGAGAGGAACAGAAAGAGGAAAGGCCAGAAGAAGGAAGAAGCATGAGGAGGAGGGGAACAAAAGAAACAAAGGAAGGAACAGAAAGGAAAATGAAAGCAGAACAGGAAAGAAAGGAGAGAGAGGAGGAGAAAGAAAAAGAAGAGATAGAGGAATATGAAAGCAGAGAGAGAAACTGTAAGAAAGAGAAGAGGGAAAGAAGAAAGGTGGCAAAGAAGGAAAGAAAGAAAGAAAGAAAGAAAGAAAGAAAGAAAGAAAGAAAGAAAGAAAGAAAGAAAGACAGCCCCAGAGCCCAAAACTCTGAGACTCAGGTGTCCCCGGCCATTCCCTCCACAGGCTGCAGGGAAGACCCTCCTGCCTCTGCCTCCTCCTTGGGCTGCGGCACTGTTGCTCGTCTCTGCCTCCTCTTCTGTCTCTCATGAGGATGCTGTCATGGGGTTCAGGGTTCATCCGAATCCAGGAGGATCTCACTTTGAGGTCCTTACATTATGTACGTTCACGGAGATGCTTTCTCCGAGCTGCTAAGGATTTGAGACAAATGCGTCTTTTCCGGTGCACCCCAGTATGGAAGAGCAGACAGCAGCAAATACCCCCCCCAAATGTTAAGAGATAAGCTTATATTTCTTGTCCGCGCCTGACTTTCGAAAACTTTTAGCAATTTCTTGTGGAAACCAAGAGGTGGTGTGGTATCGACATAGATATCTTCTTTAGATGCCGTGCTACGGTTAATTTTGACAAATGCAAATTTGCAGTGAAAAGGGTTCCTTTCTGAGTTCCTAACTTCTGTTGTATATATTTAGAATCACCTGAAAAGTTTTCTCTTTTGGGGGGGATATGGAATTGTGGAGATTCACCCCTCAGTTTCAGGGATCTTTTAATATAGGGTCACATAGATGTTCTGCAAATTGCCGTGCGTCTACATCCCGATAAACCCACTGTAATTTTGCAAAACATCAAAAATCAAAAACACGTTCAATGCGCCTAACTTACTGAACATCCTGGGGCAGCCTAGCTTGCCTTAAATTTGCTCAGAAAACTTTTATTGGCATCACGGTGCGCCAGACCGCCTAACAGAGGCTGTCGTTAATAATGATGTGTTGGATGCCTTGTGGACACACGGTGGGCAGCGCGTTACACAAGAGAGGGTGTGCAGATGTAAAATGCAATGTGCACACAGCATGGCGACACAGTGCGCTGTAGAGGTCAGTAATTTACACTCACGATTGTGTAGGTGACTGGGTAACGGGGCTCCCTGACCCTCCCTGCACAGCTTCCTGACAGTACCACACCATGCATCACTAGGAAAACATCAAAATGAAAATCATATGCACGTCTGCATCCCACCACTCTGCGAGGCTGAGGCAGGAGGATCCCAAATCCGAGCTCACCCTGGGCACCTTAGCAACTTGCTTCTCTCATGAGCTTACAGAATAGCGGAGACCGGGTAAACTGCAAGTCAAAGGAGTTTGTGTAGTGCGTGTGGACCAGGCGCACACGCTTGGCAAGGACCTAGGTACACATCGTAAAGGGAGCAGCCTCGGTTTATGACGACTCGCTTTCAAAGCTAGATTTCTGTCCTGGGGAGACAGGTATCCAATCCTCTTAATGACACAATCACTTTTTAATTTTTGATTGATTGATTGACTGATTGATCGACTGCCGTGCTGGGGATTGAACTCGGTCCTCTGCGCGAGCTACATCTCCAGCCCTTCTTCGTTTTTTATTTTGAGACAGGATTTCACTAAGGCACTAAGTTGGCCAGGCTGGGCTCAAACCCCCAAGCCTCCTGCCTCAGCCTCCCACATCCTGTGTCCCAGTGCTGCTGCAAAACAGAGTTTTCATCCATGAAGTAGCGGGATCCCAGAAATACATACGTCCCCCAAATCTTGATGAGACAGGGCTCTCTGACAGCCAGATTCATATCCCATTCCTGGGAGTTACAGCTTCCTCCAGCACCAAATCACCTGAACAAAATCACCATGGGATCACTCATGCAAGATTATTCTCTGCAGAGCTGAATCATGAAAGTTTCTCTCACTGAGCAGAGAACCCTGGGGGTGAATCCTTTCTGAAGCAGGTCCTGGGGGATTGTAGCTTCCAGGAGGTGTGCAAAACTGGGTTTCAAAAAAGGCCATGAGGCTGGGTGTGGTGGTGCAAGCCTGTAATCCCAGTACTCGGGAGGCTGAGTCAGGAGGATTGCTGTGAGTTTGAGACCAGCCTGGGCTACATAGCGAGACCCTGTCACAAACAAAACAAAACAAAATGAAACAAAACTCAGGGAAGGTTTTTGCTAAATGCAAAACAATGACATCGAGGGCAAGGAAGAGGCATTACACAGGGCCAGGCTTGGTTGCCATCAGGAAAGCGGTTGGGAAAGGTGGATGGAAACCTTGGACATCTTGGCAAACCTGATGAATCCAGTTAGGAAAAAAAAAAATCCCCTGGACTTTCAGGGGTGACCTTGACTTCACAAGGATTTCCTGTGCATGGAGCTGTTTCCTGACTATTTCCTTTAAAGTGAAATTTGCAAGCTCACCTTAAAACCGCGTGTTTTTGTGGGCAGAGAGTCGCTGGCTGTGGTCTAATCAGGTCGGCGTGAGCGGACGATGGTGTGGGCAGGGCAGCTGGTGAAGGGACTGCGCCTCCCCTTTCTCCCACCCATTCACTGGCTAACTGTGTGTAAGTACAAAGCTTTAAGCACATTTGGACACAGAAGTGATGGAAACGTGAAGATGCTGAGGTCCTCAGGGCAAATTTGACCATGCAGTTTTGCATAATCCACCTTCTCCAGATAGAAGGGTCGGCCGCAGTACACTTTTCTCACCTCCTTTTATTTTCTTTTGTTTTTTAATTTTTCGTGTCTGCAGCACGTAATGATCACGTTGCCTGCGTAGCAGACAGCCTCATTCTTTTTCCATCCCTCGGTCCCCTTCCCCTTTGCAAAAGATCTGTCTCCCTCCTTCCCGTGACCTTTTATTTTGCTCTTTATTTAAATTTGCTTTTCTCAGAGAAGACAAAGCATGAGGCATTTAAGCTTGTGCAGCTGATTTATTTCACAGAAAGTGAGTTCTGGCCTCCCAGGTTCCACCAACTGCGTGCTCTGCCCCTGCTTTTGGGTTGAGGAGAGCAACAGTGCTGGTTTTCTCTTCAGGAGGACGGAGTTTGGAGAAGTTGCTTAGGTCTATGAGAAAAGAAATCTGACTTTTAAAATTCCGTTTTGTGGTGCTATTTAAAGAGTATCCGATGAACCCCTCGTTTCATACTTAAGCATCCAGAGGGGAAAGCATAATCCAATTTTTCTCAAAGAAACTTCAAAGCGACACAGAAAACAGCCGCACAACCTTCCTTGCTCTTGTCTGTAGATTAGAAGTTGCCTCCTGCCCATGCATTGCTCGGGCAGGTAAAAATAAGTTTAATGCGTTTCAGACATCGGCGGTCAGACCTCACAGGAGAAATGAGCAAAAGAAACACCACGAAGAGACCACTCCTTCTCGCTGTTGTGACGGACGGATGCTGACACCCCTGGCTTCATGTCCCCAAATGTCAGGAAAGCGACAAAGAAAGGGAAGATTTGGGGGGCACCGAAAACCGTAGGAAGGTAACACAGGAGGAGGACAGGAGGACTTAAGAAAGTGAGTATTTTTGCTGGTAAATTCTAAGCAGCTGGTATGTTGCTCTCATTAAGTTGGGAATGCAAAAATTCATCTGATTCCTAGATTTTCTCTCTAAACAATGTCAAAGGTGATGGGATGGAATTGCTGGTAGGGAAAACAGCTCTGCTTGTGGAAGATGTGGGGGCAACTTTCCAAGCTCGTTACTCTGCCATGGTTCAAAGTGTGTTTTGGTGAAGAGTCTATGGCGTAGTTTATATCTAGGTGTCCCTGTAAAGTGTTGGCCCCCACAAGGAGGACTGTGAGAGATGACTTCAGGATAGGAGCATTATGGCCGACTTGCTGTGAGGCGGTGGCCATTGGTTGGAAGAGAGGATTATGACCCGGAAGTGTTTATCTCACTTCCTGGATCCTCCTTTCTCTCTCCACTTCCTGTCTGCCATGCCACCAGCCCATTTTCTCAGCCATGCCCCTCTGCCTCGTACTAATCCTTGGAATTCAACAGACCATGGACTGCAACTTGAGCCCAAATAAATCTTCCTTCCTGTAAGTCGTGGTTGCTGGGTATTACGTCTCAGTGATGGAGGAAGTGAGGAGGGCAGTCTATGTTCACTGACCTTGACTATGGATTATAAGACATCAGGCACAAACCTTCTGCTAAGACAATATAGTAGCTGCCCTAACACTTATTTCCTGTTTTACTTCCCATGGTTTCAGTGACTTGATGGTCAACTATCTAAAATCTTTAAACGTGGATGCATTTGCAACATCTATGCGTAGAAGCATGACTCAGTTTCCCCAAGGTGCATTCAGGAGAGGTGCCATGATTTTTTTTGTAAAAAATACATGCATGTGTGGTTCTATTTATTATTTTGGTGTTTTTATTATCTTTGAAGATGAGGGCTAGTAGTTTTTCTTTGCTGTACATACTCGGAGGGAGAGAAGATAGGCACACAGTTCAACTATTTTTCTTTGGAGTCTAATCTTTACTGTCTTGGTATTTTTTGTAATGACTGCCCACTGGCAATGAAATGGATTAAGAGCAGCTATTCCCCTTCTAGGTATCTTCTGGGAAGAGTTAAAGCCATCATATTACAGTGATCCATGCACACCCATGTTTATAGCAGCACAACTCACAATACTTAAATATTGGAAGCAGACTGTATGCCCATCGATAGATGAGTGGATTTAAAAAATGTGGCGTTCACACACTATGGAGTAGTACTCTGCCATGAAGAAGGAAAACTTGACTCATCTGTAGGAAAATGGATGCAACTTGAGACCATAATACTAAGTGAAATAAATCAGAACCACAAGGTTAAATATCACATGGTTTCTCTTGTATGAGAAGACCAAACCATAAATAAAGAGCAAAATAAAAGATAGATAATAGGAAGTAGGGAGATAGAACTTTCTCAAGTGGGAAGGAGATTGGGGGATGGAGGGAGAGGACAGGAAGTGGATGTAAAAGAATTAGGATGTGTCTTGTGCATGACCTAACTCCACTTGAGGAACGTGGTCATCACGTAGAACAAACATGGGCTAATAAAAATAAAGAAAATTACATCTTTTAAAATCATTTTCTTCCCCCATATGTTTGAAACACATGCTAAAGACAGACCAAGGTTTACAGTGGACAAACCCTGGGGCAGTGTCCCCCGAAGGACTTAGGAAATACTGCTTAGCACAAATAAACTTTCTCTCCCTGATAACTCTCTTCTGTTGCCCGTTCCTTTCAAAGAAGTGGTTCATTATCACAATTACCATTATTATTCCTCCTCCAGTCGTCTAAAATCATAGCTCCAAGAACACAGGCCTTAGCTGACCTGTGAGTCCTTTGGCCCCCACGGCAATGTTGATAACAGGGTTTTTGGCGTTCACTGTGTGTATCATTCTTGTATCTTGGGCCCGTGATTGTTGGACACACAGGTACCCACACACACAAAAAAAGATACACTGATTTGTGCTGTTGGAAAATTGCAAACATCAAAAATCTTCCCAAAAAACTTAATTCAAGATCTAGCATCCTAAGTTCTGATATGCATGGCTCTCTGATACTGGGAGAAGCCAACTGGTCCCAAGACTTACAGTTGAAAAGTCCATCAAAATTCAGTTTAGGAAAAATGTAGCTTTATTGAGGGTTATTAGTGCCAAAGATACCATCAAAGAGTACACACAATCAGACCTTGCCCGTTGAAATTAGACGAGAGAAAGACCCAACTCTGCGTTGTGACCACGAAGAATACTGTGATCATTAGGACTGCAGAAATGAACTCACTGCCCTTCCCCACCAATTCATTTTTTCCAGCTGTGTGTCCTGATCTGTGTGAGCTAAGTGTTTTCCTAAACATTTTGAAGGAAGTTGTTTAGAGTGATTTACTCTGCACTGAACCCAAGATTTCTGTGGAAAGGAAAACAGAAAACCTTGTAGATAAACGTGACCTAATCACAAAAACGAAGACGGATATATCATCTCATGGCGACAGAGCGAATTTATTTTCCTTCTAGGTTTTTGTCTGGGTATGCACCAGATTGCATGAAGCTGTGGACCCTCATTTTTTTTTTTGCTTGCTTTTGATTCTCAATGGGCCAATACCCAGCAGGGCAACTGGTAGAGCACACTAATTTGTATCTGACACGGTTGATTTTAATCACATTGGTGTTCAGATATTCACTTTATTTTTATTATTATTATTTTTTAATCCATAGCTGAAGAACCATGGATGAATTACTTAAAATTGTAGATTTTCTTAGCATGGGTGCATACTGCAAAGTGCTGATGCTAGAACTTTCTCTTTGGCTTTCTCTGTCACCAGAGTCAGGGTTTTGTGGGTGCAACCTGAGTTGACTGGTTGATTTCCAAATGTGGGTGAGGCACACCCCACCAGGTACCATATACATGTGCAGGAACTCCACCAAGCTGTGGAAATCAATGGAAGTTTTGAAACAAGATGCTGAGATAAGCGTGGAAACCAAGTTTTCAATGTGAGTTTGAATCTGGTTCTGTGTATGAATGCAATCACTCTATCTGCGGAGACAGGAAGCTACTGATGGCACCCAAAGGGCACCCGATATGTGTAGCATCATTGCTTAAGCCTTTGTCAGTGGAATTAGCTCTCTTTTGTTGCATATAGGGGCTTCTCAGACCCACCAGGGTTAAACATTTCACCAAGGAATGCACAAGTTGGGTGCCTCTCATCTGGAAGTATAAAGCCCAAAATGCTTCAAAATCTGAAATATTTTGATCACCAGCATAAGTGGAAAATTGCACATCTTGAAAATTTGTTGCATGTGTAAAATTATTGAAAAGACTGTGTAAATTACCTACAGGCATTGTGCATGTGGGACATAGGAAAAATAAAGGAATTTTGTGTAGAACTTTCCCAAGTGATCTCAATCTGTATATGCAAATATTTCCAAATCAGAAGGAAATCTGACACACTTCTGCTACCGAGCATTTCAGAGAAGGGATGGTCAACTCCTGGCAGGATTTAAGGGCCTCTTACTGAGTGACATCCACAGTCCTTTTTGTTTTGCGATAGGACCACACTAAGTAGCCCTGGCTAGGCTCAAACTTCAGATCCTCCTGTTTCAGCTTCCCAGAGCTCTGCATCATAGGCATGAGCCACTATACCCCACTCTTTTTTTAATAGAATCATACAAAGACTTGTTTTAAATAGGGTAATTGTAAAGTGACTATAAGGAAATCTTCATGTCCTCAGATCATGATGAAATGTAAATGTCAGCTGACTTAGTCTAATGCCAGAGAAAATTAAGTTTGGCTAACTCATCTGCACTTAGACAACTAAAGGAAGTTTTGGAATTTCCATAATGGTGGATTTTTTTTGTGTGTGTGGGTACCGGGGGGTCGACCTCAGGAGCTCGCGCGCCAACAGGCGCCCGTGCCACTGAGCGATATCACCGGCCCCTTTTTCGTATGTGGGTTCCGGGAGTCGAACTCGGGCCCTCGTGCTTGCCAGGCAGGCGCTTATGCTGCTGAGCCATCTCACCGGCCCATGGCTGATTTTTTTAAAAAAAATTATCTTTATTTATTTATTTTGATTATCACATGTTTGTCGCACATGGGTTTATATGCAAGTTAGGGAGTGGATGTGTGCACAAGACACAGCTCCATTTTTTTTTTTTATTCCCCTTCCCCGCCCTTCACTCCTCCCTCCCTCTGTTTCTAAATCCCTGTCCCCGTTTTCATTGTTATTGTTATTATTATTTTAGTTCATGCTTATGACAGTTGATATTTTAAAGAATTACTTCCTGTTTTCTCTAGGATGTTGTAGCGTTTCCGAAAGTGACAGCAGAGCGGGATATCTTCAGATGTTTCTCTTTATGTCCAATAAACTTCTTTCTGAGAGCCTTCCCTACAACAGATACTGTTTGGGGGGTCACGGATGAAATAACTGGGTGAACAGCGCTGAACCACAAAGAAGTTCTCAGGTGCAAGGTGAATAAGCAAGTATGAAAAGAATTATTGCCACTTCTACAACTGCCTCAGGGGGAAAGTGCTGACCTCACCCTACAGGACTTGCTCTCACTGGGGTTTGCATTTACGACAAACAGGAAGCTCTAGGAATAAATCATTGAGAATCTCAACAAGAAAATCTCGTCTGTGTCTCTACTTTCCCTGCTAGGTTTTTGTTTTGTTTTGTTTTTTATGAATAGATTTGTGTATATTTTTACCCTATTAGATATTTTTTTTAGACTTTAAATTTTATTCGAGCTAAATAAAACAAAAACAAAAGAAAACCTTAGTGTGGTCATTTTTCTCCCTTGTCATCCACCATCCTAATACATGTTATAATTTGGTTGAGTCTGTCACACATTGTCATATTATATAAAGCAGTACAAAAGCAAAGGGGAAGGTGTTACTTTGTCCTTCCCACGGGCTGACACACAGCAGACCTCGGTGGCCCAGTCCTGGAGGCTGAAGTCCACTGCGCTGGTCTCTCCCTATCTTAGTCCATCGGGGCCGCCATATGCAATCCCACAGCCCGGGCGGCTGACACACAGCAGAGCTCGGTGGCCCAGTCCTGGAGGCTGAAGTCCACTGTGTTAGTCTCTCCCTATCTTAGTCCATCGGGGCCGCCATATGCAATCCCACAGCCCGGGCGGCTGACACACAGCAGAGCTCGGTGGCCCAGTCCTGGAGGCTGAAGTCCACTGCGCTGGTCTCTCCCTATCTTAGTCCATCGGGGCCGCCATATGCAATCCCACAGCCCGGGCGGCTGACACACAGCAGACCTCGGTGGCCCAAGCCTGGAGGCTGAAGCCCAAGGTCCAGGCGTGGCAGAGCCCGTGTCTGGTGAGGCTGCTGCCTGGGTCACAGATGGCAGCTTCTCGCTGTGTCCTCACGTGGTGGAAGGGGCAGGAGCTCCCTGGGTCTCTGTGATGAGGATGCAGATCCCATTCATGAGGCTCCATCCTCAAGACTCCATCTCCTAACACCATCTCCTTGGCATGAGGATTTGAACATATCAGGTACACAGACATAGGGCTCATTGCACTGGTCAAAGTTGATCACTGCCTTACTCTGCTTGGGTGACCATAGCAAAATCCCATGGCCTGGGTGGATTATGCACTGCAGCCGTGTATTCCTTACAATCAGCAGGCTGGGAGTCCAAGGTCAAGGCGTGGCAGACCCCACTTCCGCCGAGGGCTGCTTCTTGGTTCGTACACCACACACTCTTGCTGTGTCTTCACATGGTGGAAAAAGAGACAGGATTATGTCCCTTTCCTCTTATAAGGACATGAACCTATAAGATCGAGCCCCAGTCTCATGATTTAAGCATCTCCCCGATGTCTAATTTCTTCCAAATACCGACGCGTGAAGAGTTTAGCATGCAAAGTATTCTGGAAGGGGTGGACACAAGCATTCAGCCCCTAGGACCCACATTTTAAGGTTCTGGCCATTTGGGTACAGAGAATACATTGAAGGAAATCTCAGCCAATTCAGTATTAGATCTCTCTTCTACACAGAATATCTATCTATTATTTATCTGTCCATCTATCTATCGGTGTATCTATCTTAGCATTATGGTCTACATTCATCACGGGTCCTCTCTAGGAAGCCCAGAGGGAGGGATTACCAAGGGAAATATTTTCCCAATGATGCCAAGTCTAAGTCCGTAGGTTGGAAAGAGGTGCAGCCTTTTGTTTTGTGATTATTGCTATCTTATATTTTTAACCACAGCCCCAGGTTGCGCAAATTCACATTTCAGCTGTGACCGCCCTTGGCTTTCACATAGCATCCTTTGAAGTCTGGTTTTTCTGAAGACGACTTCAGAACTTGGGCAGAACCTCTCGTACCACAAATGAACGCTTTTCTCTTTTGCCAAGAACTCCGTATCTTGAATGCCTGCCTTGAACCAAACTTGAAAGCAAACGCTATCAACATCTCAGATAAAAATAAAAACAGCTTTCCGTCCTCCTTCAAGCTGAGCTGAGTTTTCTTGCTGATTTTCTGTCAGCTGTGTGATTTTCCTCACTTTCGTCTTATAACCTGGAAACACGTTCTCCGTTTTGTGTGCCAAACAGGCAGACTCCTGTATAAAAATGGAATTTGACGATTGCTTAGAATTTTACACATGTTTTCTTGTTGGTGCAATCTTTTTCAGTGGGGTTCTGCCTTTGTAATATCTAAGGTTAGCGTAATATTGCACAGCCTTGTTGTCTACACGGGGTTGTTTAGCTGGGATTCACTAGGACCTGCGTTTTTATCTTCCCTTTCTTTTTCTTGCAGTAGTCAGACCGCCTGCTGCCTGAAAATGTATTCCTGGGTAAAAACCGCCCAAACACTTTTGTAAAGAAATGAATTTGAAAGGAGTTTCTCTCTCCCCCACCGGGCTAAGGAAGAAGTGGGGGCCTTAGGCTTTCTTCTCACTTCCCTCCTCCCTCCCACCCCTTTCTTATCTAACTTTCTTTTCTGTCAGTTCAGCTCTTCAAAATGCTTTTAACTGGAAAGAACCGAAGTTGGGTTTCACCCAACACCTAATATGCAAAGGAAAGAAATGCTTTAATGTCAATTCCCCTACGACCTCACTCTAGCATTTCTTTCTTTCCAAGTGCTCCATGAACACATACGGTTTTCTTGGCAAGTAGGTATAAATTATTTAAAATTACTATTTTTAATGCAAATTATTAGAAAGCTGTGATTTGGATTAATATTTTTCTCTGTGTAGTGTATTTGGATTGAAACTCTTACAGTTTTAAAGAAAAGATAGATAACAGTTCCACAAATACAGTTGGGTTGGAGGGATAAGCTCCCATCTTCTATAGCAGACTACAGTGGCTATATTCAACAATGATTTGTGATGTATTTCAAAATAATGAGAAAAGAAGAGATTGAAGATTCTCAACGTGTAGAAACAATAAGTAGGATCTTGTGATCATAATGTTAAGTGAAATAAGTCAGGTATGAAAATGAGACATCACATGGTTTCTGTTATTTGACAAAACCAAAGTGTAAATAAATTAAAGAGTAAAAGAAAAGAAAGATGGGAGAGAACAGGAAGCTAAAGGTAGATGAGGAGGAGGATCTGTTGAAGAGAGGAGAGATAAGCTCAGGGAGAAAGGGGATAAAAAATGATCCAGATATGAAAATGATCAAAAAAATTGTGTGTATATATATATATATATATTCATGTAATTTTAATAATTACATAATCTATCTATCTATCTATGTTCAATTCCCCAATTGGGAATACTTGAGGAAATAAGGGAAAGGAGAAGAAAATTAAAAAGATTTAAGATGCATCTTGTACATGTACCAACTACCCACAACAAATGTAATCACGTTATGTCACAAACATGAATTTAAAAAGTAATAACAGAAGTAGTGAAAATTGGGACAGGGAATCTGCAGACAGAGGAAGAGAGGTGGTTGGGGAGAAGAGGAATAAAATGAATCTAGCTGGGCGTGGTGGCACATGACTGTAATCCCGGCACTCAGGAGGCTGAGGCAAGAGGATCACTGCAAATTCAAGGCCAGCCTGGGCTACAAAGTGAGTTCAAGGCCAGCCTGAACTGCATAGCGAAACCCTGTCTCAAAAAACAAAACAAAACAGAACAAAACAAAAAATAAAATGAATTAAAATGGGTAAAGTACATGTAGGTATTTCCTAAAAGTAATATGAACATCATGCCCTCCAAACATGTCCTAGTAAAAAATAAAAAAGAAATGCTGATCACCCTAACTCGATCATTATACCATGCACACGTGTATGAAATCATCACAATGTCCCCTCTAAATATGTACAAAAGTTCCATGTAAAAAAATAGATTTAAGAAATTCCTAAAATGGATTTAGCTTCTAAAAATATCTTAGAATTTTAAGGAAGGATATGGAGAAGGGAAAAGAACTACTGTGGTTTGGGATAGTTTCCCAAAGGCCGTGTGTTGAAGGCCTGGTCACCAGCTTGTGGTTTTATTGGGAGGAGGTGAAGGATCCTTTAAAAGGCGGGGCTCAGTGAGAGGAAGTGACATCATTGGGGGTGTGGCCTTGAAAGGATGTTGGCTCTCCAGTCTCTCACTTCTTCCTTTTTTCACTTCCTGGGCATAGAGGGAGCTTCTTTCTCCACCCTGGGCTCCCACCATGATGTGCTGCCTGGCTGCATCCCCTAGATGAATGGAGCCAGTCAATCATGGACTGGAATTTGCAAACTATAATCCAAAATACATCCTTTCTTTTCTTAACGAGCTAATTATTGCCACTATTTTGATGAAGCAGTGGGAAGATGACGAACATGAAAACCCAAGCTTCAGAATGTTAATAATTATATAAACTCTGTAATTTCATTCACTCTCTGAGGGAAAGGAAAATGAATCAGACATGAATAGAGCATGATTTGAAGTGGAAACTCCTAATTTATTAAATATGTTGGTGCTGTCAACATGAATGCTAAACTTAATATTTGTGACTGGCTTTTGTGAATATTGTTGGAAAGATGCAAGGACTCTGTTCTGTTTCTATCACCATGGTTCTGTCTTTTGGAAAAACATGAACTTCTGTGACCCTTATAATCCATTTTTTGTCAAATAAAGAGCTGGGCTATATCTAAGATGCTGTTATATATTATTTTTGCATCACCCTGTTGTATCTACTGAAAAGAAATAATTCCAATCCAAACAATTTCATTAAGTTTGTACCAATGTAATTATCATTTTTTTGGGAGGGAACTCTTGCTAATCATCATCTCCTTTCCATGCCAAATCTGTTTTCCTCTCTGAACTAATAGCTAGAACCAGAAAGCTTTTGAAATGAAAAAAAAAATTGTGAATGCTATCATTTAGACCTAAAATGTCCTCCCAAAGTCTGCTGTGTGGAGGGTGGTTGGTTTGTGGGGGTGCTACTCACAACTGTGTGTTCATGCACTGAGGAGTGCAGTGGGAGGAGGGTCTTGGGTTGGAGGGGGTCACAGGGAGAGAGCTGGCGGGGTGTATTCTGCTCCCCAGTTGTTCCCCGTTTCTGCCTCCTGGCTTGGCATGCGTTGACCAACATTCTACCGCCATGATGTTTCTGCCTCGAGCCTCAAGAAAGCTCTCCTCCTCTAAGCTGTGGGTGTTGGGTATTTTGTCCCACTAATGGGGAAGTGGCCGAAACAATGAACGAGAAATTTCAAATGGAAGATTAAAGTCCAACCTGTAGCTATATTATGTTATGAAAGCCATGTGTTGTGTGGTGTGAAATTATCTTGTTTATCTGGGAAAACAGGGCCAGCTAGTGGGAATGGTTAGGTCTCAAGGTTTAGCATGGATCTGATGTCCTAAACTCTTTCACTGTGGCCAAACACAAGGCACATTTTTGCAAGGAACAATTTCTTTCAGCTCCTCTTAAAATTTTATACTCAGGATATTTATTCATATATATTTTTTTCTTACAATTATGGGTGACTCATTAAGATACTGTTTCAGCAATACTTTTGATGTGCAGGAAACATTTGAGTTTTTTTTTTTTTGTAAAGGCAAATGTCACATTTTTCGGAAATAACACACTTGTGCACACTTGACTTTTTATAAAAGAACCAAGACATTTAAGGAGCCTTGAATAGATGTTTTCTTGGTTACATTATTCATTTTTAAGGGGAAAAAAGGGATTTATTAGGGGGCATTTAAAGGTGCAAATTTAAATAAATAAGGTGTGGGCCCTTTAGAGGTTGAAAGTCACATTATAGTCTAGAGCTAGAAATATTTACGTGTTTTTGATGGCGGAACTCTGATAATTTGTGAATCTATGGCTCGATTTACACAAGAAAAGTCATGGCCCACAGACAGAACCATAGCGGCTCATTTTGTGGGAGAACGGTTGGCCCATTTTACAGCTGAAAGTCTGCTGTATTGTTTCTAAGATGATATGGTTTCCCCCAAAATATTCTTCGATACCTTTGAACCTGTTTATCTCAAGATCAGGATTCTCCCCTTTATCTTATGAACTAAGTTAATTTCTGGATTCACAGTGTCTTGAAGGCGTTTTGGGGTGCGCCACTCCTGGAAGCAGAGAATCATGAACAAACTGAGCGTATATAGATACGGAGCTCCTTGGATAGCTTTGCTTGTGTCCGTCCGAACATTACACTTTTTAAATTATGATTTTCCTTTTTTCCTCCCTACCTACCTTTACGTCTCCTAGGATACCTCATTTTCACTTGATATGTTGATCACTTATTTTTTTTTTTTATATGTGGGTACCAGGAGTCGAACTCAGGACATTACGCTTGCCAGGTAGGCGCTTATGCCGCTGAGCTATTTCACTGTTCTTGATCACTTACTCTTAAGGATGCTGAGCGATCAAAGGTCCCTCTGTCTTATGACGGGGTTAGAATTCTTGCTCATCTGAAAGAGCAGATGATGTATTTTGATCATTCCTACATGTGTAGATTAGTCAGATTTACATTATTACAGTGAAACCCCTGACAGAAACTATCGATAATGAAAAGGACGCTTACTTAGCTCATGATTTTGGACTATACTGGCACCCAAATCTAAATTAAAACATAAAGTTTAAATTAGGCAGATTGTCCAAGTTTTGCCCAGATCAAATGACATTCCTCTGCACCAACAAAAAATGGTTGGTTCTAGAACCAATTCTAGAGCATCTTTGAAGGCTAAGTTCTATTTTATAAAATGGTGTAGTGTTTGCATATAACCTGGGCATTTCCTTCTGAATATTTTAAACTTTAAATGACCGATAATGCCAGGACAATGCAAGCTTTATGTAAATCTTTGCTGGACTGTAACGATCAGAGAATAACGACAAGAGGAAAGATTGTACATCTTTGGCACTGGTGCAATTTTCTTAGTAAAATACTTTTGACCTGCAGTTGGTTGAATTCATGGATACAGAACCCATAGATTCCAAGGCTGGACTTCGGGTCGAGATGGCTGGGTAAGTCTACCTAACATTTTCACGACACTACATTTATGTAGGCTTGCTTGGCTGGTAGAATTTCCATATGGAGTGGTACCACAGGTGGAACACAGAGCCTTCATGCTGTTCTACCTCCCTACTTTTTTTTTTTTTTTTTTTTTTTTAATTTTAAAACTGTGTCTTGTTAGCCAGGCGTGGTGACACAACCTGTAATCCCAGCACTTGGGAGGCTGAGGCAGGAGGATCATTGCAAGTGTGAGACCAGCCTGGGCTACAAAGTGAGCTCAAGTCCAGCCTGAACTGCATAGTGAGACTCTGTCTCAAAAAGAGAAATAAAACAAAACAAAACAAAAAACAAAATACTGTGTCTTGTTAAGTTGCTAAATATTTGAGGCTGGACCTGTACTTGCAATCCTGCATTGCCCTCCCAGGGTGCTGAGATTCCAGACATCAACCACTGTGTCCATCTCGCTGCTTTTCTGATGCTAATAATAAGCAGAAAGGGTGCTATGTAAGTGTGCAGGTCTTCCGGAAAGAAATTTCAACATTTTGTGATAGAGTGGACAGGGTCTTAGCAGGTCAGGGGGAAATCTGAAGGTGACCAATGACACCGGGAGAATCAGAGAGTTTTAAAGGTTTGTGGTTTGAGGAGGCTTGGAAGATTTTGATGAAAATTGTTTTAGGCCCCTGAATACCTTGTGTCTCTCTCGCACCTGCTTGGCTGTGTTTCCGATGTCACTGTCTTAACCACATCTTACCTCTGAGGCTAAATTTTGAGCCACATCAGCTCCTTTGATGTGGAAGTGGGTAAATGGGCATGCATTTGGCTAGCAGAGCAGTTCTCTAATTTGCAGAAGGGGAGAATGTGGGAAGCCATTCAAGGAGGATCAAGCAGTTGGTGATGTCCAGAGACAAGGGGTGCCCAATATCTGACATGAATTAATGAGAATGAAGACATAATTATTTTTTAAATAACAACTTAGTGGAGATAGAACTCAATGGTTCCACAAAATTCATCGGTTTCAAGCGTACGACTCCATTCTTTTTAATATAGTCGCGGAAGTGTGCAAACATCACCACAAGTTATTTTAGAACAATCTCGTCAAACAGATAAGGAACCTCATATACTTCAGTTATCCTCTTTTCTTCTTTTTAATCCCACCCAGCCCTAAAACCATGGTACTCATTAATCCGTGCTTGGTCACTATGGGTTTACATTCCTGGACATCTCATATGCATGAAATCCTGGAATAAGTGACACTGGTTTTGGCCTGGATTCTTTCACTGAGCATATTTTTGAGTTTCATCCCCATCACAGTTGGATCACTACTTGGTTTTCTTTATGGTGAATAATATTCCATTAAATGGAGGGATCATAATTTTTTTATAGCATTCAAAGATTCAGAGGCAATTCTACAGGTTCTGAGTAGAACAAATTCTGGAAGTGATTTCTTTACAAAACATTGTCCTTGAACCTCCAAAACTGGTGGTTACATTTGGGCTTTGTTCCCCTTAGGGTTAGAGGTTATGCTTTCCTTTCTGTGTTAGCTTTCTGTTTTTCTTCCTTTTTGTTTGTTTGTTTTTTTAACAAAATATCTTAGAGAATCAATGTAAAGGTGGATAGGTTTATTTGGGATTATGGCTTCAAAGGTTTTAGTCCATGGTTGGCTGAAACATCATGGCGGAAGGATATAATGGTGAAAAGATGTCTATTGGCTAGAAGAGAATGACAGAGAGAGAGAGACTGGAAGATGGACTGGGAACAAGATATTCCCTTCCAATCCATGCCTTCAGTCCACTACTTCCTCCAACTCTACCCCACTTCCAAAATCTCAACTGCCTCCCAATAACGCCATCAATTCATGAATCCATGGGTATAATGGCTTCACCGAAGAGCTCGGAGCCTTCATGATGCCATCGCCTCCCCAAATCTCCACCTCTAAACACTGCTGTGTTGGGAACCAAAGCTTCCACAGAGGAGCCTTCGGGAACATTTCCGATCCCATCCGTAACACTTTTCCCAAACCCACAGTTGTCTGTGTGCCAGCTTTCGAACAATCTAGGAAGCAGGTCTTCGGGTGGCTAATTGTGACAAATGCAGAATTCAAATCAAGACCAAGGTGTTTATTTCATTAAAGTCAGAACTTGTAAGTGAGCACACGGATTGGTAGTTGCTATGGTTTGAATAGGGGTAACGGCCCCCAGAATTGCATGTGTTGAAGGCTTGGTCACTACAACGCTGCTCCTAGAAGGGGTTAGGCATTTTGAGGGTGATATCTAGAGGGACGTTCTTTCACTCCTGAGGACCAACTTTTATGTGGTCATGGGACCTTGGTACCTTAGTCTCCCATTGCTTCCTTGCTTAGGATGTAAGTGGCTTCCTGAGCTATAAGGCACTTACAAAGGCCAAAGGCAAATGGGCTGGGAGATCTGGGACTGCAACCTGTGGAACTGCAAGCCAAAACAAACCTTGTCCTTGTCATACGTGAATTTCCTCTGGTGCTTTGATATAGTAGCTTGAAGCTGGCTCGTGTAAAGACAAACCATGAGGGCGTCCTGTGTTATCCTGTAGAGATGAATGCATCCACCCTGAAGAGTTCTCTGATATCAGACACCAGCTGCAGGTTTGGAAGAAGGTCCCAAGCCATTTGAAACTTTGATAGTTTACTAGGCATGCACACAGAACCCACTGAAATCTGTTATACGTGTGACTGCAATTTAGGACATCCAGAGTGTGTGGATCATAGTCAGCTATGGGAAGAGGTGCAAAAACACAGTGTGAAAAAAGTCCCACTGCAGAGCTACATTTTTCCCTCTCTTTGGGATCAGGACAGTGCTAGCTGCTGAGCATCAATGCCTGACATTCGGCATGGAGTATCGCTAACCAGGGTGACAGAGTTGAAACCTGGAGTGATCGTGTGGGCAAGGGCGTTTTCCATGGGGCCAATTTCAGTCTCTTGTGTCTTCTCTGGGGAACCAGAGAGACCACACAACCTCAATCCCATCATAACTAACTAGCCTTTAATAGGGTTCTGCCATTGCTTATTAAGAAGGCAGCGAAAACTCTAAATGCTTTGCACGGTAATCCTGCTCCTTTCTCCTCCATGAACTGGAGCAGGAAATGAGAAAGAAAGCCAAGGCAGACTCATCCGAGCCCATGGATATCATTGAATTCCCCGGTCTCGTTGCTTGAACCTAAATAGGACCAGAACCTGCCTACGACCTCCCAGCCTAAGCCCAGCAGCTGTCCTGAAGGGCTCATCTTGTCCTACTTTCTCCATTGGAATTCCCTCCCAGACGCTACCTCTGTGACTTCTGGCTGTGTCATTCTTCAGGCCCCAACCACCTAGACAACCACCATATGTGGATTTTGCAGCCTGTGTTTTATGTCGCTAGGGCGGTGACACCATGGGCAGATGGGGCGCTATGCTCTGAATCTTGAATGTCTCCCCATGGCTCCTTTGTGGAGGGCTCCATCCACAGTGCAGCTGTGAGCAGAGGTGGGGGTTCGGGGAGGGACTGGATCATGAGGGTACTGAGCACATCAGTAGATTAATCCATGGATAGGTTCATGATGTGATGCCATTATCGGGATGTGATGGAAACTCAGGGAGTGGTCTTACTTGAAGAAGTTGGTCCTGGTGAAAGTTCCTTAGATAACTATAACTGGTCCCATGCCGATCCCTTCCTGGCTCCTTTCTCTGCTCTCCAGTCTCTATGATGTGAGTACCTTTCCTCCACAACACCCTTCTGCTGCGATGTTCTTGCCTTGGAGCAGCTCACCATGGACTGAACCCACTACAACCATAAGCCAAAATAAACTTTTCCTATTTTAAGAATGCCATTTTCTTCTTTGTTTTCTCTCAAGAGATCAATAAGCACCTTGTTTGACTTTTTAAAAAAAGAAATTGTTTACACCACAACCTATCTCAAATCTATAGGACAAGAAGTAGAGCACTTGTGCTTTTGGTCTGGGGTGGCTTAGGAATGCTCTACATTTTTCTAGAGAGCTTTACAGTGGTGATCAGGCTTCTCAGCAATATTCTGGACTGCAGGATCTGAACAAAAACGTGAACGTGGTGTGATGGAGTCGGTTTCTGGAGGAACCAAACCCTGGTTGGACAGAGAATGGATCTGGTGGCCCCTACCTGTCTGGCCATGAGGGAAAACCCACAGCAGCCAGTCCTGCACTGGCCAGACTCGGTACGTGTGCCATTTTGCATCTTTGACCCCAATAGGGGGCATCTACCTCTCACCCCAAATGTGCTTCATTCTTTGGGTTGGAGGGTTGCTGGATGGATTTTTGGTTTAATGGTTGGGATTTTATTTTTGTCTTCATCTTCTTCTTTTCCCCTCTTGGCCTGAGTTTGGGGATAAAGATACTTGACTGGTGCTCATTTTCTAAAACACAGGTGACCAATGTCTTTACATTAGCCTTGGCTTTGCCTTTTGGGGTATCAACAACTCTAGGTCCCACAGCTAACTATAGAGATGGGATTCCTACTGATGCCTTACGTGATATTCTCCCCACTTGCCTCTAGCCTTGAGACCTCCAGCTAGAGCCGGCCATGTGATTATTTACCGAGGGCTCTCCTTCCAGCTGAAATAATGATACAGGAAATTATTTTGATGTTTCAATAAATAACATGCCTTGGAGAAGGGCCAATGTAAATAAGCACTGTACTAAATTCTTTCGTTCTGTGGGAAGATAATCTTATAAGACCACTTCCGTTCACTGAAACTTCAAGGGAAAAGGAAATGTTCTGTAAAGGCAAAATGAGTTCATTTTGCTCAAATAAACTCATTTTGCTCATTTTTATGCAGATGGAGAGGCTGAATGTGCACAGCCTGGCTGTCTCCCAGGTTCAAGGTTAGACAAGCGGGACCATTTGCCATGCATACATAAACTCTGTTTGGATGATATTTATTCAGGAGGAAACAGGATAATTCAAAGACTTGGACTTAGGCTTTATTAGAGAATTCTTTGAATCACTGGTCGTATTGTTTTTATTTCATTCTGCACATGGTAGATGATGATTATGGGATTTTCTCAAAGGTGAACAAAATGGTATTTTCATGAGATTAACTCAGAGAATGCAAATGGTTCTCCGTCCCTCCGCCTATGCTGGGTGAATGTAAGGAACTGGTTGAGACAAAGAAATTTATAGTTGCAACCAAATTGATTCTTTAATGATACGTTGATGACTAAATACAACTCCATGGAAGACAAACTTGGCTAGAGAAACAAGAACTTGAAATGTTTATTGCATGCCATATCTCGACAACCTTTTATATTCTCCCTCGGGCCTGGTAAGGTCTTTCATTTTCATTTGGTGAGGTTGGATATGCTTTGCTTTTGTAATACCAGAAGCAATGCATTCTTAGAGAAAACATATATCAGGGAGACATAAAGCCATTTATTTTCCCAAATTAAAGAGTTTATACTTTTGGCCACACAAGGGCACATTTCCTCATGGTGGTTCATGGTTTGGTAACCTTTGAAGACAGAGCGGGGTTTGTAAATGTGTTGAAGATGTGCCCCAGATACATGAGGTGTGATCAAAATATACAAGAAATATTTACATTTTAAAAAATACAGTAAAATCATGTTGCCATTATTCCCCTTAAAAACCCTCCCTCTTTCTCCAAACACACTTATCCTATCATTTATGCTATTTTCTGAAGCAGTTCTTGAAGTCCTCTTTCCTGAGTGTCTTTTTGCCACTGTCTCCATGTCCTGAGGTAATTAAAACACTAACAACAATTTCTGTCACCTGGCAGCGTGCAACCTCTAGCTTTTCCTCAAAGTCAAAATGACCAAGAAACACAAATGTTTTGAGCCAATTCAGGACACTGAGGTGGTCAGGACAGCATGACTGAAGACCCTTAGAAAAGAGGACTTCCAGAGCTACTGCAGAAAGCATAAAAAAATCATGGGATAGGTGTGTTTGAAGGGAAGGGGGGGGTTTTGAGGGGGATTAATGGCAATGTATCTTTTACTGTAACTTTTTTTATATATTCAAACATTCATTGCATCTTTACATTATGCTTTGTTGCCATGTCCAGCGCAGCTCATGAATTTCCGGGAGGGGGGTGGTGAGGGATGAAGAAAGACAGGAATCCGTGAGGTCAGGTGGAGCCCTCTCTCCTGATGGGAGAAAGCGAACTGCCCAGCACCCGCAGTGCATTTATTTGCATAATGAGCATATGAATAAGCTCATAGAGAGTTTAAGGAGAGTAGGATCTGGGACAGGAAGAATATCTAATGTGTAGCAGAACATGCCTTGGTGGCTTCATGGGGAACAAGAGGAAATTGTCTGTATTATCTCAAGTGAAGTTCAGGTCACTGCATGCATCGGCTCCCTGAGCTGGGCACACTTCTCCTGGGCCCTGCCGAACTCATGAGAGGCAGAGGCCTTGTCCTAGATACCCGACGTGCAGACGGCTTCACCCCCAACATTTTGTAAAAACAGATTCAACATGCTTAATTCCCGATCTTCGGTGCAGCAAACTGAGTCCCAAAATAACGCGGGACACGAGTTGGCTAGAATTTTATCATGGAAAGAGCCCATGCTGGAAGCCAATTATGATTGCAAAGTGGAGGATCCTATGAAAAGGTGTTCACTGTCTCTTGGAGATGTCAAATTTACACCGGTTATATAATGTCAGGACATTGGTCTGAGCAGGCCACCGTTAAATCATTTATGGACCATAGACGTCCCAGCGCCCAGCCAGCTCTCAAGAAGTTCCTCTCTCTGGAAGGAGGCAGGTCCCACGGCCAGGCGCCTTCACTGAAAGCAGAAAGCAGAATGGCTGTATGTGTCCATTTCCATAACCTTGCAAAGTTCAACAATTTTAAGTTAAACCATCTTGAATTGAGGAGTATCTTTTTTTTTGCGCCAACTACAATATATGTTTTTGTGCATGTGTTTGTATATGTGCATATTTTTTTGTCACATTTAAACAAGGATACCAAAACAAAACAAAACAAAACAAAAAAACCTTTGGTCTTTGAGGTTTTGGGTGGAATATTATTTTATTTTGTGGCATGATTATCTGATGAGTCCTGCTACTTTTAAAGATATGACACGAGACTTTTTCATGGATCAGTGAGATTTTAATCAGCCTAGTAAATATTGAGGAGCCATCTAACGAGAAATAAGCTTTCTTTCCCCGATTTGGGGTTCCTCAGTGAATATTTCTTTGCATTGAAGCTGCAACTGCAAGAATAAAATGGAAGAGGCTGTTTTCTCCCCAAATCTCTGAGCTTCCAGTGTATTCATATTGGAAATCCTCCTACTAAAATTTTCCCATAATTATTGAAGTTGTGTCTGAAAAACAACAAACATGTAGTAATAAAAAATCCATAAAGTGGAGACAATCCAGCTTAGCTCAGTGGCACATACCTGTAATCCCAGCTACTTGGGAGGCTGAGGCAGGAGGATTTCAATTTTGAGGCCAATTTGGGCAACTTAGCAAGATCCTGGCTCCAAAGGAAATAAAAAGGGTTGGGGATGTAGCTCTGTGGGCAATACTGGTAGTGATTCAGTCACCGGTACTACAAAAAATAACAACACAATGTGTGTGGATGCTTGACAAGTATAAATTCATGTTGGTAAGCTACAGAGGAGTTCTTTGGGCTTTGTGTTATCCAGCTTGCTGCCCCACCACGGTTGGCATGGGTCATTCCCCACTCCCCTCTGTACTACACTGATGGCTAATACGTTCCCCGCTCTACACAGAGGCGGCCGTGTGAGTTTCTCTGGGCAACTGAGATAGATGTCAATGGGCTCCCTTTATCCTGGCAGAAATGAGGTCACTTTCAGTTTGGGGAGCAGCATCTGGGGTCCTGTTGCCTGGCTCTGGTGGAAGCCTGTTCTTTGTCATGCAGAAGGAAAAAGCTCCTCTATAATTAGCCGGAAAGCTCTACAGACTTTGATCAGCCTGTCCAGCTGTAATGATGGGGTGACTTGTGCAACATGGTGAGCAAAAATTTTTAATTTCCTCAGAAACACATGCGCTACAGTGCACAACACAGCCCCACACAGAGACCCGCATGGCCCCAGATGTCCACAGTGCTGAGAACCCTGCAAGAGAGACCAGCCATCCACTCATCCATCCATCTGTGTATCCATCCATCTATGCATCCACCTGGCCAAACACCTGCACATCCACCTGCCCATCCATCCACCCACCTACCCATCCACTCACCATTCACCCACCATCCATCATCCATCATCCATGCACCCATCCACCATCCATCCACCATCCATCCATCCATCCATCTATACATCCATCCACCCACCCATCCATCATCCATTCATCATCCATCCGTCCATGCACACATCCACCCATCCATCATCCACCCACCCATACATCCATCCACCCACCCATCCACTCAGCATCCATCCATCCATCCATTCATCCATCCATCCATCCATCATCCATCCACCCATCCACCATCCATCCATCCATCGATCCACACCCATCCATCCATCATCCATCCATCCATCAACCTGCACACCCATCCATCCACCCATGTATCCATCCACCCACCCATCCAACCTCCGCCCATCCAACCACCCACCCATCCATCCACCTACCCATCCATCCACCCATCCATCCATCCAACCATCCATCCACCCATCTACCCATCCATCCATCCCTCATCCATCCATCCACTCACCCATCCATCCATCCATCCATCCATCCAACCATCCATCCATCCACCCATCCACCATCCATCCACCATCCATCCATCCATCCACCTGCACACCCACTTGCCCATCCATCCATCCATGTATCCATCCACCCACCCATCCATCCATCTACCCATCCACCCATCCACCATCCATCCACCATCCATCCACCATCCATCCATCCATCCACCTGCACACCCACTCACCCATCCATCCATCCAGGTATCCATCCATCCACCCATCCAACCTCCGCCCATCCAACCATCCATCCATCCATCCACCCACCCATCATCCATCCATCCATCCATTCACCCAACCATCCATCAGTTCATCCTTCCATCTATTCTACCTATTTTATCTATCCTCTATCGGCCCATCTGTCATTAATTTGTCTAACACAGTGGTCACAGCCCAGGAAGATCCTGTAACCGGGACACACTTTGCAATGTCTAGGCACATTATCGATGATCACAACTGGAGCATTAGACGCTGCCGGCATTTGGGGGTCAGAGCCCAAAGACGCCGCTGCGCATCCTACAGTGCACAGCGCAGCCTCACGGAGAACCACCAGGCCCCCAAATGCCACTAGAGTCATAGCAGAGAAACCCTGCTTTAGGAAGAAGATGGATGCAAAAATTTCCATAAGATGTAGGGTCTGAAGTACAATATGGGAGTGACGTCATGGGAGTGACGTCACGGGAGTGAAGGGATGACGTCATTGACCCAAGGGTAATTTTTCTTCGTGTCTGCTATCTAGCGAAACCGTCTCAGCATAATGTCTCTTCCATCCAGGCGGGGGATGGGAGGGTGGGGTTCGCTTTCCAGCTGAAACAACTTCAGGGGAAATTGTTTTGACACCTCGGTAAATAGCTCTTCCTGCAGAGGAGTCCATACCAATAACCCGCCCTTCTGCACCAACTCTGCGAGCTGGGGAGGCCATCTGGGAGGGTGGAGAAAATCCCTAACCCTCCAGGCTGGAGCCGCGGTGATCAAGTCCAAGGCTGGGTATACACCACGACTTTATTCCACGGAGGGCCGTGGGCCCCACGCCTCCCGTAGAGCCTGCAACACGAGTGGGCGCTGCTGGGTGATTCGTGGCTGCAAACTGGATTTCAGGACTTGGCTCGCAAAGACGCATTGCCCTGTGAACTGGAATTCATTGAAGGCTTAGTGCACGTGGAGATGTATTTAGATAGGCATACCAGTGTTTTTATACCTGCAACATTTTATGCAGGTGCACCATTGCATATGCTTGTATGTACGCCGGGATACACATTGTTTTTATTAGTCGATGTTTGCTGTATATAATAATTACAATGTATCTTCGGGAGTTGATACATGTACATGACACATCTTAACTCTTTTCTCTCTCTTTTTACAAATCCTCTCCCTTCTCCTTCCAAACATTGGTCCCCTTCCCATTGGTAAAAGCTCTATTTTCATCATTTTCCCCATCAATTCTTTTACTTCCATTCCCTTTTCCTCCTCCCCTTCCCTCCCTCCATCTCTTATTTTCCCATCCACCTGAAAAAGATCCCCCTCCCTTCCCTTTACCTGCCTTGTATTTTGCTTTTAATTTATAAATATTTTGGGGAGTATGTACTATAGGAGAAACCTTGTGTGTCTCACTTATTTCACTTAATATGATGGTCTCAAGGTGCATTCATTTATTAAAGAGGCTACTTTTCCTCCAGTTGATGTTTTTGGCAACCTTTGTCAAAGATCAGAGAGCGAGGGCTGGTGAGATGGCTCAGCGGCGTAAGCGCCTGCCTGGCAAGCGCGAGGGTCCGAGTTTGACTCCCGGATCCCACATACGAAAAAGGGGCCGGTGATATCGCTCAGTGGCACGGGTGCCTGGGGCGCGCGAGGTCCTGAGGTCGACCCCCCGGTACCCACAAAAAAAAAAGATCAAAGAGCGAAATGAGTTGTTATGTATATTATTTTCATATACACATTTGTTAAATATATACACACTTCTTAAATATGTACATTTGTAAATATATATACACACTTGTTAAATATATTCCATTTTATATATAGTTTGAGTATGCACTGCCATATATATGTGTGTATATATATATATATATATATCCTACAATGTGTGTGTACATGTACTGTGGCTATGTACAATGCTTTATAAAAATACTGTGTGTATATATAAACTAGTGTATACATGCACTATATATATATATATATATATATATATATATATATACATAAGCTGCATACACTCTACATGTGTAGTTCATATATAACCTATATGTACACTCTATATATGGTTCATGCATTACAAACTATTAGTTTATAGTTATAAACAATAAACTGTTAGTTATACTAATACATGTATTGTTTTACATGTATACTACAATGTATATTGTTTCTGATACTATTTGTATATATTATTTCTGTATGTGCTGTTTGATATATAGGTGCACACTATATTTATATATATATACTGTATATATATAGACTGATTTATATTTATATACTTTGTACATATAAACTAGTCTATACGTACACCATATATATACATATATATATATATAGAGAGAGAGAGAGAGAGAGAGAGAGAGAGAAAATAGTCTGCCCAAAACAGGTAACATCAGGAAAAGAAAAACTTGTGTAAATATTTTAATGCTAAATTTATTGAGGCATCAGGAGATTGATACAAGTTACCTTTGGGCTCTATAATGACGAGAGACGCCCACAGTGGTGGCCATCAGCTTCCAGACATCTATTAGTACGGCAAAATACTAGAGCGGATACATTTTTTTTGGTGGAATATAGATAGGTAGGTAGATAGATGATGGACGATACATGATAGATGATAGATACATAGATGATAGATGATAGATAATAAAAAGATACATAGTAGGTAGATAGAAAGATATGATAGAAAGATACATAGTCAATAGAAAGATAGATGATACAGAGATGATAGACGATACAAAGATACATGGATGATAGATAATAGATAATAAGATACATAGTAGATAGATGATGGATGATAGAAAGGTACATAGAAGATAGATGATACATAGATGATAGATAATAGAAAGATACATAGTAATAAAGATATATAGATAGATGATAGATACATAGTAGTTAGAAAGATAGATGATGGAAAGATACATAGATGATAGACAGACAGATTACAGGCTGTATATGCCGGTAATTTATATATAACCATACATACACACTAAACAGAGTTTGTAGATAAACAGTTCATCCCTGTAAACTCCTTATATTTAAACAGTAAACTATTGTTATAAGCTATTAGCTGTATAAGTTGTAAACTGTTTATATAGATTTGTCTTATTTATACAGGGTGTACACATTTATTATGCGCTTGTGCACGCACGCGTGTGTGCATGCGTGTGCTTATGTTGCGCTGGAGGATGCTGGCCGGACATCACGGAATCCTAGAGCCAGCGAAGGCGAGCTGGTGCAGCGCAGTCGTTTATCTCCAGGGATTCCTGACGTGGGCAGTTGGGGAACTCGACAGGAGCTGACCTGGGCTGGCTTCTCGGGGACCCGGTCTTGGTTTTGTCCAAACAACTTGTGCACGGGTGTGGTTTCCGTGCAAGCCCCTGAAGCTTCGAGCACCGAGACGTCTGTACAAAGAGCCACCAAATAATGGACGCTCAGAGTGGGAAACGGACTCCTTCCGCCCATTCTTTGGACTTGTTTTGGAACCCATGAAGAAAACTTAAATTCCTAGACTTGAAATAGTTTGCTCGAAATCCCAACACCAATGGAGAAAGATCGTGGTTGTAAAAGGCACGAACTTCTCTCTCTCTTTTGTACCACACAGCTGCACTTTTTGGAATGGCCACTCTCTTTAGCTTATTTCTCCTGCCCACATTCACAGACCCTGGGCTTTGGGGTTTTATCATTTTACTCAAATATCTGAGAAGCTTTTCCCTTCCAGCCGTCAGAGCAGGGAAAGGGTGAGCAAGAAAGAAAGTGGCACTGGGTTAGTTCATGAATTTCTCTCTCCAAGGGCAAACGCATGTTAATGATCATCTCCCGTGGGGTTAATCCTGTTTCCTGTCCCCCAGATAAAAATCAACAATGACTGCCAAGACCTTATCTCTTCTCTTCTTTCTTTGCTCATGAAATATAGTGCTGCCAAAACTTCTGAAATCCACACAGTGTGCTGGCCTCTTCACTCCCAGGGATTACTTTGGCTGCCTTCTCTTTTGATAGAGAGATAAGTGGTTTTTGTGTCCAAGGTTAAATTTATTACATTGGGATTTCTGGGTTCCCTCAAACGACATAGCAGTGGGCATGCTAGAGAAGGTAAAAACACCTCGGACATAGAAAGGTGTCTACACATAGGAGTTGAATATCTTAAATCCAAAAACCAACACCCAAAAATGCTCCAAAAATCTGAAAATTCTGAGCAGCAACATGACTCCACAAGGTGAGAATTCCACACTTGAACTTAGGTGATCAGACAGAGTTATCACACAGCTGCATTAAAAATATCACATAAAATTATCTTCGGGCTATCCATGAAAGGCGTAGGTGAATTTCATGTTTAGACTTGGGTCCGATCCCTGAGATAGCTCCCTGTGTATTTGTAAATATTCCAAATTGGAAAATCAAGACGCATTTGTTCTGAAGAGCCACAAACAAGGAATTCTCAACCTGGATTAAGCTTGAAGGCTTTTGCAGGTTTAACCACTCAGACAGTAGCATTTGAGAAGAGCTTTGCAGAGTGTAAAATGAAAACAAAGATATTACCTTGTGAATGCGGTGTGGAAAATGTCTTGTGTTCTCTTCCGTGTAATTTGCATCGGAAATACTTTCTTCTTCAGTTGGAACTGTTTCTCCCAGCTTTCCCTGCTTGGAAAAGATGCAGTGCTGTGGGCATTTCAGGTATTTCTCCTGTGGCTGACATAATGAAATGCCAATAATTGATTGGCTGTAGTAACAGGCTTATCTTCTCCTAATCCTGGAGCCCAGGATTCTGCAACCAAGGTGTCCTAGGGCCACGCTCCCTCCACAGGCTCTAGGGGAGACCCTCCTGCCTCTGGCTCCTCCTGGTGTTCCAGGTGGCCCTGGGCTGTGGCCCCATCGCTCCATTCTCTGCCTCCGTCTTCATGTGGCTTCTCCTCTGTGCCTGTGTCCTCTTCTGTCTCTCATGAAGACATTGGCATTAAATTTAGGTAATGGTACAACCTCATCTTACCCAATTACATCTGCAAAGGTGCTATTTCCAAAAAGATCCCTGCTGTAGGTCAAAAGTGTCCCCCTAAAATTGAATGTTTGCAAACTTAACCCTCAAAGTCCCACTTTGGTGGTCTTTGGAGGTGGGATCTCTGGGTGGTGATTAGGTTGGATGAGGTTGTGGGGTTGGGCACTGCATGATGACACTAGTGGACTTATAAGAAGAGGAGGAGACACCCAAGCCGGCACACTTGTCTGTCTTCCAATGGACGCCATGTCAGCAGCCAGAAAGTCCTCACCCAACGACAGTACCCTGCTCTGGGACTTCCGGCCTCCAGAACCGTGTGCTAAGCAACCCTTCACTCTTTGTACAGCACCAGCCTCAGAATGGACTGAGATCGTCCCAGTCACAGGTTCCCTTTGGTGACGATGTGGATGTGTAGTTTGGGGATCATTGTTAAGCCGCCTACAGTATGGGCACTTCCTGTCTGCTATGGACAGCAGCCTCCTTCCCAACGAATGCGCATTTCTCTACATTTCGAAGGACTGTTGACTTTTGGATGGAAAAGAAGCTATTGAAAGCTCCCTCTATCGCATAGAATTTAGCTCTTTCTGGGATCTCTCCTTTCATATTCTTCCAAGACAGGTTCACGTGGGATGAGTGAAATTATTTGTGTTTCCTCTCATTTTCTCACACTGGGAAGCCAATGGAGCCACTGTTAATTCTCCAAGGAGTGTTTCAAAAGGTATCAAACTCAGTTACATCACCATGAACATTGGATCTTTCCCTACACAATGAAACTCAGGAAAAAGATCCACAACAGCCAGGGTATCCACTTTATTTAAATCAACTGACTCCTGAAACATTTCATCTGCTGATATCATTCTCTTAGTGTGTCCAGGAAGGTGAGGGTAGTCAACGTGTAGTTGAAAGATTTTGGTAATGATCGACACACTGGTATCATCCATTATTGGCTCTAGATTCAGCATAGTTCCACGTGACCATGAGTGGGTCATGGGTCAAGAACCAGTAAGCATGAATCTTTATGTCCAAGTTTGGAAGAAGCTACATTTCCCCAGTTCCTATAAGGGACTCAGCATTTTCCAAGACAGAAAAGGAGTAGGGAGATTCTGTCCGATATGGGCATGGCTCATCCAAACAGTTTGCCCCAGAAAGCAGATAAATATTTGCAGAAATCTGTCCCTGAGCCTTTCTCCCTGGGACTTTGGCCTCCAGAACTTAGCACACAGTGTATTTTGGGGACCATGGTCCCCAGGAAGTGCCTGTTCTGTGAGCAGTGTGTGTGGGACCTTTGCCGAGCACTGATGATTTCCCGTTACTGACTGCTAGGGTATGGGCTTGGTTTCAATGTCTCCCAAGAATGCATGTGTTAAAATTTAATCCCCTTAGTGGGATATGAAGAAGGTGGGAACTTTATCTACCTATGTTCCTTGAAGGTGGACCTCCTGACATGTGATTAGGATTAGATTAGGTCATCAAGGCAGAATCCCTATGATTGAATCCTGGTGATTTTATAAGAGAGAGCACACCAACACACCAGACACACACAGTTACAACCTGTGCCATGGACTATCCCACACTACCTTGAGACTCTGCCTCGAAGAAGGCCCATCATGAGATGCGTCTCCTCCACCTTGAATCTCCAGGACCATGAGACAAAATAAACCAATCTGCCTTACAAAGTTGCCCAGCCTCAGATATAGTGAAGCAAGATGGGCCAATGCATTAACAATTTTATCCTCATGCATTTCCAAGAGGACAGAAGGCAAATAAACCACATGATTTTGATGGAGTACTGGCGTAGATCATCTTGATTGTCAACTTGGTTGGCTTGAGAGATGCCCAGGACATCAGTAAAGCGTACTTCAGGGTGTGGGTGGATGTGTCATGGAAGAATGACGTTGGGAACTATATGTAGTCCCTGGTCCCTTCTTTTCTGGTGTTCTTCCATTGTGCACATGAGCATTTTCCTCTGCCAGGCCCATCTGCCACGATGTTCCTACCTTGAAACCAGCCAACCATGGACTGAACCCCCTGAAACTATGTGCCAAAACTAACCTCTCCTCTTTTAAGTTGTTGGTATTGGATACTTTGTTCCAGCAGTGGAAAAGCTGACCAATATAAGCGTGATGTCGAGACATGGTTGCCCTGGATATGGAGTTTGAATGCTCTATTTATTTATGGCTCTGGTCCATGCCATAAATGATAGTGGAAGATAATCCATGAACATCTGTGAGATGAATGAGCTGATTAATGAATGCAGTTGGCATCATGTAAGTCAGATTATTCAAAGGAATCAGTGTGCTACCTACAGAGGTCCAAGCTGAGCATTCATTTTTAATTCATATCAACTAAATATGTAAATAGGTTCTTTGCCCAGCAATTGAGAGTGCGGGATAGCCAATCATTCATTCTTGGTAAGCACACTGCATTCCTAGCAGACAAATTCACTCTACTTTCTATTCTGGCTTATCTTCACTTTGCATTAATTGCATTGATCCATGTATGGTGATTGCAAGAAAAATGGCGTGATTCACGTTCCCAGTTCATCAGCTCTGGTTCTGAATTGCAGACTAGATGGCGAGTTCTCCATATCAATTTATAGTTTCAACTTTGCATGATTTTTTTTTTGTTTTGCCCATTCATTTTTGCTGTCACTAACTGTCACTGTGGAAGTTTTTGTAGAATTAAGGCTACTTTCCTTCA
Source organism: Erethizon dorsatum (assembly GCA_028451465.1). NCBI lineage: Eukaryota > Metazoa > Chordata > Mammalia > Rodentia > Erethizontidae > Erethizon > Erethizon dorsatum. The sequence continues at coordinate 2,063,725 of CM051843.1, forward strand.
ATTCTGGGAACACAGGAAGAGCAGAATTTGTTACGTCTCTAAAACGTACATGCCTTCAGTTTGAGCTTCTAGCCGCCAGGACTGTGAGTAAGACATATATGCGGAACCTATAGATACAGGGGGCCGTCTTTCTTCTGCAGTGCACATGACAGGCTTGTGGTTTTTTGCAGCACTAGGTGGTGTTTTTGCACTCTTCATTGCAGTGTAATCACCAACACAAAGCACAAATATGAAATGCAGCACTCACTGTACCGTGGAAATTATACTTATTTATCGTACGAGAACTGAGAAAATTGGGACATTTTCCTGCCTGGGCTGAGAACGTACCAGATGGGCTGCGAGGGTAACATTTTTTTCATGTTTTCTGCATGCTCAGAAATGACCCTACAAGTCACCTGACCGTTGCTTTTGACGTTCCTTGGCAGCTTCTGGGACTAGGAGAATTCAGGAACATGGGATCCAGGAATAATGAGGATCAACCGTACTTAGAAAGCAGAATATACATAAAGCTCAGGTTTGCAAACTGTTATCATTAGGTATCAGCAACTCTTTAGGGGTGCAGTGAACTCCGTGCCTTGATGGGTTATTTTCTGCATGTTTGGTTATTTTATGATAAGGAAGTGAGGGGAGAGTCCCTGGGCTGAGTGTTTTGCTCGTCTTTTAAAACTTGAGTCATTTGTAGGAAGATGAATGCACCTTGAGACCACAATGTTAAGTGAAATAAATCACATACCCAAGCTTCAGTATTACATGGTATCTCTTCTGTGAGAAACCCAAGGTGTAAATAAAGAGTAAAGTAAAATACTGATAATAAGAGTAGACAGAGAGCGCCTTCTCAAATGGGAAGGGCATCAAGAGATGGAGAAAGATGGGAGGGAGGGGAAGAACAGGGGATGCAAAAGGAATTAAGACGTGTTGGTGTCCATGCACCAACTCCACACAAGGAATGGAAACATTTTGTACAGCAAACACATACCAATAAACCAAAATTTAAAAACATAAATTTAAAAAGAATATTGCAAACAATGGGAATGTGGTGGTGTACACCTGGCATCCCAGCACTGGGGAGGCTGAGGCAGGAGGGTCACCATGAGCTTCAGGCCAGCCTAGGCTACATAGTGAGTTCAAGGCCAGCCTGAACTACATAGTGAGACCCTGTCTTAAAAACCAACCAAACAAAACACCACAAAGTTACATTGAGAACACACAAATGAAACAAAGTGTCCCATGAATATTGACTGACCCTAGTCCCTAGCACACTGTAGCCCTTGCTCTGTCCAACTTTTATTTTTCCTTAAGAATGTGAAAATATTTTTAGCTTTACTTTTGCTTTATTTTAATTAAGTGATACCTAAAACCAATAAACTGAAATTGTAAAGGAAAAAAAAAAAATCTGTGGAAAGCACTCCTTGAAATACTTGGTGCTCTTGCAAAAACAATATTGTGAAAGAAACTGTGAAGAATTTGGAAACATTTTAAAAGCAAGACTAAGAAGAAAAATTGAGAGCAGACAGACACCAAAGGTTATTGACAGTCATTCAGTGTCCCAAGACTTCTGATTTTCTGAATTCCTTTCATCCACAGACTCACCTCTGTTTCTCTTCTTGGTTTCTTGTATTTGCAATGCCCATCTTCTCCCTTTCTCCCTGAATTTCTTCTTATCATTATTTATCTCTCTGTACTCACCCCTGTATGTTGGCCAGCCACACACTGAAAGTCTCAGGTCAAAAGGCATTGTGGGGCCGGTGAGATGGCTCAGCAGCGTAAACGCCTGCCTGGCAAGCACGAGGGCCCGAGTTAGACTCCCTGAACCCACATACGAAAAAAGGGCCGGTGATATCGCTCAGCGGCACGGGCGCCTGCTGGCGCGCGAGGTCCTGAGTTCGATCCCCGGTACCCACAAAAAAAAAAAAAAAGAGACATTGTGATGGTAAAACATTAACAATTCTTTGAACTGAAATGAAGCTTAGACTCCTTACGTTTTCTGGATCTGTTAGTAACTTAGGATTTTGTACTACTCGTATGGGTAGAATGTGTGTGCTTTTTGAAGTTTTATGTTGAAATCCTTACTCTCAAGTTGGTAGTGTCAGGACTGGGGCTCTGGGAGTTGGTGAGGTCCTGTGGATGGAGCCTCATGGATGGGACCCACGTCCTCATCACAGACACCCAGAGAGTTCCCGCCCCTTCCACCACGTGAGGACACAGCAAGAAGGCGCCATCTGTGACCCAGGAAGCAGCCTCACCAGACACGGGCTCTGCCACGCCTGGACCTTGGGCTTCAGCCTCCAGCAACCTGGAGCTGTCATGGTCCACTGTTTGTAAGTTATCTGACCCATGATATTTAGTTACGGCAGCCTGATCAGTCTAAGGAATTGGTGGTGAACCCATGGGACGCGTGCCCCAGTCGGCTCTTTGTTTTCATTGAAAGTGGTAAAAGTTCCACCATCACTGGTCTAAGGCAATCATCAAACATCCCTTTCTGTACGTCGGCTGTGTACCTTTGTGTGCAGATGTGTCCACCTTCCCCATCAGATTGTGACCCACATGGGCAATACCTGTTTTCTGCCCTTCTAGGGCTTCAATATTCACTGTTATATTTTTCAGAACAAACTGATGTAGTTTGAATTGATTTAAATTCATCATGGAGAAGAAACTAGAAATATACAAGATCTTGCTCAAAAATCACTTAATTGCAGGTTGTGCTCTTGCAAAATGATCTAATATGTGAGGAAGAAGTCGGTGATTGTCGGTTGTGTGGAGACATCAAAGAGGGCTTTTGAAGTCCTTCCTACTTATATAATCATCTGTGTGTATAAATACCCAGTTTTTGGACTTTGAGGTCATACAATTTGGGTTCAAATCCTAATGCATGCTTTGTAACTGCATTCAAACAGAGATAAACACAGTACTGACTTCAAGAGCACAGGTTAAATGTCAACATTTGAGCCCTAACCTCCTACGCTGCTGTTCATATCACAGATGTGCTGGCCGCAGTCACGTAATTCAAAGCCCTGTTCCTAGGTAAGGTCGTTCCCTTAATTTGAATAGTAAGATTAAAAGAAATGACCGTGGTTTTCAGAGGTGGGTTTCCATCAAAATGGCTTTGGCAGAACATTTCTGTGGACGTATAAATGCAATCCAGGTGCACGGTTCTGCTTGGCCTGACCTGGAATGTCACACTGTCTCCATGGGCATCTCGTCTGCTCTAAAACATACCTGGCTGTTCTCTCCATGTCCTGTTGTATTGGGAGGAAGTCCTTTAAAGCATTCGGCACTTTGTCCTGCAACTGACCTCAACAGAAAATGCATACAGCAATCTATGTGTGTTATTACATCTAGGGAAAGTGAGGGGGCCAGTGAGATGGCTCAGCAGCATAAGCGCCTGCCTGGCAAGCGCGAGGGCCTGAGTTCGACTCCCAGAACCCACATACGAAAAAGGGGCCGGTGATATCGCTCAGCGGCACGGGCACCTGCTGGCGCGCAAGGTCCTGAGGTCGATCCCCCGGTACCCACAAAAAAAAAAAAAGAAAAAAAAAAGTGAGGGCTGTGATTTAGCTATTTACAATACGCCATTTTGGGGTAATACATTTTTAAAAATTGTGTTAAAATATACTCAACATAAACTTTACCATCTTCCTCATTTTAGGCGTATGTTACACTAGTATTGAGTACATTCTGTCACTCCCGTCCACCTTCAGAATCGCTTTCGTCTTGCAAAATTGTAATTCTGGCTCCGTACGCACTGTTTATTTTCCAATTAGACCTTGGTACTCAAAAAGTGCAGAAAAATTTACAATACATGTTCAAAAAATGTCTTATATTAAGCCCAATATATGCCAAAAGATCAGCCCCCAAACCCGACATTCACCCATGCAAGTACCAGTGAAAAATACCAGGTGTTTTTAGCGTTCACATACGAGTAAGATCTGATGGGTGTTTGTCGTTTTGTGCCTGGCTTATCTCATTTAACAGGATGTCCTCCATGTCTACCCAACCTGGGAGAGAGGGTTTCCTTCTCTTCACTATGGCTTCAAGGTTCCCCATAGATCACAACTTTATTTCTTCTGGTTAATGGAATAATTTCTCATTGCATGGATAGAACACGTTTAGTTTGTGTATTCCCACCAGTTAATTTGTGGAGTTTTCGTATCTCTGCCTTTGTGACTAAAGCCTCCGGGGACACGTGTGAGGAAGTATTTGTTCGCATACTTGTTCCATTTTCAATCCTGACTCGTGTCCTTGGTGTTAGACCAAGCATCCCAAGGTTCTCTATCATTTCCCTCGGCCTCTTTCTGCACTTGAATAAAATGCAAACACTTAGTTTATCCAACGAGGCTCACCGTTCTCTGCCTTCTGTTTACATATGCACCCACTTCTTGCAGCTGTTATCAGATTGGGCAATAGGTAGACCTCTTCGCAAGCTGTGGGTCTGTCCTCTTTAGGGTTCTTCTTCCTGAAAATATTTCAATCAGCTGTTGTGAAATCTGGCTCATTCTCAGCCTTTAGGGATTAGCTGAGTTATCACCTTGTTAACTAAGTAATCTGGTCAGAAGAGACAGATTACTAGAGGTGTGACCTGCAAGGGTTTATCTCCCTACCTTGCTTCTCCTTTCTCTTTCCTCTTCCTGCCCACAATGATGTGAGCATCTTTTCTCCACCACACCTGTCCGCCATGATGTTTCTGCCTTGGAGCAACCGACTATGGACTGAACCTTCTGAAACCATGAGCCAAATTAAACCCCTCCTCCTTTAATTTGTGGGTGTTGGGTATTGTGTCTTGGGGATAAGGAAAGTGATTAAGGCAAGGAGAAATGAAAAAGTACAGAAAGAACAAGAACAGAAAGGTTGAGTATCTCCTCTAATTCATGATTCTGTCAACACAACATTTTAATAGTGCTCTCCACGCAGTGTTTTATTTTCAGTATAACAGACATATAAGCTGGACCTGGCAGAGGGAAAAGTATTTCAATATTGGCAGGCGTGACGATTGGATCAGTTAGTGTGATTTCTGTGCCTATGATCAGTTCCAGCATCCTGCAAACTGCACAAATTCCCAACAGTTCTCCAAAAATAGAATCCTCATCCTCATTCCAAATATCAGAAACCAGGGTGACTTCAGGAGAGGTGGGGAGGGTTTTAGTCCTAACCTCCTTTTTCCATCTTGTCTAGAAGCATGATATTCAGGTCAGAGAGATCTTTGCCCTAGAGCAATTTTCATGTCAAGACGGGCATTCCTCTTTCGAGCTCAATGCCCAGTTCATCGATAGAGCTAGAGTCAGTTTCATCTAGTTCTTCTTTTTCTCACTGTGATTCTATTGCACAAAGCCTGGTCTACTGCAAAAATTTAAGCAGTGAGGTGGGATCATCAATTACAGTGTCTCATTTTGCACTGGATAAACCTATGGATACTCAGAAAGCTTGACTCGGCGGGCACACGAATCTTCATTATAGAACCTAAATAAAAAATGTGTTAGTTTATCTTTTTGTGACTGAGACAAAATAGATGGCATGCACAACTTAAAGGATATAAGGTTTATGTGAATTTATGGTTGCAGAAACATCATGGTGGTAGGGCAAGGGGGAGGAGAGGTGCTCCACTCATGGCGGGCTAGAAGAAATGAGCAAGGAGAGAGAAGAGAGGAGAGGAGAGAGGGGAGAGGGGAGAGTGAGAAAAGGCACGTCCCCAGTGAGTGGCTTTTTCCAATTTCTGATAGCCTTTTCACCCATTCAGCTTCAGACTCGCCCATGGATTAATCCGTTTGAGAGGTTATCACCCTCATGATCCAGTCAGCTCCATAGAGCCCACCTCTGATCTTTGCTGTTTGGGAAATCCAGCCCTCAATCCATGAGTCTTTGTGGGACACCTCTCACTTAAACCTTATAGTGGAGAAGGCCACCTGAGCTATTTCTTTCCAAACTGCCCTCGTTATATGAGTCAACTGCTCTTCACTCGATCTGTGTTCTATGCCAACAGCCATGGGTTTCTAAGAGAAGCCCAGCGTGATCACATATGTCACCCTACTGTGTGCCAGAAGGCAAATTATCCCTGGCACTTAGAGCTTGCTAGAGTAACACAGTAAAACCCTGAGATGAATTACCGCTCCAACAACAAGCCCGCTCTTTGGGCCCCCATCTGGCTGGGGAAACGTGGCTGCTTGACACCTCCAAAGTTATGCTGGGGACATGGCTCACATTGACAAATCTGTTTCTCTTTGCAGCTCTTTCCAGCACTCGGGGTGATGTTTAATTCATTGTCCCTTTGGCTTTGTGAAGGGAGCACCAAGTTCTGCCAGTTAGCAAGATGGGAAAGCCATGCCAAGCCAGTGCTTGCAGTGGGTCCAAGAGGCATCTCGGTGAGGACTCGGATGCAGGCAGGGCCACACCGGCTTGGGATGGAGAAGCAGAGGCAGGGAGCACAGGCCCAATGCTGACGCCCACATCTGCCACATGCCTTCTGCGTTGAAGGCCACTCAGCTTTTTCTTTCCTTTTCTTTTCTTTTTTTGCACTCCAAAGTGGCTGTCCCCTTTCCAGCTGTCCCTGGAGCTGCCACCAACCATTGCAACATCAAATCCAATCAGCCTCTAAAGCTGACTCGACCGTGCCTTGCGTGTCAAAGCCTGTAATCTCCACCATCTTCCTGCAGGAGCCTGGTGTTTACATTCGGCGTGGAAGCAGAGCTAATTATGGAATATGGCAAGTAAATAACAAGGGACAGCTGCGCTTGTGGGAGCCCACAGAAACAGCAAAAGAAGGCGCTCACCGTGCCGCTTGTGGGCAAGGAAATCCCAGGGATGTGAGCAGAAGGTGGAGAGTGTGTGAGAAACACCTGTGTTTGTTACTCTGGGAAAACCGGTAAATATTTCCACAGTGAATGTGCTCATGGACAGAAAGGGTTGCTATGAGACGTCAGAATAATATTCATGAACGTTAAGTGTTTCGTGGGTGTGCATAAACATGCAGGCACAAACACACACACATACACATCTTCCTTAAAAAGACAGGGAGTCCTTAATCGTTGTAAAAACTAAAATGGCATGATTTGTGCCTTTGTCCATGTTTTCATGCATACTGAAGACCTTCTCAAGAGATTTGGTTTCTTCTCCACCTCCTACTTCATTGTACCTAAATGTTTAGTTTTGATCCCAAGGGTCACAGCCTAGCTATCGGCGAAGAACAAGGACATTTAAGAACAGGGTGAGAAGGAAGACTTTTTGTTTTAGGCAGACGTCTTGAGGCTGAAACATTTCATGCCACCCACATGTTCGCAGAGGACAGGTTTAATCTGGCTCACAGTTTCGGAGGATTCAGTCCAAGGTTGGCTGCCTCCAAGGCAGAAAAATCATGGCTGAAAGGCATGGAAGCAGAAAGCTGGCGAGTTCATGGCACCTACGAAGTGGAGCAGAAAGCAGGGCCAGAAAGGAAGGGGATAGGGACCCAAAATCACACATGGGGACCCATGACCCACGCAGACACAGAAAGAAGTGAGCTTTACTAACCTGGGTGTCTCCCAAACGAACCGAATTGACACAATGAAGCTCAACCTTCACACTGCCAATGATTTTCAACTGTGTAGGGCAGAACTGCTATATTGGATAAAGCCAGGTTTTGCACAAGAAAGTGGTCCTTTTGGTATGGCTTTTCTGTCCTAGGTCTGTGACGTCACTGTGTCCTTCTTTCCAAAGGGTTGAGACGTAGGGAAGATTTTTAGCCAGTCCCTTCTGATGCCAAAGGTCAAATCCCGAGGCAGGATGAGTTGCTACTAAACTGTCTTGACAAACATTTGCAGAACATCCCAGGGAGCCTGCCTGGCGGGGAATGAAAGGATCTGTTCTCAGACAGAATTCCAAGCAGCTGCTCATCAACCAGTCAGGTCCTTCGGTCCCATGCACGGCTTCTAGTATTTCATTCTGCAAATGTCGGGCAGAAGGCGCCTGCTCCCGCGTGGTGTGCAGACAACTTCCTGTGTCTCTCTCTGCTGGCCATTAATTAAAGACCCTTCAAGCCTGTCGTGTGCCTGACAGCCTGATTCTCGAAGTGTCTTCATTTTGTCTTCAAGATTTGTAATGGACGTTCTGTAGCCAATTTGCAGCACGTGTCAAATCCATGACCAGAAAGAGAAAATGACAAGAGAGGGGTGTGTCGGAATGTAACAGACAGGCACACTTATTCTTCTGGGAGTTGATGGAAGGTGCCATATCCTCAAGATTTGTGGCCCCCTCAAATTCATAAATGGGAATTGAATGTCTAATGCGGTGGTGCTATGGGCTGAAGCCTGAGTGGTCCCTTTATAAGTAGAAACCCTAATCCTCAGTGTAATGGTGCTGAAGATCGAATGTTATATCCCCACAAAATTTTGTATATTGAAATCCTCATCTGCAAGTTGCTGATGCCAGCAGCTGGGGGCTCTGGGAGGTGCTGAGGTCCCAAGGATGGAGCGTCATGGATGGGACCCACGTCCTCATCACAGAGACCCAGAGAGCTCCCGCCCCTTCCACCACGTGAGGACACAGAGAGAAGGCGCCATCTGTGACCCAGGAAGCAGCCTCACCAGACACGGGCTCTGCCACGCCTGGACCTTGGGCTTCAGCCTCTGGGACTGGGCCACCGAGCTCTGCTGAGTGTCAGCTGCCTGAGCTGTGGGATTGCATATGGCGGCCCCGATGGACTAAGATAGGGACAGACAGTGCAGTGGACTTCGACCTCCAGGACTGGGCCACCAAGGTCTGCTGAGCGTCAGCCGCCCGGGCTGTGGGATTGCACAAGTCATCATTCAATGCTGCTAAGTGCAAACATATTCATTAAGAGACTCTGTGATCTCCTCATGAACAGCGTGGCCTTGCATACATCAGAAAGCTATTTTGCATAAAGACCATTCCTCTGAATATATTTGGTTGTTAAAAGCAGTCATTAAAATTAATGAGTACCTAGTATGGATAGTTCTAAGTATTTGGCGCGTATTGATGCAATGAATTTTTTTCAACATGTGGCATTTTGGAACTGTGGGTGGAGATTTTTCATTTGCACCATGATTATAGGCACTGTCTGAATTTAGTGGGTAAGAGCCAGAAAGTTTCTCAATGCATGCCACACAAATCATGGAGAGGGAAGAGCTATTTTATAATAATCTGAGCCCAGGGCCTGATATTATTTTTCATATAGACTGAGAAAAAAATCATTTTGTGCAATATTTTTTGGTGGTCCTGGGGATTGAACCCAGGGCCTTCACACTGAGCTACATCCCCAGCCCTTTTATTTTTATTTTATTTTAAGCCAAGGTCTTACTAAGTCACTAAATTGCCCAAGCAGCTCAACTATGATCCTCCTGCCTCAGCCTCCCAGAATACTGTGATTATAGATATGTGACACCACACCCAGCTAATAAAATTTTAATAAATGCTGAAAAATCACATGAAAGCAACAAAGAACTGTGATTACTAATCTTGATGTTCAACTTGATTGGTTTGAGCGGTGCCTAGGGAATTTGTAAAGTGCACTTCTGGGGGTGTCCCCAGAGGGGACTGGCAAAGAGAGCAGCAGCTACTTACAAAGCGTTCGCTCTGCGTTAGGTGTTATAAGTCGTCTAGCGATAATTTGGTATGTAAGAGGACGTGTGTTAGTTCACTGCAGATGCTATGCTATTTTATAGCAGTGTCTCAAGCATTTGTGGATTTTACTATCCTTGGGGGTCCCAGAATCAAGTCCCCTGCGGTGATCAAAGAAAAACTGCCTCTCTCAATGGGCTTCTCTGGAAGCTACAAGAAGCCCTTCCCCGATGCTTAGCCAACCTGTGTTGCTCTGCGCACCTGAGTTATTTTTCCATGTAATTTTGAAGATCCTGTTCTTCTTGCTAATTATTCTAATTGTTCTTACTGACCCCTGATCAAAAGCCATACACATGATGCCCTTTCCAGTAAGAGCCTTGTATGTATTACTAGATTCATCATTAACCAAAAAATATCGATAATATCCTACGTTACAAAATAAGGCGGGGTTCAGCTTGGTTTCCAGCACTCCTTTAGGGTGGGCTTTGCGTACTGAGACAGTATTTGTAAATGCCCATGTAAGATGCTTGAATTAATTTTTTGGTCTTAGGAAAGCTGTTCTATGGCTTGGATAATGAGTTTTCCTTTTGTCCTTCTGTACTTGCTTTCTGTCCTGGCTTTGTCTGTTTATCCTTTGCTGCATGATTTTTTTATTAAATGTTCCCTTCTTTGTGGGGCTTCTTTTATTACACATCGTTGGAGTCCCCTAATCAAATAAGGAAATTAGGGAGGAGGAATTTCCAAAATGTAAGGCAGGACTTCTTGTTTGGTCTGACCATTCTTTGGTGCTCCCATTGTTACAGCTGCCAGAAAGTAAAATAAAAATCTGACAGATTTTGTGACCGTGGCCTCGGATCATCCATCTCTCTCCCACATTTTGCTGCAGAGTTTAATGGGATTCCGGCTCCAGCGTGATTCATCATAGAGGCGCGTGGAAAAGGTTTGCAGAGAGAAATCTGCTGCAGAAATCTTTGGAGCAGGACAGGCTCTCCTCAGCCCCTCCCTCAGCATGGAAACCATCCTCCAAACCCAGCCCAGCTGGCTTTATTTTTTATTTTTATTTTTTCCTGACAATTTGGAAAACAGACACCGATTGCTTTGTTGGTGTGAGAATCTCACCCAGATGCACTCAAGTGGATTTCAGATGAACGAGAATGGGCCTCACCTCGCCGTGCAGTACTTTTGATCTTGAAGAGTTTGCATAGGGTTTCTTTCTGCTGCCCACATCTCCAGTGCTGCAGAATAACTTATGTGACCTTGCTTTCTGTTCTCCCCTGCCCTGGCCCTCCCGCTGCTTTCTGCGGCTGAGCGCGGTCATACCAGAATCTGAGTCATCGCCACAAGCTCAGGGCAGGATCCTCGTCCCAGAGCTGCCTCCCCGCCCCTGAGGTCTCTCCTGCAGCATTCCGAGAAGAGAGAGCATTCTTGGGGTGGGCCCTGGTGACCCCAGGAAATGCTTGATAGGCACATATGCAGCACATTCCCGTGCGTCTCGTCTCGGGCTCCGTGGACCTGGTTTTGCAGGGCAGCTGGGACCCAGCTCTGAGACTTCAGTGAGATTTTGGATACAGGGCAGATCTTGCTGCGAGTCTGCCTGCCACAACTTGACCCAAGTAAGCAACGTTAGAGGCCACTCATAAACCTCCAAGCTTCAGCTGGTCTGTGCTTGGAGTTACGATGAGAAGATGTTGCAATGCAAATGGAAGTTTAAAGCATCCCACCTTCTGCACGCAGCCTCCTCACGCTGCTTTCTCTTTGTCCATAGCTTCATTTTGATTTTTGGTCGAATTACACAGCTTTGCCTCTTTCCGTATCTTTTGCTTTGAGCAGAGCAATAGACGTGCAACAGCCCAAAATGTTAAACTTCAAAATAATGGAATAGGCTGGGTATGGTGGCACATGCCCGTCATCCCAGCCATTCAGGGGGCTGAGGTAGGAAGATTTCGAGTTCAAGGCTCACTTGGGCAACATGGTGAGATGCTGTCTCAACATGAAAATAATAAAACAGTAATAAAGATTGGGATGTAGCTCAGTGCTTCCTGGGTTCAAACCCCAGTGCTACCAAAAAGCAACTAAAATAGATAGATAGATGATAGATTAGATAGATAGATAGGATGGATGGATGGATGAATGATCGATGATAGATGATAGATGGGTAGGTAGGTAGATGGGATACATATAACATGATAGGCGGATGGATGGATGAGTGGATGGACAGATAGAGATAAATATGGGATAGACTGATGGGATAGATAGATGATAGAGGGAGAAAGAGAGAGATGATAATAGATACTATTTTTTACGGAGTCTAGTGTTATTTAATGCCCCATTTTAGTAGTTATTTCTAACTCCTTGCCTGGTACATACAACATACACGATGTTTGCATCTTCCTGCCAGACTTGAACACATGCGTATGCTTGGGTTCAAACATATTTGACATTGTTATTTTCCGCTGACTCGGCCAACAATCATCAAATGCTAGACAATATTCCTTTTTTATGTTTCTCAAGCATCTTTCTTTTTTCTTGCTTCCTTTTCCTTCTGTACAAACGTTTTCATTAATTCCTGTTAACCTAGGGCAATTGATTTTGAGCTAGATTTCTCTACAACTCACCCATGCTGCATTTAATTTTGTTGAAATTCCTCACTGGCCAAATACTCCATGGCAATTGGTTAAAACAAACAAGGAAATAAACTAGCATCACTGTTCCATACTTACAGTCCCATTCATCTCATCATAGAGCATGCTTTAAAGCACAGAGCAAGTGTGTAATTCTGGCACTCAGGGAGGCTGAGACAGGAGGGTTCCAAGTTTGAACCCAACCTGGGCAACTTAGTGACCTAGTGAGACTGTCTGAAAATTAAAAATGAAAAAGTGCTAAGGGTATAGCTCAGTGCAGAGGCCATGGGTTCAATCCTCAGTACTGCAAATAAAACAAAATAAAACACAATACTTTGCCTTTTCTCCCACCTCAAACTCCATGTAGTCATCTTGGAGCTAAATAGAATAACTTCTTCCCCAAATCAGCTCTAGCATCTACCATCTGCCAATCATAGCGGTGTTTGTGTGACTCTTTTTCTAATCCAACATAGTGTCTGGCTGTGTCTCTCTGCTAAAGAGCTTAGCTTATTGAGCACACTCTACTGGCCCAATACTCCCCAAACTGTCTCTTCCCTTCTACCAGAGAGTGAATCATTAATAGTAGTAGGTATTCATCAAAGACAGGAAGGTCTAACTGTATAAAGCTCCCATGTTTGCACCAACCTTGAATTATTACCAATTCATATATAGTCGGCCCTCCATAGCTCTAAGTTCCATGTGTAAGAATTTAATCAAAACTGATGGAAAATATTCGGAGAAGAAAATGACCTCGGGACCAGGTGTGGTGGTGCACACCTGTCATCGCAGCACTAGGAAGGCTGAGGCAGGAGGATTGCCACAAGTTCAAGGCCAGCCTGGGCTGCATAGTGAGTTCTAGGTCAGCCTGGATTACACAGTGAGACCCTGTCTCAAAAACCAAAAGAGAGAAAAAAAAAAAAAAAAATAGAAAGTAAATGACCTCTGTACTGAACATGTGCATTTTTTTCTTGTTATTATATTATAGCATGACAACTATTTTTGTAGCATTTCTGACTTACTAAGTATTATAAGTCATGCAGATATTGTTTAAAGTACAAAGGAAGATTTTTACAGATCATAGGCAAATGCTACAGTTTTTGTTTTACACGTTTTATGAGTAGATGTCTGTGATATATTATAAATACATTCACAATGGGGAACTGGTAGCCATACACATCACATTTTGATCCTTTTTACTTCTTTCTCCCTTTCTCTTTTGCAAAGGATCTCTCTGTTTTCTCCATCTATCTTTCACCTTGCTCTGCGTTTACACTTCGGGTCCCCCATATAAGAGAAAGCAAGGTTAAGCCATGTTATATAAGCATTGGACATTTCCCGTCAATGTCAGTAAGTAAGCGTCTTCAACTCTCCAGCTTGGAGTCAAATTTAGATTTCAGTGAAAAAGAAATTCAGTGCATAGTCATGTGGGCCTGATATTTCTCCAGCTACTTCGATAGTAAATGACATTATAAAGTGGCATGACACCCGGGTAAAAAATGCTTTGTGTACCAGAGCCTGTTACTACCCTTGCCTGCTCATCAACCTAAAGCTGAGTTTGCAAAGACAAACCGAACCTAAACACACCCACATGTGGGGCTGGGGCGGGAAGGGAGAGGCTGTGAATTACTCCAGGATATGTTTTTATTTTGTGTCTCTGCACACTAAGTGAAACTGCTTTGTTTTCTTTCCAAGGTGAGCTCTGCTGCATCTGGAAACGGAAGTGCCAGCACCAGGGAATCTGAAAAGGGAGAATCTTTGACAAAATTTGAGGAGAGATTCCAGAGGAAGCCTGGAGGCTCAGCCACGTACCCGAGTATCATTCCTTTGTCCACTTGTGGGACCTCGGCCTTCATCTTTCCAGCTCAATTCCGGTTCTTAGATACACACACACGCACACACACGCACACACACACCCCTGAAGGGGGAATCTGTGTATTTTAGCAAGTTGTTAAGATAAAAACCTGACTGCTTTGCACTTCATGCAGGTAGATGCAGCAGGGGAAGAACTCTTTTTGCATCTGTGGGGAAGTTTGAGCATTTTGGAAAAGGGGAGGAAAAAGCTGACGTTTCATTTCCCCAGAGAAATTTTCTGTCCAATTTCGCTATGTATTTCTTTTACCAAGTCTGGTGGCTTCTATTCTTCTTTGTAGTAGATATCACAACCAGGTTCTGATTTAGTTGATCTTTACCTCCATCATCCTTTTATTAAAATGCTGTTGACGAGTGTTCATTGCACGGAATAATGAGCTCAGTTTTGCTGTGTATCGCAGGCTTTGATAGATCTCACATCCTCATTGCCATTCCTCTCTCTTGTACTTTTTTGTTTTACTCTTTTTTCTTTGTTGGGGACATAAAATATGTCTACATATGGATGTTGAATGAATGCATGGATAAGATGATCTATTATAATGTGATGTGCCAAGAAAACCAGCTTTTATATTAATTGTTTATTAGTCCGCGTTTGCCGCACATAACTTTTGCACCCCTTTTGTGGGGTGGGTGCCTGGAAGGAGCACTTCTTAATTCCCTTCTCATCTCTTTCTCTCCCTTCTCTTTCTCTCTCATCTCTCTCCATTCCTTCCCTCTCTTGGTCCCTTTCCCATTTGAGAAAGATCTATCTCCCTAAGGCATGCATGCACACACACACACACACACACACACACACACACACACACACACTGCTAGGCATGCTTGTAATCCCTCTGGGAGGCTGAGGCAGGAGGATTGCAAGTTCAAGCCTAGCCTGGGCAAATTAGCAGTTTTGTGAGATCTTATCTCAAAACTAACAAAAAAAGGACTGGGGATGTAGCTCAGTGCAAAGGCGCTGGATTCAATCTCCAGTACAGGGAGGGGAAAAAAGGGAAACACACTTAGTGATCTGGACATAGATTCTTAATCCTTCTGCCTGTGGAAACTTATATAACTTTTCCCTCTTCTCCACTAGCTATATTTTTTTTTCTTATTTTTTTCCTACTTGCTAGTTACAGAACAATGATTTCTGAGTCAAACTGACTCAACTTTTTATAGTCAAAGCTCCAGGTACTAATTCTGATTTTATCAGATGCTCTAAAGAGATATCAAAGTGTAATGGTTGATACATTGTGTTAACTTGAGAAGTTTAGAAGCTTAACTATAATCACATTTAAGAAGAATCTAAGACAATATTATAAAGGAGAGCGACTGGCTAACGATTTCATTTTCTGAATCCACACAGTGAGGGTGGGGATACGGCTCAGGGGGACAGCGCTTGCTTAGCATTCTCAAGGCCCTGGGTTCAATCCCCAGGACCACAACAAATATTATAAGTCAGGAAATGGAATCCACATCAAATCACAAAGGCTTTTGGTTATAAAAATGTAGCCAATGAAATGTATCCAAAGGCGAAGTGGATGCAGATGCCTTATGATAATGTAAACAATACTGAGAAATGTGCATAGACATATTAAATTTTTTTGATGGAACATCTTACAGTGAAACAGAGAATATAATGCTGAGTTTGTTTTTTTTTTTTTGTGGGTACCGGGGGTCGACCTCAGGACCTCACCCACCAGCAGGCACCCGTGCCGCTGAGTGACATAACTGGCCCTTTTTTTGTATGTGGGTTCCAGGAGTAGAACTCAGGACCTCACGCTTGCCAGGCAGGCGCGTACACCGCTGAGCCATCTCACCGGTCCCAATGCTGATATTTAAGAGGAATGGAATTTCCAGTCAGTAGGGGAAATCATAAATTACTTTGTACCTGGTGTTGGAATAATTGAATTAATTAACTATATACTAATTAGCTGAATTAATATTCAGGTGAAACAAAAGATCTTACCACCATACATTCAACTGAATGCCACATGTTTTAAATTTTAATACTTACAAGTGCAAGACTATTCTAAAAGTGTGTAGGGAAAGAAATATGTAACTTCAGCATGAAGATGGGGTTTCTGAAAAATAAAAAAAGAATGAGAACAGAAAATATGAGAAACCACCACAGGAAAAAATTTTAAAACTTCCATCCTTCCAAAAAACTCAGTTCTATAAACAGAATTAAGAGGAGACATGTCTGTAAAAAATGAATTTGCTATATTCAAAAGTCCTTGTGACAGGCTTGCTCAACTCATCTTGTTAATGCCATGCTGTGTAAATTATTCATGCAACTCAAGAAACGAAGTCTAAGTAGCTGAATAGAAATTTGAGAGCCTAAGAAACAAAATTTCTCTCGGAGACGGTCTCTATGTAGTTTCACTATGGAGGAGAAGGAGGAGGAGGAGGAAAAGGACACTTACTCACCAGATCTGGCACCGCGCGACTTCTGTCTCCTCCCCAAGGTCAAAATGACCAGGAAAGGTCAATGTTTTGAATCCATTCAGGACACCGAGGCAGCCAGGACAGCGCAGCTAAAGACCCTCAGGAAAGAGGACTCCAGAGCTGCTGCAGAAAGCGGCAAGGACGGTGGGATGAGTGTGTGCAAAGCCGGGGAGGATTCTGAGGGGAATTCATGGCAATGTGTGTTTTACTATAATAATTTTTTGTAAATTTAAACATCCACTGTGTATGTTGATCACCTGGAAATAGAGGCTTAGTACAAAAAGCCCCATGGATGTGGCTCCAGCTGGGTGCGTGCAGTCCTGGAAATGAGGTCTCCTGCTTGAGTAGTGGCCGATGTCCCCCACCTTGTGATGAACCGCTGCTGTCCCTGAGTTTTCATCTCTTGCTTGTTGGCATTTTCTGCACTGCCTGGTTTCCACAGGGAGGATGACAAAAAAAAGGGGTTATTTTCCCTCCTTTTGAAATATACTAATTTTCTGCAGGAAAAAATATCAATGACAGTTATTCGTGTTTCCTATGAGTTTAAATCCTGGCCTCACAGAGAGGTCTCAATTTCCAATCTTGACAATAAGGAAATCAAACAGTGAATTTTTATCAGGTTATCTGAAAGTCCTCTTATAGCCCTTCCTGTAAGTATTTATTTAAAGTAGACTTCAATTCTACTGCTATCATCCAGGAAGAAAAATAGAGGGACAAAATTATATCCATAAGCTAGTTTTGCAATTATTCCTACAGAAATCTTGAGGAAAACAACTCCAATCGCTCCTTCAGGCCCAGGAAATGTATTAGTGCATTATGCTGATATATTTTACAAGAGCTCATGTGGCACAAAATAATAAAAAAGGGGCCGTGTGAACCTTCTCATTGTACGTGGAATCTCTTAGGTTTGGCATTTGCTTGTTTTGATTATTGCTCTAAAATTCATGTTGCTAGACATTAACGCAAACTCACTTCACCCTTTCCTTCCAAAACTCACACATCCACTTTTATTTTGCATAAAAGAAAGTTGAATTAATTTTCCACGAGCAGTGCGTCATTATTCCTGAACCGCTGTATGGCTTTAAAAAAATAAGTAAAATACACTTTTTAAAACATCTCTTGAACTGTAAAGCTGATCTAGGTGTTTAAATATTGTGACTGGGGCACTGTAGACAAATGGGGCACTGTGATTAATGATCCATCCAAAATATGTCAGGGTCACAAAAAGTCTCACTCTATCCCCCACCCATGGGGAGAAATTAAGTTGTTCACATCATCTTGTGAGCCTTAACTGTTCCGCTTGAAATAAAAAAGTAACATTTAGCCTAAAGTATTGCTGTACGGTTGAAATGGCAGTTACATTAAAGATGCTTTGAAAGTCACAGTGCGTGGTGAGAACCTGAGTTAGAGCATCATTCCATGAAAAATTAACAGTAATGATAATAAAACCATAATAATGATATGTGATGAAATTGTTCTTCCTCATTCATCTAAGACTTGCAGTGTATGTGTGAAATTGTGGATGATACTGAACCATATATATATATATATATATATATATATTTATATATATAAAATTTGTCTATACATGCATATGTACAATAATATTTATATATGAATTAGGCATAGCAAGAGAGAAACAGCAATAACTAAAAATAAGATAGAATTATTATAATATACAGTGATATAAATTATGTGGATATGGTCTCTCTCTCAAAATAGCTTTTGTATGTATTAGGGTTTTCTAGAAGAGCAAAATCAATATAAAATATATGTACAATCATAAAAGGGATTTATAAAGAAGGCTCAGAGCTGGAAGAGTCCGTACCTGAAGTATCAGAGGCAAGAGAGTCCACAGCGGCTATGTCCTGCAGAATTGGAGGATCCAGGAGATGCTCAGCCCAAGAAGATGGAAGCCTCAGAACAACAGGGCTCAAGGACACAGCCCCAGTCCAAGGTCAAAGGCCTGGGGGCTTCCGGGAGATTCATTCTGCACTGGAAGGTTAGAGACCAACGTCCAAAGCTGATGGTGAAGACTGGAGCTCTTCCAAAACGGCGACACTTCCTTCTTCTTTCCCTTTTATTCCATCCAGGCTACAAGCCTATTGGTTGGTGCCACCCACATCTGGGGTGAGTCTTCCCCACTCAGTTTGCTGGCCGACATGTCAATCATCCATGGACACACCCAGCACTGTGCTTTCCTAGTCAGGGCGCTGGTTCTTGCTGCAGTCAATTTTACAATCACAATTAATAGGTGGTGCTTCCAGCTTTTCACTTAGGGGAAGTACTTTAGGGCTTCTCTGAATCATGAACATCACTATTCTTTTTAGGGATCTCCTCTTTCGACCATTCTCCACCTCCAAATGAGAGACCTTTGGGGGACGCCTTAGATCTAAGTCACAACATCTGCAAACCAGCTCAGCTGGAACCAATGAAGTTGCAAGCCCTACAGAGCTGGAGAAGGCTGTGAGAAGCTTCCACAAGGAGCTGGATACTAGTGCATAGGATTGAATGTTGCCCCACCAAAATATGTTTGTATCCTGACCTGCAGAAGCTGGTAGCCCTGAATCCAATCCAACGTCCTCGTGAGAGAAAGAAGAGGGGACACGGACATAGAAGAGAAGCCACGTGAAGATGGAGGCAGAGACTGGAGCAATGGGGCTGCAGCCCAGGGACACCTGGAGCCCTGGGAGGAGGCAGAGGCAGGAGGGTCTCCCCGGGAGCCTGTGGAGGGAGTGCGGCCTGGGACACGTTCGTTTCTCACTTCTGGGCTCCGGGGCTGGGAGGGAATAAATCCTTGTGGTTTCAGCCATTGGGTTGGGGTCATTTGTTACATCATCCCAAAATCTGTCGTGCTGGTGTCTTTGACGCCTTGGAGCCATCTATTTGTTCCAGAGGGTTCCAAAGAGGAACATTCCTGAGCGTGAAGATTCTCTAATCAGTGCAGGCGACGACAACGTGAAACCCATGAAACCCATGAGAGCTGCTGGCTTGCTGCATGCTAAAAAGGTTCAAGGGACAAAGAGCCAGTGGTTTTTGCCACGTGGCATCAATTTCTGCTGACAACTGGGGACGAATGCTAGGTGGTGTCGCCTTCCACCAATTTTGGAGTTTCCACATCTGGGAGGCTGGAGTCTTCCATGGCGAAGGTGTGGAAAAGCTCTGGTGGGTTCAGCGTGCTGCAGGTTGAATTTGGGATTGGAGTGGGGACGTCTTTCCCTGGGCCCCGAGTCCACCCCAGCCTCCCCGCCTCCAGAGTGCCTTTGCTGTTGAAAACCTGCTCCCCAGGATGGTGGTCTGGCGTGGGTTTTGTTTTGCAGCAGGGGCCTGGGAGGTATCAGGGAGTGCGAAGGGAGTGTTCGCTGAGGGTTTTGCTTGTGCGCACACATTTACAAGCCTGAAGACCAGATGTTAGCAGTTAGCCCTTCAGAGGAGGGAAAAAAACAACTTTCTTTGTTTTTCTTGCAGTCCCAGGCATAGAACCCAGAGCCTTCGCACTGAGGCATAGCCTCGGACCTCTTTATATTTTTATTTTGAGACAGGGTCTCGCTAAGATGCTCAGTTGCCCAGGCTTGGCTTGAACTTGCAATCTTCCTGCCTCAGCCTCCCAGAGAAGTATCTCTTAGTATATTATTTACAAATAAGGGTGCAACTGTATGTGATTCCAATAGTTGGTCAGCTCAGATCGAACAGATTTTTGGGGAAAAAGGTGGTTTAAATGTTTCTTGCTGTAAGTAAGTCACAAAGTACTTAGTAGCTGCGGTCATGATGGTCCCTACTGGAAGTGTTAAATTTTAGTGTTTCCTAGTGCTGCTATGCCCAGTCCAAAAGAGCTGTCTTCAAACAGCAGAAATGCATCCTTTTGTAGTCCTAGAGCCCAGGAGGCTGAGAATAAGGTGTCCCAGGCCATGCTCACTCCACAGGCTGCAGGGGAGACCCGCCTGCTTCTGCCTCCTCCTGGGACTCCTGGCAGCCCTGGGCTGCGGCCCCATCACTCAGGTCTCTGCCTCCATCTTCACACGGCTTCTCGTCTGTGTCTCTGTCGCCTCTTCTGTCTCTCATGAAGACGCTGCTGTTGAATTCGGGAGGCTGAGGCAGGATGGTCTCATCTCCAGATCCTCCACCGATTCCCTCTGCGGAGACCCTATTTCCAAATCAGGCCCCATGTGTAGGTTCTGGGGGATAGAACATAAATAGAAATTTGGGGGTCAGCATTCAATCGACCAAAATCATATTGAGTTCCTTGCTGTGTGTATTTACCCAGCACGCTTTCTTCCAGGCAGCTATGCTGTGACCCCATGGAATATGTGACCATGTTGGGGGACATTGGTTTAGGTTACATGGTGGGGAGGTGACTCTGGATCCTGGAGATGGAGCCCATGTTCCGCATCCTGCAGTGCCCAGCACAGCCCCACAGAGAACCCCCCGGCCCCAGATGTGCACAGCAGTGAGCGTGAGAGCATGTCTCAGCATGAGAGACTTTATCTATCATGTATCTATCCGTCTATCTACTTATCTATCCGTCTATCTATTTATCCCTCCATCTATCTATTTATCCCTCCATCTATCTATTTATCTGTCTTCTTTGTACCTATCTGTATGCACTCTGTCATCTAACAAGGCAATCATCTATTTGTCTGTAGCAATCATCTGTGTATCTATCATCTATTTGTATCTGTTCATCATCTATGCCTGTCATCTTTATGTAATTATCTACTTATCTATAATCATCTATGTATTTTTCTATCATCTATCCTATATTATCTCTAATATATGTGTTTATCATGTATCCATGTATCTAATGTCCTCATATAGCTATCAAACTTCCTTCTATATATCTCAATTGTGAATCCATCTACAATCGTGTATGCATCTATCATTTATCATCTATGTACCTAGTAGTCATCTATATGATCCATCTACATATCTAGCCATAGAATATCACTCTTTTTTTTTTTTGTGGGTACCGGGGGGTCGACCTCAGGACCTCGCACGCCAGCAGGCGCCCGTGCCGCTGAGCGATATCACCGGCCCCTTTTTCGTATGTGGGTTCCGGGAGTCGAACTCAGGACCTTGCGCTTGCCGGGCAGGCACTTACGCCGCTGAGCCATCTCACCGGCCCCAGAATATCACTCTTCTACCTATCTATATCATCTATCTACTTAGGTACCTATTATATCTCTATAATCAGGCAAGGATCAATCACCTATCATATATCATCTATCATCTATCCTTTGTATCTACATGCCATGTATGCATCTACTATCTATCCATATTATATGCCTACCTAATATGTATCATCTATCCTATGTATCTACACGTCATCTACTATCTATCCATATTATATGCCTACCTATCATCTACCATCTATCCTGTGTATCTACAGGTCATCAACTATCTATCCATATTATATGCCTACCTATCATCTACCATCTATCCTCTGTATCTACACGTCATCTACTATCTATCCATATTATGTGCCTACCTATCATCTACCATCTCTCCTCTGTATCACAGGTCATCTATGCACCTATTATCTATCCATATTATATTCCTATCATCTATCATCTATCCTATGTATCTACATGTCATCTACTATCTATCCATATTATATGCCTACCTATCATCTACCATCTATCCTCTGTATCTACAAGTTATCTATTATCTATCCATATTATATACCTACCTATCATCTACCATCTATCCTGTGTATCTACAGGTCATCTATTATCTATCCATATTATATGCCTATCATCTACCATCTATCCTATGTATCTACAGGTCATCTATTATCTATCCATATTATATGCCTATCATCTACCATCTATCCTATGTATCTACAGGTCATCTATTATCTATCCATATTATATGCCTACCTATCATCTACCATCTATTCTGTGTATCTACATGTCATCTATTATCTATCCATATTATGTGCCTACCTATCATCTACCATCTATCCTATGTATCTACAGGTCATCTATGCACCTATTATCTATCCATATTATATGCCTATCATCTACCATCTATCCTATGTATCTGCATGTCATCTATGCATCTATTATCAATCCGTACATATGCCTATCTATCATCTACCATCTATCCTCTGTATCTACAGGTCATCTATTATCTATCCATATTATGTGCCTACCTATCATCTACCATCTCTCCTGTGTATCTACATGTCATCTATGCACCTATTATCTATCCATATTATATGCCTATCATCTACCATCTATCCTATGTATCTACATGTCATCTATGCATCTATTATCAATCCGTACATATGCCTACCTATCATCTACCATCTATCCTATGTATCTACAGGTCATCTATTATCTATCCATATTATATGCCTGCCTATCATCTACCATCTATCCTATGTATCTACATGTCATGTATGCATCTATTATCTATCCATATTATATACCTACCTATCATCTACCATCTATCCTCTGTATCTACAGGTCATCTATTATCTATCCATATTATATGCCTACCTATCATCTACCATCTATCCTGTGTATCTAGGTGTTACGTATGCATCTATTATCTATCCATAGTACATGCATATTCATCCTCTATTTGTCCATATCATCTATCTACGTATCAGCGTCCCGTCTACCTAGAATCATGTCTGTACCCATCACTTATCTTTCATAAATCACCTATCTGTGTATCTAACAGTCATCTTTGCATCACATATTCATATCACCTACCTGCATTTCTACCCACACCATGTCTTCTACCCAGCTGCGTACCCCCACCTGTGTTTTGCCCTCCCACAGAACCAAAAGAGAAGGAAAGGAAAGGAAAAATTCCCAAAGGAATTCCAGCAATACTTCCTCCCATCCTGAAATTATCTCACTGATTATTGGATTTGTGGCCGAGTGGACAGGGTCAGCCCCTGCCGTCCTCTCTGTGAAAGACCTCCTCGGAGCCCCTCAGCTGTAACTTTGGCTGTTTCCTCTCCTGTTAAGAACGTGTAGAGAATAGAATAAATCAGACGTGGGGAACACAGGGAATTTGTTTTCAACTGCTCTGATTTACATCCCAGATTCATTCAAAGTTCAGCCATTAGGGGCTGGTGAGATTGCTCAGCAGCATAAGCGCCTGCCTGGCCAGTGCGAGGTCCTGAGTTCGACTCCTGGTACCCAAAAAAAAAAAAAGTTCAGCCATTAGAAATATCACACGGGTATTTGGAAAACATTATTTTATTATCAAATGTACAGTAAATGGACCTTAAAAGTACTGGAAAACAGCCATGAAAATAACAGCTCTCTTGTCGTGCATGAGCATGGAACAATGCCCACAACCGAGGGGAGGGAAACTGTTCAGACCACACAGAAAGCTTCGATCCTGCAGAGAAGTTTCCGGGCTTTTCTGGAAGCTTCTGTATTCGGTTTTGTGAGATCACTACTTAGCTTTCTCTTTCCTCTCCCCCAGTCCCCCCATAGACCACAGCTTTCAACATTAATTTTACACACAAGGATATTCAATATCCCAACCTGGGAAAAGGAACATAGTAGTGGTTATTGAATTTGAAGGAGATTGGAGAGAAATTTGATTTTTAGTTTTTATTTTTTTTACTAATTGGATTTCCATATCTGCTGTAATGTACCCAAGTCTTGTAAAGACCAATAATTTATTATTTTTTAATGAGATAGAAAGTATTTCCCTTTCTAGTCTCATCGTCTCATTAAAAAGAAAAAAATATATATATATATATTTATATATAACAGTATATAAAAAGAGACTTTTGGGGAGAAAGAGTTCTTTCATCTAAGATGGTAGCTGTAAGGCATGGAACTGGGGATTTAAACAAAAATAATGATCACCATGGTCTTAAGACCTTATTGGACACACTATTGGGGTTTTGAAGCCATGGACAACATAACCAGAGCTGGGTTGTTCTAGAATGTTCCATCACGTGAAAACTGCATGGGTTAGCTAGGTGAGGAGTCTTCTATGTGGTATCCAGGCACTGTTCATTGAGACAGTTTATTTCCAGAAGATGCTCCTGAAATATCCTACAGACGCTCATGGAGACAGCCATGTGACATTTGCAAAAACAGAAACTGCAGCTGGATCTTGCGTCCTAGGAAATGCCAGGCGAGGGTTTATGGGATGCTGTAAACATGGAAGAAAGTCCTCAGGGAGTCTTCCTTCCTGTTGTCTGTAGAACTTCCTGGGTCATGGAGCCGAGGTCAAGGTTAACCCCAACTTGCAAGGCAAGGAGCCTGGGTCAGAGTCGATCTCCTTGGAATACCCAAGGTCGACCTCCATCCCAGCATGAGAAGTCTAGATTGAGGTGAACCTCAGCTTGAAATCCAAGCAACCTGAGTCAAGGCCAACCTCACTGTCAAACTCAAGGAGCTTGAGGCACGGTTGACCTTTTCCTGAAGACCAAGGAGCCTAGGTCGAGGTTGACCTCAAGCTCAAACCCAAGAAGTAGACTCAAGGTCAACGATGTAAGAGGCCAAGTCAAGGTTTCAACTTGAACCCTAAGGTGCTTACATCAATATTGACCTCTACTTCTCACATGAGGAGTTGAGGGCGAGATCTACTTTATCTGGAAAGCCAAGGAGCTCAAACTAAGGTCAACTTCAACTCCAGACCCAAGGAACTTGAATCAAAGTTGACCTCAAGTTGAAATCCAAGGAGCTCAGTCAAGGTGAATCCCAACTTGGAACCCGCCAGGGGCCGATGTGCCCTGTGAATCCTGGTAGCTTCCAAAGCCCAAGCCCTGGGTTTCCTTACAAATGGCGCCTTGTGGTCCCTTCCCAAAGAATGACCCTGCGATCCGCCTCGTCCCGCACCATCTCAGTAGACGTGGATGTAGGTGGTTTTAGAGTCCGTTCCTAGGATGTTTTTTGCTGTGCACTTGTAGAAGCCGGCGTCCCTCAGTGTGGCGTGCTGAATGGTTAGCGACCCCTGAGGATGCAGGAACCTGTTTCCGTACAGACGAGCCTGTGCTCCTGCTGTCAGATGTGATTTATCCGGCAGCTCCCATGATATCTCAGCTTTGGGGATGCCCATGGCTACGCAGCTCATCTTCACAGTCCCCCCGGGCCGGGTATAGATGACCGGCGTAGGCTCGCTGGTTATGCGGGGCGGGTAGGCGATGACAATGACAGGGACGGTCACCACTGAGGAACCGTGTTCTGTCTGCACCCTGCACGTGTAGGTTCCCCTGTCAAACACCGAGGCTTCCCGCACCGTGAGGGTGCCATTGTCCAGGACGGAAAAGCGCCCCAGTGCCTGGGGACTCTCCAGCGCCATCCCATTGGGCAGCGTCCACGAGAAGCGGCCCTGCCGAGGGCCACCCGGGGGGGAGCAGTGGAGATGCAGGCTCTCTCCGTTGATGATGCTTACCAGGTTGTGATACTGGCTGCTCGGCTCGGGCTTGAGCCCCACGTTCAGGGACACCAGCCTCTCCGTGTGGCCGGCAGCGTTGCGGGCCACGCAGCGGTAAGCGCCTGCGTCCACGGGGGACAGCCCGGTGACGTGCATCATGCCGTCACTTTTGTGGTAGAACCTGTGCAGTCTCTCCCCACTCCGCAGCTCTGTGCCGTTGGGGAGGACCCACAGCAGGGTGGGCGGCGGCGTCCCCCGGGCCGAGCAGTTGAGGCTGATGGTGTGGCCCGCCATAGCTGTGATTTTCTCGCTCACGGGATCATGAAAGACGGGCTTCTCCACGGGGTCCAGCACAGTGAGCTGCAGGATCATTCTCGCCTCCCCGCCCTCGCTGCGGGCGATGCACACCAGCTGCACCGAGTCGCTCTTCCTCAGGCTCCGGATATCCAGGGAGCCGTTGCGGTGCACGGTGACCCGGTTCCCATAGTACGGTGCAGGCAGAATCACGCCTTCTGGGAAAGCCCACAATACCCGAGGGGTCGGGACACCCTGGGCTTTACAGTCGATGACCTTGCGGCTCCCAGCTGCTGCAATCTCACGCACGGTGGTAATGGCGTCGGGGTTCCCGTTGATCTTGGGGGCCTCGACGTTGACGTGGACCCACACGGTCTTCCTGTCTTCTCCTGCACTGCTCCTGACCATGCAGGTGTAGTTGCCGCTGTCTGATCGCTGGGCTTTCTGAATGAGCAGAGTTCCATCTTGGTAAATCTGGTATTTCTCAGAGGACGCGGGGATCACCCTGTTGGTTGGAGAAAGCCACGTCACCTTGGGCGCGGGCTCACCTTTGGCTTCGCAAGCCACGCTGGCCACGTCCCCATAGGGCACCTGGACTGTGGAGTAGGTCTTGTTCCGGATGGCCGTGCGTTCTGCCACCACCTTGACGTGCACTCGCATCTCGTCCTTCCCCACCTGGTTCTCGGCGAAGCAGGTGTAGTCGCCCTCCTCTCGCAAGCCCACCTCATTGAAGTACAGAGTCCCGTTGTTAAACACCACGTAGCGCTTGGTGCGGCCCCCGCTGTCGTCCGACTGCATGAAGGAGTTCACCAGGCTCCCGTCTGGAAGCCCCCAGGAGATCTCGGGATTGGGCAGCCCAGTGGCCACGCAGTCCACTTTCAAGTCACCGCCGTAGATGACCTTGTGGTCGTTCTCTTTGTGCTCGATCTTGGCGGGTTTCATCACCACGTTGACCTCAAGGACCACGTAGTCATCGCCAACCTTATTCCGCGCCACGCACAAGTAGTCACCGGCGTCTTTGTCAGTCACGGATTTCACCACCAGGGTCCCGTTGCTGAAGGCCCTCACTCGGGTGTCAAAGCTGGCGGAGAAAGGGAGAGAAAGAATCAGGTCTGGGTCTCCCGCACACAGCACGGCATCCTGACTTGGGGTCACGGGGACTGCAAAATAAAATGGTGCCCTTGGTTGGGGGGAGTGGACTTTAGGACAATTTGCTGGGTTGCAAAAATAGCTGCAGGAGAAGCCGTTGCATGTTTCTAGCACAGAGTTGTGGTGCACATTGGTTGCAGGAGATGGAAATGCTAATTTCCCTGATTTGATCCTGACGCCACTGAGCTCAAGCCCTGAATTATCACGCTGTCCCCAGCCTTCTCCACTACCCTTCTGTGTCGATCGGAAATGAGATTTAAAACCTGTGTTCTGCTGAGCTGATTTAGGGTTCGATACATCACACTGCATATGCTAAATTATTATGCAGTACCCCATAAAAGTGGGCAATTGCTATGTGCGTATCAAAAATATAATCTAAAAAACGTGAGTGCTCTTTTAAAATTTTTATTGGACCTATAAAAATTGTACAGATTTGTGAAGCGATGTTTCAAAACATAGACAGTATTTCACGGTCAGATCTGGATATGATGTTTAATGATCAAATCGGGGTAAGCACGTCTATCTCCTTATCCAATAATCACTGATTTTTTTGCAGTGAGAATATTCAAAAATCCTTTCTTCTAACTTGTTTGTTTAGTTTTGTTTTGCTTCGCTTTTTTTGTTTTGTTTTGTTGTGTTGTGATTTTAGAGACAGGGTCTCACTAAGTTGTCCAGGGTGGTTTTGAACTCTGTGGCCCAGGCTGGCCCTGAACTTGTGGTGATTCTCCTGCCTCAGCCTCCCAAGTGCTGGGATGAGAGAAGTGTGCCACCACGCCTTGCTTCTTCTACTTTTTTGAAATGTACAGGGTATCATAACCCAAGAATGCCTTTTCCTACCTGTAACTTCCTACCCATTTCCCAATTTCTTCCTATTTTTCCTTTCATCCTGTACTTCCTAGTTTCTAGTAAAACAGTACGAAAAAAATCAACAAATGGAAGAGTTGGTTTTTCAAAATGATGAATGAATCCCTTAGCTGGACCAAGCAAGATACAAAGACAGAAAACACCCAGCCATAAAAGCAGACATGGAAAGGGAGACGATGAGACAGAAATACAGAAGGCAATTTAAGGAAGAATACTCCTTTTCCATGGTTTCAGAAGCCTAGAAGAAAGGGAAGCGGCTTGCACAAAATGCACAGTGGGTTCTGGGCAGGGAAGATTTCTTGCAGATATGAAAATACCGCACTGTAGATCGGCCTGGCCATTGCTTCAGGGAAATGAAACACAGGTGATGATTTCAGCCCCGCTCCTGTGTGTGTGTGTGTTTGTGTGTGTGTGTGTGCTTGCGTGTGTTCAAGTATTTCCATCACACTGTGGCGCTTTCCTAATGACAACATCATGTGCAAAACCCTAGTAGGTCGTCTTGGTCCTTATGGAGGAATTTTGCTTTTCCAGTTTAAAGTCAGAGTCGTGCGGAAAGAAGGATTACAAGCCCTTCACTGTGCGTGTGATATTTTTACTAAATGCCGGGGTGTCCCGGAGCCTTTCAGAGCTGTTATTTTAAATAACCCAGTGACAGGATTTGGAAGCGTCCAACTCCAGAATTTTATAGACGGGAATGTCAATTGCAGGTATCTTGTCACTGTGGGATGGCAGAAGGTGGGAGTCTGAATTTTAATGCTTTAATATTTTCCTAAGTACAGCAATATTTAGGATTCAACTGGGAATTGTACTCCATTACCCTCTTTTTCTAATTTTTAAAAAATTTTGTTTGGAGACAAGGTCTCAGGCTGGGCTGGATCTTGTGATCCTCCTGCCTCAGCCTCCCAGAGCGCTAGGATTACAGACTTGCATTACTGCCCCTGGCTGTGACAGTGTTACTCTCATGGCATATGTCCTGAATTGTGCTGCACATCACAGATATTATATCTATATATCCATATATTTATATAAAAGCTGCCAAGGACAAAACTTAACCTGGTCATTAAAAAAAGCAACTACTAACACTGCCCAGATCAGTTGTATCATAGGTTGCAACTGGGAATCAAGCCAAAACCTTGGTAAGCCACTGAATAGTTTCAGAGCGTGAAAAGCTAGTTTGACGTGCCTCGGAAATGGCCCGCAAATGTCTGCATGGTAGCCTGCATCTCCGCGCATACTGGAGCTGCTAGGGCGCTGATCCTTAGCAGCAAATCCGAAACAAACGCATTCCCACCGTGCATCCAGACAGTGCACAAACGGCTTGCAAAAAGGAAGTTCCAACAGCTCCCACTTTTTGATAAAACACAGGCCCGATGCGTTTCTGTGATTTAAGTAATGCTGACATACATAAAACTCACACCGGTTGTTAGATCACATTTCATTCCAAATGTACTGAGTTAGGGTTTAGTGAGAACGAAGCTACAGAAATGATGAGTGGTGATGTATCCGCGGTCCACGGGGACTCGCTCCTAGCTGACGCCTTGTGCCGTCATTTACTCTATGACGTAAGCGGGAAAAGTCACCCTGAAGGCAGCCAATATGTGGCTTGGCTGGTAGAGATTCCGGGGGAAACCAGCTGCAAGTTTTGAGCTTAGCCTTTTCCTGCACAGAAAGGCTCAAGAGGGCCGGTGAGATGGCTCAGCGGCGTAAGCGCCTGCCTGGCAAGCGCAAGGGCCCAAGTTCGACTCCTGGAACCCACATACGAAAAAAGGGCCGGTGATATCGCTCAGCGGTACAA
Source organism: Erethizon dorsatum (assembly GCA_028451465.1). Classification (NCBI taxonomy): domain Eukaryota; kingdom Metazoa; phylum Chordata; class Mammalia; order Rodentia; family Erethizontidae; genus Erethizon; species Erethizon dorsatum. Next base: position 2,093,644 of record CM051843.1, read on the forward strand.
GCGCCTGCTGGCATGCGAGGTCCTGTGGTCGACCCCTGGTACCCACCAGAAAAAAAAAAAAAAAAGGGCTCAAGAAAGATGAGACTGAGGTGCTGAAAGGGTCCTGGGACCACGGACTTGGGACCCACCCCAAGATGCTCTATCGCCCGGGCTGCTAAAGATACGACATCCCCACACGCTAGCTGCCTTTTGCCTTCTGCAGTGCCCTTGGTGTGTACTGAATCTTGTGGTCCCTTTGCTGTCTCTTTTAGTTTTTGCAGCTCTTTTTAAAGGGGTGCTGGCCTTGTGGCTTTCGGAGGTAATCAGGCTTTCTCCACGTTGTCCCGCACCTGTCTGAAGGGGCCGCAAAGGTGCTGCACCTGCAGTTGATTCCCACATTCTCAGCTGGTCGAGGAGAGGGTGGGAGCCCTGGTCTCCACCCAGGAGAATCGAGGAACAAGCTTCCCCCCCAGGTGAAAGCGGACATGTCCCCAAGCATTGCCAAGGGGGCCCTGGGGAGGTGAATTGAAAACCACATCCATAAATATATGGAGGAAGAGACAGATATCAAACTGATGGATGGTAGTAACATGGAAGAGAGGCATAGATACACTCATTCAGACATACGAGGATAGATGACACAGAGAGAGATGATAGGTAGATGTAGACAGAAAGATGATAGATAGGTAGACAGATTGATCATAGGTAGGTAGATACATGGTCTCTCCTGTAGGGTTCTCAGCATCATGGACATCCGGGGCTGGGTGGTTCTTTGTGGGGCTGTGCTGTGCACTGCAGGATGCGGAGCAGCATCTCTGGGCTCCACCTCCAGGGGTCATGGCCAACCTCTACCCATTGTAAGAAAACATCCCTCCAGAAATGGACAGATGTCCCATAAGTGACAAAATCATCTCCAGTTGAGAATCATTACCATAGGATGGATAGAGAGCGATAAAAACTGGATGGATGGATGGATGGATGGATGGATGGATGGATGGATGGATGGGTGGGTGAGTGAGTGGGTGGATGGATGGATGGATGGATGGGTGGATGGATGGATGGATGGATGGATGGGTGAGTGAGTGGGTGGATGGATGGATGGATGGATGGGTGGATGGATGGATGGATGGATGGATGGATGGATGGGTGGATGGATGGGTGAGTGAGTGGGTGGATGGATGGATGGATGGGTGGGTGGATGGATGGATGGATGGATGGGTGGATGGATGGATGAGTGGGTGAGTGGATGGATGGATGGATGGATGGATGGATGGATGGGTGGATGGATGGATGGATGGGTGAGTGAGTGGGTGGATGGATGGATGGATGGGTGGGTGGATGGATGGGTGGATGGATGGATGGATGGATGGATGGATGGGTGGGTGTTTGGGTGGGTGGATGGATGGATGGGTGGGTGAGTGGGTGGATAGGTGGGTGGATGGATGGATGGATGGGTGGGTGGATGGATGGGTGGGTGGATGGGTGGGTGAGTGGATGAGTGGGTGGATGGGTGGGTGGATGGATGGGTGGATGGATGGATGAGTGGGTGGGTGAGTGGATGGATGGATGAGTGGGTGGGAGGGTGGAGGGGTGCGTGGATGGGTGGATGGGTGCGTGGATGGATGGATGGATGGATGGATGGGTAGGTGGATGGATGGGTGGGTGGGTGGGTGGATGGATGGGTGGATGGATGCGTGAGTTGGTGGATGGGTGGGTGGATGAGTGGATGGATGGATGGGTGGATGGATAGGTGCATGGATGCATTGGAGATGGGGAAGTGACATTTTTTTTGTGTGTGTATGTGTATCAGGAGTCGACCTCAGGACCCCACACTTGCCAGGAAGCACTTGTGCCACTGAGCGATATCACCGGCCCTTTTTTCATGTGTGGGTACCGGGAGTCAAACTCAGGACCTTGAGCTTGCCAGGCAGGCGCTTATGCCACTGAGCTATCTCACCGGCCTGACATTAGTTTTTAGATAGATAGAGAGATAGAGAGATAGATAGATAGACACACAGATAGATGTAAATGGTTGGGACATAGAAATGGACACATGGATACTACATGATAGATAGAGACACACAGATATGAAGAATGGATGGATAGATAAATGGGTGGATGGATGGAGAAAGAGATGGGGGAGAGAGATACTAATTTTGAGATAGATGTAGATAGATTTATAAATAGATGTTAATAGATTACAGCCAGAAATGGATACATAGATAGATGATGATATGGTGATAGAGGACAGATTGATAGAATGAATGAATAATAGATGGCTAGGTGATAAAAGGTACGTGACAAAAGGAAGGAAGGGAGGAAGGAAAGGAAAGAAGGAAGGAAGGAAGGAGACAAATTATCTCTCCTACAGACTTTCTCAGCCTCAGCCCTGTGGGCATCTGGGGCCGGGTGTTCTCCGCGGGGCTGTGCTGGGCACAGCGGGATGCAGAGCGACAGCTCTGCGCTCCACCTGCAGGGCTGGGGGCAGCCCAGCCCCGTGTGACAACAGGAAATGTCCCCAAACTTTGCCAAGTGTCACCTAAGGGCGAAAATCACTCCTGGTGAGAATCACAGCCCCCAACCTCTGCAGCTGGAAGCTGGGCTCACTTGCTCAGAAAGCGGCTTCCTTCACAGCCAAAACGAGTGCTCGAAATTCCAAGTGCGCTTTCCCAGAAGAAACCTTCAGATTTTCTTTTCTTTCCCGTACTTTCATTCGATTGCTAAGGCCATCTCAGAATAAGACCTGGAACTTCTACCTATTCTGTTGTTAATAGAACAAGAAGGTAAACGAAATTGCTTTATCATTTCTTCTGATATTATCTGAAGTTAAAATTCTTTTTCTCTTTCGTTTTTTCTCTTTCTTTCTTTCTCTCTTTCTTTCTTTCTTTCCTCCTCTCCCTCCCCCTCCCTCTCTCTCTCTCTCTCCCTTTCTTTATTCTTTCTCTTTTTGTGGGGCTGGAAAAGGGGATGGTTAGCCAAGTGTTGTACTGCTAAGCTACATTCTGTAGCCCTAAATACAAACATTTAAATAGATTAGTTCTTTTTTGGTGTGTGTGTGTGTGTGTGTGCGTGTGTAGTAGGCTAGCGAAGGGAAAAGGCCAATTTTATGTTCTAGATCACTGGGGTTTTTGTTGTTATTGCTTGTATTTTTTGTTTTTGTTTCTGTGTTTAGCATTCGCAGAGCCTGAACCCTAGGACCTTCCCAAAGAGCTACAACGCCAGTCCTTGTAAAAATCTTCATTTATATATGTAACTTGATTGATTGATTATTTTAAAACTTGAGACGGGGTCTCGCTCTGTGGCCCAGGTTGGGCTGGACGCAACCTGCGATCGGCCTGCCTCAGCCTCCCAGCGCGCTGGGATGCCAGGCTTGCGCTGCCACCCCGGGCAAATAAATGACAGCATTTCCTTGTGCGCACGAGCTCGTACGCAGCGCCCTCGCTGTGCGTCCTCCTCCCGGAGCTGGAGGAGAACTCCTGCTCTGAACCCCAGGTTGCAGAAGCCGGAGCGCGCGGCCGGGCAGGGGTCCCCGCCTACCTGAAGAGCGCGTCGATCATCCGCTTGGACGGCAGGCGCCAGAGGATGCGCGGCCAGGGGTCCCCCGAGGCGCTGCAGTGCAGCCGCAGGGTCCCCCCGTACCTGACGTCGGTGCTGCGGGGCGACGCGCTGGTGATGCGCGCGTGGGCCGCGGTGCGCTGCACGCTGAGCTGCACGGCCCTGCGCGCCGAGCCCACGGCGTTGGCGGCCACGCACTCGTAGCGCCCGCTGTCCTCGGGCGCCAGGTTGCGTATGTACAGCGTCCCGTTGGGGAAGACGAAGAGGTGGCCGTGGAGAAACTGCGAGGGGCGGATGAGGGCGCCCTGCGGGAGCACCCAGCGCAGGCTGGCCGGGGGCGCCGCCTTGGCTGAGCAGTGGATGTGGACGCTGAGGCCGGGGCGCAGCGAGATGTTCTCCGCCTTCTCCTGGCGGATGACCGGGGGCAGCGCGGCCACGTGCAGCCGGATGGCCAGGCTGTCCGCCCCCGCCGCGTTGCTGGCCACGCACTTGTACACGCCCCGGTCCGCAAAGGACGCGTCCTTGATGGACAGGGTCCTGTTCTCGTGCAAGGTGACCCTGCCCTCCGCGGCGGACACCGTGTGCCACACCCGCCCGTCCGGGAAGATCCAGGAGATCTGGGGCGCCGGGGTGCCCTTGGCCAGGCACTCCACCGAGATGGTGTCCCCCAGGTAGACCGTGACGTCCTGGTAGGGGGACGCTAAGATCCGCGGCTGCTGCACCGTGACCGACAGCAGCACCCCCATCTTGTCCACGCCGTGCACGTTGCTGGCCGTGCACAGGTACTGGCCGCGGTCTTGAACCTGCGCCCTGCGGATGAGCAGGGTCCCGTTCTTGAGGACCTCGAAGCGCTGGACTCGCGTGTTGGGCGTCATCAGGGCACCTGGAGGAGAACAGCAAAGGCAATCAAGGGGAGCAGGGACCACGGGACACCAGGGTGATGACTCAACGCATCTGACTTCTAATTCTTATTTCCATTACTGTTTGTGGAAATCTGTGTGGAGACCCCTAAAAGAATTAAAAGTAGACATTCTATTCCACCCAGCTGTTCCATCTAGCAGCACAACTCATAACAGCTTCATCTTGGAAGTGAACATCAACAGATGAATGGATAAAAAAAAAAAAAAAATGTGGTGTTTACACATAGTGGAGTACTACTGTGCCAGGAACAAGGATAAACTTGAGTCATGTGTAGGAAAATGAAGGCACCCCTACACCATAATGTTAAGTGAAATAAATAGACACAGGAGCTTCAGTATTGAATGGTTTCTCTTATATGAGAAACCCAAAGTGTAAATAAAGAGCAAAATAAAAGATAGATTATGAAAAGTATGACGACTGATCTTTCTCATATGGGAAGGGGACCAAGAGACGGAGGGAGGGGAGAGAAAAGGAATGAAAGAAGAATTAGGATGTGATATGTACATGTACCAACTCCATACAAGGAACGTGAACATCGTGTACTGCAGTTGTTTTCTTTCTTTGCAGTACAGGGGACTTGAACCCAGGGCCTTCGCATGGAACTGCATTCCCAGCCCTTTTTCTATAGTATGTTTTGAGAAAGGGTTGGCCAGGCTGGACTCAAACTTGCAACCCTCCTTCCTCAGCCTCCCAGAGAGGTAGGATCACAAGTGTGTGCCACTATGCCAGGATCACCTTACCCTCCTCTTGATGTTCAAAACTGCAATAGCAAACAGGACAGAGAGAAGGTTTGATGGACAAAACACTGGGGAGATGTAAATTTAAGCCTCAAAGAGAGAGAATGTCACTCCGGTGAGAGCGGCTATGTTTAAAAAAGTGAATGACAGGAAGTGCTGCTGAGTGGGCGCTGCTGGACTTGTAGTAGTTCATCTGGGTTGGTTTGAGAGACACTTAAGAAAATTACTAAAGCATGGTTCTGGGTGGGCCACCAAGGCATGACCTAAGGGATTATATCTACTCCCTGGCAACATCCTCTGTAGCCCCTCAACCTCTTCCCAGCCACCATGATATGAGCATCTTTCCTCCCCTATGCCTATTCGCCATGATGTTTCTGACTTGGAGCAGCCGACCATGGACTGAACCCTCTGCAACCTTGAGCCAAAATTAACTTCTCCTGTAGGTTGTGGGCGTCAGATGTTACATTACAGCAATAGAAAAGTAATAGATACTGTGAGAGTATGGGGACGGAGGAACTCTTGCACACATTTTGCTGGCGGGAGTGTAGATGGTAGTGCCATTCTAGAAAACAGTATTGAAGTTCCTCAAAAAATTAAACCTAGAACTACCATACAATGCAGCCACCCCGTTTCTGCCTATAGAGCCATGGGACATGAAGTCAGTAGGTTGAAGAGATGTATTTGCTCTCATATGTATCGTAGTAGTATTCACAAAAGCCATGACTGAATCAAGCCAGTGCCCCTCAATAGATAAATGGATAAAGACAATGTGGAACATGTACATGGTAGAATATTATTCAGCCATGAATAGGAAGAAAATTCTGCCATTTGTAAGAACATGGGGAAACCTGGAGAATATTGTGTTAAGTGAAATGATCCAGGAGGGGAAAGACAAATATTGCATGATCTCACTTATTGAGGGGAACTAAAAAAAAAAAAAAAAAAAGTTGAACTCATAGAAAAAGACAAGTAGAGTGGTGTTTATGAGGATCACAGGAGGATTAGGAAGGTGTTGGTCTAAGGCTACAAACTTTGGTAGGCAGGAGGAATAGAATGCCAGAGATCGATTCTACTCAGGATAACAATTGCTAATAGCAATGTATTTTATGTTTGGAAATTGTTAAGAGAATAGCTTTTAAGTGTTCTCTCTACAAAAAGAGTAGGGGAAAAACCTCACACCCATTCCAGCCCCAGAAAGGACCTTCCTTGGATCTCCATTCTCAGTCCTCTCTCCAATCCACCTGTCCTTCAGTTTCCCAGCGTGGCTGCTCCCACCTGGGGGGATTCGACCCCGGTAACCATGGTAATGAGGCGGATGCTTCCATATCTTACCTGTGGAAACCTTTGTCCAGGTGATGAAGGGCTTGGGTTTGCCCGTCGCCTCGCAGGGGAACGTGGCGTCTGACTCAGCAGTGACGGAGAGGGTCTGTGGGGATTTGGTGATAATTTGAGGCTTTTCTCCAAGCGTCCAGAATTTGGAAGCAGGAGGTCCTCTAGCAAAGATCTTTGCACTGTTGTCATGGGAACTTCCAGGGGATTGGCTGGGAGACATCAGGGAGGGGTCGGCGGTCTGGGCAGTGTAGAGCAGAGGGCCGTTCTGGAAGTGAGTTGAAGGTGGTGTGGTGGCCCGGGTAGGGTGCAGTATTGGGGGTGCTGGGGGTCCCAAATCCACATGGGGAAAGCCCTGAGAAGGAAACCTGTTATAGGGGCCGGGGACGAGTTTTTTTTCTCTTGTTACTGGGGCCTGAGAGGTGGATGTCTGGGGCTTAGGGGTGACTCTCAAGTGCAGGAAAGTGAAGGTCCGGTTGGTCAAGAAAGGGACTCTTGCATTGGAATAGTAGGGAAGCCTTGGCTTTGGAAGCTCGTGGACGGGGATTCCTGGTTCAGGGATGTTGTTATTTCCAAATGCTTTGGAATATCCATTGAATTGGTTTGTTCTTTGGTCAGTCAGCCTCCCAAAGATACCAGGTTTGGACAAGTGCAGTGGAGCAGGAGTTGTGCTCGGTAATTTTGGAGTTGGGAACTCTTTGCTCTCTGGCCAAGCCCTGGAGGGATATGCAGTTATCTCCGGTCTGCTGGTGAAGTCACGGGGCGGGTAGAATGTTGTAAAGTATCTAAAAGGGCTTTGTGTAGCCTCGAGTGCTGGCCTCCCTGTGCCCCTTGGTGGCATGGGTTTTGCAGGGTCTCTAGCCAGCGGGCGTGTAGTGTGGACTCCCTCACGCTGGAGGTGACTCTCTGGGCCACGCGGGAAGCTGCTTGTGGTCCTACTGTCAAGTTTTCCCTTTGCCATCGCTTGCTTTGCAGATACATTAAGCCTGTCCTGGTTGGGAGTTGGGGTAGACAATTCTGTGGGTCTCCACTGATTCAGAGCTCCCTCTGTGTTCCTCTCCACAGGTGCTTTGGTTTCTGGATTTCCCACCAAATTCAAGATGTTTTCCTTGGACTTGGTCAACATAGGAGGCATTCTTGAAGTTACAGGTATCGGCTTCATGGTGGTTGCCGCTAAAAATGGAGGCGCCACGGGTAAGGACGAGGTGGCCGGTTCCTCCACCCAGGCAAGAGTGGGGATGGGACTCCGCGGTCTCATTTCAGCAGGGACGTGGACCACCGTGCTTTCTGCGTCATCCCAACCCCTGGTGGTGCTTTCTGCCTGACTTGAGGACAGCTCTACCTTTACGCTTGAGATGGTGGTGGGAGCCCTGATTTCTCCCTGTGCAACTGAGGTGAAGATGGTGACAGCAGGTGAAAATTGAGACGTAGAATCCACATCCTCTAGCTCTCTGAAAAGCAAAGGGTCTGTAAAGTCTCCCTCGAAATCAGTTCCAGCCATGTCTGTGTGCGGAGTTCCAGGCTGGGCTGTCCCGGACTGATACCAGCTTGGACTTCCAGGAACGCCCGTAGGAAGAGACGGAGCCTTAGATTCCCCCACGGTGGACACCGAGGGGCCAGGCATCGAGGATTCCTTAGTGACCAGCTCACTGGAGAACCGTGTGTCACTTCCATGACTATTAGCATGGGTGACGCCATAATCCGTCATTTCTTTTCTATCTGCTACAGGTTGATAAGTGACCGGAACTGTTTCATAGGCTCTTTGGTAAGGTATAGGTGTTTGTGTGGTGGCTGTCACATAATTTTTTAGTCTAGTCACCATGTATGGGTCTCCAGTTTCCAGAGGTGAAAGAGTTTCTGAACCAGAAGTGATGGCTGGCTCATGTTGAATTTCGGGAGAAGAGCTAGGTGTGGACACAGACACCTTTGAGGTTACTGTAGCAGCACTATGTCTATGTTTATTGGGCTTTTTGCCATTTCTCCTCCGTGTGGCTCCCCTGGGTGTGGATTTCGTAGGCTTCTCCATGTCCAACTCTTTGGGGACACGAATCGTGGTGTCCACCCAAGAGGTGGGAACCGGGGAGCTCCGTGCTGGCTTTGGAATCTTTATTTCAGGCGATGGAGAGGGAGGGGCGGGAGACGTCTCCGTGGGGGCGGAGATTGTTGGTGGGCTTTGTTTCTGGCGTTGGCGAGATTTGTTGGGGCGCAGCCTCTTCCTCCCGCTGGGTCTCCTTCGGGAGGGCTGAGCGGGCAGCGCTGGCAGAGGAGTGGCCGTTAGGCTTGGCGTCTCCTTCGCTCCCGTGGTCACAGCTCTGTCCAGCACAGGTCCGTGTGTGACTTCCGCAGGCTGCGTGAATGGAGAGATGGTGCTCATAGCCTCCAGAACGGTGGCTCCGATGCCTTGTTCTTCATGCTCAGAGCGTCTGGGTGTGGAGGTCTCCCCCCAGAACATCTTCTCTGTGACTTTCTTTCTAGCTGGACCTCTTTGCGTGCTCAGATTATTTTCCATGCGCAGGGCACTGTCTGTTTTTTCTTGTTGATGTGACTGGGCTGGGACATCTTGTCCCCCTAAAGAGTAATCTTCAAGTGATCCAGGCACACTTGGGACCTCTGCCCGCACTGTGGGAGGGATGCTTTCCAGAGTCTTCTCCACGTCCGGTTGTGAATAAGTCTCCCCATCTGGGTAGAAATACTTCACGGTCTGGGACTCAGCCGAGGAGATCTTATCGAGTGGAGGCTCCTCCTCGTTCCTCCTGGGTTCAACATCTACCAGTGTAGCCCAAGCGTCCGTGGCTGTCTGGTCATCGGTGGGCTCCTCTGTGGTTCTCAGAATAGCAGACTCATGAGCATCAGATCCGAGTGTAGTGGCCAGATCCCACTGTAGGTCAACTTCAGTTGGAGATACAGCCTCCGTCTTCCCCAGAAAATCATCATCAACGCCTTTCTCATCCAGATGGGGGCCTGGAACCTGGGGCTTGGGGAGAATAACTGCCCTGTGGCTGTGTTCCTGCCCCATCCCTGGGGAGGAGATGGTACTCGAACCCTGCTCTTCCTCACCGAAGAGAGACGCCTGTGCTGAAGACTCCGGATCCGGTGCTTCCTGCATGGGAGACACGGATGGGGGAGAAATCACAGGGGACGGGGACATCCCTCCTGGACTCCCGGGTGGAAGCCTAGTGGTGACAGCTTCCTGGGGTGCTGCGGTGGCCTTGGGGAGAGTTTTACCCCCACGCACTCTGGCCAGGATGTGCGCCCAGCGCTCTGGGGTGATCTGCTTGTTGGCCACGTTCATCCTGCGCCGGGACTCAAACACCCTGCGCCCTTCTGCGACGTTGCTCTCTGGGTCTTTCTCCAAAGGCTGCCAGACTTTCAGTTTCCTCCTCGCCTTCTTAGATGTCCTGTCCCCCAGCGTGGCCTCGTCCTCTGTCTTGATGAAGACCTCTTGGTCCTTCGGATGTAGGATTTTTCTGGATGGGTTCTCGTCGCCTCCTAGCCCGGAGCCTCCTTCATCGTCCACGATGTCTCCCCGAGTGCTGGAGAGCGCCTTGGCACCTGGGCGTCTGCCTCTTTTTCCCGACCGCCCGGCTCCTCTCCTCCTCACGGAGAGCCCCACGGTGAAATGGTCGGCCCCGTGCAGGTTGACGGCCGTGCACCTGTAGTAACCGCTGTGGCTGGCTTGCACACTGGGAATGGAAAGAGTTCCATCGGCCAACATGTACGCGTGGGACGCATTGGCCAAGTTGTCGATTATCCTTTTATTGGGAAGAATCCAACTGAGATGGGCTTCCGGGATGGCTGATGCACTACATGGAAGCATTACGGGCTCCCCAGCGTCTTTCTCGATGGTCGCCGTGGACCCCTCAGGGGGCCAAATGGTGGGTGCCTGCACCAGCACCCTGTGTGCCATCTGGTCTACCTCGTCCCGCACCTCAGCGATGCACTTGTACAAACCCGAGTCCGACTGCTGCATGGCGTTGATCTTCAGCCACCCGCTGCTGAGGATGGAGAATTTGCCGTCCTGCTCGTGCAAGGGAGCCTTGAGGATGGAGCCATTGGGAAGCACCCAGGAGATGGATGGGCTCTCTGAGGCTTTCACATGGCAGCTGAGCTGGCCGGGTGCCCCTTCCAGGATGGTCTGAGCTCTGTGTGCCCCGCTGCTGGGCTCGATCATGACCCAGCTTCTACTCTGAGCTCGCACGGTGTCTTCGGCCAATACAGTTTGTGAATACTGGGCGGAATAAGACAGCAGGACCTTGCTGGCAGTGCTGTGGCGCCGATTTAGTTGGATGTCGATGGACGGCTGCAAGACCCACTCCGGCCGGGCTGAGACCTGGGCCCGGACACCTGTGTAATAGAGGACGTCGTCATCGGCGGCCTGGCGGTACTCATAGCTCATGCTGGGGCCCTTGCTGAGCAGGGCTTCTCGGGTCAGCGTCACAGGGACCTCACTGTAGTACGCAATGAGCTTCCAGAGCTTCTCATAATTGCCCCGTGTCATGGGACACTCGAAGTCCAGCCTGACGGTGGCGTTGACGTCAATCTCCTGGGGCTCCGTCTGGTTTAAGTGGACACTCTGGATGCCTTTCGGCTTCTTGATGTCGCACAGCAAGAGCACCGTGTTGCCATGTTCATCCGTCATGTTGAGGGAGATGCTCCACCGGGACACAGCAGACGTGTCCTCCGGGGCCGGCCTGCTGTCGCCGGGCTCCTCTTCCTCCTGGTCATCCTCCTCCTCCTCATCCGCCGAGCTGCGGTTCTGTCTCAGAGAGGACTCTATGGAGGGCTTCACGCAGGGGACATCGATCAGGTTGAGGAGTTCCCGCTTTTGCAGCTCCCTGGGGCTGGAGCACGTGGCGCACCACTGGCCGCCTTCGTAGGCTTTGTCTTTCTTGCACTTTAGGATTCCTGCAACACGGGAGGAGACACACGCCTGTGAGTCAGCTGGCAGAAGGACACGTGCTGCGGCTGCAGGACCGAGGAAGTGTTTGACTGCACCTCTAACCCCGCCCCCGGTGTAGCCGTGAGGAGGCAGGAACACACCTGAGTCGCCTTCTATGGCTTCACCTATGATTTTAAACAACACTTTCTTTGGTTTCTGCAGAGCTTGGCATCGAACCCGGGGCCTTTACACTGAGCTCCATCCCCAGCCCTTTGCTTTAAATGCTTTTCATTTTGAGACAGTTTCTCACTAAGTTGCTAAGTTTCCCAGGCTGGGCTTGATCTTGCGATCCTCTGGCATCAGCCTCCCAGAGTGCTGGGGTCACAGGCGTGCACGAGAGCGCACTCCTTCTCCTCATAACAACAGCCAAATACAACAGCATGCTGGGGGCCGGTGAGAGGGCTCGGCGGCATAAGCGCCTGACTGGCAAGTGCGAGGCCCTGAGTTTGACTCCTGGTACCCACATTTAAAAAAATTAAAAATAAAAAACAGCATGCTGGGTTATGCCTGCAGCAACCTCATACATCTTGCATTCCCTCTCTCTGTCTCTCTCTGTCTCTGTCTCTCTCTCTTCCTCTCCCCTTCTCTTTTGGTAGTCCTGGGCATTGAACCCAGAACCTTCACATTGAGCTCCTTCTCCAGCCGTTTTGTATTTGAGACAGGGTCTCACTAAGTTGCCCAGGCCAGGCTCAAACTTGCCATCCTCCTCCCTTAGCCTTCCAGAAAGCTAGGGTGAGAGGTGTGTGCCACCATACCCTGCTCCCATTCTCGGCTTTCCTCCCTGGCTGTGACATCCGCTGAATTGTTTTTTTCCTCCCCCCTTGGTCTCCTTCACCATCCCCTCCTTGCCTGTGTCTCGGTTTCTCAAAGTGGACACCACCCCCCACCCAGCAGGGATCCCCTCTTCCCATGTGGCCTGGCCCAAGCTCACGGCCATCCATCGACCCACGACGGTGATGACTCGCATTTGTTTCCTGCTGTACTAAACATTTTCTGTGCTCTGCATGTCCTCGCCTGCTGGAATTGTCTCTTTAGAAATCACACTTCCTCCTCCCAGGGCCGTCTGCAGAACAAACCCAGCTCCGAACCCAGACTTGCCTCGCCTTGTCTACAGCAGCAATACAGGCCACATTCTTTCCACTTGGGGAAAGGAGCGGGCAGGAGTTGTTTCCAGATTCCTTGGGACACACACTTCTACACATCCCCAGAGAGAATGCACCATTCAGGCCGCATTTTCTGCAACCAGAGAATTGCAGCCCTTCCCGATGACCATGCTGTGCAGAGTTTTGCTTCCAGGAACGGTTTCCTACGTGGCCTTGAGGGAAATCACCTCAACGAGCAATTAGGATTGCTTCGCACGCCTGTCCCATCACACTCTGCTGGTCCTCCACGCCTGTGAGCCTTGCATTCCCAGATCCAACCAACCCAGGATGGAAAGTGATTCAGAAGTATGACTGCATCTGACCTGAACACCTACAATTATTATTATTATTATTATTTTGGCTTGATAGCATTCCCTGAACAATCCAGCCTAACAACAATTTCCGCAGCATTTAGATTGCATGGGGTATTACGAAGTCCTTTGAGGATATGTAAAGAAGACCCGAAGGAGCGGATGCCCAGGTTGGTGGCGGGTCCTCCCCTTTTCTGTTCCCAGGGGGAATAAGTGAGACAAAATGGGGTGAGTAGAACAGCAGGGTTATGGAAGAGACTTACTATGAGAAGCCTCCAAAATACAAACAGCAGAGTGAAAGACGGGTAACAGGAAGCAGGGCGATAGATCTTTCATAAATGGAAAGGAGAAGAAGACATTGGGTGAGAGGGGAGGGAAAGAGGGTGGGGAAAAAAGAATTGAAGAAAGCATGGAAGTAGATCTTTTGCAGATGAGAAGGGGACCAAACGTTGGAAGGAGCAGGGAAGCACAGGGGGAAAAGGGGAACAGAGAGAACCTGAGATGCGTTCTGCGCACGCACCCACCCCCCAAGAGGAATGCGATCTTCATGCACTGCACACTCACGAAAGCAAAAATTAAAGGAAACGCGTCGGGAAGTCTTGAAGCGAATTCCTGACGGACGCTGAAGGAGGACGGCTTGTGCTCGGGTACAGGCACACGTGCATACAGGCGCACGGTAAAGTACACAGGCGTGCACACGGACACATCCGCGCACGCCCTTCCCGCCCTGGCTTCCTCACGCAGCCTCTGAGACTGCAGCTCCTACCCCAGAAGTGGCCACATTAACACTTGCGTTTCCTGCCTTGCTAATTCAGGGCTGTTATCACCCAGTGACACAGGAAGGGAGCAACACGAAAAGCTCGGAGGATGGAACTTTTGCTTAGGCCCAGGAAAGGAAGGTGGGTGGCAGCTGGGTGTCCCCCTGACCGAATGCTGCCCTTACCTTTGGATCTGAGGGTCCAGTCCAAGAACCACCTCATTGTGCAGTCGCAGGACCAGGGGTTCCCATGCAGGTACAAGTTCTCCAAGAGAGGCATGCTCTGCAGGATGCCGTCGGGCAGCCTCTGCATCGCGTTCTCCGCCAGGTACAGGTGCCGGAGGGTGGACAGCCGGAAGTAGTCCAGGAAGGTGAAGGTGGAGAAGGTCCCCGGGTGCACCTGGTGCAGGAGGTTTCCTTCCAGGTGGAGGAGCCGCAGCGACAGCAAGCCATGGAAAGCTTGCGGGTGGATGAACTCGATCTTGTTGTGGTCCACATACAGCCTCACAAGGTTGGAGAGGCCCCGGAAGGTCTGTCTGCTGATCACGCGCAGTTTGTTGTAGCTGAATTTGAAAACCTACAGGGAGAGAGAGAGACAGAGGGAGGGAGAGGGAGAAGGAGAAGAAGAAAAGAAGGAGGAGGAGGAGAGAGGAGGGGGAGAGGAAAGAGAGAGAGGAGGAGGAAGAGGGAGGAGGAGAAAAGAGAAAAAAGGAGGGGAGGGGGAGGGAATAGTTATGGTTTACAAAGCCACAGCTAAGTGCAGAGCTCAGTATAGAGGGCAGGGATGTGGTGACATAGAAAGCTCCCGTTTCACGTCAAAGAGCAGCAATTTTACAGATCACCGGGGAGAGCTGTGCAGGCCTCGCTCTTTAGGACGCGCTGCAGAGGGTGTGACCGGCAGACGCTCGGGGTTTACCTGCAGGGAGCTGAGGTCCCTTAAGGCTGTGTCAGGGATGCTGGGTATGTCATTGCCGTGGATCATAAGCAGCTCCAATTTGCTCAGTCCTGAAAATGAGGTCTCTGATATCGCTTGTATACTGTTAAACCTAAAAAAGAAAAAGAAAAAGGAGGAGAAGGGAAAGGAGAAGGGGAAGGAAGGAAGGAGGAGGAGGAGGATGGAGAATGAAGATGGAGGAGGAGGAGGAGGAGATGGAGGAGGAGTTGGAGGAGGAGATGAGAGAGGAGGAGGAGATGGAGGAGGACATGGAGGAGGAGGAGATAGAGATGGAGGAGGAAGAGTTGGAGGAGATGGAGGAGGAGGAGATGGAGGAGATGGAGGAGATGGAGATGGAGAAGCAGGAGATGGAGATGGAGGAGGAGGAGATGGAGGAGATGGAGATGGAGGAGGAGGAGGAAGATGAGGAGGTGAATCATTAGAATAAACAACAGTGGATGCTTCAGTTGCATCTGGGAAAGATTTCCCCAGCATGCCCAAGAGCAAGCTAACACAGGGTTACTCTTTTTTTTTTTTTTTTCTTTATGTGGGTACCGGGGTTCAAACTCAGGACCTTGCACTTGCTAGCAGATGTTTGTGCTGCTGAGCTATCTCACCGGCCCAGGGTGACTCTTAAAACCACTTTTGTTCTTCTTTTTGTGTCCTTGCCCAACTCTGGGGCATGACAAGGAAAGGACGCATTTCTGTGCATCTTCATTCATGGAGAGGTTGGCTTGGAACATGCCAGTGCCATCAGGAGATGGCTAGGTGACCAGAAGGAGGGTTGAGAATGTTCACAGAGGGTAGGGCTTGCTCTTGGAAATTCTGCTTTGATGTGGGAATGGTCATGCATGGCACAAGGCCAGGAAGAATGGGAAAAAACTCATGGGTACTAGAAATAGCTTTGCGTGGAATCAGAGGTCAAATTTCATGTTCACCCACCCACCCTAAAAAAAGACATCTGATTTCCTTAGGAGAAGTTACCATTTTGCATGGACAAACTACATGGTTCATAGACATACCGGTTTCTTTTGGTTTTTGTTTCTGCATAAATGTGGCATTGTGGTTTAGTCTAAAGCGTTGACACCAATGGTTCATGTGCTAAGGGTGGGCTTTTGGAAGGTGATTGGGTCATGGAGGTGCTGTGCTCATCAGTGGATTCACCCACGGGTGAATAACTGAAAATACTGTTACGAGGTGGGATAGAGTTGGAAGAGTTGAGTCAGTAGAGTTGTGACCAGGAAGGGTACCCTCTGTCTCTGGCTGTCTCTCTGTCTCCCTCTGTCTCTGTCTCTGTCTGTCTGTCTCTCTCTCTGGCTGTCTTCTTTCTGTCTGCTATTAGTTGAGCATCTTTCCTCCACCAGGCCCATCCGCCATGATGCTCCTGCCTTGGAACAGCAGCCCATGGACTGAGCCCTCTGAAACCATGAGCCAAAACAAACCTCTCTTCATCTAAATTGTGTGCATCAGGTATTTGGTTGCAATAACAAAGAGCTGACCAGTACAGACATGCCAAGATGTTTCCTGGGCCACTTTAGAAATTCTTCTTTGCCATGTTGATATTGACACATAGGAAACCTTAGATCAGATCCCTGTGGAACCAATTGTAAAATACACGGGGAACCCTAGATGTTGCCTTATAACATAGTGATTACCTGTCCTCAATGTGTTTTCTGAGATATAATATAGAGCATCTGACATTATAGATTGCCTTTCATTAACAGGTAAATAAAAGGAAATTGACCCTTTGAGGGAGAACTCTTACTAAACAGATCCAAATCGGTTACAAAATCAAATGTACCTAATGGTGCTGACCCAAATTTCAGAATTCACAGAAACACCCAGCCTGCTGTATAGCTCTCTTGAATGGCTTTGCCTGGAGTGAAGGAAATTTAAAAACCCCAACACTACAAACATGTTCTCTGATTGTTTCAAACTCTTCATAAACTCACATTATTTTTGTTTGGTTTTTGCTTTTTGGAGACAGGGTCTTGCTATGTAGTTGAGGCTGGCTTGAACTCAATATGTAGCCCAGGCTGGCCTTGAAATCATGGCTATCCTCCTGCCTCAGCCTCCCGAGTGCTGGGATGACAATGGTAAGTCACCATACCCAGCAACGCTGTCTTTTATGTTTTGGGTTCAAATTGATGACATCATAAAACAGACCTAGAGGCTGGGTCTGCAGATGCCCAATGGGTAACTAAGAGCGGGGTGAATCTTGGCATCTCTGCCTTCGTTTTATTTCCATCTCCTTTCTTATCTTAATACCTTGCATCAAATCCCTGCTGGGCTCTGGACATAGGCATGTTAGTCACTCAAGGACCATCCATCTAATCCTGCTAATACAAGGTATATTAGCCCTAAATTCCCCTTCCCTGCATTGTGCCCTTTCAAGACTGAGGCCAGACTGAACTGCCAATTTTCACAGATTGGCAGTTCCTTTCCTACACCCTGGAAAGATGTCTAGGTGTCTCCCGTCATTGTCCCAAACTTGCAGTGACATCAAATTCAGTTTCTAGTTCTCCTTCTCAGCTAGAGGTGACATTTCAGGAGTTGAGGTTGTGTCGTGGATAAAAAGCCTCATGCTGCAAGCCTCCTCCTGCTTTCCCCAGGGAAGTGACGTAACTCCTCGCAACTCTAATTCCTCATTAGTGACGCCACCGATAATTCTTTCTTCAGAAGTCTATGTGCGGGTTGGTGACATAATGAAAAATGACATCATGTCTCTAGCTTGTCAAACTTTGTCGTGTGTCCAAGATTTCTCCAGGAAAGGAATCCACCACCAGGAAGATGGTAGAGAGGAGGAAAGAGAATTCACGGCACCATGAGGCTCAAAAATAAAACAAGCATAAAACCAGCAGCCAAGTTGTACAAAGTTGGGAACATCATACGAGCAAAATATTGTATGAGTGAACATGCTTAACGCTGGCAGGCCCAAATGCTTAAAACTCCATAAATGTTCAAAACTAGCATAACCGAACAACAGTAACAAGTGAACTACACCAATCTCCCTCATATGTGTTTTATTAACACCCGAGCAATGCAGATAAAGATGGATCTGGTATCAAGGCATGGATAAGCAGGATATTGTGGCACAAAGAGAGGCCATGTTTGGTCAGGTTTCTATTGCTGGGACACAGTGTTCCTGACACCTACAATTTAGAGGAGGAGAGTTGAATTTGGCTCATAGTTTCAGAGGGTTCAGTCCATGGTGGGCTGGGTGCAGGAGCATCATGGTGGAAGGGCACAGTGAAGGAAAGATGCTCAATTCATGGTCGTCAGGAAGCAGAGAGAGAGAAAGAGAGACAGGGAGGAAGGGGCTGGGATCCAGAAACAGTCTCCATGGTCACAAACCCTCAACACACCCAGGCACGCACACAAATGTGCTTTACTCATTCTGTAGGCACTTCTCAACCAATCAAGTCGGGGCACGAGTAGAGTGCCAAGTTAGAAGTGGAATTCTCTTCCCTCTCTGCACCTGAAAATATGGACAAATCCTCTCTGCATCACGTTAGCTGGCAGAGAAAACTGGGTTGTGAGTGCTGCATTCTGGGAAAAAACATCCAACCAAAGAGCAGGAAGACCGTGGGTGGAGCCCAGCTGTCCTACTTTCAAGTGACTTCGCCTCCAGGACAAAGCATGATTTCCACTGTGGACTGGCACCAGCTGACTAGGGGACAAACTCCGCATAATATTGTTGGTGTCACACAAAAAGTGTCAGACCGTGTTACCAACAAGGGTTCGT
Organism: Erethizon dorsatum; assembly: GCA_028451465.1. Taxonomy (NCBI): domain Eukaryota; kingdom Metazoa; phylum Chordata; class Mammalia; order Rodentia; family Erethizontidae; genus Erethizon; species Erethizon dorsatum. The sequence continues at coordinate 2,111,993 of CM051843.1, forward strand.
TCTGAAAGTGAGATTAAAAAATCAGGGAAATACGGACATTCGAGAAGCTCTAGAAAGATGTCTGAGGAAGTCTTTTCATCAGGGTGAGAAGGCAGTGTGTAAAAGTGTTGTTGGTGGTTGTTTTTCCTTGAAAAAAAATTTTTTTTGAAAAGTCCTTTTTGGAAATATTTTGAGGCTGGATAAGTGAAAAATAAGAATGCAGAGTGGGCAGCCGGGTCTGCTGGCTGGATTCCAGAAGGGCGCTGTCACAGACTGCTGGTTCATGACTCATGCTTGCTTTCTACACACTGCGTGGAGATAAACCAGACCCTGAGTTTTATCAGAGTCAGACGTCACCCTGCTTCCCTTTTCTTTTGCAAAATGCCAGTTTTCTTTTTTTCTTTTTTCTTTATGTGAGTACCAGGAACTGAACTCACGACCTCACGCTTGCCAGGCAGGCACTTATGCCACTGAGCTACATCGCTGGCCCAAAATGCCAGTTTTCTTGTCTACTTTAAGGTCAGTTTTTTTTTTTTTTTTTTTTTAAGTCAGTACAATGTCATGAGTGAATAAAAAAGTTGGCATATTACATCATGAATGAAGAAAAAGATGTTAAGATGGGTTAAATATTTAAAAAGTGCATACTAACCCAAGTTACAAATTAAGCCAGGGGGAACTAATGTAGTATGTTGGGGTCACGAAGTGATTCACCAGAGTACTCTTTTACATTTTCACGTCACACAAATCCATCTTAATTGGCATCCAATGGGGAAAGAAGCACTGTGATTGTGTTTTATTCCCTGCCAGTGCCTTCAGAGGAACACAACTTTATGAGTTGTTTACAACAAAATAATCAGAAATTAAGCTTTCATGTATGGATCCGCTGCATTTCATGCTGATGAAATATTTCAGCTGAAAGCTCATGGTCCCGTGCTACCCCCAGCACGCACGCGGCCCCGCATTTCATCCCCAGAGCCGCAAAAGTAAAAGGGGGAAAAAGGAAGATGGCGAAGTTTTTCAGCTTAAAATGAGCAAGAAGAAAGATGTTCCCGGAAAGTGTAAGTAAAATGCAAACAGCTGTGTTCTAGTGGCTTGATCGGTGTTGCGAGTTTAAAGATATCTTAACCTCAACCTTGACATTTCAGAAAAGGAAACTGGTGTGTGTACTACTATTCCCTCCTGCAGCAAAAGCAGGTTGATTTCCCCACGGAGTCATCAGGATTGGGTTGGTGTTTTCAGAAGGCCAAATCGCAACATTTCCCAACTTTTTATCGGAAGAACTATTTAACGGTCTATTGCTGGGAATGAGGGTGGCGGTTTCTTGTTCATCGTCTCCCCTTTGCATTCTCTTATTCTGCCACCAGACTTTATATTTAACTGATGAAGCAGGCAATATACATTAACACCGTGTTCTAAGATTTTATATACATTATACACCAGAAGTTATCTACAGCTTTATTTTCCCCCTGGCCGTTCTTCTTGTTTCTGCTGCTACTGTCCTGTGGTCTTCAATAAACCTACTTACTGCGTAAAAAATCATTATCTCTAGGTATATCATCTAGCTCTCTGTTTATTTGCCTGGCTGCCCATCCGTCTGTCTGTCTGTCTATCCATCTACCTTCCAACCCTGTAGACTAGAATGTCTTCCAAATGGCAGAAAATAACAAATATATTCTACTGAAGAAACCCAAATGATCCCTGACTGCGGAAATCATATCTGAGTGGCCGTAGCTCATAAGGATCGACATTTGCGGGCATGAAATATGCACGTGGGGATGTGCCGCCTAATCATACCCATTTAGAGAATATTAATAATTGTTTGCTTGAGCAGGTTGAGTTTCTTTTTCATTGCAGAAGGGGAAAAGGTGGAATATTGGCTTTTCTGTGTCTCTTTGTGAGGCCTCGTTATAGAATTTGGCCTTTGCGTAGGTGAGTTTTGCTCGGAGCTCCAGTATAGGACATGGATTTGGAGCAGGAGCTGTGTACCGCAGCGAGGGTTTTGCTACCAGCCGCGTATCTTAAACCTTCTGCAGGGAGGACCGATTATGAGAGGGAATCAAGGTGATGAAGCAGGACTCGGTCACAGTAGCCGGGATGCGGGATTTTTCACAGTCGCGTGATCTCAGTGACCTTCGTTTTCCTTAGACACATTACGAAACGGTCCTGTCTTTATTTTAATCACAGTTTATTGTAGTGACAGACTGACTTTGTGTGATTTGATGGTCTCTGCAGGGGTGTGTGTGTGTGTGTGTCCGTGTGTCCAACAGAAGAAAACCTCAGATCACCTGTAAGTCAGTGCCCACTGCTAAAAACACCAGTTCTAGCTCAAAGCACCAAGCCAGTTCCCTGATTCTGACACCTGCTTTTCTTCTTTCTCCTTCTCCGTGTAATTTGTCCCTAAACCTGGTGACATTGCTCCTTCTTTACACTGAAAGTATATTCATATTGCCTACAGGCAAACAGAAAGGAACACTTCTAGGGGCTCACGGTCTTGATCCTATCACCCAGAGGACTCACAAAACGTCAGTGACAGTCCATTTCTTATTACGGTGCATTTCCCCACTCTGTTTAAGCAGCGACCATAAATTGTGTGCCACATGCATTCCCATTGACAGCTAATTCCAAAACACGCTCTCCGGGCAATTGCTGTTGGCTCAATGCTGGCAATGCTTTAATCTGTTACTGCCCCAAAGGATGCGTTTCGGAATGTCAAAAGCTGGCATCCCCGTTCTACACCTGTGGGGGTGCATAATGATGGACAGACTGATGGAATTCCTCAGGAAGCTAAGTAGATGCACACACACACACACACACACGCACGTGTGTGCACACAGAGGCAAAACGCGAACATGCATTGGAAAGACATCGGGATGGCCCGGCAGGAAAGTGGTACGCACCCCAAGTTGATCCTCTCCACGTGTTTGGAGATGCCCGCCGGCACGGCAGCCAGGGACCGGAAAGTGCAGTGCACCTCGCTGGGAACATAACAGGCGCACGGGTGGGGACAGGACAGCGCTGCGCGCGGGTGGCCCCAGATCACAATCAGCACCGCGGAGAGCACCCCCCAGGGCGCTGGCCTCTGCCTCTGCCTCTGCATGGTGTCGGGGTGCAAAGCCCGGAGAGACCTGTGGGGAGAAGGCCAGAGGCGCTCACCCACGGGGCGAGGGCTTGGATCTTTAAGCATCTTCCTCGGCATTGCACGTCGCGGTGGGCAGCCTCTCCAAGACTGCCCGGCACACTGGTGTGCCACTTAAAACCTTGGCCTGAAGAAAAATGAAGCTGAATTTTGGGGTAACCTTTGGCAGCCAGCCAATGGCTTGAATTATTTTGATACAACGGAGCTTTCTCCTTGGACTTGGATAGTAGGATTTGGTCATCTCGCAGGGTCGTGGGGTGTAAAGGTGAGCGTGGAACAGGGAGGACAAAGGGGGAGGTGGAAAGGAGAGAGAGATGCAGAGAGATGTGGAAATAGAGAAAGGAGAGGGAGATGGAGACAGAAAGATGCAGAGAGAAAGACAGAGAGAGAGTGGACAGTGAGAGAAAAGGGGAGAGGTTGATGCTTCTGTAAGGATAAAATTAATGATGAAAATATTTCATTCTTTCCTGTAACAGCAAGGCAGAGCCCGTGTGTGTGCGTATGTGCGTGCGTACATGTGTGTGTGTATTTGAATTTTTAAACAACCTCAAGAAAATCATTTATGATCAGGAGAGTATTATTCCTTGGTCCACAGCTGTCAAAATTCTACTTCTATCTTAAAGGCCATTCAGTGCTGGGAGGACCCCCCGTTAGTTGTCATTCTGTGGCCCATTTTTCTTTCGTCTTGGAAGACCCACAATGAGGACCCACAGCATCATTCTGTGGGAAGGAAAAAGAAGTTTGGGAGACCTCTATAAAAAATGAAGTACAAGAGAATAACCTGGTGGAATTCCTTCCCGCCAAATAGAAAAATTCAAGGAAGCCCCTAAAAAAATTTTGCAAACACTCAGAGGATTGTTGGCATGGATGAGCGCTCTTACTTTAATACTAAGAATTTATTTATTTATTATTATTATTTTTTTTCTTTTTAGCGCGTTGACCATTACTAGGTCGTCTCATACTTTCGGATTTTTTTTCTTTTTTTCAGGCATTGACTATCCCCTGGTCATCTACTGTTTCTCCCGTCTCCTGAGTGAAGTTTACTTAGATGTAACGCTAGGCGCGGAAGCTCCATAGAGCAGAAAGATTGCTCGTTGGTCCCTACTCTGAGCGATGCAGGAAGCGCTAAGCATCAGTAATCATCTGCACTCATGGGGGCATCCTGGACCCGAAGCTGGTCCATCCCTTGAGCGACCTCGAAGAAATACAGTAGTTTTTCCCTTAAGTCCCTGTGCGCCGCGCCTCGCAGCTGCGCGTGGAGAGCGCAGGGCGCAGCGGCCTTGCTCCCCGCCAGCTGGGCTCCAGGCTCCGCGCTGGGCCCTGGGCTCCGGCAGCCACAGGACCTGGGCGCTGGCTTCTTCCAAGAGCATCCGGGAAAGCAACCGGCTGCAGCCAGGTCTGACCGAGGGTTTCAAATAACTTCCCTCGCCTGTGCTGTCTGGCTGGCTTCCACTTGGCTTTCGCCACAGCGGAGAAGTCGCCCCAGGGGATCCTAGTTCTGGACGCGCAGCAGCGCCCTGCACCAGCCAGGGCTCCGTAGGCGGCTGGAGAGGCCGGGCGGCCGCGGTGGGGACCCGCGCACGGCGCGGATGGGGACCCTCCTCCCGGGCCGCGCGGGTCACCTGGCGGGGAGGCGAGGGCGCGCGCGGGCGGTGGCCCTGCGCCCCTGGCCGGCATCCAGGGCCCGCTCGGTCTCGCCCAGGCGGCGGCGCGGGGAATTCTGCGCTTTCCTGCGAGGCGGCTGGGGTTGCAGCTCAGGGCCCCCGAGCTGGCTGCGGCTGAGTAGCAAAGCCACCCGGGTCCCCGCCTAGTGACGACGCTCAGTGACCGTGAAGGTTGTGTTAGGTCGCAGCCTTTCCAGGAAAGAGGAGCAGATGGAGGAGGAGGAGAAAGTGGAGGAGAAACTGGAGGAGGGGAGAAAAGGAAAGACAAGGAGGGAGAGAGGGAGGAGACAGAGGAGGAGGAGGAGATGGAGGAGGAGGAGGCGGAGATGGAGGAACAGGAGCGTTGCAGGGGGGAGCAGAGGAGAAGCTCAGGATCCCGAGGGGCCCCTCCACTGTGGCTTCCCCAGGAGTTGCAGAAAAAGTGAACTACACTGAGAAATTCCTTTGGCTGATGCAGAAGCTGAGTGCTGAGCCAGAGAGAGAGAGAGGGAGAGAGAGAGAGGGAGAGAGGGAGACGGAGGAGTCTGGCTAAAGGAGACCTCTCCAAGCGCCTTCTGCAGGGTCCCATGGGCGCCGCTCCTCAGTGCCCGGGTCCCTTTCCACGCGCGCTCCGGCCTTTCGTGGCCTCGGGTTCCCGCCTCCCGTTCCGACCCCCACGCGCGCCGCCCGGGGCCACGCGGGTCCTCACCTGCGCGGGGGAAGCCGCAGGACGCGGGATCGGTGCGCACGGAGCATCCAGGGGCCCGGGGCGCGCGGGTCAGGGGCGCGAGGGCGCGGGGACCATGCCCGTCCCGGGGCCGGGGGCCGAGGCAGCGCGGCTTCCCAGCGCGGCACGGCGGAGCCAGCAGCGCCCTTTTATTCCCGGCGCCCGCCCGGAGGCTTCCCCGAGTCCACGCCTCGGCCCAGGCCCACCCCCACCCAGCCCGCCCCACCCCACCCCGGGGAGACGGCGGGGCGCGCGCGGGCCCGAGCCAAGGGACCCTGGTGGCCGCGGCGCGCTCAGCCCTCGCCGAGCTTCTTCATCGTTCCGGGTGCCGCGCGCGCTTCAGGAACCGCCGGAGCCCAAGGTGGATGGACCGGTGGACGGGTGGACGGATGGACCGATGGACGGATGGACGGGTGGATGGATAGATGGATGGAGTGTGTCTTTGGGGAAAGACGAGTCCTTATCCAAAAACAACACCACCAAAATAGTCCTGGAAAGTTGCACGAGTAGCAGAGCTGCGCAGAGAAATTTGCGCTCTTGCAAGCCAGAGAAAGAGAAAGAGGAGGTGGAAACGTCCGCTCCCCAGAGCGCGCGCGTCTCCAGGCGAGAATGCAAAGCGGCCACCACTTCTCCAGCTGCGCCTTCCGGCCCCGGGGCGCAGGCAACAGCCGAGGCTGGGATGGGGAGCGCGAGGATCAGGCCTCGGTGCAACGTGAGCCCCGCGCGCCACGCCCGGGCTCCCGCCTCCCCTGCCCGGCTCCCTCCTCCGCGGCCGCGGCCAGGCTGCCAACATCAGACACGTGGACGGCTCTGCTCCCGCGCCCGGCTCGGCTCCGGGGAGGATGGAGCCGGAAAGTGGGGACGCAGGCCAGAGGTGCAGGGGGAGAGGGGCCCGCAGCAGGACAGGGGAGGAGGGGGATGCTGTGTGCACCTTGAGCAAGCTGTGCGCAACCCAGAAAGACTGTGAAGGCAGGGGCCACCGGAGAAAAGGGACAGAGAGCAGAGGGCCTCCAAGGAGACAGCGAGCAGAGAGACTCATGTTTGGGGCTCACAGACCACTGCAGCTCTTTAAAGTAGCACCCCCGCTAGGCTAGGGATCCCTAGAGAAAGCAGAAATGAGGCCCCCTGTCCTCCAAAAGTGACCTGCTGGGGTGTGGTCACCTCGATTTCCCTCACGAGAGTTAAAGACATTATCCCAGGTGATACCTGTGTTCTATATCAGCGCAGTGCATGATAGCGAAGCCCAGTAGCCCAATGTCCAAGGGGGAGGAATGGATCAAGAAAATGTGGTGTTTACACACAGTGGAGTACTACTTGGCCAAGAAGAAGGATAAGCCTGAGTCATCCGCAGGAAAATGGATGCACCTTGAGACCAGGATGTTAACTGAAGTAACTCAGACACTCAAGCTTCGATATCGCGTGGTTTCTCCTGTAAAAGAAACCTGGGGTACAAATAAACTGAACAGCAAAAGAAAAGATAGGCGCTCTCAAGCAGGGAGACGGATCTATTGCAAAAGGGAAGAGGACCAAGACACGGAGGGAGGGGAAGGGAAAGGGACGTAAAAGAGATCAAGATGGGACACGAGGATGTGCTCATTCCCCACGATGAGTGTATTTAGTCTGTATCACCAACACACAGCGCTTAAAAAAAAAAAGATATGCAAATCCAGCTTTCTTTCATGAAGCCAGGCATGAAAGAGATTTGCAAAAATGGAGAGCGAGGTCACTGTTCTCAACAAATGTTTTTGGAGGAAAATGGATGGATCTTGAAACCATCATGTAAAGTGTGATGAGTCAAAGTCCGCACTTTAAACGTGGCATGGTTTCTCTGGTACCAGAAACAAAACATATAAATTAATTAAGGAGTAAAATGAAGGAGAGATGGTAGGAAACGGGGTGGGTAGACATTTTGGAGATGAAGAAGGGGATTGGGAGAACGAGGGAAGAGGAAACATAAGAAGAGAGGGTAAAGAGACCAAAAGCGATCAAGAAATTATATATATATATATATATATATATATATATATAGTATAAATTATAAATCATATATCATATATATGGACCAATTCCCCAAAACAAATGTAACTATTCTGTATAACAAACAGTGAAAGACAATTTGAAGAATAGATCACACACCGTGGAATACTATGCAGCCATGAAGAAGGGTAAACTTGATTCATGTGTAGGAAAATGGATGCACCCTGAGGCCATAATGTTAAGTGAAATAAATCAGACACATGAACTTAAATACTGTAAATTTTCACTTATATGAGAAACCTAACCCATAAATGAAGACCAAAATAAAAGATAAATGATATGACGGAGGGAGACAGATCTTTCTCAGCAGGGAGGGGGACCGAGAGATGGAGAGAGGAGAGGGAAAGGGGATGAGAAAAGGAATTAAGACGTGGTATGTACCTACACCAACTCCACACAAAGAACGGGATCATTTAGTACTACAAATGTGGATTCATAAAAAATAAATTTTAAAAAAATACGGAAAGAAAGGAAAAGAAAAAGGAGCACAGGTATTGAATTCCTCACTGCCCCATGCACCCGATGGTAACTTCCACGGGGTGTGAGGACTCTGCTTCATAAGTTCTCTTCTTGTACCCTCTCCGTATGTCTGGGGACCCATCCATCAGTACCTTGGGGACCCTCTTTCTAAGCATGTCCAAAAGCTATTGATTAAACTTAAATCGCCTTTCCTGGGGAGCTTCTCTTCATCCTTGTAACTGTCTTACTTCCCTCCTTGCTGGGGAGAAATAATAACGAACATCCACAAAGTCAAGGAGGAGAGGTTTGATTTGGCTCACAGTTGCAGAGGGTTCAGTCTATGGTCGGCTGCTCCAAGGCAGGAACATCATGGCGGATGGGCTTGGAGGAGGAAAGGCGCTCACATCATGGGGAGCAGGAAGTGGACAGAGAGATCAAAGGAGGGACAGGAAAGAGAGATGGGACTTTCTTGATCACGCCCCCAGTGACTAACTGTTCCCACCAGGCACCAGCTCTTAACAGCAGACCAGGTAGGACCCCCCATAACCCTCCAGGTGGAACAGAGCTTTGAACTCTGGTCACCAGTCTCAGAGCTTCTCAGTCCTGAGTGTCTTTGGCCATAATGCCCGTTCCTCACCCTCCGTCACTGAGGCAGTGTGGGGAACCATGGAGTGGCTTCTTCCAACTCCTTCCTCCAACCCCACGCCTTCTGGAAAATTTGGGATATTGCAGTCACCCTCAAAACCATGTGGGATTTCTCATGGGCTCCTCAGCCTGTCCTCCAAGGATCTGGGATGTGGTCGTGTGTGCCGAGCTTGTCGAGAACAACAGGGCAGCAGATCCCTACCTCCTTTTTGTTTGTTGTGATTTTTATCTTTTCCTTTCTTGATGGTATTTTAAAAATTCCTTAACACATGTTTTTGATGCCTGATCATCTCATTTGTCGTGGGGAACTGGAGAGCATATGTGTTGCATCTTGAGCAGTTTTACTTCCTCTGTCTCCACGGACTCCCTGTCACCCTCCTTCAGCTCTTCCTCACATCTCCTCAGAGCCAGCCTCCCTCTTTCCTACAATTTCTCTTTTATTTTGCTCTTTATACTATGGGTTTCTCTTGTAAGAGAAACCATGTGATATTGAAGCTCATGTGTCTAATTTATTTTGCTTAAAATTATGGTCTCAAGGTGCATCCATTTTCCTACAAATGACTTGTTTATCCTTCTTCATGGCTGTGTAGTATTCCATTGTGTGTAAACACCACCTTTTCCTTATCCGTTCGCATGTTGGTGAACATAGAGGCTGCTTCCAAGATTTGGCTATCATGAGCTGTGCTGCTATAAATGGGTGTGCATGGATCACTGTAATACGATCCCTTTTGGGATCATATTAACCCTTTTGGGAAGATGTCTAGAAAGAGAATAGCTGGGTGCCATGGAATTTCTAGTTTTAGCTTTTTGAGGCATCTCCATGTTGATTTCCATAGTGGTTGTACTACTTTATGTTCCCACCAATAGTGTAGAAGTGTTGCTTTTCCCTACATCCTCGCCAGCACTTGTTATTATTGGATTTCTTGATGATGGCCATTCTTTCTGGATTATGATGGAATCTCAGTGTTCTTTAAATTTGCATTTCTCCAACGGTCAAAGATGATGTACCATTTTTTCTTGTACCCACCAGCCCTTTGCATTTCTTGTGAGCAGAGCCCGTTCTTGTCAATTGCCCATTCTTCGACAGGGTTTGTTCTTGATTTCATCTGTTACAACAAGTTCTTCTCGATCTTTATTCTGCAGCTTTGCCTTATGTTCATGCACGTGCTATCTTGGCCTGCCCCACCATTATGGACAGTCTCTTACCTGTATTAATGCTATGGTAGCTTTCTGACGCCTGACACAGTGCAGCCCTTAGCATACACTAGGTGTTCAGTTAAATGAATACCTGTGTACACGTGTGGCAATAAATGCATGACTGAATAAGGCTCGGTTCTCTTAAGAAAGGCACGGATTAGGACGGTCAGAGTGTACAACATACATGCAAATTGACTGACAAAGTGATATGATTCTTAGTGGCTCATTAATTAATTAATTCATTCATCTATGTATTTTTTTGTTTTTTGAGACAGAGTCTCACTAAGTGGTTCAGGCTGGTCTTAAACTGACTATGTAGCCCCAGGTTGGCTTTGACCTCATGGAGATCCCCCTGCCTCAACCTCCCGAGTGCTGGGATTATGGGCATGTGCCACCATACCCGGCAAAATGACCCCTCATTTTTTTTTTAGTTAAATAATCAGCATTTGGTACATTCCAGCCTTTTCTTTTGACATTCATCCTGCCAGCATTGCATACCTGCTTGGTGATTGGCTGCTGTGATGCAAACCTCGTTTTATGAGCTGTCAAGTCCCTGGATGTCCCCACAAAGACGCCTGAACATGGGCAGTGTGCAGTTGGCATCAGTTAGATGCGTGCGTGGGTGCAGCCTGCTGCCCAGGGCTGAGTGACTTCCCAGCAAACGACTCCCCCCTGTGCCCATGTGTAGCACCATCTGCCTTCTCGAACCAGCATTTTTACAACTCGTCCTTCGTGGCCAGTGTTTGCCTGGTGTAATCTTGGATCTAAGCATCACAACTGTGAGGGCAGGAAAAAAAAAGAGTTTTTTACAAGCTGGATGGAATCGCTTAGTTGTGTAAGCAACCTATCCACCTGGCCCCCCGTATGGCAGGCAGGAGAGCTTGTGGCTTTGCAAAGGCCACTGTGGAAAAACGTGCTGGGGAAGAAGCCGCCTCTGCATTCAGGATGAGCTTGAAGGAAATCCACACAGGTTTTCTCACTGCCCAGCCTTAAATATGAACCCACAGCAGACTTCTATTTAAGAACATGGGGCCAGGGAGACAGTTCAGTGGCACAAGCGCCTGCCTGGCAAGTGTGAGGTCCTGAGTTAGACTCCTGGTACCAAAAAAAAAAAAAAAAAAAAAAAAAAACAGAGCGTGGGATTTGTAGGGGAAAAAAAGTGGGGGAAATAAACAATAAGTGTCTTGCAAAAGCCATAGTGGCCCTGTCTATACCGCTGAAAGTTCTCTCCAAATGTCAGTGTCCTTGTGAAAATCTCAGGGTCTCAGATGACCTCGGTAAACCACGGTTCAAAAGGATTTGGTGTAAAATTCCAGGGCTAAGCAATGCACGGGGTGTAACTTGCATGCTCTTCTGTGTCATGAGGTGACATTCACACTTCTGCCTCTGCGTATCCAGCCCAAGATGGGGATCATCCCTGCATCCATTGTATCCATGCTGTATGTGCTACGCACCCAACAGGCGTTTAGCCACTGTATCAGCAATCAGGAAACATTTATGGTATCGACCTGCCTTTTTTTGTGGTACTGGACTTGGACCCTAGGACCTTCACTGTGAGCTCCAAATCCAGCCCCCCCCCTTTTTTTTAAATTTTGAGACAGAGTCTCACTAAGTACCTAAGCTCCCCAGGCTGGGCTTGAACTTGCGATCCTCCTGCCTCAGCCTCCCAGAGTACTGGGTTTGCAGGGATGCACCATTACACCCAGCTCATTGTGCTAATATATGTTGCAGTAACATTTATTTTACTCCATAAAGTCACAAAAACGGCAGCACTGATGATTCGGATATGCCCAAGAGAAACCGTAAAGTGCTTCCTGTACGTGAAAAGCTCAGCGCTCTCGCGTGACTCGTGGAAAGTGAAAACGGGTGGCGTGGTTACCCTGTGAAATGGTGAAATGGTCCATGCCAGTCTTCCTGCAATGTAAGTGTGAGGGCCGTGGGGTGTGCCTACATATTCTCCTTGCTTCATCTTGTCCTGACGACCATACCTTCTCCTGTTAGCACAGTGAAATCAGGAATTTTGAAGGAGGGAGGAAGGAAGGAGGGGAGGGAATGCATATGAGCTCAATTTATTGCCACCTGTTGTTACAGTGATGCTGTCTCCTTATTAGTTATCGTGCATTTCAATGCTGTGTCTAATCGATCAGGCAGCTTTATCACCTGTCTGTAGCTCTGGAAAAACATCGGTTGTTGAGGGCTCGGTACCATGGCAGTATGAGCCGCACTCTGCGGGAGCTTGGAGGACATTTCCTGAGTGTACGGGGGGCAGGTACAATCGAGTCGGGTGGGTAACGGAGCTCAAACCTGCAGCTTCTCCTGCCTGTTATTTCTCGGCCAGGGGGCTAAGGTGTTCTTCACCCTGCCTCTCTAAAATCATCTTTCTCGGGGTAAACTGAGGCCTCTCTGACCTCTTGAAGCTACTGTGCAAACAGGATGCAGAGCGACCAACACAGAGGAGAACGCCATATTCAGGTGTAAGATCCTGCAAACTCCACGCTCACTGAACGGGGGATTGCAAAAGCAAGCCTGACTTCTGAGTCGTTGTACGTAAGCCTGCTTCCCAGCCACCCTAGTCAGGAGAAGGGCTGAGCGTAAATATGCCAGGGTAACAAAATAGAGTAGACTAAGTCTACACAGGAAATGTGCACCCAGACCCGGGAGCCTGCATAGCTTAGAATTCCCAGGGGTCGGGGGTTGGGGCTGGGGCACCAGCCTCTCTCTTCTGAACAGACACACACTTGGGGCATGTTCCCGGGGAAAGTCACCCCAGGTGTGCTTGGGTAAACCTCAGATCTAACCCAGGCTACTGCAAACGGGCTGAAAAAGCAGACAGGATTTGTGTTTTGCTTTCTTTTGCTACAATAGATGCTTCCCACATCTGCTGCCTTTGTGACAATTCTTCCAAATTTTCTTCCCAGCCTGTGTTAAAATAGGATGGTGTGGAAGTGAAAACGTGAGTGCATAAATAAATGCAGGGTCCGCAGCCTCAGAGAAGCTCGGACACCTCCCAAATCTAGTAGCGCCGTGGAATCGCCTCTCTGTAAAATGAGATGAGGAATGAGCCTCAGTTGGCCAGCAACCTGCGTAGAAAATGTGGTGCACACAGATGAACTTGGGCTGACCTTTCCTTGGGGCATGTGGAGAGGAATTTCTGGGGAAAATGGAAGTTATTTATCCATTACCGGCTTTTGCTAGGAGGTGCAGCAGCTACCTGCGGCAATCCAACTTGCAGACACGAGGTTCTCCGTGCTGGGTTTGCAAAGTTCCACTCTGCGCAAAGCCAACTGGTCTCTCGAGGGGGACGAGATCAGAGAATCGCCCCTCTTCTTCCCGTCCTCCTCCAGTCCTTTGTCTCCTCCCGTCCTGTACCCCGCAAGGCAGGAGAATGCAGACAGCGAGAAATGGAGAGGTGACAGAGGATTCACGTCTCCCTTCGAGGACCTCCAGGCTGAAAGGCAATTGGACAAAACCCAAGACCAAGACTCGGCTCACTTTTCAAGACACAAATTGCAAATTATCTCTCCCTCAACCCAAAATGATTCATGACACAAAGATGGCCCCGTTCTGAGCTGTGGGGACTTGGGTGGGACAGTCGTGGGGACTCACGTGTAAGACAAATGTGTCATCTGATGGTGGAGGCTGCTAATCATTGGGGAATTGGTACTTTTATGAAGAAAACAGCCAGAGTAAGCTCTTGGTATCCATAAGGAATGGGATCCAGGACCCTGAACACTACTAAAATCTGCAGATTCTCCACCTGTTGAACCTACACACGTCTTTCTATACACTTCACACCATCCCTTGATGACTTGGTTTATCAATAATCTTTCTTTTTGAGAAAGAGGGTCTCAGTATGTAGCCCAGGCTGGCCTCAAACTCAAGGCAATCCTCCTGCTTCAGCCTCTTGAGTGCTGGGATGACAGGCGTGTGCCACCACGCCCCACTTCCCTGGATGACTTTGGTACACAATGCAATGTAAGTGCTCTGTAAATGTTGCTATGCTGATTGTTTAAGACATAAAGACTCCCTCAAAAACAAAACAACGATAACAAAACAAGCCTGTAGGTGTTCAGAAAGGATACGATTTCTATTTTTGAGTATTTTTGAAGTGTGGTTGGTTAAATCCACAGAGGAAGAGGGCTGGGTTTGTGACGTGTGATCAAGATACAGGGTGAAGGTTTAAATTTAAAAAATGCATTACAGTAAAAGACACATTGCCATGAATTATCCTGCAGATATGCCCTTCACTTTGAACACACTCATCCCCTGTCCTTGCCGCTTTCCTGCAGCAGCTCTGGAGTCCTCTTTCTTGAGGATCTTTACCAGGTGTGATCAAAAACACGGTGAATGCTGCTGCTGAGTGCCGTCCAGCAGAAAGACAGCTCGTAAACACACGATGCTGTGTCCTCGTCCACCTTAGTCACTGGATCTCGCACCGTGTGACTTCTGGCTTCTCCTCAAGGTCAAAATGATCAGGAAAGGTCAAAATTTTGAGTCCATTCAGGACATCGAGGCAGCCAGGACAGCACAGCTAAAGACACTCAGGAAAGAGGACTCCAGAGCTGCTGCAGAGGGCGTCAAGGAAGATGGGATGAGTGTGTGCAAAGCGAGAGAAGGATTTTAGGGGGATACAAATTTTTTTAAAATTAAATATTCACCATAGTTTTCAGTCTCACTTCATATAGAAAAATTTGTATGCTTCTGCTCAATTTTGCTGCAGAGGCAAAACTACTCTAAACATTAAGTCTGCTATTGTTATGTCATACTTGTTTTGTTTTTGTTTCAATCCACATGGCCTACTTTTAGGCTACTCCAGTTCCTCCGGTAAAGCTGCCTCTTGGAGTAGAATTAAGGAATTACTAAGGGATTGCTCAGTCAGACTGGGGAGAGAGATGAGCAGATTTCTAAGTTTCTATCTTGCAAACTCTTCTGAGCTCAAAGGGTTGCTGGAGACCTTGCCCTTGTGTGACATGGTAAAGAAATATCCAGACGCATTTTTCATCTCAGTTCTAGATGGATTCGGGACCCTGGGTTGGGAGCCTTAGGTAAGATGCTTCTCCATCAATCGGAGCAAAGCTTGGAGCCATTGTGAGATCAGAGAGGGAATCGGTCTGCGTGCCAGAGATCTCGGAGATCGGGTGAGCGAGACCTACCGAGATTTGCTCTGTTGTAAATACAGGTGTGCGTGTTTGTAAATAGATGGGCTTAGACAGTCCAGCAAAGGCAAACTCCACTCGGGGGCATACGGAAGCACTTCAAGGAGCTATCGAGACACTTTGGGAATGTGGCCTTTCAGGATGTAAACAGACTTCGCTCACCAATAAAGCGGTAAAAACAAATGACTCAGAATGTTTAGAAAGCACGGATGGAAGAATCAGGCTCGTTGCATTGCTTCGAATATCCTGCAGAGAAGAAAGAAATCTAATGTAAACAGAAACTGTGAGGTTTGCTGAGGGTGGCTAATGCCACATCAAACTTCGTTACCACTTCTGTGCAGTTCCTGCAGCAGCTATAAAAAATTACCACGAAATCCGTGGCTTAAAACGACAGAAATGAATTGTCCGGAACATTGGATTCTCCACCAAAGGAGACCCCCACGCTGGTCAGCAGTGACTTAGTAGCCGGAACGCATGGCTCACCCTTCGTGCTTAGCAGTACTTCTGTAATGACATTTAACCATGACATTCATGGCGAAGGACCTCGTGCGTGTCCACTTGCCATCGGCCTCAATAAAACGGTGTGAGAGAAGCTGGCTCAGAATTTCCAGGATGAAAAGGGTTCTTTAATGTCTCAGCAGGACTCTTCCGTTTTGAATAATTTCTAACTCAGAGGACGGAGAGGATGCACGGCCATGCCTTCGCCTGCTCAAGTTTCTCATTAGCCAGATTGCGTCGAGGGCATGAAGTCCATTTATTGGCTTTGTGCTCTGAAGAAAACAAGATTTGAGATGGATACCTCAGCAAAGGGCGCGGTGCTTGTCATGGAAACAACAAATTCTCTACGTTTTGTGCTCCCTTTCGGATCCGAAATGTGGGTTCCTGGGAGGAATTTGTAAAATGCTCCAGAGAAGAATCCATTGTTTCTGGACCCCATACGAAACCAAGTATGCGATGGAAACTTCATGTGAACTCAAGGCAGAAGCTGAAATCTCAGATAGACAATATTTCCTTGAAAATACAGCAACTGTAGGCCTGTCATTTTTTTATAACTCCCGCCAGTCATTTATCAACCTTTTATTTATTTATTTGTTTATTTATTTTTTTTGTGGGTACCGGGGGGTCGACCTCAGGACCTCGTGTGCCAGCAGGCGCCCGTGCCGCTGAGCGATATCACCGGCCCCTTTTTCGTATGTGGGTTCCAGGAGTCGAGCTCAGGCCCTCGCGCTTGCTGGGCAGGCACTTAAGCCGCTGAGCCATCTCACCGGCCCTATCAACCTTTTATTAGCTTCCAACACAGCCTGTATTTTCTGTACTGGTGAAAGGACTCTAAGATCACTCTATTTCTCTCTACGTATGTATGTATGTGTCTATCATCTTTATATATCTATCATTTATATATCTATCCATCTATCTACCTGTCATCTATCATATCTATGTATGTATGTATCCACCTACTGTGTATCAATCTATATCTACCTATCATCTATTTAAGGATTTGCCAGCAGAGTCTAAATGCTATTTTCATTAATTTATGAATGTATCTGTTTATCTGTGTATCATTATCTCTATTTATCTATCTATTCTGTCATCTATCATCTGCTATCTATCATCTATTATCTATCTATCTATCTATCTATCTATCTATCTATCTATCTATCTATCCACCTTCTCTTCTATGTTTCTGTTTATTTTCTGCCCAATCTGTTCTGACCCCTATCTATCTATCTATCTATCTATCTATCTATCTATCTATCTATCTCTATCTCTGTCTTCTATCTTCTATCTTCTCTGTCTTATATATAATTATCTATCATATCCATGTGTCTATTATGTCTACATATCTATCACCTTTATCTATCCATCACTCTACCTCTCATCTATCATCTATCTATCTTCTCTCTACCTACCTACCTATTTGTACTTGATATCTTTGCTGACCTTTATTCAACCTACTACACCCAGAAAAGACAAAATATTTTCCTGCCTCGGTCTTCCACAGTGCTGGGATTATATGTGTGTACCATCATACCTTTTGTGGACAAAAAAGTTTTCTAATATATTCTTTCTTGGAAAAATGACAATTTTGCCTGGTAAACATCTGTGAATTAAACAAAACGTGTAGCAATATGGCAACTTCAAAAGAGGGCGTGTGTCATTTTCAACATCTTGAATTATAAGTGATACACAGGACTGTGTTACTACCCTTGAAGAAAAAACTGGATTCTGGTAAAAAAAATAGTCTATAATCACTTTTCTTTTGATATACATCTATCCCTTGCTATATGTGGGAAATTGGTTCCAGGACCCTCAGTGGGTGCTGAAATCTGAGGATGCCCAAATTTTTCTATAACCTCTATACATTATTCTATATATTTTTATCCATCTTGTTCACTTATAATACCAAATCCAACATTATTGTGGTATAAATAGTGGTGAAACTGTGCTGCTTAGGGAACGGTGTAAAGAAAAAAAGTGTGTATATATTCAGTTCTAGTGCAAAATTTTCCAAATATTTTTCTTTGGTTGAATCCACAGAAGTAAAATCCGTGAACTCAAAAGGTTAAATCCATATTTAAACACCAATTATGGGAATATTAATAAATTCTGTATCATAACATATGCCTATATTACAACAAAGTAGATTCTAGCCATTTAAATGCATGTAAATTTAAATTACAGGTTTATGCATGATAATAGATTGTGTGCTAATATTAATCAGCTAATGATTATTTATTAATATTAATTAGCTCGTGCATGCAACCACATTTTCCCTTTGCCCTTTGTGATTTAATTTTTCTGCATCATTTCAATTTCTTTAATTTCTACCAAGACGGGAAAAATAAACATGGGCAGCTGGACTTTGAACACTTGATCTATTCATTTGATCATTGTATTTACTTTCTTTGACATCCTCTTGGTACTGAGTGCCCGGAGATCTCTTGGTGAGATTATTGGGAGGTTTAACAGGATGCAAGTGAGGAAGTGCTGTGTCACCTTGGGGACGCTGAGGGGCAGTAAGACTTTTGTCCTCAAGGTTATTACAGACCGGTGATTTCAGGAAAGACCCTGAGGAGAAATAGAAGATAAGGCATCTGGGGGAAAGGAAGGCAAACCGTTGCAGAACCATCAATGCGGAGATCTTACGGGCTGACCTGGGAGTGTGGGACTCTACTAGATTTTCATCAAAATCTTAAGGTAACTGAGGCTAGTAGTCTGTCGAGCACACAGTTTTGGAAGCCACTGTGGTTCGAGGTAATTGTATGTGGACCGACTCACGCGTATGCTTGAACTTCTATCCCAACTGGGTCAATGCTTTATCCATTTTTCTTTGAGAAAGAATAGTTCTAGGGTATACGTTCTTTTTCCAAATTAGCCATTGCTCATGCAGCTTCTCCAATGTCTAACAGGTGGAAAATGCTTGTCTAGGAGGAGAGAGCAGTGGAAAATTCCTACCTCTAGAAATAACTCACATCAACGTCTTCATAGCCAAATGAGTCAGTGTGCACCACATAATTTTGGGGAGAATGGCTTCCTGCTGAGTAAAGAATGTGTGGCTCCTCATCTACTGCTGCATATTAGCTTGCTACACCTGCCACTGCAAGTCACCACAAACCTAGTGGCTCTAACAACATGCATTTATTTTTTTACAGCTCCATGGGGCTGCTGCTCAGAATTCAAGAAGAGTTGAGAATCCAGGAAGAATCTCAATGTGCTAAAATCAAGATGGTGGAAGGGCTGGTTCCTTTCCACGTGGGCAAAGTCCATTTCCTTCTTCTTCAGGGCTGCTGGTATGTAGTGTCTTGTAGTTCTAGGATTGAAGTCCACACTGTCATTGCCAGCATCTGAAGGCCATCATACCCTTGGCCCATGGCTCCTGTCTTCCATTTCCAAAGCTTTCAATGGCCGATCCAATTCTTCTCAAGTGCTTATCTCTGCTTTGCTGTGTTTGCTTTTAAATAACTGCATGACACAATTGTTCTCACCTGGAGAATTCAGGATTAGCTCTGTTTTAGGGCAATTGGATTAGCTGTGTTACCTCCACCTGCTATCTTAATTCGTTTTTGCCATGTGGGATGTCGTATTCACATGTTCTGGAGTTTAGAGTGTCTTTGCAAGGCCAATAACCTGCCTGCTAGTCCCTGTTTTCTAAAACTCTGGCTCGTGTTTTCGGTAACTCAGTCTCCACCTCAAGGCCGTGAATTGTTCCAAATTCTAAGGCCCCAACATGGATGTAGAGAATTCATCACCTCATCTGTAAGAAATGGAGTTCACTATTGCCTATTAGCCACACAAAGACAAAGGTGAGCTAAAGGAGAGTACCTTCAGTCTATACAACAATGCTACCCACCAAGTGACTGCAGATAGCCCACAAGGCTAGAGTCTGTGTTGACTCAAACGCTTTGGTGAATGTGTCACCTGCTCAAAACATCATGCACTTGGATGCTCTGACAGATTATGAGTCCGCCAGGGCTGCCATTACAGATTACCGCCCACTGGGTGCCTGAAGCACAAGTTGATTCTCTCACCTTCTGGAAGTCTAGAGGCCCCACATTGGTGGTGGGCTGGGCTGAGTCAAGTCCGGAAGCCCTGGGAGAAAATTATCTCCCATTCGTCTCTCTTAGCTCTGGCAGCACCAACGTTTCTGCATGTTCACTGGTTTGGGACTCCATCACCCCAGTCCCTACCTCTGTATTCCTGTGGCTTCTCCCCTGTGTCTGGCTCTCCTCTGTCTTTTATAAAGATGTTTGTTACTGGATTTAGAGTCATCCCAATCCAGGATAAACTCATCTTAAAATCCTTTAGTTAATTACATGTGAAAAGAGCCTATTTCAATCCAAATCAGATCCCATTCACAGGTTATGGGTTCAAGATATGGGCTAATGTTTTGGGGAGCCATTCAGTCCTCTATGGTCATACCCAGCTCCCTCCACAGGCTCCAGGGGGAGACCCTCCTGCCCCTGCCACCTCCTGGGGCTCCAGGCTGCCCTGGGCTGTGGCCCCATCGCTCCCGCTTCTGCCTCTGTCTTCCTGTGTATTTTCCTCAGTGTCTGTGTCCCCCTTCTGTCTCTCATAAAAACAGCTGCATTGGCTTCTGGGCCACCTTGGTCCAGGATGGTCTCACTTCAACACTCGTAACTAATACATCTACGGAAACTCTGTTCGCAAGTGAGCTACCATTCTGAAGTTGAGTGGGCCTGAATTTTTGGAGAGGGTACTCTGTCCCAGGATAGAAACTATCTGTGGGGTCTCTCATCTTTCCTTCTTCAGGTGGGCCCAACTTTCCATCCTGATCACAAAGAGGTCTTGCAGCACCCTGGCAACCATGGGTTATTGGCGTCCACATCACCCCAAGTGATCAACCTGGTGATCACCTGATGCCTGCATTATGAGCAATAGTCTTGCTCTCCTCCTCATTCTAGAATTGTTCTGTCAATTTGACTGGAATCAAATTACTGTCATTGCTGGTCCCTGTTTATCTCTAGCAGTGCTTTTTTTTTTTTTTAAGTGCTTATTTCAAGTTAGACTGCATGAAAGTGTTTATCACAAATTGCTCATTGCACCTTAAGTAGCATTACTTAGTTCATGTCTAAAAGGTGAGTTTAGCAACAGAATTTGATTCTGCTCTCTCTGGCACTTTTAGGGAAAAAAGTGCTAGGTGTCCATGAATTAGAATCCCGAAGTCTGGGGTCCGTGGTCCAAGGGTGCTTTGCAAGTTGTCTCTGAGGAGCTCCCTTGGTACCCAGCGGGGTGCTCTGTCTCCATGAACAACTCGCGGCCCGCCGGTGTTGCGTAAGTTTCCAAGGGAGACTAAGCTTTTGAGAATCCTTAAGTCACATGCAAGTGTCATGTTGTGACAGAGACACGCGCCCCAGGGCCGAGACACCCAGGGAACACCTGGAAAATATCTCTTTTTTAAAAGAGCAGAGAGACACAATCTGCCTATTTTCCACGAAGAAACAGCAATCTGGGCACACACATTAGGAGCCTATTTACAAGCGTAGACATGGAAGCATTTACAAGAACGTAAACTGGATACAGGAAAGTTAGTGGGTGTAGAATAAATCAAAAGAACTGAAACCTTATTTGCCATTTTTTCCCCTAGGAGTGTTATCAAAAGCAAAAATGCCATCCTCACACATTTAATGTGCTTTCAGGGAATGACTGCATTAACAGATATAATTGGGATTAGAAAGGAAATAAAATTCACCACATGCATTTCCATAGCTACTCCTAGATTCCCCCGTCTAACTATTATCATTCAATCAGTGATGAATTCTACTTTTTGCCAAGGGCCTGAAATAGGCAATGATAAGTTGATTCCTTTAGGGGTAGATTTGGTGAATGCACGCCCAGCTCATTTGGGTGAGTTTCCCTCCTAGGGAAGCAAAAATGTCAGAATAACTTTCTGGGGTCAGAATCCAAGGGTCCATGCAGGGTACCTGTGGTATTTTGCCTGCAGATAAGCGGCTCAACCATTAAATGTACGATAAATTACTTCTTGATACATTATTTAGGGTGGAATAAATACAGTATATATTCATGAATCTTGTGGTTAGGTCTGCTATGGTCTGAATGTTTGAGAGAAGGATAGATAGATAGATAGATTCACAGATAGATAGATAGATAGAGACCTAGATAGATACCTAGATAGATAGATGATAGATAGATATACATAGATAGATACATAGATACATAGATAGATACATAAATAGATAGATACATAGATAGGCAGATAGATACATAGATACATAGAAAGAAAGATAGATAGAAGATAGGATACATAGAAAGAGAAGAATGAATGTATAGATAGAATGGATGGATGGATGGATAGATATAGTTAGGTAGAAAGATAGGGCATAGATACTTTCTTAGGGTGGAATATGTCGTAGATAATACATAATCAATTCATAGACAAAGAAATCGATTATACACACACAAACAGGCAGACTATGGTGTGCGTATGAAAGTCACCTCTAAATTTCTATGTTCAAATTGTCACCCTCAAGGTGCTGGCGATGGAAGATGTCTTTAGTGACACTGTCCTGGCTGCCTCAATGTCCTAAATGGACTTTTCCTGGTCATTTTGACCTTGGGGAGGAGCTGGAAGTCGCACGGTGCCAGATCTGGTGACTAAGGTGGATGGGGACACAGCTTCATGTGTTTACGAGCTGACTTTCTGTTAAATAGAGCTTGGCAGTCGCAGTCACCACATTTTTGATTGCACCTCATAAAGACCCTCAGGAAAGAGGACTCCAGAGCTGCTGTGGAAAGCAGCATGGATGATGGGATGAGTGTGTTTGAAGCCAGAAGCAGGATTTTGAGAGGGGGATTCATGGCAGTGTGTCTTTTACTATAATGAATTTTTAAACTCTAAACATTCACTGTATGTTTTGGTCACCTCTTGTAGTGCTGATTTAAGGCACTAAGTGTGTGCTAACCTGCTACAGCATCCGCGAAAGAGCAAAATACACAGTGAACTCTTGTTCAGCCATACAGCGAGGTCCGACCACCTCAGGGCCTTGGCACCTGCTGGGCGCTGGGCTTGGAAGCCACATTTTCCAAATGCTGGAAGATCACTCCCACCCTGCTCCTCAGAGCCCTTCCCTCCGGCCCCTCTTTCCAAAATAACCTTTGTCCATCTCTTTGCCTTGATCCACGTGTGGAAACAGTAGTCGATACTTGAATTTGGGTATCTGCTGTGCACTCCTTGAGGACTTCGACATGGTCATCCACGGCTGCATCTAAACGGCACCTGGAGCATTTGACACCTGTTCAATGAAACCGTAAGCCCAGCCGGGTCTGACTTTATGGCATAGATTGCTTCTTTGGGTACACAATTTCTTTTTAATTAGCACGACAAGCTCCACGAGGCTCCTCTAGAGAAACAGAGACACGAGTGGTACTGATGGGCCCCAGAGGGGGCAAGGTCATTCCGAAGGTCAGCTGTGAGTTTTTTTTTTTTTTTTTTTTTTGTTTTGTGGGTACCGGGGGGTCGACCTCAGGACCTCATGCGCCAACAGGCACCCGTGCCGCTGAGCGATATCACCAGCCCCTTTTTCGTATGTGGGATCCGGGAGTCGAACTCGGGCCCTCGCACTTGCAAGGCAGGCGCTTACGCCGCTGAGCCATCTCACCGGCCCAAGCTGTGAGCTTTTGAAACATCCGGGCCTGTGGTCCTGCATACGGAGATTTTATTTCATCATTTCTGGTGTAGTTTGGGTACTAATGGTGCAGATGTTCCCCAGGTAAATGAAGCATCTTGTCCATGAACGTGGCAATGCCAAGAGCCTCACATAGGAAAGACACTTCCAGGGAAGACCAGACCGAGTTCTGAAAAAGCAGCCTTTCCTTAAAGATATTCGTGTTCAGTGAAGATGGTCATGCTTTCATCAACAGAATTCAACCCATGCAATTTTAAATGAGTTGCACGACACGTGTGTGTGTGTGTGCATGTGTGTGTGTGCGAGTGTGTGTGTGTGCATGGAGCCATCTATCCGTTTAAGGACTTAAAATTCATTGTACCATCAATTTATATTGAAGAAATAAACAGTTTCCTGTAGGAAAAATTACATTGCAGCGTTCTGGTTTTGGAAGCCAATCCAAGTTCTTAGACGTACATGAGACAATCAGGATTTTAAGTGCCTGAGACAGTTGTCACAAAGATGGAAAATAATAAAAAGAAAAAGGAGTGTGCAAGGGATAATATTTTCCCATTAGCCCCCAAAGACAATCGTAGGTATCATTTTTATGTGTAATAGCATCCTAATTAATAATGGTCACTTAATTCTCAAAGGAAACAAAAGCAAAATCAGAGGATAACCCAAAGTTACCCTCTATCCTCTATGGAAACCAAAGTGTGTACCAGGCCAGGGAAAAGGTAATAGGATTATGAGAAGGAAATTTCCATCTCATACATAAAACCCCATGAAGGAGGTGATTTGGGACAAACCAGGTGGACATTATCAAATCAGTGGTAGGCAGAGTGTCAATCTTGAATTGAGAAATAGAATGGAAAGAAGAGAAGTACCACTCAAAAAATATGTTGGGCTTCCATTTGATGGGTTTTTTGACAAATACATAGAGAAAACCTCAAAATGTCTTGCTAGCATACTGTGGGGAGGTAGATCAGGTATCCAATTAATCTTGATTGTCAACTAGAGTGGATAAAGAGACTCGTAGAGAGGTGATCGGAGAGTGAGAGTGATAACTTCATCAATGAATTAACCCGTGAATGAATTTGTATATGCATGTGATATTGGTTGGAGGAAGTGGGTCATCAGGGTGTCACCATAGGGACCATATCGCATCACCAGACACTGCTGCTCTCTCTGACTCTTCTTTGTGCTACTTCCTGTCCATCAAGATACGAGCGTCTTCCTTTCCCATGCCCTTCTGCCATGATGTTCCTGCCTTGGAGCATCTGACCATGAACTGAACCATCGGAAACCATGAGGCAAAATGAACCTTCCTTCCTTTAAGTTGCTGTGGGTGTTGGATATTCTGTCCCAGCAATGGGAATGCTGACCAACACACCTAGTGTGATAAAAAGACAACCTTTCAATGAGTATTTTAGTGTTTGGTACGGTGAGTAGCTAAGTCAGCCAGAATTGTTCTAGTTTTTTACCACCAGGTAAAAGATTGAAACAGGCCATGTCTCTCCCGTACTTGAAGAAGAAGCTGCCTTATTGAAATGTCCTCCTGTAAAATAAGGAAAACACAAACTAAACAAGACTACGTTGGAAGTGGAAAAGGTGTGGCTCTCTTTCTTCTTCTCTTCCTTTGTCCTTTTTCCTTATCTTCAGATTGTACAAAGCCATATTCTATCTATCTATCTAATTATCTACTTATCGTCTACCTCCATCCATCATTTATCCATCTAGCTAACTAGTGTATACCCATTCATTATCTATCTACCTATATATCTATCATCTTTCTATCTATCTATCTATCTATCTATCTATCTATCTATCTATCTATCTATCATCTATCTACCTATTTGTCTATCTTTTTGCAGTGCTGGGGATCAAACCAGGTACTATATGCCCAGTGCTTCTTTAAAAAATTTCTTTGGGGGCCGGTGAGATGGCTCAGCGGTGTAAGCACCTGCCTGGCAAGTGCGAGGGCCTGAGTCCGACCCCCGGAATCCACCAAAAAAAAATTTCTTTGCTTTCAGAAAGGATCTTTCTAAGTCACTAAGTTACCCAGGTGAGACTTGAACTGCCTCTGGGTCCCAGAATGCTGACATGACAGGCTGATCTCTTCTCACGTTAATATTAATTTCTCAACACATTCCAGTACATGCATCTCAGTCCTGTTCAAATTATCTGAGTTTGCTAATGCATTACTATAAGCGTAGGCTCTTAAAACAACAGATGTCGGTCCTCCTGGAGGCCCGGAGGTCGTAAGTCCTACGCAGTCTGGCTGGGCTGGAATGGACCTACTGGCCAGGCTGAGTTCCTTCCGGAGTCTCTGGGGAGGGATCCGTTTTCTTGCTAACTCCAGCGTGTAGGAGACGCCCACCTTCCTTGGCTCAAACTCCTACATCCGTCCGCAAAGCCAGCAATGGTCGATATACTCTTTCCCATACTTGGATTCCCTGGGTTTCTCTTCCACATTTAAAGGCCCTGTGCTTACACTGGGCTGCGTGTGTAACCCACAATAATCCCTGGGTCAGGATCAGTTGAGGCACACACGCCTGTGATCCCAGCACTCAGGAAGCTGAGGCAGGAGCATCGCTGTGAGTTCGAGGCCAGCCTGAACTGCATAGCGAGACCCTTCCTTGAAACATAAAAATAAAAATAAAAATCATCTAGGAGTGATTTTAGTGCTATCTGGACTCTGGATTCACTTTTGCCATGTAGCATAACATATCCACAGGCTGTTGTATTAGGATGGGGAGAACTTGGAGAGAAGGTCACTTATTTTAACCTTTTAACTCCCCCTCTAAGAATTATTTTCTGCACCCTTTGCCCCTTTTTTTGTGTTTGATGTCTCTTCCTTCTGTCCCTCTTTCTATTTCTTCCTTCTTTCCTCCCTTCCTCTTTCCTTCCTTTTTTCTCAGTGCCAAGGGTTGAACTTCTCACTGAGCTAGACCCCCAGCTTGTTTGTTTTGTTCTGCTTTTTAGTTTTTATTTTGAGACAGGGTCTCACTGAGTTGCCCAGCCTGGGTTCAGACTTGCAATCCTCCTGCCTCAGCCTCCCATCCCGGTTGTATGTGTGCAATCCTGACTGGCTTTTCAAAAGCATTTCTTCTCAAAATTTAAATACTTAACTAGGACGTTCCTGGCTGTGCTTTGTTCTCTGTTATTTTCATCTGGTGCTATTATAGAAGCAGATGACTGGAAATTTTTGAAAATAATAATGATGTTAGTGGGTTGATGTCATCGAAATACAATTGGCTGATTTCCAAGGATGCCCTGTATTCCACTGATTCTCCTCCTTCATCTGAGAATTTGTTTTGCAGGTAGCGTAGCCTCGCAGACCCTCTGTAGAACATGCAGCCAAGGGTTACACATAAGACCTGTGCTTGGGAATGGAATTCCCAGAAGCCCGAGTTCAGGAAGTGGGAGGACCAGGATTTGAGACAGGAAGGGCAGGAAAGTGAATTGGAGGATTTACTGGTGGAGGAGCTGCCAATACTGGCAGCTGATATTGACCTCAGAGGACCTTTTCAGGGTTTCAGAACAATATCCAAACTAAGAGGACTAATTCGGGAGCTATTTACTTGTCTCCTCTCATCTCTATTGATGAGGATGGCTGTCTGATCTCTTCTTTCTTCTGGAAAGCTTTGGGTAATCTTGGGAGAGCTAAGTAAGATCAGCCAAGGTGGATTTTGGGGAGGATTCTGGTGAAACTGCAGGAACAGGAGTGATTGGAATAAGAACAACTGTGGAGCACATTTGATGGGGTAGACACCAAGGATGTGATATAGTGTCAAATAATAGATTTCCACAGCACACACAATATAGGTACCAGCATCAATCATTGTTTTTACTAGAAATGGTCCAATGGGGTTCATTTTTATTATTATTCCCCCTGACTTTCTTTTTCCCTTTTTTTTTTTCAGGATGCAATGACCTGATTCACATTCTGGAGTAGCATTTCCCCATGGGTACGTTTTCCACAGAATCCCAGCAGTTGGTCTGTTCTAAGCAAACGCTACAATCAGATACACTTTGGAAATGTTGGGTATACACTACTATGTGCAAGTAATGTTTTAGACAATGAAAAATGGCGTACACTATGGTGGTCCCATTAGATTACACAATCTAGTGACATCGTAGCCACCTAGATTCACGGAAGTATACTCTGCAGCTCCTACAATGATAACATTGCCTGAGATCCTTTTCTCAGAAGATGGCCCTGTCGGAAATGGACCCGTGACTCTTCTATCCTGTTGGCCATTCATAATCTTGCTATGAGTTTGTCAACTTTACATCGCTGTGACAAAATATTTCAGTATAACTACGTCAAAGAGGAAAGGTTTGTTTTGGCTCATGGTTTCAGAGGGTTCAGTCCATGGTCGGCTGCTCCCAAACAGAAACAGCATGGCGGATGGGTGTGGTGGAGGAAACATGGTCACATCATGGCAGCCAGAAGGCAAAGAGAAGGAGAGACAAAGAGCCAAGAGAAAAGGACAGTGACCAGATATACTTTTTAAGTTCATAGCCCATAATATACTCTCTTCATCTAGTTCCCACAGCCTAGTTTCTGTCACCTCTCAATAATGCCAAAGTACGAGTCCATCAATATGTCAACCCACACATGGGGTGTGGCTGCTCATGACCCAATCACCTTCCAGTGTCCTTACCTGTGTGGCCTCACCTTCCAGTGTCTCCCAGCGCTCTCACTGTTGTGTTGGTGATCCAGCCTTCACCATGGGACCCTTTGGAAGCACTCCAGAACCAAACTCTAGTACTTGTTGCAGTCAAGGTTTGCAAGAGAAACAATTTAATACAGGACACATAATTTATAGGATTATTTTATAACAGTTACCCAAAGAGTCATATACAGAAGAGTACAGGAAATCTGTCCACACACTAAAGACCTAAAGAATCCAGCTGAGGGCCTGGACTCCACAGCTGTGTCCTGCATGAATCCAGCTGAAGAACTAGAGCCCATGGAAATGCCCCCCATGAGTCCAGCTGGAGGCCCGGAGCCCACGACAATGTCTCATGCAAGTCTATTTCACGGATCTGCCCTGGGAAGGCCCAAAGGTCAGTGGTGGAAGCTAGAAAGTCTGCACCAGTGGGATGAAGGATCTGTGCCAGCAGGCTGAGGGATCTGCACTGGAGCCAGGAAGCGATACTCAAAGAAAGGACCAGTGCTCCCCCAAAAAGAACTGCAGCCATCCTCAGCGATAACGAGGTCCCAAGCTCCTCCAATGATGAGAACAGCCAAGTTCCTATCAGGAAAGCCAGCATGACAAGCTCCTCCAGGAGAACCAATAGCACCACCTCTTCCTCTCCAGTTCTCCTTTTTATGTTTTGGCAGCTGTCCTCAGGTGGGCCCTCCACACCCAGCACCACGCTGATTCAGTTCCGTGGGGTGTTACAAGTTGACCACCAGTTGTCAATCCACCACAATGCTGCATGACAAAGTACCCCCAAAGTGAGTGTTGTAATAACACACGACATGCATGCTGTCAGATTTTCTGGAGCTCAGCAGTCTGAGAACCTAACTGGAGAACTTAACTGGGTCTTCTGACTTTTAATCAAGGTGGGAGTGGGAACTGCAAATACATCGTGGGTTTGACTGGGGGAGATTTGCTCCCAAACTCACTCCCATGATGTTGGATGGGCTCGGTTTTTGCTGGCTTCTGTTTTGTTGGAGGAGGTGTGGGTCTTAGGAGAAATCTCCACTGTGTCCCCTGTGGACTTCTCCACCGTACAGTTAGCAAGATGGCAGCCAAGTGCCCCCCAGAGCAAGCAATCCAGCGAACCAGAAAGGAGGACTGTTGGCAGCCTCCACCTAAACTACTCTTGGCTGTTGTCTCCCATATTGGCTAGGGTTTATATAAAATTGTACAAGGTTATTTATTAGATGAGCATGCAGGACCAGCCTGGAGAGCCCACAGTGTCCATGAACTCTCTGGAGAGACAAAGGACCCCATAGCTGCTCATTCCAAGAAGACGGAAACCTCAGAACAAGAGGGATCGAGGATGCAGCAGTCATCTCAGACTCAGGGTTGGGCCTCCCTGGAGAGTTGCTGGTGGAAGTCTGAACTGAAAGGCTAAAGACTCCCGAATCTGATGTCTGCAGGTGAGGAAGCAGCAAAAGATGCAGGTCCTCAGCAGGATGGAGTTTTCACATGTAGGCTGACATCTTCATCCTTCCCCTTCCATCCACTCTGGCATGCAAGCTTATCGGATGGAACCCACATTAAGGTGGGTCTTCCCTCCCCACAGTTGGTTGGGCTGCATGCCAGTCATTCCTGGGAACACCCCACAGACAACCCAGAAGTGTGCTTTACTAATCTGCTAGATGACTCTTAATCCAGGTGACAATCACAGTTAAAGGCGCCATCGCCCATTACCATTGGCATACTCAATACAGTAGGACTGAGTTGTGGATCCACTCGACACTGGAAGGAAGATGATTATGCAAGGTCACGAATACCCATTCTGCAGTGACCCCATACCCTGGGAGCACACACAGAATGTCTGATGCATCAGGATCCATCCAGGCAGTAGAATTGCCATGAATATTTTAGGAAAGAGACTGATACAAGAATAAGAATTTACAGAATTTGGGGAGCAGCTTGGAAAGATAAGGGTTGGGGGATGTAGCATTAGGGAGATTTGGAGTAGATCACTAACCAGCAACAGGGCCACAGAGGAAAGCCATGGCAGTGTCTATGGCAAAAGGCTGCCTCTAGGTTGGATGTGTGTCTGGATTTACCATTGGTAGCCAGAGTCTACACCCAAGGAGGTGTGCACACGGGTTTGCAAGAGCCTGAGCAAGTTGGGTTGTGTCAGTATCCTGCCTGTCTCCCACCTTGGGGTAGAACCAAAACTCAAGTGGGAACTTGTATCGAACTTCAGAGAACAATACGTGGTGGTGCAATTCCTTCTTGCAGACTGTGTGCAAATTCCTCTTTTGGCCAAGTCTGGCCCAGAATCCTACAGAGAAGTGGGATTTGGGAAAGTGTCACTGGAGCTTTCAGGAAGAGGCACAACCTCACCTCGGTTGGAGACCGGCCTTTGAGATGCTGAAGTCCCTAAACTCATGTAGGAATTTGTAGTTCATGCTCAATTTCTACAGAACCTGGGGCCCATGCAGCACAACTTAGCAATTCCTGCTCTTGGGATCTGAACACAAGGTTTTCCCCACATCTTTGTCCAGCTATGGGAAGGCTCTGAAGATGATTTATGTAAGAAATTAATAACCTGCCCATGGAGGTTCCAGATATTAAGCAAGACCTTTTATTCCATCAAGAGTCCAATTTGGCCACTCTGGATTTTATAGACCTTCCATATTGTGATAAACACATCAACCTCTAAGAAACATGATGCATTTCTCCTCACAGCATACCAACACAGAGAAATTCCTGCCAGGAAGGTTTTTTGTGACAGGTATAATCAAGAAATGTAGTGAATATTTAAATACTTAAAAATGAAAACATTTATTAAAGAAAAAGATACATTGCCATGAAGCCCCTCAAAAATCTTTCCCCTCGTTTTGCACACACTCATCCCATCGTCCTTGCTGCTTTTCACAGCAGCTCTGGAGTCCTCTTTCCTGAGGGTCTTTAGCTGTGCTGTCCTGGCTGCCTCAGTGTCTTAAATGGATTCAAAACATTGACCTTTCCTGGTCATTTTGACCTTGGGGAGGAGCCAGAGGTCACACAGTGCCAGATCCGGTGACTAAGGTGGACGAGGACACAACATCATCTCTTTATGAGCTGCCTTTCTGCTGGATGGTGCTCAGATGCAGCAGTCACTCTATTTTTGATCACACCTGGTAAATAAGCTTAGGAAAGAGGACTTGAGAGCTGCTGCAGGAAGGGGCAAGGATCATAGGATGAGTGTGTTTGAAGTGAAACAAGGGAGAGTATTTTAAGGGAGATTCATGGGAATTTTTTTTACTATAATAAATTTATTTTTCTGATTTAAACATTCACCATATATTTTGATCATATTGCATATCCTCCACCAGACTTTCAGCTTCTGGAGAACAGTCAGTGCTTAATTCCTTCAGATTCTATACGCTCCGGATCCTACCCTCCCACCAAGCTGCAGTATCAGCACTTTCCAAATTTGGCAAAGTAATTCAATTACTACGGCCATGCTTCAGTAGTTGTGGTTTTGCAAGCTGCCAGCAAGCTCTACTGAAGGATGTGCTGATTAATACCCAGGGAAAATTGATGATTACACCAGTTGCTGAAATGTTTTTCAGAGCCATGCCCAGTCCCCCACGTAAGGTCCCAAGAAAGCAGGGATACAATAGGAGGAAAGGAAATGCATGCTCATAAACACCAGCGTACTTCCTTCTTTCCCATGTTGAAGCTGTTGGTGATGTGTTACATCTTTATTTAGGATGCCAGAAAGCAGAGATATCTCGTATCTATATTCATCCCTTATACTAGTTACTTTCTCATTACTTGGAGAAAATACCTGACATCCATAACTTAAAGTTGGAAAGCTTCACTTTGACTTATGGTTTTAGAGGGTTCGGTCCATGGTTAGCTGGATCCAAGGTGGGAACATCATGGCGGAGGGGTGCGATGGAGGAAAGATGTTCACATGAGCATATCATGGCAGCCAGGAGAGAGAGAGAGAGAACAGGAACAAAAGTAGACCCATTAAGGTCACACCCCCAGTGACCCAGTTAGTCTAACCAATGTCCACCTCCTACAGTACTTTCAGCTCTCAACTCATGAATGGAAGAATTCACTGATGAGTACAGTGCCCCATGATCCAGTCACCTTCCAAAGCCCCACCTCTGAACACAGGAGGCTTGGGGGGATGTTCTAGATCTAAGCTTTAGGGTCTCTACTGTTTCCATTCTTTGTTTATAGCCTCTATGCTTTTCACCCTACTTCCTGTTGCATTTTATTACCTTATTTTGTCCCTGTATGAAGCCCCAAGGCATAAGGTATGGTCTGTAAGTTGGCGACCAGCAGATGGATAAGCACTGTCACAAATTACTCTCCACCTCAGAGCAGGCCCTGTGCACATGGCCTTGGGTTAATTATCCTGAACTTTATGACCTTTCAGGCTATGGCGCTCCCCCCAACACACACATGACACAGCTTCTTGAAGTTCTGGAATTGGGTAGGATTTTCCAATTCTCAGACTGTGTTCATTGGGTGTTGTATAAGATATTAATGTTCATTTCTTTTGTAGCATGGTCAACAATGGCGAAATGTGCTATTGTTTCAGATCTGCAAGGGTCTCCATGGCAGAAAGTTAAATCGACATGATCGATTTGTTTTATACCCAAATAGTTGATACGTGGATAAGATGGATGAATAGATTCATAGATAATAGATGGTAGATAAATAAGATGGGTGGACTGGTAGATGCATAGATGCATGTGTGCACAAGATGGGCAGACAGATGATGTATGGAGGAATAGAAATCTAGTCATAGATAAGTAGATACCAATGATAGTTGATGGACGGATGGATGGAAGAGGAGATCCATGCTTGATGATACATAGACTAGGTGTAGGTATGCATGGATGGATGGATGGATGGATGGATACATGGATAGATAGATGTGAATGTGTAGTTAGA
Source organism: Erethizon dorsatum (assembly GCA_028451465.1). Taxonomy (NCBI): domain Eukaryota; kingdom Metazoa; phylum Chordata; class Mammalia; order Rodentia; family Erethizontidae; genus Erethizon; species Erethizon dorsatum. Next base: position 2,144,715 of record CM051843.1, read on the forward strand.
CACATCTGTGTGCATGTGCATAGATTAGCAAGGAAATATCCAAATTACTAGGTTCTGAGGTCAATGAGACAATTTCAGCTTCATATATGAAGGGGACAAATGTTACTCTCCCATCACACAGAGATGCCACATGGTTCAAATCTATTCATATGTTTGACTTTTCATTATTGTACTGTTTTAGTTACATGAGCCAGTTCAACCACAGTGGGTAGCTACATTTGTATGCCCATGTGCAGACACATGAAAGATAGACTGATAGAAGAAGATAGATAGATAGATAGATAGATAGATAGATAGATACAGACATACAGACATACATAGATACAGAGATAGATACACAAATACTTAGACATATAGATACATAGATAGACACAGATACATAGATAATAGATACATAGATACATAGAAAGATATAGAATTATATAGATTCAGAAATAAATAAATAGATACTAGAAATGATAGGTAAATGATAGATGAATCAATTGATGAAGGGATACTAGACTGATAGAAAGATAGGATGGATAATGATGGGGAATCAAGGGATGGAGGGATGATAGATACATACATACATAGGCAGATGAAATGTATAAGAAGGGATAGATGATAGATACATATAGGAATAGATGGAAAGATGAATGGATGGATGGAAGGACAGACAATAGAAATTATAGATGATGTATGGAGAGATGACAGGTAGATGATGTCTGAATGGATGCATGGATGGGTGGGTGGATGGATGGAGGGATGGATGGATAGATACAGGCTCAATCAACTGATAGGTGGAGATATAGAGAGATAGATAACAGAAATGATGGGGAGATGGATGGGTAGGTATATCTATTATACAGACAGATACATAAAAGATAGGTAGATGGATGAGTGGACACACAATAAAGAGATGGGTAAATGATAGAAAAATAGATGATTGATAGATGATAGTTGAATGGATGGATGAATTCGTGTATGATAGATAGATACATAGATACAGAGATGACATCTAGGTAGAAATGATGGGTGGATGGATGATGAACAGAGATATAATATTAGAGATATAATATTAGACATCTATAATTTAGCATAGATGCTAAATGAGTGGATATATGATTGACAGGTAAGTATGTAGGCGGTAGATGGACAGATCATAAAGAGAGAAATGGATGATTGATAGATGGTAGATAGATAACGGATGGGTGACAGAAATTGCTTCCATCAAACACCATGGTATACCATGTGGCCGACACTGAATACAAAGCGGAGGAGGCAGGAAAATGCTCTCCCTGCTGGGCATCTGGGCTCGCTGCAGAGAACATCCTGTCCCATAGTGAGCTGATATCTTTAACTCTCTCCTCAAAGCCAGCAGGGATTCATGACGTTGGTCTTCTCCTAGACTATGGAAGAAGAGAAGGAAGTAATGAGAGCCAGGCCGAATGAAGTTCAGGTAGAGAGCGTGTGCAAACATGGAAGCCTTGTTCTTCATCTTCTTCTCTGGTGTTTTATTTGTTTGTTTGTTTGTAATGTGCAAAGCACATTGGAGCATCTCCTGTTTAACTCAGGCTATGGCTAATATTTCTCTAGTGAGGGGACAGAGGGAAGTCTGGTGTTGTTGCCTCAGGCCAAGTGATGGGCCGTGTAGAATTTCCCAGCATGCCTTGCCCCTCCCGCTGCAAAGCTGGTCTCCACAGACAGGGCCTCCTCCTGCAGCTCTGATCTCCAAACGCAGCCAGCCCCCCTGCCACACCGGCTCCTGCGTCCTGAGAGTTGGAAGAAACAGAGCTCTGTGCTCATGCAAAAAAGAGCTCACACACACACAAAACTAGACCACCCAAATAAAAGATAATCAAAATAGGGCCCACTGAGACAAACAGACACTTCGCAGAAGGTGTAAGAATGTCACTGAGTACGTGGGAGAATGTTCAGTATCTCTGCCCAGCAGAGAAATGCAATTAAAACAGCACTAAGAATCCCTCTTACACTAGAAAGAATGACCATCATCAAAAACTCAAAAAACAAATGCTAGAGGGCTTGTGGGAGTAAAGGAATCCTTCTACACTATTGGTGGGAATTTAAACTAGTACATCCCGTATGGAAACCAGTACGGAGATTCCTCAAAAACTAAAACTAGAAATTCCATTTGACCTCATTATTCCCCTTCTAGGTATCTTTCCCAAAGACTTAAAGACATCATACTACGGGGATCCATGAACACCCATGTTTTTAGCAGTACAACTCATAATAGCTAAGTCTTGGAAGTGGCCTATATGTCCATCAGCAGATGAATGAGTAAAGAAAATGTGCTGTTTACACACAGTGGAGTACTACTCTGGCATGAAGAAGGCTAAATTTGAGTTATTTGTAGGAAAATGGATGTACCTTGAGACCATGATTTTAAGTGAAATAAATCAGATGTACAAAGCTCAATATCACATGGTTTCTCTCATATGAGAAACGCAAAGTGTAAATAAAGAGCAAAATAACAGATGTATGATGGGAAGCAGGGAGATACAACTTTTGGAGATGGGATGGGCATACAGTGATGGAGAGAGATGGAGTGGAGGAGAAAAGGGAAGTGAAAGGATTAAGATGTAACAGGTATGCATACCAACTCCCTGCCCCGTGTGTATTCAATATGTATCTCAAACATGTACTATTAAAAAAAAAAGGTTTGTTAGATTAAGTATGAATTTTAAGCACAATTTGAGATTCAGATAAAAATAATTTTTTAAAAAAATAATTTCATGGGTCTTACACTAAAAAAATATCCATTATTAATCTAAATCCAGCTTTAACTGCACATTCTTTACTTTTTAATTTCTAAATTTGGTATCTTGGGTAGAGGCCAGTTGCATGATGGGAAGTAAGAGCTCAAATATCTGAAACTGCCATAAATGCAGGTTAAGTATCTTTCTTCTGAATGTGTTTATGAGGTGTGATCAAAAATACGGTGACTGCTGCTGCTGAGTGCCGTCTATCAGAAAGGCAGCTCATAAACACACGATGTTGTGTCCTCATCCACCTTAGTCAAAGGTCAAAATGACCAGGAAAGGTCAAGGTTCTGAGTCCATTCAGGACATCAAGGCAGCCAGGACAGTGCAGCTAAAGACCCTCAAGAGAGAGGACTGCGAAAAGTGGCAAGGATGGTGGGATGAGTGTGTGCAAAGCAGGGGAGGATTTTGAGGTGATTCATAGCAATGCACCTTTTGCTGTAATAAACTTTTTTTTGTGTGGGTACCAGGGGGTCGACCTCAGGACCTTGCGCGCCAACAGGCACCCGTGCCGCTGAGCGATATCACCGGCCCCTTTTTTGTATGTGGGATCCGGGAGTCGAACTCCGGCCCTTGTGCTTGCCGGGCAGGCGCTTACGCCACTGAGCCATCTTACTGGCCCTGTAATAAACTTTTAAAATGTAAACATTCACTATATTTTCTGCTCACGCTGCCTGTGTGCTGGTTTCCTATGGGGGCATATTTTCTCCATTTGCTTTAACCCGCATATGTTAGGGCTGGGTTCCCCGCACATCCATGGTTGAGTCTGGCTGCTGGAGTTTGTGCACTGGCCGTGTCTCCCTGGGCTCCACCTCTGGATATTCAGGGACAAGGAGGCGCCATGGTACCCACAGGAAATAGAAGCTTTACTTGGAAAGTGGAAATGCAGACACAATGTATTTAATAAAATTCCCTGACACATGGGATAATAAAGTTTTCATCTTATTCTTTGATCACATCCAGCTTTAAACTTTCTGAGTGTTTTTAAAAATACATCTTTCGCATTTGCAAACCATTACAGGATCCGCATTTGGAAAAATACAACTGGCACTGACTCAAAAGATGGCAAGATTTTCCTCTTCGCTTGGGGTCGGAAGTAACCTTTGATTAGAGATCCGTAAGTCCTTTGGATCTTTAATTCAAGTCTATCGTAAGGGAAAAATAAATGGCACTTTTGGACATTTTTACTCGAACTCTTCTTAAACACGGTACAGCAGAGGAAAATGAAATGTCTGCAATTATTATTCTATCATGGAACATCTCACAAATGCGAAATTAGCACATTTTAAGAGAGTATGTGAATGGTCATTTTAAGGGGAAGATAGATCAAAGAGTAATTCTTTATTATTAAAGATTTTTTTAAAAAACCTCACCTATAAAGAGCAATGATTGCATGCACTTAAATGACTTTAGTAATGACCTTGAGATCTGCAGCTATTTTGAGCAAATGTACATTTTTAAATGCCACCATCCTATTGAGGGAAGGAAAATGTAGACATCAAAAAAAATCTAATGATATGATTAGAAGATTTTAAAATGAATCAGAGGAGATGGCTGGGATCCATCTAGAAAGCTTCTCTACCTCTTGGCAAATAAATGCAAAAGAGAAGCCAATTTCCAAATTAAAAAATAAAGCATTCTCCGGAAGAGCTAGAAGTATCTCCTGCTTTCTTTATTTTTTTTTTGTTACGCTATGCACACTCCTGTAGCTTCAGATAGTCTGGGAATTAGTGGTTGCCAGTTTTTAATGTATGACTTCTTTCTGAAATACCACATGGTGCCCTGGATTTGGAATAAAAGTCCTCCTGGGGCTGAACTTTGGTTCAGGAACCAAAAAATAAATTGATGAGTGCTGGAAGGAGTTTTTCTCAAAACCAGTTACTTTGAAGAAGGTTTACATTTTCTTTTTGGCTCTTAATTTATCCAGCATGAAATGAAAGGGTTATGCCAGTGAGTATCCATTAAAGAAATATTTTTTTTAAAAAAATTACAGTGTATTTGTGCCATTTATGCATGGGAAGGGTTCTTTGCGGTGACTGTGTTTTGTGGATGGGTTGCTTGGTAAGAGGCTTTTTAATATGCAAAGGTTACTTTCTCGTTGCAGGGTTGGTGGCACTGCATGTGAGGCGCTTCCAGAAGAAAATGCAAACTGCACATAGCATCCTAGACAGGAAGCTTAAATGTGGATATTACTAAAACGCAGATTCTGGCTTTGCAAATGGTGATTTGTTCTCTTCTTCTTTGACTCATCATTCCCTCAGAGTGATCATTTACCAAATTCTACATTATTTACCAAGTTCTACAAGTCTACATTTCTGTTCTTCGAATTTTGAAGAGATTCAGTCTCATTCAGTCACCATGGCTCTCTTCACTGATTCCCAGATTTTGGTACCTGCCTCATCATCGCTATTTATTTATTTATTTATTTATCAATCAAGATGGAAATTCTTAAGAAGAATCTTGATTGATACAAAATAAATACTGCAGTGGCCACTCATCCCTTCTGTTCTTTTATGCGATTGACCTTTTAGTCTGTGCAAGTGAACGATAACACATGGTATTTGTCTTGGTAAGGAAACGGAAAGAGATAAGAGAAGAGATAAGGGAAAGAGATAAGAGATAAGAGAAGAGAAGAAGGGAAAGAGATAAGAGCATGGAGAGAGGAAAATCCTGGTTTTCTGTCCAATAACTGTTGCCTGCAACAATCCATAAGACATTTCAAAATAATAAGGAAAGCTGGGCTTAGTGGTGCCCATCAATAACCCCCTCACTGTGGGAGGCTGAGGCAGGAGGACTGCAAATTTGAGCCCAGGCTGGGTAATTTATCAACTTGGCAAGACACTGTGTCAAAATAAAAATAATAAAAATAAAAAATGGAGTGGAGATACAGCTCAGGGCCAAAGCCTGAGGTTCAATTTCCTGTACCACCAATAAGAAGGGCAGGAGGAGGATGAGAAGGAGGAGGAGGGGAAGGAAGGAAAAACATCCTCATTTATTTATATTTTGAAAGAACTCCAAGATTCTAATTGGGCAGAAGAAGCGAAAAGAGCAAAGCAAGCCACCCACGTATAACCGTCACCCTCGGTCCTGAAATACACCAGTGTATGTAGTGGTGAAAGCTCAAAGCCAGAACCCCGATTTTAGAGTCCAGCTCCCACGTGGATGATAGTAATTGTACTGACTCGCACGTTGAAGAAAGATAATTTCCTGTAGAGCAATTAGCAAAGGGTCCAGCACACAGAGAACACAGTCTACTCAGTGTGTATCGCCATGATGAAGATAGATGATAGATAGATAATAGATAATACATAGATGGTTTTATTTCTTTTATTTTATTTTTTGTGGGTACCAGAAGTCGAGCTCAGGACCCTGAGCTTGCCAGCCAGGCGCTTATGCCGCTAAGCTATCTCACCAGCCCCAGATGGTTTTATTTGTGTAGAGAGGAGAATTAAACTCATTCCAGTCTTGGTTCTTCAGTTTTTCCTGAATCAGACAATTAGCCTTTTGTTTTCCTTCTTACTATGCCAGACATAGGATGCCAGGATCATACGATAATTTAAGCGTTGCGTGCTGAAAGAGGTAGGGCCACAAAGAGGTGACAGTTATCCCCAGGGCACTGTACATGCACATATGCAAAAATAATAAAAATAATAATAATTACCAGCAATGTGGGGATGAAGCAGGCGGTTCTTCAGGTAAATAACGTGTGGGAGGGTTTTTTAGATGAAGATATCCACTGAAATCCAATAACCCACATGTGTGACAGAAGTCACTTTTCTTATTATACAGCAGGGCTTCCTCTTGGCTTTGTGGCCGAAGACCTGCGATCACCCACCCAGCCTACATTATCTTAACAAGCAGAGCTTCTGCCAGTCCTAATGCACTGTCTAGACGCGTGCATCATTGGCTGGTTGGATCCCAACCCTGAGCCTTTGTAGTGACGCCAACCTCAAACTCAAAGATGCCTGCCGTAGTGTACCTCTGGGAGTCATGGTAAGCTCACTTTGGTGTGCAAAGTAACATGGCATTACAAGGATATTTCCTCGGAGAGCTAAAATCACACACTTCCTTTAAGCATTGAGTGTGTGTGTGTTTCTACTTGTCTGTTCTTTTGCTTTGCTTCTAAATGAACCTTTCTAGGAGTCCTTTTGTGCTGTGGTTAAGGAATAATAATTGACATACTCAATTTAGAGGAGGAAAGGTTTATTTTGGATCACGGTTTCATGGGATTCAGTCCATGGTCGGCTGCTTCAAGGCAGGAACATTATGGTGGACGGGCGTGGTGGAGGAGGAAAGATGCTCGCATCATGGCGGTAGGGAAGCAGAGAGAGGAGAAGAAATCCTGAGGGAAAGAAAGGGGCTGGGGACAAAAATATGTCCTTCAGGTGACACCAGAAGTGATTCACCTCCTACAACTAAATCCTATCTCCCTACAGCACATTCACCTGTGAAGACCAATCGATTAAGTGGATTAATTCACGGACGTGTATACCACTGTTGTTACCCAACATCTCTCCACTCATCTATTAATCCAGTCAGCATGATAATTAAGAGGAACTGGCCCAGTTAGAATTGCTTCCATAACTATTTCTCAAGCATTTCCAATTCTCTCTCTCATACGCTCCAAAATTGTACCCGGGAGGATGAGCTCAGGCCTATGTTCTCTGTAAGTTCTGCACGGGGTAATGAGTCCCATTTGCTTCAGGACCTTTTGCACCTCATGTCGGTGCCTTGCTCAAAAGGAAATAAGGGAGCGTTATTCTCGAGTCAGGATGTAATGCCCACTTTAGATGAGCTGAGACCGTCGCTTTCAACACGATTTGCAGGAGTCCTTCTTATTTCCGTGATGATGCAAATTCTATTTTTTGCTAATATTAACATAGGCAACTTGGAACAACAGAGAGTCACATTCCTTTCTCCCTAGTCCAGGGACACACGTTGGCTCTTTCTTTTTCCTGACAGAAAGACAGACACTGGCATAGACTCAAGGTCAGCAAGCGGGAGGAGAGCGCCGTGGCTCTTTTCCACCAAGAGAACCAACCCCAGAAATTCAGCCAGAAAAGCTCTATGATGAGGTAGGTTTTGACGTGTAACTTGGAAGATATTTATTAGGAATATAATAAAAGTTTGCTTTTATTACAGATTTGCTAGTGTCCCAGTATTTCCCGAATCACTCTGTGGAGTTGAAATCATTGCATGAAGAACTTCATTTTGCAGTTCAGGAAAAAGAGTTTGTGGTGGAGACGAGGGAGAATCATGCATAATAAAAAGCCAGAACTACAGAGCTTTGCAGATTCGGGACCAGCATTTGTCCACTGTTATGGGCTCCCCCAAAATGCTGCAGCCCTGACCCCCAGGACCTCAGGCTGCGGCTGTGTGTGGAGATGGGGTCTTAGAGAGCTGGAGAAGGTAAACTGAGTCCCCAGGTGGCCCTGACCCCACAGAGGGGTCCTTCTGAGGAGAGGAGAGGAGGACACAGACACACACAGGGGACACGTGTGTGGGACATGGGGAGGAGCGAGGCCTCGGGAGGAGCCCATGCTGCCCGCGCCTGGCCCTCAGCTTGGCTCCAGGACCGGATGGGAAGTGTCCATGGTTTAAGTCTCCCAAGCCAGGGGATTTTGCTATAGCAACCAGAACCGACTAATACACATCAATATTCTGCATCAACAATGCTTTTGATAAATAATCTTGATGTTTAGGCTTACCACTTGGCATAAAATAAGACGCGCACATAGACATGATACTTTTTTGATGAAATAATTATCTCTTCCCCGTCTTTGGATAAGGTCCCTCGGTGAAGGATTATTGTTCTTGTGAGAAATTTAGGTCAGCCTGAGTTAACGCACGATGACCCCACTAGATAGCTTAACATACTCCTTATGAGGAGAACAGCCGTGGCTTCTGGAACATCTGCCTGCGTTGTTTAAGCCGCTGGTCCCAGCATCTCATGACGGCAGCCCGAGAAAATGGATGCGGGCGTGGAAGGGGGAGCTCGGAGCTGCGCTCCGCACACGAAGTTCTGTCGTCTGCTGGTTAAGGATCGGAGCGTGGGAGCTGCAGGAGCTGCGATCTCTCTTCCCTTAGACCCCTGACCCCCCCCCCGGACTCTTAATTGATCTGCATTGCACAGTAAAAATCTGTTTGAAATTCATCACCATCAGGCAGAGCCAGTTCTGCGTTTTGGAAAAATTTGAAGATCGCCTTCCTAGCTTGAGGAAAATGCCTAGAAAGATTCTCCCAACTCCACACACCCTCTCCACTTAGTTTGAAATCTCAAAGCGAAGAATTCTCCAAGGTTTCACTGTCCTGTAAAAGAAGATGGGCCATACTGCAAAAAGTGGTGCGTGCCCGGAATCCCAGCTACTTGGTAGGCTGAGGTAGGAGGGTTGTACGTTGGGGTCCAGTCTGGGCCATTTGTGGAGAGCCTGCCTGAAAAATTAAATTAAAACAGGTAGGGGGCTAAAAATATAGCTCAGTGGTAGAGCACTTGCCTAGCAGGTGTGAGGCCCTGGGTTCAACCCTTCGTACCACAAAAAGGAATTGTGGACGATGTCCCTGCAAAGCTATTCCCTGCCTGAGAAGAAGGGAAGGAGGAAGGAAAGATTGGCAAAGAGTGAGGAAGGAGAGGGTATCAGGTATGCATCATGGGGCTGGAATTAATGTGCCGTCTTTTCTTGATCCTTCATTGAAGAAATGCTGGCAAACTATGCGCTGATTTTAGTATTTCTCAAGACGGGCAGCATGCATGCTGCACATGGTGAGCTCCGCGGTTTTTCTAATTCTTTCGTCGGAGTTGAGCTCTCGTGGCTGCTCCCTGCGTTCACCTGGTAACTTCCCAAATCTGCTCAGCTGGCCGCTCCCAGGCACCGCACAGACACGTAGGGAGTCCAACAGGAGGTGGACACCGATGACAACTTCCAGAACACCAATGACAAGTGAGAGACTGCCATGGAGACCAACAGGAGCTGCACCTGCACCTCTTGTTTGCAATGCGAGTCTGAATCCATTTTCCATCCCTGGACACCACCGCTCCAGCTAGGGAGACGGGGCTCTTGGTGATGTCTCAAAGACACCCCCTGGGTGCGGCATTCATGGCTTAGACATTTACTCCTGGAGGTGAAGAATCGACTCTCCTCTCCTGGGAATGGGGGCTTTTCCTTAGATGCAGCAGGACCAAAAAACCCAGCAGGCATGAGTAGCCTGAATCCAGACATCTGAAATCCAAAATGGTCCAAAGTCTGAAACGTTTTGAAAACCAAGAGAAGGGAGAGAGAAAGAGAGAGAGAGAGAGAGAGAGAGAGAGAGAGAGAGAGAGAGAGAGAGAGAGAGAAAGATTCAACTTTGACTCTTGCTGTCCTGGTGCTGTTATTAGATTCTCCTTCCTCTGCCAACCCCGGGGCTTTGTCGGCCCTTTTCTTGCTTTCTGTCCCTCGTGGGAAGTCAATTTCCTCCCTCCAGAAACTCGCTCCCTCCAGCCTTCACCAAATTCTTGCCCCAAATACTTCCTGTGGCTTCCAAGACCCTGAGACACCACTAGGTAAAAATCACCAACTATGTCCTCCTCCTCCATCCCCTCCTCCATCTCCTCCTCCTCTCTCATCTCCTCCTCCATCTCCTCCTCCTCCCCCATATCCACCTCCTCCTCCTCCACCTCCTCCTCCATCTCCTCCTCCTCCATCTCCTCCTCCTCCACGTCCTCCTCCTCCATCCCCTTCTCCATCTCCTTCTCCTCCATCTCCTCCTCCCCCACCTCCTCCTCCACCTCCTCCATCTCCTCCTCCTCCATCTCCTCCTCCTCTCTCATCTCCTCCTCCATCTCCTCCTCTTTCATCTCCTCCTCCATCTCCTCCTCCTCCATCTCCTCCTCCATCTCCTCCTCCATCTCCTCCTCCTCCATCTCCTCCTCCTCCACCTCCTCCTCCCCCACCTCCTCCTCCACCTCCTCCTCCATCTCCTCCTCCTCCATCTCCTCCTCCTCTCTCATCTCCTCCTCCATCTCCTCCTCTTTCATCTCCTCCTCCATCTCCTCCTCCTCCATCTCCTCCTCCATCTCCTCCTCCATCTCCTCCTCCTCTCTCATCTCCTCCTCCATCTCCTCCTCCTCCCCCATATCCACCTCCTCCTCCTCCACCTCCTCCTCCATCTCCTCCTCCTCCATCTCCTCCTCCTCCACGTCCTCCTCCTCCATCCCCTCCTCCATCTCCTTCTCCTCCATCTCCTCCTCCCCCACCTCCTCCTCCACCTCCTCCTCCATCTCCTCTTCCTCCATCTCCTCCTCCTCTCTCATCTCCTCCTCCATCTCCTCCTCTTTCATCTCCTCCTCCATCTCCTCCTCCTCCATCTCCTCCTCCATCTCCTCCTCCTCCATCTCCTCCTCCTCCATCTCCTCCTCCCCCACCTCCTCCTCCACCTCCTCCTCCATCTCCTCCTCCTCCATCTCCTCCTCCTCTCTCATCTCCTCCTCCATCTCCTCCTCCTCCATCTCCTCCTCCTCTCTCATCTCCTCCTCCATCTCCTCCTCCATCTCCTCCTCCTCCATCTCCTCCTCCATCTCCTCCTCCATCTCCTCCTCCATCTCCTCCTCCTCCATCTCCTCCTCCCCCACCTCCTCCTCCACCTCCTCCTCCATCTCCTCCTCCTCCATCTCCTCCTCCTCCATCTCCTCCTCCATCACCTCTTCCATCTCCTCCTCCATCTCCTCCATCTCCTCCTCTGTCTCCTCCTCCAACTCCTCCTCCTCCATCTCCTCCTCCATCTCCTCCTCCCCCATCTCCACCTCCTCCATCTCCTCCATCTCCTCCTCCATCTCCTCCTCCTTCACCTCTTCCATCTCCTCCTCCATCTCCTCCTCCAAATCCTCCTTCTCCACCTCCTCCTCCATCCCCTCCTCCTCCATCTCCTCCATCCCCTCCTCCTCCATCTCCTCCTTCTCCACCTCCTCCTCCATCTCCTCCTCCATCTCCTCCTCCTCTCTCATCTCCTCCTCCATCTCCTCCTCCTCCCCCATATCCACCTCCTCCTCCTCCACCTCCTCCTTCTCCATCTCCTCCTCCTCCATCTCCTCCTCCTCCACGTCCTCCTCCTCCATCCCCTCCTCCATCTCCTTCTCCTCCATCTCCTCCTCCACCTCCTCCTCCACCTCCTCCTCCATCTCCTCCTCCTCCACCTCCTCTTTCTCCATCTCCTCCTCCTCCATCTCCTCCTCCTCTCTCATCTCCTCCTCCATCTCCTCCTCCTCTCTCATCTCCTCCTCCATCTCCTCCTCCCCCACCTCCTCCTCCACCTCCTCCTCCATCTCCTCCTCCATCTCCTCCTCCTCTCTCATCTCCTCCTCCATCTCCTCCTCTTTCATCTCCTCCTCCATCTCCTCCTCCTCCATCTCCTCCTCCATCTCCTCCTCCTCTCTCATCTCCTCCTCCATCTCCTCCTCCTCCCCCATATCCACCTCCTCCTCCTCCACCTCCTCCTCCATCTCCTCCTCCTCCATCTCCTCCTCCTCCACGTCCTCCTCCTCCATCCCCTCCTCCATCTCCTTCTCCTCCATCTCCTCCTCCCCCACCTCCTCCTCCACCTCCTCCTCCATCTCCTCTTCCTCCATCTCCTCCTCCTCTCTCATCTCCTCCTCCATCTCCTCCTCTTTCATCTCCTCCTCCATCTCCTCCTCCTCCATCTCCTCCTCCATCTCCTCCTCCTCCATCTCCTCCTCCTCCATCTCCTCCTCCCCCACCTCCTCCTCCACCTCCTCCTCCATCTCCTCCTCCTCCATCTCCTCCTCCTCTCTCATCTCCTCCTCCATCTCCTCCTCCTCCATCTCCTCCTCCTCTCTCATCTCCTCCTCCATCTCCTCCTCCATCTCCTCCTCCTCCATCTCCTCCTCCATCTCCTCCTCCATCTCCTCCTCCATCTCCTCCTCCTCCATCTCCTCCTCCCCCACCTCCTCCTCCACCTCCTCCTCCATCTCCTCCTCCTCCATCTCCTCCTCCTCCATCTCCTCCTCCTCCATCTCCTCCTCCATCACCTCTTCCATCTCCTCCTCCATCTCCTCCATCTCCTCCTCTGTCTCCTCCTCCAACTCCTCCTCCTCCATCTCCTCCTCCATCTCCTCCTCCCCCATCTCCACCTCCTCCATCTCCTCCATCTCCTCCTCCATCTCCTCCTCCTTCACCTCTTCCATCTCCTCCTCCATCTCCTCCTCCAAATCCTCCTTCTCCACCTCCTCCTCCATCCCCTCCTCCTCCATCTCCTCCATCCCCTCCTCCTCCATCTCCTCCTTCTCCACCTCCTCCTCCATCTCCTCCTCCATCTCCTCCTCCTCTCTCATCTCCTCCTCCATCTCCTCCTCCTCCCCCATATCCACCTCCTCCTCCTCCACCTCCTCCTTCTCCATCTCCTCCTCCTCCATCTCCTCCTCCTCCACGTCCTCCTCCTCCATCCCCTCCTCCATCTCCTTCTCCTCCATCTCCTCCTCCACCTCCTCCTCCACCTCCTCCTCCATCTCCTCCTCCTCCACCTCCTCTTTCTCCATCTCCTCCTCCTCCATCTCCTCCTCCTCTCTCATCTCCTCCTCCATCTCCTCCTCCTCTCTCATCTCCTCCTCCATCTCCTCCTCCTCTCTCATCTCCTCCTCCATCTCCTCCTCCTCTCTCATCTCCTCCTCCATCTCCTCCTCCTTCTCTTTCTCCACCTCTTCTCCTTCTCATTGTTATTTTTTGATACAGGGTCTTGCTGTGGAGCCCAGGTTGGAGTTGAACTCCCAATCTTCCTGCTTCAGCCTCCTGAGTGCCAGGATTAAAAGCGTGCCCCACCACGTCCAGCCACAACCCACCAGTTCTTACTGAATTGAAAGCCCTTTGTGCCGTGGTGCTCTCCTTATCTCCGGTTTCATTTTTCATGGTTTTAGTTACCCAGAGTCAGCTCTCATGTAAAATTACTAAGTGGAAAACTCCCAAAATAAACAAATCCTAAGGTTTCAATAACTTTTTCGTTGTGCGTTGTTGTCATTGCTCTATCTTGTTGCTGTGACTGGTCGTGATTTCTCAGGTAAACTTCGTTGCAGGTGAGGCGAGAGAGCAGAGGGCAGAGAAGCCTTGGGCGTCTCAGAGAGATTCCTGGGACTCCTGGGGGTCGTGGAATATGTTCATTATGGAGCTGCTAGTGCTCCCCCACCGCGGAAAGAGTGATAGGTCATAAATACGGCCTTCCTAATAAGATCACGTAAGTCCCCATAAATAGGTGGCTTTTTCTGAGTTTGCTGTGTCGCGGGAATCTCACCGAATTCATGGCTGCGTTTCTACCTTTCCTTTCTTCACCGGGCTGTTGAAGGTTGCAGCGGTGCCGATCTCTCCCTCCCTCTCTCTCTCTCTCTGTCCCTCTCTTCCCTCTCAGCTTTCCCAGGGACGCCTGGTCTCTCTCACCTTCTCTAGAGCAGTCTTCCCAAACCTGTGTTTCCATCTTGGGTCTCCCTTAGATAACCTGGACACATGCCCAAGTGCATTTCTGATTTTTTCTCCTGAATATCTCCAAGGTCATCGAATTCATCAAGATGGAAAGACACAGTTGTGGTCCAGCCTTCCCGATATACGGGGTGTGCTCCAAAGATACAGTGAAAGTTTACATTCTGAAAATCTTATTGCATTGAAAAGAAAGTTTTGTGCTAATATCTGTTTCTTTTGTCTATGTAAAAGAGAATCTTGTTGGTCAGTGTTTTGTACCTTAACTGTTTTGAAGATAATGCTAATCATGGTATTAGCTTTTGTTATTCTTATTACTTTGTTGGAAAATTTTGGTGTATTGTTTCATTTAAAAAATGGAAAAAATTATTGCAGTAAAAGACATGTCACCTTAAACCTCCCTCAAAATCTTCTCCAGCTTTGCACACACTCATCCCGCCGTCCTCGCCGCTTTCTGCAGCAGCTCTGGAGTCCTCTTTCCTGAGGGTCTTTAGCTGTGCTGTCTTGGCTGCCTCGACGTCCTGAATGGATTCAAAACCTTGACCTTTCCTGGTCATTTTGACCTTGGGGAGGAGCCAGAAGTCGCACAGTGCCAGATCCGGTGACTAAGGTGGACGAGGACACAGCGTCGAGTGTTTACGAGCTGCCTTTCCGCTGGATGGAGCTCTGCAGCAGCAGTCACCGTGTTTTGATCACAGCTGGTGAAGACCCCCAGGAGATGATCCTTTCTACACCCACAACAGAGCGGAAACTACCTGGCTTCTCCCCTGGGTCCATCTCTGTCTCCCGAAATACTTATTATTTCTTTGTGTTGGGAACCTTTATAACCTTCTGTGCTTGCTCCCCATAAAACATATAACAAATTGGTGCAAACCCTAGTGCCTCTTTCATGCCTTAAAACACTCGAACTTCTTCATCTTAATTGTATTTTGGTATCTGTTATCCCCCACCCTCCTTCCCTTTCCAGCCTCCAGTTTCCACTCCTCTGCTCTTTTCTTCTATGAAATCAGTTTTTTAGCTTCTCCACGGGAGCAGTATTTGTTTTTGTGTCCCTCTCTTATTTTGCTTGGTATAATGGTCTGTAGACTCTGGCATGATATCACAATGGACAGGGTTGCCTTCTTTTTTAGGGCTGTGTAATATTCCACACTGTATGCTATGTATTGCTTTTCATCCTTCATCTTTTAAACTGATCTCCACTGTGTTCACCCTGGATGAAATCTTTGATGAGGTTTCCACTACTCTCTGCTCAGGTTCTTTCTCCTCTGCCTGGTTTCATCATTTCCCTCTTTCCCTTTGGTCTATCCTTTGGGACTTGCGGATTTTTCCCCCTGCTGGGGGCACTTGGGACACACAGTGTCTTTTCTCAGGACCACGGAGACCTCTGGCCTCCTGCACCAGCCCGTCTTCCCCAGACTGAGTGTCTCGGAGTCTGATTATCTGATCACCACCTGCTTGCACTGGGCTGTGAGACCCAGTAGGTTGCTCTGCGCAATTTGTGCGCTGCTTGGTCCCCTGCAAGAGTGCGTGCGTGGCATCGTGTGTGCACGACACATCGTCACAGAAGCACAGCCCCTGAGCCGCCTGCCCATTCATCTGCTAGCCGGTGAGCCTTGGCTGAGAAGCCGAAACAGGAAACTCTCCCTCTGCAGTGATTCTCCGGCTCGGCTGAGGGTTCTGAGAAGCAGCAGCTCCCATAGCTGGATGCGTGGATGTCCGGAGACAGCTGTTCGGGGGACACAAGTCGCAGGGCCCCGCTCTGCTGCAGTGTGAGGCTTCCAGAGATGCCTGTAGGAAATACTTACCTTGTATTCTTCCGTAGTTTATTTTTCCCTGCTGGATTCATCATTCTAGTTTAAAGCTAAATCGTGTTAGACTAAGGTAGAGCAGACAGTGTTAGACAGCACCCCCCTTTCTTTTGGTAATGTGAAGGATTGAGCCCAGGGCCTCTAGCGTGCTAGGCAAGCACTCTACCACAGAGCCACATCCACCCCTAGCCCTCAAGCTACTGTAGATTTAATTATTTTTCTCACAGTTGATGTTTCCTTTACAGCTTAATTCAGTGTCTGAGATCTTTCTATGTTTACAGCTAGAATGTGTAAGTTGTCCTTTTTGCACACGCTTATATTGTAACTTCTAATCACATGCAAAATGTTTTTCTTAAAGAACGAAGTCCAGGGAAAGCAGCTTTGTACGTGTGAGTGTGTGTTTCTGTGTGTGGGGGCATCTGAGTGTGTCTGAGTGCGCATGTGTGTGCCTCTTGCATTTGAAGCTCTGTGAACATCGGAAGAAATGTGTGTGCGTCCGCTATATTTGGTTTGGAAACAACTGGAGACGTGAGAATGCTGTCATTTTATACAGCCAGCGGTGCCTTCCAAACTCGAGCACATGTGGCTAGGAGGATAATATATAAATATATATACGCTTTGGACCAATTCCTGGGCAGGCAGCAGCTTGAGAACCCCTGTCCAAAACCCTGTAAGATCTGCAGATGTTAAGAAAAATTGCTCAAAAAAAGGAAGTCGACCAGACGTGCAAATCTTTGCTAGATTGGTGGGGGTCAGTGGCACATGGTCTAAAATCTTAAGAAGGTATATTTACCCCAAGGTATCCCAGGGTTAGGATATTCTTAAATTTTGTGCCAGGAAGTCCTGATAGTAACCTGCCTAAGAGAAGTGTTGGGGTCCGGGTTAATTGCTGCCCTACTAACAAATCTGGATAATTGTGTGAATTCTAGCAACGAAGCAATGACTGCCCCTCGAAAGGAAGGCACTGTACTTGCAGGGTTTTCGTGAAATGTTTTGTGTGTCTGCCAGTGTCAGATCTCTGATTTAGCAATGCTTCTACATTCCACAATGATATTCTAAGAGGATGACTCAGACGTCCCGAGAGTAACATGTTTCACCCAGCTTCTGTCAGCTTAAACTTTATAAATTTATTATGCAAATTTGCTATGAGATGTCAGAGTGCCTTAGAAACAATGTAGTCAAAATCTAAAGATTTTGGCCAAAACTCTGGAGTTTTTTTTTTTTTTTTTCCATGTTGTGAGATGTCAGCAAGGATTAAAATTCAGGATAGACACAAGAACCAGTCCACCAAGTATCCCTTGTGCAACCCTTCGAGAGCAATGTAGTTCACCTTGGATTCTGATTCAGGTAGATGGGGGACCACGCTAATGTTCACTTCTTCAGGTAGACGTTTGAAGAAATGTCAACAAGCAAATCTAGGGTTGGGACTTCTCGCGAGAATACCAACTTAAATGCTATGTTTAATAAATGTCACCCAGCCTTGGGCTGGCTGGATGCTGCAGTTATCTCTGATTCATTGATTGATTTTTTTTTCCTTTATGTGGGTTCCGGGAGTCGAACTCAGGACCTCACACTTGCCAGGCAGGCGCTTATGCCGCTGAACCATCTCGCTGGCCCTATTGATTGATTGATGGATTGGAAACTTCACGTAGGAGATAACCCTGCATTGAGTCTAGTGGACATAAGGCTTTTTGAGGACTTAATAACAGAGAAGTAGAAAAATATCTATTGCTCTGGATGAACTTATTTATTCAGGTTGTTGAATGCATTTATTAAGAAAACTCACAAACCATAACATTTAGAACTGAAAGAAGAGAGAGAGAGAGAGAGAGAGAGAGAGAGTTTTTCTATGAAAAGAAAGCTGTGCTCTAAAATGGTCAATTTTAATGTCTACATCTTACAAAATCTGTTTTTGACAAAAGAGAAAACTTTTGTCTCCTTGCCTTCCCATCTGCCAAGACTGGAATGGATATTTCTGCAATTCCTTAAAATTAG
The DNA here is from genome assembly GCA_028451465.1 of Erethizon dorsatum. Taxonomy (NCBI): domain Eukaryota; kingdom Metazoa; phylum Chordata; class Mammalia; order Rodentia; family Erethizontidae; genus Erethizon; species Erethizon dorsatum. Next base: position 2,162,733 of record CM051843.1, read on the forward strand.
ACACACAGCTTTAATGGAAACTATGATTATATGTTTTTGTTGCAATTGTGGAAAATTGGGTCCAGTACTAAAGTTATTATCTGTCTAGTTACAGGGGAAATATGCAGGCAGAAGAATTTTTTGAGGTACAAGGAATTGCACCCTGGACCTTCACACTAAGCTACATCCCTAGCCCTTTAAAACAATTTTTTTTTAAATTTTAAACAGGGTCACGGTAAGTTGCCAAGTGGTCTAGACTAGGTCAAACTTGTGATCCTCCTGCCTCAGCCTCCTAAAGTGCTGGGATTACAGGCATGTGTCACCATGCCAAACTCGGAAGGATTTCAATAGGGTTTTTTATTAAAAGAAAAAAATGTACTTTCTGTTTCTCAAGAGTGGCAAGAATATGGTAGATAGGAGCAAGAGGCAGGAGGAATATGTAGTGGCTGGCAGAAATAAATAATAAAGTATTGGAGTCTTTAAAAAAAAATCTTATAATGTGACTGCACTGAAATACAGGTAGCCAACATTTCTAACCTCAAGGAAAGATCCTAAAGAATGGGGTTTTAAAGAGAATCCATGGGTAACTCAAGAACAAATGTCCACCTGTGCCACATTGAGCTCACCTTTGGGAAACAGTTTGCTATTTAATATTAATTAACTGCTACATTTTCTAATTTCTGCATGTTTAATTTACAAGAAATAAGGAGAAGAACGTTATTTATACTTGGTTAAATGTGTTATATATAAAACTTATGAAATGATTTGGTACATAACCTTTATTTTACAGATCTGTTACATGTCACATACAATTTATTTTATACACATAATATGTAATACACACATATACATTTATAAAAACACATGTGTGTATGTTTGTTTATCTCTCCACAAAATGTCAGACTAAATGTTTATCTCTCCACAAAATGTCAGTGTTGAATCCTCAGCCCAAGGTGTGGGGTCAGGACTGGGGCTCTGGGAGGTGCTGAGGTCCCAAGCATGGAGTCCCAATGATGGGATCTGTGTCCTCATCGAAGAGACCCCAGCAACCTCCCTGCCCCTGTCCCTGTTGTGTGTCAGCTGCCCGGGCTGTGGGATTGCATATGGCGGCCCTGATGAACTAAGATAGGGAGAGACCAGCGCAGTGGACTTCAGCCTCCAGGACTGAGAGACAATAAATACCTGCTAAGCTCCAGGCTGTGGAGCTTTGCTATGGCAGTCCGACCAAAAAAATACAGATGGTTGTCACACAAATAATGATGACAATGATATTGCAGTGTATGGAAGCATCAGGAAGATTAATATCATAAATATTATTTCATGGCTCACTTTCAGAGTATTACTGGCATGCAGGTTTAGGCAATGCACATTTTCTTTACCATTTCAATTCCTTATTTTGAAGCCCTGGGAATCGAACACATGAGAAGCATATGCTAGACTAGAGTTCTACTACTGAACTGCATTACTAACACTGTTTTCTTTTTTATCTAATTATTAAGTTGCCTAGGCTAGCTTTCAACATGTGATCTTCTTGCTTATGCCTCACAAATAACTCTAATATCTGAAAAAATAAAGTAAAAACAAAACAAAAAAAAAAAACCCAGTAATATAACTGGGTATGCCGGCACATGCCTATAATCTCAGGCAGAAGGATTGCAGAGTTTGAACACAGCCTGGGCAACTTAAGCCTTCCGTGAAGATCTACTTGAAAATAAAAATTAAAAAGGGCCAGGGATGTAGCTCAGTGTGCAGGCCCTGGGCTCAATCACCAGCATATTAAGGAATAGGAATGAGGGACAGAGAAAAATGCAAGCCAATGCTGGTGGAAAAAAAGAACGTAAAGCAAGGGTTTGTAACAACAACAAACCAGGATGATGAAGTTATATACTAAATACAACATGAGCTGGGCGCAGTGCTACATGTCTGTAATTCCTATTACAGTACCTTGGAGGCTGAGCCAGGAGCATTGTAAGTTTGAACCTAGCCTGGGAAATTACTGAGATCTTTTCTTAAAATAAAATCATAAAACAAGCTCTGGATGTAGCTCGGCGGTAGAGGCAAAGCATGCATGGGGCACTGTGTTCAATCCTTAGTACCAACCCCAAAGCAATACTAATACAGCAGGCAGAAAAACAAAAATATTTTTTCCAAGACACGACAATCCTCATTGGCCATAAAAAATAAATTTTAGATCAATTTTATAGCTGTGACCAAGATGCTGAACCACCCCTACCCATGATCTGGGGACATTCTATTTAAGACGATTGATCACTTTAAGAGAATTTCAGCTGCTTGTATTTATCCTGAGATAGAATCTGGTATCTTGCTCGAGAGAATCTAGTGTCCTGTAAGTGCAATGAATAGACACTTCACAGAACGAAGTACACACAGCCAATAAAAATACAAAGAAATGCTCAACATGTCTGACCATTACACAAACGCAAATTAAAACAACACTGAGATTCCATCTTACACCAGAAAGAATGGCTGTCATTGAGAAATCAAATAACAACAAATGTTATTGAGGTGTAGGGAAAAAGGAACCCTTCTGTGTTGTTGGTGGGAGGATGAATGAGTACAAACTCTATGGAGATCAGTATAGAGATTCCTCAAAAGCAGCCTACCTGTCCACTGAAAGATGAATGGATAAAGACAATGTGCTGTTTAAAAGAATGGAGTACTATGCAGCCATGAAGAAGGACAAACTTGAGTCATGTGTAGGAAAGTGGAAGCACCTTGAGACTATAACACTAAGTGAAATAAATCAGACAGATGAGTTTAAATATCACACAGTTTCTCTTATATGAGACACACAAACTCTAAAGAAAGAGCAAAATAAGATAGGCAATAGGAAGTAGGGAGATAGATCTTTCTCAAAAGAGAAGGGGATTAAGAGATGGAGGGAAGGAAAACGGAGGGTAGGGGAAGGGGATGAGAAAATGAATTAAGATGTATTACGTGCACGCACCAACTCCTCACAAGGAATATAAATATTATATAATGCAAACATAGACTAATGAAATTATGTTTTAAAAAATGTGAAAAATATGAATTACATATACAATAAATAGCTCTGCGAAGTTTTCTTCTGAGAACTCACTGAAAAGATGCAATTATTACAACATGCTACCTTAAATTTTATTGATTTTATTAATTTTATGCATTGGTTACTTTTGGAAGTAGACATTCATGATTGTACACCATTTGATACTTAATCAGGTAGCCTAAAGAGCCAAATATTTAAAGTATAAAAGTTAACAATTATTAAAAAATAAAATGGGGGCCGGTGAGATGGCTCAGCGGCATAAGCGCCTGCCTTGCAAGCGCGAAGGCCCGAGTTCGACTCCCGGAACCCACATAGGAAAAAGGGGCCGGTGATATCGCTCAGTGCACGGGTGCCTGTTGGCGCGCGAGGTCCTGAGGTCGTCCCCCCGGTACCCACAAAAATAAAATAAAATAAAATAAAATAAAATAAAATAAAATAAAATAAAATAAAATAAAATAAAATAAAATGGTATCGTCCAAATTAAACAATTGCTTTGACTGACCTCAGATATTTTTTCTTTTAAAATAGGGCTAATCTGAGACCCTGATGAATTTTAAAACTCCAATCGCCATGATAGGAACTGTAAACATCAATGTGTAGGTCACAAAATTCTAAAAGAAGAGAAGGAAAAATTAAAGATGGAACAGATAGTAAAAGAGGTAATGTCAAAAGCTGGTGATTTACTTTACTCAAATTAGGACAAGAATATATATGCCTATAAATATATGCCATTCCAATTCATTGAAACTCATAAAACAAAATCCCACAGCCCAGGTGGCTGACACACAGCAGAGCTCGGTGGCCCAGTCCTGGAGGCTGAAGTCCACTGTGCTGGTCTCTCCCTATCTTAGTCCATCAGGGCCGCCATATGCAATCCCATAGCCTGGGTGGCTGACACACAGCAGACCTCAGTGGCCCAGTCCTGGAGGCTGAAGTCCACTGCGTTGGTCTCTCCCTATCTTAGTCCATTGGGGCCGCCATATGCAATCCCACAGCCCAGGTTGCTGACACACAGCAGAGCTCGGTGGCCCAGTCCTGGAGGCTGAAGTCCACTACTGTAGTCCGTCCTTATTTTATTCCATCGGGGCTGCCATATGCAATCCCACAGCCTGAGTGGCTGACACACAGCAGACCTCGGTGGCCCAGTCCTGGAGGCTGAAGCCCAAGGTCCAAGCATGGCAGAGCCCATGTCTGGTGAGGCTGCTTCCTGGGTCACAGAGGGCGCCTTCTCGCTGTGTCCTCGTGGTGGAATGGGCGGGAGCTCTCTGTGTCTCTGTGATGAGGACGCAGATCCCATCCATTAGGCTCCACCCTGGGGACTTCAGCACCTCCCAGAGCCCCAGTCCTGGCCGCAGCACCTTGGGTGAGGATTTCACCATAAGAATTTAGAAGGCCAGATATACCCAGATCGTAACAGCCACCAAACTTTGCAGAGGCGATCCACGATATTTTTATTTTTATTTTTTTTATTTTTTTTTATTTTATTTTTTTTTTTTGTGGGTACCGGGGGGTCGACCTCAGGACCTCGGGTGCCTGCGCGCCCGTGCCGCTGAGCGATATCACCGGCCCCTTTTTCGTATGTGGGTTCTGGGAGTCGAACTCGGGCCCTCGCGCTTGCAGCGCAGGCGCTTAAGCCGCTGAGCCATCTCACCGGCCCGATCCACGATATTTTTAAATTCTCAACTTATATGAAAATGTCAATCTATCTCACAAATTAAAAAAATAGAGAAGAGTCCACACTTCGGGTCTCATCACCTGTGGAAATCTTTTCCTCCTAATAGGAATTCCTAAGAAGTGAGGATTTCAATCCGCTAATTTGAGGGGGCACAAATAGGCAACCCCTACCTTATGCCGCAGGTCCGATTGGGTAATGAGTGAGTCTGGTGACCCCATGTTAATGTCACCACCCCTTTTATGGTAGATCTTTCTCAAGTGGGAAAGGGATCAAGAGATGGAGGAAGGGAGGGAGGGGAAGGAGATGAAAAAAGAATTAGGATGTGTTTTGTACACACACCAGCTCTGCAGGAGGAATGTGATCCTCGTGTAGTGCAAACACAGATGCATAAAAAGCTACCCCCAAACTGTTTTCATAGAACATGCTCGACGAACCACAGAGCCCAGTGTGCGGTCCATCTCAACTAATTACGTGCTCAAAACGCGAGCAGACCTGTTTCTCTTTCCAACACAGAGCTCGTGACATTGCAGTGAGGTAATTTCTACTTCCTATAAATCCCAGGGAAAGCAGGAAGGAGCTTGAAGCACTGACAGCCGATGAGAAAAATGTATAAATATGAGATGCTGCCGTTTTCCCCCCAAAAAAGAAATTCCATTTCTTCCACAACCTGGTAATCCTTTTGCAAAGCACAACGTCCCATAGGACGAAATGCGCACATGGACACCCTCTGCATTTCTTAGAGTGCTTTGTAGTGGGGGGAAGCATATGGGAAATGTGAAAAAGTCATTTTATTTGATTAATTAAGGTGCAGATGATAGGCATACAGACAGCTACATCCCTGGGCCTCTCAACCATCCCGAGCGTTAGATGGAAAAAAAAGTTTTTTAAGACAGAAATTCAAGCCAAAAGGTAAAAAATAATCCAGCAAAGTATTTGCTACAAAATTGAATATCCAAACGCACTCTGTATTTTCTGGGTGAATGCCGTTGCTAACTCAGTCCATTTCAGAATAATAGTAAAGATGATGAAGGTGGGCAGCTTGCTGGTTTTATTTCATCTTTCAGCATAGAGCAAAGGCTTTCATTTAGGGTTGTTGTCTCTACCAGGACTCTGTCCCTAAAAAAGTTTGGATGCCCGATGGTGAAATGCCAGATAGCCAAGGTCAGAGACCTTGGACAGAAATCTAAGCATGGAACACTCTTAATTTCCGACGCAGGCCGTGTCTAGTTGGTGACCTTCGCGGTCTGTTAAGCTGGGATTCCAGTGAGCTCGACGCTGAGACCTTTTCAGTAAGAGCACAATGACCTGAGAAAAACAATGCGATATTTTCCTTCCCTGCCCACCAGCAGACAAACAGTTCTGTCTTAGCGAGGGAGACAGAAACCCTTGCTCTGTCAAATTATGGGCTGTACAAGTATTAGAAGTAGCACAGACTGGGGGCTAGAACAACAGGCTTTGTCCCCAGTCCTGGAGCTCCGCCCGAGGGCCAGGCGTGGGCAGCACCGGCTCCTCCCAGGACCTCGCTCCTGGGCTGGCAGATGCCGGCTCCTCCCTGTGTCCCACACGCGTCCCTCCGTGTGTGTCTGTGTCCTGCTCTCCCCTTCTCAGAAGGACCTGGTTTTGTTGGGTCGGGGCCACCCTGGGGACTCAGTTTGCCTCCTTACAGACCCCATCCCCAAATGCATCTTATTAATCTCCATTTTTCCTTTGTCAATATTGTTTATCCCAAAAGCCTGTTGAGAGCTTGGAATCACAGAAACCGTATATTCTATTCACCCTCTGTTTGCTATATTTTCCTTCATATGCGTATCTATGATCACGTTTAAGTCATAGATTAGGCACATGAACAGATTAACAGCAATAACTGATAATAAATAGAACAATTATAACAATATTGTAATAAGTTATGTGAAGGTCACCTCACTTCTTCCCTCCTATCTCTCTCTCTATCTCTCTCTTCTCTCTGTAAATATCTTGTAGCACTATATTCATCTTTCTCAGGATGGCAGGAATTGATATTTAGAAGAATAATTTGAAGGCATGTCTTCACTATATCTGAAGAGTCAGCTGTTTGGGTCCATGATTAGGTAAAATAAGGGTGAATTGAACACAGGTATGCAAATCCCATGACCTTCACTTTGATAAGTAAGGTAAGTACAAAGTAACTAACGGGAGGGTAATATATACAGCATGCATGCGCTGGGCAAAGGTATGATGTATACTGCAGGCAAGGTGTTAGAGGAGCATGAGAGATTTTATCACCCTGATTAGAATAGTACACTATTTAAACATGGGTTGCTTCCTTCTGAATTTTCCATTTCATATTTTCAGGCTACGATTGACAATGTGTAATTGGAACTGTGGAAACTGAAACCATAGAGGAAGCTAAGGGCAATGAACAACCATAGTCTGGGGTCCTAGGGGTCAGAACTTTAACACATGCCTTTTAAGAGCACATGTTTCATTCCATAGCAACTTCCATCTACGTTTTTTTGTTTTGTTTTGTTTTTCATCAATCTTAGGGTACAAAACAAGTGTGGGTTTTTGGAAACTTGCTCAGACTTGCTGAGAATGGCTGAGTTTTCCGGGCTCTGTTTTTGGGTTTTTTCCCCAGGGGATTAGGGTTTGAAGATTAACTCACATGGAATGTAATTTCCATTACTTTTTTCCTTCCTCTTTTCCTTATTTTGAACTGTAAGCTTGTATGCTCTGGATCATTATTAAATATCTGGCGCCGGGTGTCTTCTAATACCTGAGTCTGCCGATTAATCGGGAAGGTCTTATGGGATGTAGGGAAATACACACCAAATACTGCAAGGGAAAATAAGAGTCCTGGTTGTTAAAGTCTATCTTAGTCCATCAGGCCCGCCATATGCAATCCCACAGCCCAGGCGGCTGACACACAGCAGACCTCGGTGGCCCAGTCCTGGAGGCCGAAGTCCACTGCACTGGTCTCTCCCTATCTTAGTCCATCGGGGCCACCATATGCAATCCCACAGCCCGGGCGGCTGACACACAGCAGAGCTCGGTGGCCCAGTCCTGGAGGCTGAAGTCCACTGCGCTGGTCTCTCCCTATCTTAGTCCATCAGGGCCGCCATATGCAATCCCACAGCCCGGGCGGCTGACACACGGCAAAGTTCGGTGGCCCAGTCCTGGAGGCTGAAGTCCACTGCGCTGGTCTCTCCCTATCTTAGTGCATTGGGACCGCCATATGCAATCCCACAGCCCGGGCGGCTGACACACAGCAGAGCTCGGTGGCCCAGTCCTGGAGGCCGAAGTCCACTGCACTGGTCTCTCCCTATCTTAGTCCATCGGGCCCGCCATATGCAATCCCACAGCCCAGGCGGCTGACACACAGCAGACCTCGGTGGCCCAGTCCTGGAGGCCGAAGTCCACTGCACTGGTCTCTCCCTATCTTAGTCCATCGGGGCCACCATATGCAATCCCACAGCCCGGGCGGCTGACACAGAGCAGACCTCGGTGGCCCAGTCCTGCAAGCTGAAGTCCACTGAGCAAGTCTGTCCCTATCTTAGTCCATCGGGGCCGCCATATGCAATCCCACAGCCCAGCCTGTGTGGCTGACACACAGCAGACCTCAGTGGTCCAGTCCTGGAGGCTGAATAAATAAGATCTTTGTTAGGAAAACTTGGGATCCAGAGGTTGTGCAATCACGCACACACACATACACACAGATGTGCACACACACAGTTTATCTGAGGTGCACACAGCCCTCTTGGACTAGAATATTATCCAACTTGCCAATAACATGCACAGGATGTTGAAGGAACAGGTAAGAAATAAAACTAGGAGTGGAGATGGCCGTAACAGAGGCGACGACACCGAGTGCCAACCTAAGAACATTGTGGAATGTACGAGGTTGACGAGCTTTCAAAAACGACTGGCGCTCATGACTCTGACTGAGAATGAGAGCCCTGCCTCAGGAAAGAGAACCTGACGGAAGTGCCCAGGAACACGGAGAGACCGGCGAGATATCGAGCCTCGTTAGGGTTTAGATCCAGAGGGTCCTCGAATTCCTCGGTTGCTGGCTTGGCTCTCCATGCAGCAGGGTTCAGAGGTGGGGATTTGGGGAGGTGACTGGATCATAGGGTTCTGATCGCATCAGTGGATTCGGCTGCTGATGCATTCATAACTCGATGGGCTATTGGGAGGTGATGGGACTCAGCCTGGGGCCATCTTGTACCTTTGGAACTATGTATCATCTCTCTCTCTCTCTCTCTTTTTCTCTCTCTCTCTCTTTCCATCCTGACCACAATATGATGAGCAGCCCCTCTTTCTCCACATGTTCTTACTGCCATGATCTCTGGCTCAACTCACACCCAGTGTAATAGAGCATGTTGTGGAGAGTAGATGACGGAGTATGTCTTTTAGGACTACATCTTGTCTTTCTCCCCTTCCTCCCTGGTTCTTCTCTTCTCTTTCTGCTTCCCAGACACCATGATGCCAGCATCTTTCCTCCCCCATGTCCATCCACCATGATGATGTTCCTGCACTGGAGCAGCCAACCATGGACTGAACCCTCTGAGATCATGAGCCAAATTCAATCTCTCCTCAATTAAATTATCTTTTCCAGGGTATTGTGTCACAGTGATGGGAAGTTGGCTAACGCACTCATAAAACCTGCAATGAAAGTCCGTGCCTTCATTTCCTGTTTTTCCCCGGAACAAATCAACACAAACACAGGGCTTAAAACAACATCATGAATCTTTAACAGTTGTGGAGGTCAAAAGTGCGGCCTGGATCTCAGACCACGTATTGGCACAGCTGGTTCTCGGTGGAGGGTCCAGAAGTGAATCTGGAGGCTTCCAGAGTCTAGATCCCTTCTTCCTCCATCTTCAAAGCCTGAATTGTACACCCTTTATTCTGCAATGGTCCTTTCCACCTGCTTCTTCTATTTTGAAAGAGACCTGCGATGATCTTGGAGTGAGGTGAGCGATCACAGGTCATCTCCTTCTATCAGGGTCAGCTGATGAGCAAACTCAATTGCATCTATTACCTTCGCTCTCTTTGGCCACCATGAGGTGAGCATCTTTTCTCTTCCTCCATGCCCTTCTGCCTTGGAGACAGCCATGAGGTGAGCATCTTTTCTCTTCCAACCATGGACTAAAGTCTTGTGGGTGGGGTCTGTCCCATGCATTTCCAATTTTGTCCCAGCAGGGGGAAAACCCATTTGTACATGTTGGTGCTTTAAATAAGGGCTCCATCAAAAAGACACTTCAAGCCAAGGAGCTGGGTGAGGTAATTTATTTGGGAGGCTGTCATGAGAAGATAATATATGTGGGGAAAATGGAAAAGTAGCCCCTGAGCTTCATTCTCACTGGGGAGCATCTCTGTAGGCTAGAAGGCAGGACTGTCCCAACAAAGAGAGGACATCTAACTTCCAAACTCCACCACTCCTATTGGAGGACCTTCACCACCACAGTCGCCCTCCTCCTGCCCCCTAAAACTCCTGAGTTTTTCAGAAACCTTTAAGTAAATAGCAGGGCACTGTGGTGGAATGAGTTTTGTCTCAACCTGCAGAGGAACTGGGAGACCAGTTGTCCCTGGAGATGGAAATGATAGCAGAGGGACCACTTGCCGTAGACCAGCTCTATGGTGGATGCAGATTTTATCAGGCTGCCAGACCTAAGACAGGAAGACAAAATAGCTTTATGGTTAATGAGTGCAGATGCAGCCATTCTATTTTAGTCAGAGGGAATGTGTATGGGTGAGGCGAGCCAATGGGGTTGGTGTAGAAAATGCAAAGTTGATCTCGTCTGATAGAACGCACTTCCTCTGTGAGATTTCAGGAAGGTGGTTAGCTTAAAGTGGGGAAGAATGCTGGGATTTTGGAGAAAAAAAGAGATAGGGAGATGTAAAGTGATGATTTTAGAGGCAAGGGAGAGAAACTGATACCAACCATGGTGTGGTTTTTCACCGGTAACTTCTGGATCAGGAGAGCTGGCAGATTAGTTTAAGAAGAGAGGAAGCTGGACCTTGTTGTTGGAGAGAGGGACAGCCAAGCATGCTTCTAGAGATATTGTTATGGTTTAATCATGTCAGTGAGTACCAGGGGTGGACATAAACACATTAGGTCAATGTATCAGTGCCCAAATGGCAGGCCATGAAGACCCCAGAGGAGTGAATTTGAATGATCCTGGGTCATGGTGAATGTTGGAAGCCTCAATTTATAACAAGTCCATGTGCACGTAAACTCAGCATCGGACGTTTAAAAACACCATGAGTTGGAAATGCATGGGACAGACCCCACCCACTGAACATGATAGTTTAGCTTAGCCTGCCTGCGACATACTCAGAACACTTCCACTAACCTACGCTTTGGCAAAACCATAGAGTACAAAGCCAATTTTATAATGGTGCATTGAATATCTCATGTCATTTGTTAGATAGTGTAGTAAAAGTGAAAAATAGATGACCTTACTGGGACATCTTCACACCATTGTAAAAGCGAAGAATGAATGGAACCATTAATTTCGGGACCATTTTTATTTCAGATGTGACATTGATAGAGATAAATATAGATAAGACTAATGCAGGGAATATTTAAGAGTAATAAAGTGGCTTGGGTGTAATGGCACATGCCTGCAAACCCAGCACTTCGGAGGCTGAGGCAGGAGAATTGCTGTGAGTTCGAGGTCAGCCTGGGCTACACAGTGAGTCCAAGGCCAGCCTGGACTGCATAGTGAAAACGTGTCTCAAAAAAATAAATAAATAAATAAATAAGATAAAATAAAAAAGAAAGAAAGAAAGGAAGGAAGGAAGGAAGGAAGGAAGGAAGAAAGCAATAAAAGGAAAAACTACTTGGTAGGCATCAAACATGAGTTTTATAAACTGCAAATATATTAGAATTTTAAGCCAAACGTGGTTTTACATGCCTGTAATCCTAGCACACAGAGAGGATGAGGCAGGTGGCTCACAAATTCAAGCATAGCCTGGGCCACTTAGTGACTTAGCAAGACTTTGTCTCAAAGTAAAAGAAAAAAAAAAAAAAAATTAGAAAGAGCCAGGGATGTAGTTCGGTGAGAATGTCCTGGGTTTAATCTAAAATCCTCCCTCCTAAAATTAGAATTTTAATTGCATAAGTTGAATATCTTTCACATAACCTCATTTTAAGTTGCCTAGCAGAAGCCATAAAAATAATTTAATGCATTTGTACGTTAGCAGAGAGGGAAGAATCCGTATTCTTCATTCCTCTGGCATTCAGAGCAGACACACTTTAAGATTTGGCTGTGAGACCATTTTCATCTGCATGAAGAGGGTATGTTTGTTTTTCCTTTGGAAAAATACAGTATATAAATTTAAAACGACTGACCCGACACCTTAGATTATTAAAAGCTTGGTAAATTATTTTCTGTTTGTAGTTTTTGGATGTGCTCTTAGGACAAAAAAATTTAAAAAAAGCAAAAGTGAAGCCAGAAGCTAAAAACGAGTAGGAAGGAAAGAGGAACATTCAAGGTTTGGATCCTATTTGCCATAAACGAATGCACATGAATTTCAATACTTTCAATTTTTTTTTTTTTTTTTTTTTTTTTAGAGAAACACAGACTCTTTTAGAATATTCCTCATTCAGGAAGAGAAGCAGGCTGGAATGTGTGGATCTTGGCCTAGATTAATTTTTGTCTGCAAGTAAAGAGAGTTGGTGATTACAATAGCAGCAAGGACTTGGAAAGACAGAGTGCTTCAGCTGAAATGATCTATGGGGTGTCATCAAAAGTACGGTGACCGTTTCAGTGTAAAAAATTATTATAGTAAAAGATATGTCACTTGGAATCCTCTCAAAATCCTCCCCGGCTTTGCACACACTCATCCCACTGTCCTTGCCGCTTTCTGCAGCAGCTCTGGAGTCCTCTCTCCTGAGGGTCTTTAGCTGCGCTGTCCTGGCTGCCTCGATGTCCTGAATGGACTCAAAACGTTGACCTTTCCTGGTCATTTTGACCTTGGGGAGGAGCCAGAATTCGCACGGTGCCAGATCTGGTGACTAAGGTGGACGAGGACACAGTGTCGTGTGTTTACAAACTGCCTTTCTGCTGGACGGAGCTCGGCAGCAGCAGTCACCGTGTTTTTGATCACACCTGGTGAAGACCCTCTGGGAAGAGGACTCCAGAGCTGCTGTGGAGAGTTACAAGGATCTTAAGTGCGGGTTAAGTGTGGTCCAAACCAGCAGGAGGCAATGTGTCTTTTACTGTACTATTTTAAAAATGTAATTACTCGCTGCATGTTTTGTGTTTGAAATGTTATTAAAGTTTATCATGCTAGGGTAGGCTTCCAGGCATCCATGGTGGGCAGTGCATTGGTGTGATCGAGGATACCTGAATGTGACCCAGACCAACTGGCCAGCTCCAGGGTGACAGCAACACACTCTGCTCTTTCTCCTCCACCCGCAATTCACTGATCTACACAGTTGCTGAACCCAGAACCAGCCTGAGAACCTGCATGCTGAGTGCTCTAAATCCAGCACTTCTTCTTCAGGCATTGTGACACCATGGAGTCCAGCAGCTGAGCCAGAAATCCACTAGGTCGCTCCTTGTCCCTGTCCATGCGTAAATCTTGCTCCTCCCGTGGCCTCGCTCCTGGGCTCGGAGACGCCGGCTCCTCCCCGTGTCCCACACGCGCATCCCCCGTGTGTGTCTGTGTCCTCCCGTCCTCTCCTCGGAAGAAGGACCCGGTCCTGTGGGGTTGGGGGCAACCTGGGAATCAGTTTACCTTCAGTAGTTCTTTAAAGACCCCATCTCCAGATATAATCCCCGTGCTAAATTGGAGTGAGGCATTTCGAAGCACAGAAATCATCCCATAAGAGACTGAGAACAAGAAAAAAGAGTCTAAGCCTTGGAGATTCATTGTATAGCAACAAAGGCCTGATTGAATGTGATCTCAGCCATGTTAATGGTAAATTGAGTCACAGAACTGAGAAGTAGATACTTGCCCTGCCACAGTGGGTTTGTGGCTGGTGGCACGCTATTTGCCCCTCAAATCTCAGTGGCTTCATGTAACAGCAGAGGTCCATTTGCCTGTCGAAGGAAGGCTGCTGGAAACCAAGATGAAATAGTATACAGGGAGAAATAGTATAAGCGTGGGGCAGTGTGATGGTCCAATTGGTTCAGTTAACTCCCCACAAACCCAGCATCAGATGTGGAAAAACACGTTAAGTTGGAAATGCATGGTACAGACCTCACCCACGGAACATCATAGTTTAGCCTAGCCTACCTTCGACGTACTCAGAACACTTCCATTATCCTACACCAAGTGGGTCACCCCGAAACGACCTGATGGTTGTAGGGACACCCAGGAATTCTCCATCATGGGCCACCATAGCATGCTTCTCATCACATCGCATTTATTTCCCACATGTACGAGAGGTGGCATGAGAAGATACTGCACCTTGCACCCAGGCAATCTCTCTGGGACTCCTCGTATTTCTTCTCCTGCTATGTATACTCTGTGTGTGTGTGTGTGTGTGTGTGTGTGTGTGTGTGTGTGTGTGCGCGCGCGCGCGCATGCACACAGATCAACCATAACCTCTCTTTCTAGCTCAGAGTCTTTTTTCTTTTTTTTTTTTTTTTTTTTTGTGGGTACTGGGGGTCGACCTCAGGACCTCGCGCGCCAAGGAGCGAGCAAGCGCTAGTGCCGCTGAGTGATGTCACCGGCCCTTTTTTCGTATGTGGGTTCAGAGAATCGAACTCAGGACCTCGCACTTGCGAGGCAGGCGCTTATGCCGCTGAGCTATCTCACCGGCCCTCTGGCTTGAAGTCTTTAGCTAGAGAACTCCTTAATATTGAGGTGAATTACGAGAGATTAAACTCCCACACCTCTGCTCTGCCACCTTCGGGATATGATTTTACCTGATTAAGTTCATTTTCTAATTAAGTTCCTTTTTCTCCCAAAACCGAGGGTATGAAAGCCCTTTGGAAGGTGCTCATAAGTGGCAAATGTCTAATCAATTTTTAGAACATACGTTTGGATCTCACTTGTCAAAGTAGGACTGTTAGTTTCCCTACACGGCCTCAAAATTTTCCCCGCACCTGTATGGCTCACTTTTAGAGAAAAGAGATTTTTTATGAATCATTTGGGTTGGGGAGTTTCTTTGATAATAAATTTGTCTTTATTTTATTATTCTTTTTTCTTTTTTCTTTTTGCAGTGGATGTGCCATAGACTGGAGGGAGAAGCAAAAAAGCCATTGTGCTTGAGGAATTTTAAAAGATTCTGGGCTTTTTCGGAGGATCAGAGAGGGAGACGGCATCATGTGTGATTACAACCTTTCAGCCCCGCACTGGGTCTTACAGACCCCAGTTGCTGCAAATTCCAAGTGTGTAGGAAGTTGAAAAGACACAGGCTCACCAGTCATCCCTTCACGTGTCCGCCGAGGTCTGGGCTAGCGAGCAGAAAGAGCTTCAAGCTTCCTTTGTCGCACCATTTGGCAGGAACCTGTAGGGACTGGACTCCTGTTGCACCTGGATGAAAATGGATTTTTAATCAATGTTTTTGAAGAAAGCAATGAGAATCAGCGAATCTACCTTGATAATTTTTCCCATATGCTTACTTTAAAGGACTATGTGGATCTTGCTTCAAGATAATAAAGACAATAAATATCAGCAAATACTAAACTCAAATAGTGTGAGATGTTTCTTTGGTGACTGGAAAAAAGGATTGCTTATCCACACTTGATGGTGTATGTCTGTAATCGTAGCACTGTGGGAGGCTGAGGCAGGAGGATCACAAGTTAGAATCCAGCCTGGGCAACTTAATGGCTTAGTGTGACCTTGTTTCAAAATATAACATTAAAACACAGTTGGGGCTCTAGCTTATTGCAAAGGCCCTACATTCAATCCCCAGCACCACAGAAAAAGAAGAAAATGACTGCCAGAACAAATCAAAGAAATGAACCCCAAAAATGTTATTTTAATAGATCTAACTGATAACATATGACTTGACATATAAATATTTCGTATGTTTGATCTGTTCTTAGCCTTTTCACTTGGGTTTTGAGTAAAGCATTAAAATGCAAAAGGAAAAGAAAGTGGAACATCAGGGGGGAAATATCTGCTTTAGCAGAAGCCAGAAACAACATGAAATGATTAGAACGCTTTCTTCCTGCTTCCTCGTGGCACAGGCTTTGGACTTCATGAGCAACGCCCAGCAGAAACATTTCAGCTGTACATTTCCACGAAAATGTCAGGGTTCATCATTAATGTGATTTGTGTCACGGGCCCTTAGAGTATAAACACAGCACCCTGTGGTTATGCAAACCTCAAAGCAAGTCCAGATTCTGTCTGTGGAGAGACCTGATGCGTTTGGGGGATTCCAGGTGGCAATGTAGGGGGTCGTTGGGAGCAGGGTCAAGTTTACAGTGCCACGGTTCCATGTCAGAACCACGGAAAGTGCACAATGAGGTCCTATTGGTCCTCATTCATTGTAGACTCAAGAGAGCTTTTCATCTTGGGGTCTGTGTGTCCCCACCGATTTGCAAACCAACTGTGGGCTCACCCAGGAGACTCCGCAGCAGGCGTGGACTTCCTACAGCCATGGATGACTGAGGATGGCTTAGTGTGCACAAAGCATCCCTGGGATCCCTCGAGGACAGAGAGGGAGACAGAACATCGTCAATGATGTTCAGGGCTTGGGGAGACGCAGAAACGAACCCCACTGTGCATGATGGTTGCTTGCATTTTGACATACATGGAAAACAAAGGCGCCACTCCAGTGCGCTGATTTCTGTCATTAGCAAGACGCCCGGGAGTAAGGAAAACCCAGAGCTGGGGGTCCCTTCTTTCCGGTGGGGGTTTCTTCATCTAAGATGGGAGGGTTGTTCGAGGTCAGATGAAGCGGAGCCAATCTGAACATGCCAGAGAAGGTGAACCCCAGACGATCACAGGTCTCCTCAAGTCGAGAGATCTTGGCTGCAGAAAGAGTATTTCCAGTTACCTCACAGCGCTGGCTGATCACAGGGACCAGATAAGGTCAAGACCGGGCAAGACTGTTACTAGGGGTTCGGGTGTTGAAACATCAGCACCTGACGTAGGTGGTGTTTTTATAGTATATTTTGTTCTGAAGTTATTTTCTAGGGCCGGGATGAGGCTTGTTAAATTGTCCCTGAAACAGGCATGCAGCAACGTGATCTTTCCTCTCTGCTTTTCGGGTTTGCGGTGTGGTACTTGCCAAGTTCTGGTGTGTGTGTGTGTGTGTGTGTAATAAATAATGACTATATTGAATTTCCTTGGCAGTTTTCTTGAGGTCTTAATGCAAAGCAAAAAATTCACCTCCTAAAATTCCTGACACATATAAAGTACTCAATAATTGGCAGGTCTTGCTTTTATCTTAAAAAACTGTGAAAATGTGTCAGTCGTGAAAGACTAAGACTAGGGATTCTTGCACCATAGTATATGCAATGGAATGTGTCTCTCAGACTAACAGTGGCAAATTTGGGATGGGCTCCTTGATTCAGGGAATTTGAGGTCCTCAAGGAATGGGAAACAGCTGTCTCATGATGGGATATGGAGAACAAGCAGAAGGACAACTGAGTTAGTGGGGAAAGTTTTCAGGAATGAGCAGCTGCTGGTGTGGAGAAATTAAGAGAAGGAGGAATGCAGAGGTGGATGAATTCAGGTGCCTTGGTTGTATTAAAGAACTTACATTAGAAAGAGATATGTTCCTGCTTCTAAGTCTGACTGCCAAAGTTAAGGTCAAATTATGTAGGGAAAGGAAAGAAGGGCGTGACTCAGTTCTAGGGGGTTACCGGAAGTGGTGTGGCTCACACAGAGACAGTTCTGAGTCCAAATCTCCATGCACCAAAGGTGGTGATGATGGAGATGAGGACGATGGTGATGGTCATGATGGAGATGATGGCGCTGGAGATCATGATGTCCATAATAATGAAGATGATGAGATGATGGAGATGAGGATGATGGTGATGATGACTATGACGGAGATGATGATAAATGGTCAAGATGGAGATCATGATGTCCATGATCATGGAGACAGTGATGATGACAATGATGGAAATGTTGATGATGATGACGGTGGGGACATTGATGGAGTTGATGATGATGGTGTCAGTCATGATGAAGACGATGGTGATGGAGATAATGATGTCCATGATAATGAAGATGATGGTGATGATGACTATGATGGAGATGATGATGATGGTCATGGTCAAGATGGAGATCATGAAGTCCATGGTAATGGAGACAGTGATGATGACAATGATGGAAGTGATGATGGTGATGATGATGGAGATGATGATGATGGTGATGGTCCTGATAGAGATGATGGTGTTGAAGACAATGATGTCCATGATAATGGAGATGATCGTGATGACAACAATGATGGAGATGATGATGGTGATGGAGACAATGATGTTCATAATGAAGATGATAGTGATTATGATAATGATGGATGTTGATGATGATGGGGGTGATGATGGAGATGGTGATGGAGATGATGATGGTGATGATGGTGTTGGAGATAATGATGTTCATGATGATGGAGATAGTAATGATGATGATGATGGAGATGATGATGGTTGGTAGCCTTGGGAACTCATTTCCTCATTCACTATCTACCTGTGGAAAACAGGACATGAATCAGATGGTTCCAATTTCTGCCTCCCACCCTCCCGTTCCGACCATCTCTCAGGATTCAGGTCAGTTATTCTACCCCGTGCTCATTGCTTCATAGATTGATCCCACATGGGCCAACCTTGATGTAATGCCACAGCCCCACCAGGGATGGGGCCCAGGCCATGGGATCAGGGGTCCTCCGTGGTTACTAAAAGGGACAAGTAATGTCACTCAGAAGAACTGACTTACCTCTCCCGAGGGCAAACTTTGGCCAGCGAGGCTCAGGAAAAGGCAAGATGACGACAACTCAGTCTCCATCTCTGTGATGGAACCTCATGGGTTTCCCTTCTTCCTAGTTCCCTAAGACCTCACTTTGCCCAAAGAGTTCCCAGTAAGCTTTCATCTCCAGCTCTGTGTTTGAGGGAGCACAGGCTGGGGCAAAACCAACATCAGCTTCTACCACCGGTCTTGATAAGAATTAATTGCATTCTAATAGTAGCAAATGGTTAGTAGAGTTAAAGACTAAAGGAAGATTATTTCAAAGGACCACCCGGGGCTGACAAAGATGATGCTCTGATGATCCCAACTGCATAGACTTGGAGTAGAGAAAGGGATACCAAAGGAAGCAGCCGAAGAGCCCGGGGTCATCTATGTCCAGCTTGGCCTCCTTTACAATTTTGGCCCAGGCCAACATGGGTCTGATAATATCCATAAACAATTTCCTGAACTGAACACCAAAGACAGAAGAGCTACGTTTTGCATGGTTTTGGGGTCATTTGAAAGAGCTGCTGGTAAACCACATAGGTCCAGGCCAGTGGGCCAGGTTGCATGGTACCCCGTTTGCAGAGAGTGAGGTCTGAGTAGCTCAGCGTAAGCCATCAGGATATATTCATAGCAAGGGACATATTGGGTTGTACTGGAAGAAGCTGTTAAGAGTAGCTATGGAGGTTCAGGGCCCACTGGGAAGGAAATGCTGTGGGATTCTCTCAGTCATTTCCAGAAATGTGTCTATTCTGGGGAAGAAACAGGGATAAAATCCCGAGAGGAAAGAGCCCATTCTTCCCTCCCTGGAGTGGGTGAGTGGGCGACACGATGAATTTCCATACACAAAGCAAAACCAAATGGTACAAAAGATAATTGTATTAAAGTGCTCTTTTTTGCCTGAGTTTCATGGGTTCCAAATGCTTTTGATAAACAGTTAAGTGCTTTGATAACAGCTGGCTTATCTGACAAAAAACAAAGCACTCGTGTAAATCTAGAAAATGGTATTACTCAAAGGAATCTGGATGCTATCCTCTGACTCATAATTAGACATCAGTGTTAAAATGCATTCGAGAAGTGATGGAAAGTAGGTCTATCTTCGCAAATTTTTCTTGAAAGTGGTACATTTGCAAGTGGATTTGACAGACCTGGTTGAAAGATAATAAAATGTTAAATTCCACTCAATACCAGTCTGAATTCGATCCACCATAAATGATGTCAGTTAGCAAAAAATGAAATATATATATATATGAATTTGCTATAGGAAAATGGACTTGGTACTATTTGGTTAATAAATTGTGTCAGTGGCCCTGCAGTGAAATCTTTCAAAAAAATTTCTTCCAAGACCCAGCTTTCAAGTGCTCTCTCTGATGGCTGCTAGAGTCCCTAAAATCATTCTTTCTGCCTTGGCCTACGCTTTAATTAATTAAATCTTCCGCGAGACATCAGAGAAAAATACCAAGAGATGCGAGAGAAAACCACAGTGTTAGTCAGCTTTTTGTCCCTGAATACTTGAGAATAATAAGGTAAAAGACAGAAGATTCACAAGATGATTGGCGTCCTACAGACAGCCCACAAGACAAATACACATAGCATGGAAGCAGAAGTAGGTTTTCCAGGCGTCTGGAAATGTCCCCTCCAAAATCCACCTCATAGGCGCTAGAAATGGGTATCTCTGGAGTTTGAGGTCTCATCTTAAAAATGCATATGGCGCACTGCGTGTGTCTACCACACTGTAGGGTTGGATGCTGGATTTTGGATGCAGGGAATTGCCTAGGCATGCCGTGTTCTCAACCTGATGTTGGATGTTTGGGGATTTATAGCCCCTGTGCCTCGTACTCTACTATTTCTGGGTCATGTTTGTAGGTGGGCAAATGGGAGGTGAGCTGTGTACCGCAATTGCACAGGTTAGAGGTGAAGGATCAGCTTAACAAAGTCATTTAAAGGAAAAATAAACACACAGAGATACGCATCTCGGGACATAGAGGATGAGTCAGGCTTCACTCCTGATATTTCTGTGCTCTTCTCTTCTCTCTTTTTTGGTGTGGAGAGGGAAGATTGTGTTGGAAGTGCTAAGAAGAAAGAAAAAACTGCAAGCATTCTTTGGGTTTCATTTGGCATTTTTCAGGTCATTGTTCCACTCTTCCATCGTGTGTACGAAAGCAAATGTTTCACACTGTGCTAGAGACAAAAATAAGCAGCGCATATTTCAGGGTGTCTGCCCAATCTCGGGTTCCTAATGCGCATGGAACTGTTAGAGAAGGCACATTTTTACCATACTCTTAATTCCTGCAAGGAGCTGAACTGTGTCCTCTCCAAATTAAAGCGCTGTAGTCCTAACCCCGAGATCTCAGAACACAGCTGCTTTTGAAGATGGGGTCTTTATAGAAGTGATTGAATGAGGGCACCAGGGTGGCCCTGACTCCACAGGACCAGGTCCTGCTGAGCAGAGGAGAGGAGGACACAGACACACATGGAGGGATGCGTGTGTGGGACACAAGAAGGAGCTGATGCTGCCATGCATGGACCTCGGGCTTCCAGCTTCGAGATGGGGATGGGATGCGTCTGTGGTTGAGGGGACTTTGCTATGTCAGCCTCAGTAGACCAAGGCACCCCACTTATACACAGCAGTTTTCTCTATTTCTGCTCATGTTTCTACTGATCCCGCTCATTTACCTGAAGACCCTGCTAATAAATTATTGGCTCTGGATTCTGCTTTCAGACCATGGGTAGTGGGGAAGGTCCACTACAACCCAGCTCATCACCCTCCAAGCCATAGTTCTCAGTCCCTCTTCTCACTTTTTCCAAGACTTGCTGGACCATACATTTTTCTCTACTTGACTTCCACTCAGTTTTCATTATTGTTTCACTTAAATTCCCCCAAATATCACTGACTTCCTGGGTCTGTCCTAGTTCCTGGGAGGCAGGAGAGACAAAATGACTCACAGTCAAAGTCAACATCGTCACTGCGATTTCTGAACGGTTCAACCCAAACATCGTCATTCCTCTTCAATTCCCAGATGGAAAGGGGTCCGGGCGATATGAGCATGCTTTGGATGAAAACAGAAAGATCTAAGCAGCATAAAGCATGAGGAAAGCAATGCATTCTCTCCCTTGTACAAACTAGGTAAATATATGTGCACACATCAGAATATCTGTGTGTGTGTGGGTGTGTATGGCTGCACCCACGTTCTTAGGAGGCGAAGATCGACCCCACTGAAATGGAAAGAGGACCTGGGTGTGTCCTGGGAGGGGTGAATTGAGGGGTGTGTAGTGTATAGTGTGTTGCGTTGCACACCACCCTTGAGATGTGGCAGGGGATCACACACATGCAGGCATGCAATAAAAATTCAATTCTGCAGTGTTTATTAGCTCAATCTCATTCCAACCACATTGACACATTAAGAGGAAATTTGAGCATAATGCAAAATGTGGCTTTAATTTTTCATGATTGCCTCTGCAAACAAAAAAAATTAGAAAAGTAAGTGAGCAAAGAAAATGGCATCTAAACAGAATACTTCACCTGAGTAATAAAAAGCACTTTTATGCTCAACACAGTTGGGTAGGAACTCTTGGATTTTGTACGTCTTAAGAGCACAATGCACTTATTCCCAACTGGTGTGACAAACTCCTGTACTCTTTTTGTCTATCTGATTTTCTTCAGGTTTCTATAACTTGTAATAATACTATATCCTCCCGGTTTATACACAAAAGACCTTGGTGGCCCAGTCTTGGATGCTGAAGTCCACTGCACTAGTTTCTCCCTATCTTAGTCCATCAGGGCCGCCATATGCAATCCCACAGCCCGGGCAGCTGACACACAGCAGACTTCGGTGGCCCAGTCCTGGAGGCTGAAGCCCAAGGTCCAGGCGTGGCAGAGCCTGTGTCTGGTGAGGCTGCTTCCTGGGCCACAGACGGCGCCTTCTCACTGTGTCCTCACGTGGTGGAAGGGGCAGGAGCTCTCTGGGTCTCTGTGATGAGGACGAGGATCCCATCCATGAGGCTCCACCCTCCAGACCTCAGCATCTTCCAGAGCACCCACCTGCTGACATCACCCAATTGGGGATTAGAGTCTTACGACAATCTGGGGTGGTAGGGACACAAAACGTCCTTTCCTCACTTGACAATGCCTCTTAAGCCACAACCTTTCTGATGTCCACTTTCGGGAATGGACGTAAGACCTTTCCCTGGATTTCCCTGGATTTTCCCATGGATTTCACCATGCACCATGAGCGCAGACATGGTACTTTTTTTTGACAGGTCTTTATCCTCTGTATTCGCTTATTCATTTACTTTTCAGTTGATGTGTAAACATTGCATGTTTTGTGTGTGACATCTTTGAGTGTCCGTTTCCTGGTTCATTGTTTCCATATAACCAGGTCTTTCGCTGGAGGCTTTTTTTGCATAGTACACTTAAATAGGGGATGATTTATTTCTCCTGCAATGAGAAATGAGTGTAATTGAGAAGAAATGAAGAAGAAGAATTGTTTTTCTAGATGTACCTCGAACTGTGCTCTGCTTACAGCAGGTGTAGAAAATCAGGGGTGCTCCACTTAAAATCAGATTTGGTAAAGCAGATGTGGTTGATTTAAAGCAGAGACCATAAGCCAACTTGAGGTTTGTTGAAATCGAATACTGCAAATGGGATAAGATCTAATTAATGTGGTTGGGGTCCATGAGGTGGGGTATTTGTGTAACGGGTAGGTAAGGCAGGTGGGGTCTATTTCAAGCAGGTGGTTAAATGAGACGTGGTCTGGTTAAAGCAGGTGTGTACGTGCAAGTCTGATAAATCAGGTCGGGACTCTGTAAAGCCAGCCTGGTTGACTGAAAGCACCTAGGTGTGCGGTTACTGCAGCTGTCGCCTCCCGTGAACAGGTCAGGTAGACCGAGTGTGGTCTTATTGAAAACAAGCCGGATGAACTGAGAGGGGTAATTAAATCCAGCGTGGCAAGTTAGATGTGGACTCTATGAAGCGCTCGAGTTCCTCAGCTGGGGTGTTTTGAAAGCAGGTGATAAACCAATGTGCTATTTTGGAAGCAGGGGGATAAATCAAGAAAGGTCTACTTCAAACCAAATGGGGGGTACTTTTAAAACCAGGTGGGGTCTGGAACAGAGATGTGGGCCAGAAGTAACCAGAAAATGGACCAGCTCTACACAATCTACACAGAGCCCCCAGGACTGGGGCTGGAGCTGCATGGTAGAGAGCTGGTCTAGCATGGGTGACATCTCGCTTCCATCGCCAAACCCAAGAATCCATCCGATATCCTTCCAGCTGGGACCCTTCCTTCCTTCCTTCTTTTCTTACTGCCTTCCTTTCTTCCTTTCTTCTTTCCTGCCTTCCCCCCTGCCTGGCTTCCTTCTCAGTGCTGAGACTGAACCCGACACCTTCTCCCTGAGCTCTATCCTCAGCCCTTCTTTTTATTTTTATTTTATTTTTTTTTATTTCGAGACAGTCCAGCCAAACTGCTAAGTTGTCCAGTCGGGGCTCAGATGTGTGATCCTCCTGCCTCAGCCTCCCTCAGTGCTAGAAAGACAGGTGTATATCACACCACTGGGCTAGAACCTGGTTTCTTGCCTTCATCCTTAACTTTGTCTGGCTTGGCCGGGCGTAGTATCCGGAGGAGACCTGGTTGCTGGGAATGGTAGTGTCTATCTCCATCCTGTGGCTTCGCTTTTGTCTTTCTTGATTGTGTTGTTTGTTTGTTTGTTTTTGGACTTTTGTTTTTCTTTTTTCAAGACAGGGTTTCAGGGCCGGTGAGATGGCTCAGCGGCATAAGCGCCTGCCTGGCAAGCGCGAGGGCCCGAGTTCGACTCCCGGATCCCACATATGAAAAAGGGGCCGGTGATATCGCTCAGCGGCACGGGCGCCTGTTGGCGTGCGTGGTCCTGAGGTCGACCCCCCGATACCCACAAAAAAAAAAAGACAGGGTTTCACTATGAAGCCCAGGCTAGCTTTGAACTCACTATGTAGCCCCAACCATCCTCAAATTCATGGCGATCCTCCTGCCTCAGCCTC
Organism: Erethizon dorsatum; assembly: GCA_028451465.1. Classification (NCBI taxonomy): domain Eukaryota; kingdom Metazoa; phylum Chordata; class Mammalia; order Rodentia; family Erethizontidae; genus Erethizon; species Erethizon dorsatum. The sequence continues at coordinate 2,187,282 of CM051843.1, forward strand.
CCAAGTGCTGGGACCACAGGCATGCACCACCATGCCCTGCTTTCATTGTGTCTTTTTGTGCACAAATCTTACTTTCATTTTAGTCCAATTTATCAATTTTTTTTAACTTCTGCTGCCTGTGTTTTGGGGGTCCTATCCCAAAATCAAGCTATCGATCATCAGGACTTTCCAAGCCGGTCTCCTGGCCGACCTCGCCTGAATCTCAGCATGAAAAGCTGAAGTGACAACGCCTCTCCCTGCCCGAAAGCGCCATGTGCCTGAGTGCTGTCTGTGCTTCTGGGACGGTGGCCTCCTGCCAAGGAGAGAGGGCTCCCCAGGAGGGAGCAAGACGGGGTGGGTTTGGCCATGCACAGAGCGGCTGCCTGGGGTCCTGGAGATCTTTTCCTTTATGCTCATCTTTTCTCATTTTTTTTCCCCAGACGTTCATACTTCTGGGCTCTTCATGAGATTCTTTGTGCGTATGGCTGCAAAAACCTCCCCATTCCAAAAACTTGTGCTTGCAAAAATAACATTATTTGGGACTGCAAAAGCCTTGTCCAAAAACCTTTGCTTGCAAAATAAGACATTTTTTTTTCCCTACAAGCTCCAAGATTTTTTTTTTTCTACAAGCTCCAAGAATTTTTTCTAGAAGCTACCTTTATTTCTCTAGAAACTACATTTTTTCCCCAAAGGAGCTACATGTTTTTCTAGAAGCCACATATTTTTTTTCTAGAAGCTCTATTTTTTTGTGGAACCTACAAATTTTTTTTTCTAGAAAGTACATTTCTTTTATAGAAGATACATGGCTTTTTTTTTAGAAACTACATGTTATTTTCTAGAGGCTACATTTTTTTTTTCTAAAAGCTGTTTCCTGTAGAACTCACATGATTTTTCTAGAAACTCCTATTTTCTAGAAGCTATGTGTATTTTTAGAAGCTGCATTTTTTTCAGAAGCTGTTTCCTATAGAAGCAACATGCTTTTTCAAGAACCTACGTCATTTTCTAGAAGTACATGTTTTTTTCTAGAAGCTGCATGTTATTTTTATTTATTTAAATTTTATCGATTTTATTATTAGCAGATATGAACAAATTGTCCTCCCCATGCATGCTATTTCCTAGAAGCTACTTTTTTTCTAGGAGCTGTTTGCTCTAGAAGTGACACGCTTTTTCTAGAACCTCTGTTATTTGCTAGAAATGTCTGTTTTCTTCTGGAAGCTGTTTATTCTAGAAGTTACTTGTTATTTTCTAGAAGCTACATTTTTTTCTGGAAGCTGTTTCCTGTAGAACTCAAATTTTGTTTTTCCTAGAAACTCTTATTTTCTAACAGCTACGTGTTATTTTTAGAAGCTGCATTTTTTTCAGAAGCTTTTCCCTCTAGAAGCGACATGCTTTTTTCTAGAACTTATGCTATTTTCTAGAAGTACATGTTTTATTCTAGAAGCTACATGCTCTTTTCTGAAATCTACATGTTCTTTTGCAGAAGCTGCATGTTTCTTTCTAGAATCTGTGTGTTCTTTTCTGGAAGTTGCATGTTATCTTCTACAAACTACATGTTCTTTTCTGGAAGCTGCATGTTCTTTTCTAGAATCTAAGTGTTCTTTTCTAGAAGCTCCATGTTCTTTCTAACAGCTGCAGTTTTTTTTCCCCTAGAAGCTACATGTTTGTTTATTTGTTTTCTCGATGCAACATTTTGCCCCTGGGAGCTCGTGTTTTTCTCTGTCCCGGCAGTGAGGAACATTTGGAGATTTTACATGAAGGATGCAAGCAGCTCTGGAGGCGGATGCTGGGAAGCCAGGTTGTGGACAAAGCCGGAGAGGGTCTCGAGGCCTCCTAACTCTGCACGCACGAGCACATGACACACGCGCTCAGCCAGGTGTGCAAATCACACGGTGTGTGACACTTCTTTGGGCTGCTCCCTGAGCCGCCTGCCCTGACCGTCCTGGAGAAGGACGTGTTTTGCGTAGTGAATTCTCCACTCGTCTTCCAGTGCGGCAGCTCCCCTGCTGGATCCGTTCCCCAGAGCCCGAGCTGCCTAGGTGTTTCTCACAATCATCGCTCTTTTTCACTGCTTAGCGAGGAGACGTACATTCAGCTGAAATCCATCTCGGGGTGCAGAGCTTGTGTCAACTGCCACACACTCTGGCAGTTGGGCATGGTGGTGCACACCTTCGACCCACCACTTGGGAGGCTGAGGCAGGAGGATCACTGCAAGTTCATTCGAGGCCAGCCTGGACTACATAGTGAGACCCTGCCTCAAAAATCCAAACCAAACAAAGCTATACTCCTCTGTCCCTGGGAGAGAACCATCCCTCCGCCCCTTGGGTGTGACTTGGGCTAGATGTAAAATTGGGAAGAATGTAAACATGCGTTTCTTTTTTATTTTTACTAGTGCATATTTACAACACATACTGATTGCATTCCTTGTGGGGAGTTGGTGTATGTGCATAACCCAGCTTAATTCTTTTTACTTCTCTTTCCCTTCCCTCACTCCATTTCTTGACCCTTGCACTTTGAGAAAGATCCTTACTTCCTTACCATCTATCTTTTGTTTTGCTCTTTATTTCTACTTTGGAATTCTCATGGAAGTGAAACCATGGGATATTGAAGCTTGTGTGTCTGATTTATTTCACTTAATATTATGGTCTCAGGGTGCATCCATTTTCCTATGAAGGACTCAAATTTTTCACTCTTCATGGCTGAGTCATACTCCATTGTGTGTGAATACCATATTTTCTTTCTTTGCTTTTTTCTTTTAGTCCTTGGACCTTAGGGCAAGGTTGAGGGTAATTGCCTCTGGAGGGGATGAACTTGGACTTCGAGATGTGTGTGTGTGTGTGTGTGTGTGTGTGTGTGTGTGTGTGAGAGAGAGAGAGACAGCATGTTGTTTGGGGCCAAAGTTAGGGTGTTAGACACGAAGATATCCTAGAGCTTCTCTAGTGTTCTCAAGAGAGATCCCTCACCGTCCACCTCATGCTCTTTCTGGAAGCCGCACACTGTGGTGGGTTTGTTTGTTGACTACATTTGGAGACATGACCTCTAGCGGCTGGACAGGTTCTCACGTATCAGTGACACCGTGTTTGCTGGCTAGAACTTCGTTTCTTCTCTGTTGGAAAGTGCGGCATGAGTCAGGGCTGATTTTCACAGAAATCTCTTCAGTGGTCATGGGGGACGGACTTGCAGGGGTCTGGTTCCAGCGTGAGAGCTGTGTCTCGCCAGCCTCGGCGGGAACTGCGGTCCAGGGGCAGGAAGAGCGTGCAAGAGTGTGGAGGGCAGAGGAAAGAGACGGGGCTTCGGGTGACGCAGACACGGGAGTGCGTGCCAACACACACGTGCACACGCGTGTGCACAGAGTACCGTGCCATTTTGATTAGTGTAGCGACCTGTACCTACCACTCTGCTGTGTGCTGGCTACTGGGATCTGCGTGTCTTATCGGTCTGCATCTCCTCTATCTCTCTATCATCTATCATCTCTCCATATCTATTCTATCACATCCATCTGTCTTTCATCTATCTATCCATTCTATAATATTCTATATATCTGTCTAGCCTATCTATATCTATCTATCTATCTATCATCTATCTATTTTCACCTATCTTATGCCTGCCATCTACCTCGCACCCTCTCTCTGCCCACCCTCCACTGTCCCTCATCCACATCTCCGTCCCCGTCCACCGAGAGCGTGCACTGTCCTCTCCTCTCCTGTGCAGCTGTCCCGAGCTTCCAAATGCAGGGATGCAGGGATGCAGGGGGTGCGGTGCTCTAGGGGTGCGAGCTGCAGAGGTTCGACCTAGCAAACTTCCCAGGTGCACAGGGGCAGCGTGGGCTCTCGAGCCCCGGCCTTGCCTCCTTGCTTGGTTTGATTATAACAGGATCTGCAGGACGGGGCGCATCCTGGAGCCTGAACCTCAGCCAGTTCTGGCAGAATCCGAACCCCTGGCTCCTGCTGCTCCTCGCTCACGGTCTGATGAGCAGGGATGGCGCCAAATGCCTGCTCTCTCTGCTCCTCCCGTTTCCCCGGGGAAGCACCCAGCCTGCTATTTAATGTCAGCGTATCACCATCTTCCGAGCAAATGACTGTTTTTAGACCAATGCCTGGGGGGAAATGCAGTTAAATATACATCACAGAGCTGCAGAAAAACAAAAACAAAACAACGCCAGCTCAGTCGTGAGGTCTCCCTGCAACAAACAAAGGTCATTTCTTCAATCCTAGTTGGGGGACAATTTGCATTTGGAATTCCCTGGGGCCCCAGGATGGGAAAGACTTTTCTTTCCCTTTTCCTTTATTTCCCTTTTCTCTTTCTTTTTCCTTCTTTGAATCTTTCTTTTCTTTCTTTGCGCCTCCTTCCAAGGAAGTTGATTTTCTAACACTTCCCGTTCACGCCCTGTCTCCTTCCTTTCAGTGATGGTCAACATCCGAGGGATATCTGGTGTCCCCTGAAATGCTCGCGTCCTCCCTCCGCCTCGGGGGAGCCGCTCCTGATTACATGCCCAGCTTGCTTATCTTTTCCTTTCTTTTGTCTTCTTGTGTTTATTCAGCAGCCTTTCTGGCTTTTGCAAATGGCTTAGGAGCATTGCAAGTTCAGGTCAGCATTCCAAGATGTTTCCGTCATCCTGCCTCGAGTTTTGGGAAATGAGCAGGGGATCACCGAGGGCCTCCTCCTCCGCCATCTCCTGCGGATATGCCTTGGGGGAGAGGCTGGGTTTTACTGAAATTTCAGCACAGGCTGTCACCTGCGTGATTTCTGCAGCCTCATGCACAGAAAATGGTGCCCCCAAAATGATATTGATGCTCTCTGGCAAAATCCCCCACTCGTGGAGTTATTTTATCTCCGCTTTTGTGGAAGAGCAGAAGCCCAGAGTCCTGATGCATCCCTTGCAAGATGGGTTGGTTCTCTCTCACTAAGACTCCCCAGTCCTGCTGCCTCACAACTTTGGGAATCAAAGCGGATTTGCTTTTTCTCTTCTCTTCCCTCTTCTTCACTTCCTGTCTTGTTACTCTTTCTGTGACTTCCTGCTTTCTTGCAAATGACTTCATGATTTACATTTCCATGGGAGAAAGGTCCGTTTCAATGGGCCTCTCGAGACTTCTCCCAGGAACATTGCTGCACTCATTTTACCACTGGCTAAATACAGAAGAAACGCGGGCCGGCCCGGGAGAAGTGTGCCCGGCACTCTGGGTGTTCGCGGGAATTCGTTCCTGTGCTAGTTCAGCTGGACGGGTCCTGCAATTGTTAGAGTGAGGATGGAACTGAGCTATTCGAACAGGCGCAAGGGAGCTGCTTTCATAACGCATGTGCTGCTTCTGAAACACGTGACCCCATGCCCAGGAACATGGTTTAAAAATGAAAAGGGGACCAGGTGTGGTGGCACAGGCCTGTGATCCCAGCACTCGGGAGGCTGAGGCAGGAGGATCTCTGCGAGTTCAAGGCCAGCCTGGGCCCCAAAGTGAGTTCAAGGCCAGCCTGAACTGCATAGTGAGACCCTGTCTCAAAAAGAGAAAAAAGTAAAAAATAAAAATAAAAATGAAAAGGGTTCAGTGGATGTTTCACGTCGCATCAGCAGGACGTCTGGTGAACACTGCGGCCTGGCTCTGCCGTGGCCTCAGCGGCTGCAGCTGTCGCTGGAAAGAGGAATCGGTTTTCCCTAAATGCTTGGGAAAGCAAAAGCGCGGATGCTCTTCCATGTAGAAAGTCTCTGATACAGAAAGCCTCGCCTTGCAAGAAGTAGACAGACAGATAGATGATAGATAGATAGATAAATATACACATAGATAGATAGATAGATAGATAGATAAAAGTTTATTTCTTTCCTCCATGTATTATCTACTTAACCCACAAACACCTCAGCTGTTCCCTTTCTAGGCGTCTTCCTGAAAGAGTTAAAGACATCATATTACAGTGATCCACGCACACCCATGTTTATTGCAGCACAGCTCATAAGAGCTAAATCTTGGAAGAGCCCTATACGCCCATCAACAGATAAAGAAAATGTGCTGTTTGCATACAATGGAGTACTACGCAGCCACGAAGAAGGATAAACTTGAGTCATGTGTAAGAAAATGGATGCACCTTGGGACCATAATGTTAAGTGAAATAAATGAGACATGCAAGCTTAACAATCACATGGTTTCTCTCATATGATAAATAAAGAGTGAAACAAAAGATAGATAATAGGAAGTAGAGAGACAGATCTCTCTCAGATAGGAAGGGGATCAAGGGATGGAGGGAGAGGGAAGGAAGAGGAGGAACAAAACAATTAAGCTGTGTTCGGTCCCCACAGCAACTCCGCACGATGAGTGTGATCTTTGGGTACTGCAGACACAAAGGGATGAAAACCGTGTTCATACGTAAGACCTTCCCAACCCCAGCCCACGGGCTTCAGCCTTTCTGAAGAGCCTGGACCGAACAAATTAGAAAGGGAGGCACAAATGTCCTTGGGGTTTGGCTGGGATAGTTACAGATGGAGGAAGTTGTTGGTTGGTGACAGCCAGTGAGACAAAATCTCTCTGGGGTGCAGACAGAAACCCCCCTAGGAGGCGACCCGACCCGTGGGAGCACGGTGGAGAATTACGGCAGTGACTATAAGCTTGGTGTCTGCACGGTGCAACCGTGGGCTCAGAGCTACTGGGACGCGTGAGCACGATGCTGTTCTCCGGAACCTTTCCTGTGACAGACGCGACAAGTGGGACGTCACGTTGGTTCCTTTGGAAATTTTATTTTTATTTGGAATTTTTATTTGCATCACAAAGCATGAGCCTTTTAAAACGCACTCTTCCGGGGTGTTGCTTACACGGCCAACATCTTGCAACGATCACCAGTGTTTATTTCCAGAACATGTCTGTCTCCCCAGAAGGAGATTCTGTACTCATTAAACTCGCACATCTCGCCGTCCCTCTCTCCCGTGTCCCGGGTCCCACCAGGCCGCTTCCTGTTTCCATGCATTGGTCTGCTTGGGACATTTCATACGAACAGAGTTAGGGACTCCGTGACCTTTAGCGTCTGGCTTCTTTCACCTGACATAGTCACCCCACATTTTGCTTTTGATTTTTATGGCAAGGGCGGTGAAAATATGCTCGTTTAATTAGGTATACAGCTGTCATCCCAGAACTCTGGGAGGCTGAGGCAGGAGGGTTGTACGTTCGAGCCCAGCCTGGGCACCTTAGTGACTCAGAGAGATTCAATCTCAAAATAGGAGATAAAAATCTGGGGGTATAGCTCCATGTGGGGGCACCGTGTTCAATCCCCAGCCCTGCCCCCCAAATACTCATTTAACATGAATCCCAAATGTAGTACAATTTATTTCCTATTGACCTCAGGATGGACTTTAGACGTCCTCACTTATTCTTCCTACTTCTCTACTACTTTATATCTTTGGACCTACATCTTGTTATTTCTTTCCTCCCACTTCCCCAACCCTGGTAAATACTGTTTTGCTTTCTAACTGTGCATACTTGAATTTCTTTTACTTCAGATTCCACATATAAGTAAGGTTACCCAGTATTTTTATTGCTATGTGTAGCTTAAGTTATGTCACTTAGTGTTATGTCTACTAGGCTTACCTGTGTTGGCCTAAATGGCAACATGTTTCTTTTTTAGGGCTTAATAATATTCCACTGTGTATGTAAACAGTTTCACCCTTCCTTCCTTCCTTCTTTCCTTTCTCTTTCTTTCTTTCTTTCCTCTTTTTTTTTTTTTTTTTGTTTTTTGAGACAGGGTCTTGCTAAGTCCCTCCACTTCCCAGGCTGGGCTTGAACTTCTACTCGTCCTGCATGACCCTCAACCCCAACTATACCACACTTTTTATCTTTTCATGGCTCACAGACACATTGGTGGTCTCCATACTTTGGCAGACACCTGTACATATAAGTTGGAGGTTTCATTTCCTTTGGGCATATGCCCCAAAGAGGGAATTTTAAATCATTCCAATCACAGGGGTACAGTACCCAAGGAAGTACCGTAAAGGAAGAAAGGCTCATTTTGGGTGTACAGTTTTAGAGGGTGCAGTCCATGGCCGGCTGCTCCAAGGCAGGAACATCATGGAGGATGTGCATGGAGGAGGAAAGACGCTCACATCATGGTGTCCGGGAAACAGAGACAGAGAAAGAGCCAACCTAGTATGACAGTTCCCTTCTCTCCACACCCTCACCAACACTGCATCTTTTGATTTTTTTTCTTAGCTGCCATCCAAGAGATCATGAGGCTGGATCTCATTGTCGGTTTTGGCTGCATGTCTGTGATACTGATGATGTTGAATGAATAAACATCCTCCCATAAATCCAGTGGCAGCTGAGCGTGGTGCACATACCTGTGATTTCAGCATTTGGGAGGCTGAGGCAGGAGGATCACCGTGAGTTTGAAGCCAGCCTGGGCTACACAGTGAGTTCAAGCTCAGCCTGCACTACAGAGCCAGACCCTGTCTCAAAAAACCAAAAAAGAAAAAAAAAAAAAAAAAAAAAAGAAAGAAACAAAGAACAAAAACCCATTGGCGATGTTTATGTTCTCTTACCCAAAATGTCTATGTGGGTCCTTGGTTCACTTTTTAATCAGGGTCTTTGTTTTTTCTACTCCTGCATTGCACAAGTTTTTGAGACACTGGATATCAACGCATGAACAGAAAAGCAGTTTGGAAACATTTTTTGCAATCCGCTAGCTGGAGTTTAGTGTGTTGGTTGTGAAAAAGCTTTTTCATTGGATGTGGTTGCCTTCACTTCTGTTTACTTTTATGGTCTTGCACCTCGAGATGCACGAGCTTCAATATCGTATGGTTTCTCTTCTATGAGAAGCACAAAGTAAAAATAAACAGCAAAATAAAAGAGAGACAGGAGGGAGTAGGGAGATAGATTTTTCTCAGAGGGGAAGGGGACCGAGAGACAGAGAGAGAGGACACAAAAAGGAAAACAGTTCATTGACTGTCTGTGTTTGTATCTATTTCTAGACTCTTCTGATCTCTGGGATTATGTGTCTGTTTTTAGACTCTTATCATACCATTTTAATGTGAATACCTTTTGTTAATATAACTTTAAATCAGGATATGTCGTGTGTCCCCTTGGGAAAGCAGAGAAAAAGTCGTTTACAGATCTGATTTCCCTTCCCAGGGCTTTGAATTGAATTCTCGGGTATAAAAGAGGATAGGATCCTCCTGCCTCAGCCTCCCAGAGTGTTAGAATGACAGACGTGGGCCACCACACCCTGCTAAGAGAGTAGATTTTAAGTGTGTTTCTTTCTTTTTCAGAGTGATTTTGACTACTTAAGGTCTTTTCTGTTTCCGGCACAAGTCTAGGATTTTTTTCTATTTCTATAAAGCATGTCATTGGGTTTTTTGTAGTTGTTGAGCTCAATCTGTATATTGCTTGGGGTTATGTGGACATTTTAATGATATCATTGCTTTCCACCCGGGACCACAAGATATTTGTCCATTTTTTTGTGTGTGTCTTACTCAATTTCTTTCATGATTATTTCATAATTTTTAGTGTGCATATGTATTTCTTTCTCTTCCTTGTTTAAACTGATTTTTAAGCTTTTTTTAGTTTTTTGTTTGTTTTTTGAGATAGGGCCTTGCTATGTAGTCCAGTCTACCCTTGAACTCACCGTGTAGCCTGGGTTGTGCTTGAACTCAGAGCAGTCCTCCTGCCTCAGCCTCCGGAGAGCTGAGATAGCAGGTGTGCCCCACCACGCCTGGCTCCTAAGTATTTTTTAATGCTGCTATAACTGGGCTTATTTTCTTAATTCATTTTTCAGTTAGGTCATGCTCTGTGTTTTAAAATGCTGCTCATTTTTTTTTTTGTGGGTACCGGGGGGTCAACCTCAGGACCTCACGCGCCAGCAGGTGCCCGTGCCGCTGAGCGATATCACCGGCCCCTTTTTCGTATGTGGGTTCCGGGAGTCGAACTCAGGCCCTCGCGCTTGCCAGGCAGGTGCTTAAGCAACTGAGCCATCTCACCGGCCCAAAATGCTGCTCATTTTTTAATGTTGATTTTGTGCCCTGGAAGTTGCCTGAGTTCATCTGTTAGTTCTGAAGGTTCTTGTATAGAATCTCTGGGATGGTTTTCACATCAAGACTTATGTCATCTGTAAGTAGAGATCATTTACATTCTCCTCTCCAATAGGAGGCCACTGGTTAATTGACTGACTGTCCGATTGTCTGATTGAGTTGGCTAGGGCAGTCAGAGTGCACGTTCTTAACTTGCTACTCCAGATGTTAGTGGGAAAATGTTAAATTTTTCTCCATGGGTTATTATTACCATTGACCGGGTTTCTCATAAATGACCTTTATCACATGGAAGAACTTTCTCTCTACCCCTAAATGACTGTACAGAAAGTTCTTATCAAGTGAGGATGTTAGATTCCATCAAAAACTTTATGCATCGGTTGAGATAATCCTGTGGCTTTTTCACCTGCTAATGCAATGTATTACACTGATTAATTTGTGTAGGTTAAACCAGCCTTGTATGCCAGAGATACATCCCACTTGGTCATGATGTTTAATCTTTCTTTGTGTGAGGCAGAGTCTTGCTTTGTAGCCCAGGCTGACCGCAAACACATGGCAATCCTCCTGCCTCAGCCTCCCGAGTGCTGGGATTATAGGCATGCTCTACCATGCATTGGTGCATTGTGGGATGGAGGATCTGCAGGACTTTGGAGAGAAGAGGACAGTTGTTTAGATTGCAGCCCCTAAACTGGGAGTGTTTTAGGTAGGTCGAGTCTGTTTTTGCTGGTGTAACAAAACAACGGAGAGTGGTACCTTTATAAAGGGAAGAAAGGGTATGTACAGGATGGGAATTTGAAGGCAGCAGTGCTTTGAGGGCATGCATGCGCTTGTCATGTCCTCACATAGTGGAAGGAGAATTGCTCCCCTGAGCCCATTTACGAAGCACTAATAGCATGCGTGACAGCAGTTTTCAAGCACCAATGATCTCCCATGTGGTTTGGGTCTAGAATGGCCCCCCAAAAGGGTCATGTGCTCAGAGCTGGGGTGTTTGCAAGGCGACTGGATCAAATAAATCGCTTGCAAGCAATGTTCCCTGGATGAATGTTAAAAATCATTCATCTAGCCTTTAATTTAGTGGCTTTCGTTTTGTTGTTTTGTTTTGTTTGGTCATCCTGGAAATTAAACCCAGGGTTTGCATGCTAAGCTACATCCCCAGCCATTTAAAAAAGTGTATATATTTTCTTTTGAAATGAGGTCTCACTAAGTTGCTAAATTTCCCAACCTGGGCTCAAACTTTTGACCCTCCTGCCTCAGCTTCCCGGAATGCTGGGATGACAGGTGTGTGCCACCGTGCCCAGCTTATAATTGAATTTTTGAGAGCTGTTCATTTCACCCATTTGACAAACAGCGATTAATAAAATTATTGCAAGAGTATAGAAGGTTTTTGTGATCATTTTTTTTTTATTCGTTTGCTTGATTTTTGAAGTTCACCAATGCAGTGTCCATGTTCCAAGTGGAAAAATAACTTCTAAAGTGGCTCTGACATTTTGAGCTCATTTCTGCCTTGGGACCTACATCGCCTTGGTGAGGGGGGGTATCTTACCAGATCCTTTGTGTTTATGTTTGCGGTAGAATAAAAGCTGGGATAGACATTCTGCAATTTCTGCTCTTTCTTCTGATGCACTAATCAATCGCCTTAGAATACACTGTTTGAAGCCAAGAGTGCAATTTAGCGTCTTTCGTAAGTGCCGCGTTAGAGATCTTCAGGTACAGGGAGGGAAAGCGTTAGGAGACCGAGGGTAGGTTCAGGGGGAATTTTGCATCTGGGTGCACCTAGCTTTGTAGTCTGTCCTTCCTCCCTGGAGTCCCCTGCCCCAAGCATCAAAAGCAAAATCTATCCTCCCTTGTTCCCCCTTGAACCCATACCCTTCCCAGACTCCGGGGTTGTTGCTTTTTCAACGTTTTTTCACTTCCACATGTCACAGGGACATACGACGTTTGTCTTTGTGAGTCTGGCTTATTTCATTTAACAATGCGGTTTCCAGTTCCATCTGTTTTCCTGTGAATGACATGTGATCCTCCGGCCTCAGCTTCTTTGTGATGCTTTAGGACCACAGAATGTCCACTGTGCATTGACACCACTTTGTCTTTATCCATGCATGTGTTCATGGGCACCCAGGCTGTTCCATAGTTTGGCTCTTGGGAATTGTGCCACAATAAACACAGGTATGTAAGTGTCTCTTTGGTGTCCTAATGACATTTTCTTTTGGTATATAATGTCTTAGCAACTATCCTATTGCTGGGAAAAATACCCCAAATATCCAACAATTTAAAGGAATAGTGGTTTATTAGGCTCACAGTTTCAGAGGGTTCAGTCCATGGTAAGCTGTTCCAAGGCAGGAACATCATGGCAGATGGGGTAGAGGAGGAAATATGCTCACATCGTGGTGGCTGGGAAACAGAGAGAGAAGGAGGAGCCGGGGACAGGAACTCAGCCTTCCAGGTCACACCCAAGTGACCACCTCCACCCAGGCCCCACCTCCTACAGCACATTCAGCCAGGAGCTCATCCATGATGGATCCACTGAGGAGCACAGCGCCCCGTGATCCATCACCTTCCAAAAGCACCACCTCTGGACACGGGAGTCTTTTGGGGGACATTTTTGATCCACTGACCAATATCATGGACGGTAGAATTCCAGTGCAGCTATTTAAACCTCACCTAATTAAAACTGGCCGAGGAAAAGCCAATTTACTTTTAGAAAACATTGAGATGAATGCATTTCATAACTTATGAGTTGTAGACCGAGCAACGTAAGGAGAACCCAAAGACCCACATTGCAAAGTGGGAGACAAAGGAAACAAGGAAAAATCTGGGCTCGGGCAGCGAGCGTAAGTCAGGAATTCCTCTGAGTGTGTTCTTTGAACCCAAAGTGAGGTAACAGCTGTGTGTTTGTCATCCCTACATGTCTGTTGCTCTCCTCTGTCCCTGAGGCAGGGAGAAGAGTAGCAGGGCTCCTATGTCCCTCCTGTTTTCCCCATGACTCCTGTAGATTTGGCTCTCATGCTCTGAGTGGCCTTAGTACTTTTCACGAAGTGTGACGCATGTCATATGTCGTAACAGAGATAAGACTGACATTCCCAGTGCGGGTTTTAAACTACAAAACCCAGGAGCTGGATTCTCTGGAACACCCAGTTAAAAAGAATGCCTTCCTTCCTTCCTTCCTTCCTTTCTTCCTTCCTTCTTTCCTTCCTTCCTTCTCTCCTTCCTTCTTTCCTTCCTTCCCTCCTTCCTTCTTTCCTTTTTTTTTTATGCTATTGATTAAACCCAGGTTCTCGCACATGCTAGAAAAATGTTCTACCATTGAGCTACACCACCGGTCCTTTTATTTTATTTTATTTTGAGACAAGGTCTCACTAACTCGCCCAGGCTAGCCTCAAACTTGGAATCCTCCCGTCTCAGCCTCCTGAGTAGCGGGATCAAGGGCCAGCACCATTCCAGGCTTAGCAAGAAATTTCTAGATGCAAAGTGCAACACGACTAAATGACCTTGGTACCATGTAGTACTTAGAGCAAAGTACTGAGGGGGATTCCAACCCCCTTGGAAGCATGACATGAACAGCTAAGCATGGCTGTAGCTTCACAACAAAAGTGTGAAGATCAAACTAATATCCAAGCTCCTGTAACAGGAATAGAGTTAAATTATAGGTCAAAATTTGAAAATACGGTGGAAAAACAAAAAGAAAAAAAAGCCACCTTATTTGCCTCTTTAAAAATTTCCCAGCTGGTAATATGGCTCAGTGGCATAAGCGCCTGCCTGGCAAGTGCAAGGTCCTGAGTTTGACTCCTGATACCCACATAAAGGAAAAAAAAATTTTCCTTGAAACCAGGCATGGCGGCGCACACCCGTAATCCCCACACTCGGGAGGCTGAGGCAGGAGGATCGCCTCGAGTTTGAGGCCAGCCTGGGATACATAGTGAGTTCAAGGCCAGCCTGACCTATATAAACAAGACCCTCCCTGTTCAAACATCCATTAAAAAGTCCTGCAAAACACTGAATTCTATAATTTCCTAAAGCCAGTTTCTTGGAAAACAATTCCATCGCTGCATAACAGAATGCAATAAAACCTAATCATTTTACAATCATCCGCTGGGTCCATCTCACAGAGGTGCTCTGTTGTGTTTTGCTTTAACAAATGTCAGGACTTTCTTTCTTTGCAATCAATGGCACCCTGCAAAGTTAAATTCGGTTTGTTCGTGCCCAGCGTCCTTTCGTCGGAGTTAATGAATAAAACTAGTGAGTGTCCAGTGTTTGAAACAAAATGAACCACCAATGGACCGGAAACACGAAGCCACTCAACAATCCCTTTCTAGGCTGGCCGAGGAAATTTCTTTTAGATGAGTCTTGGTCAAACTACATCTGTACTTCATCATTATTTTCTTTCAATGGGAGTTTTTCCGCTTGTCACAAATCAAAGAACTGTACAGTTTGCACGAGGCAATGTAAATAAACATGGTGGTCCTAATTTTCCAGCATTGCCAGTGAAGGAATGTTTTGTATTTGGCTTGTTGCTAAACTGGATTTCTCACCTAAGAAATGGCGCAAAACCAACTCTGAAATGTGGCTACATTTGTCAGTCGCTTTACAGTACTGTTGAAGTATTGTTATACTCATGAAGGGAGGGTCTTGGGCCATGGATTTTTTACTGGGAAATGAAACAAAAATCAAAGCCGTAAGTTTTATATCTCTTTAGAATAAGTCTTACTGATGAGTTTGATTTCTCCGTCAAATGCCTTCTCAGTAAAGTGAAGCTCAAAGCTAGGTGCTGTGTGTACGCGCGATGTTTCGTGGGCAGACTTGGTTTCTAAAGGAAACTTTCTGTGTCGAGTACTAACTTACTTTTTTCTGCACTTCGACAAATTGAGAGCAGCAGGAGATACAAAGATTTGGGATGATCTGAGGACTGGGACATCTGTGTTTTTCTTGGAAATAAGAAAACACACACACTTCTGCAAATCAAAACTGCATGTTTTGTCCCTTATGTGTTTCCCATCTGACCCTTGTGGTGAGTAAAATATCATTATTTTTTCCCTTTCTTTTACAGGTAAGAAAGCTAACATTAGACAGGAAAGCAATGAATCCAAATACATCCAACTTAAAAGCCCATATATAGTGTTTTCTTCTCTCTAGAAACTGGGGCATCCATCTAATGAATGGATGTAAAAACTAAAACTAAAAACTTGTGCATGTACACCTGTCCAGCAGTTAAATGGGCAGCAGATTTCTCTGGAGATTTCCAGTTCTTCGAATGCGTTTTGCAAAGTGCACGCATTCTTGTAGGCAGGACAAGCCGTCTCCCAGAAAATCAGCAAGCCAAGCCAAGCCGAAGCACACAAAAGCGCCAAATGCAGGCCGCGTTCGCTTCTGCGGATGGGGTTAAAGGTCGGAACTGGGAGTGGTTGTTCCAAATGGAGAAAAATTGGTGGAAAAATACGTGAATTACTCAGAAGCTACCAGCCGGGTTGGAATTATTTAGGAGCAAGTCGATGTGCCTAATTCATTCCATACGTCTGCTCGTCCAAACAATGAACGCGTTTCAGCCTCTCAGCTGAGTCATACCCAGCGGTCTCCGTATTTGACCATCTAACTGTGTCCCCCATGTGCAAGACCCGGCTCTGCAAGTCGATTTTTTTTTTCCACGACCTTGCAACCATTTTAAAAGACACATAAAATAAAACAGAGAGGAAACTCAGTGCTGAGAAACCCTCAGAGCCGCACACATCTGGCTTTGATTGGGGCTGTGTTTTTATTTCCATGTTGCAGCTTTTGTTTTTTCCAACTGCCAGTGGGTACAAACGTTTAAGGGCTGTAACCCTTTCTTTCCAACCGACGGCAATCCGGGCTGGCATAGCTGAAACCACGTTGCATGGATCTGTGAAAATATATCAAGGGTGGAAGTCTCCCACCTCTTGCTTCCACCAGGCCCTTGCAAAAGCCCTTCTTAATTGATCACATGTGTGGTAGGGTGGCCACGTCGCCATCTCTCCCGCATGACTAATGTGTAGCTTTGGTTAACAACAGAGCCCAGGATCCATTTAATAAGGCAAATGGTATATGTTTGCATTGAGAAGTCGAGTCAATTAGGCAAAAAAAAAAAAAAAAAATCAACACAACTTTTATTCAGGGTATACCTCATCTCAAATAATTAATTTATGCAATAATGAAATTTGATATGCTTTCTGTTCCCAAACACAGAGAATAACTGTCTTATTCCCTGAGGGATGTTCTAACAAAATACTATAGACTATGTGTGTTACAGACAGCAGAGCTCGGTGGCCCAGTCCTGGAGGCTGAAGTCCTCTGTGCTAGACTCTCCCTATCTTAGTCCATCGGGGCCGCCATATGCAATTACACAGCCTGGGCGGCTGACACACAGCAGACCTCGGTGGCCCAGTCCTGGAGGCTGAAGTCCACTGTGCTGGTCTCTCCCTATCTTAGTCCATCGGGGCCGCCATATGCAATCCCACAGCCCGGGCGACTGACACACGGCAGAGCTCGGTGGCCCAGTCCCGGAGGCTGAAGCCCAAGGTCCAGGCGTGGCAGAGCCCGTGTCTGGTGCGGCTGCTTCCTGGGTCACAGACAGCGCCTTCTCGCTGTGTCCTCACGTGGTGGAAGAGGCGGGAGCTCTCTGGGTCTCTGTGATGAGGATGGGACCCCATCAGTGAGGCTCCACCCTTGGGACCTCAGCTCCTCCCAGAGCCCCAGTCCTGACCCCACACCTTGGGGTGAGGATTCAGCATGTGAAATGTGGTAAGAATTGTAGCTACTCTACGTATTTAAGGAGATCCAATTTATTTTGGGCGATCAAGGACAAATGTGTCAAATTTTCCAGAAAAAATAGAACCCAGAAATACAAGTGTTCATCTCTACTTCCATTGATGGCAAGACCCCATGTAAAAGGAAATCTGCTGGAGGTGAAGGTTTGCAGTGATCGTTTATTTTCCCATTTCTCCCAAGGTTGCTTCAAGTAGTGTATGGGTACCAAGAAGTTAAGCATATTTATAATTTCTGGTGAAATTGTGTATAACTTTTACTAACCTTTTGTCATGCGTCATGATCAATCTTTTGTTTTGGGGGGTGTACTAGAGATCTAAGCCAGGACTTTTGCACTGAGCTACACCCCAAGCTCTATTTTATTTTACATGTACATGGTCACAAAGGCAATTTGCTTTAATATTTTTAGTAGCCCTGATTTTGGACTGCAACCTATCATAGAAGATCAAGTATAGAATTTTCCACTGAAATCGTGTTCCAAGCTCCAAAAGTTATAGGTTTTGGAGCATATTGAATTTTATATTTTCATATTATGGATGTTCAACCTGTGTAATTTTTTTTTTTAAAGTGTTAAGTGAATCTGGGCACCGTGGGGCACACAACTGCATCCCAGGCCTCTGGGAAGCTGAGACAGGAGGATTCCAAGTTCAAGTCCAACTTGGGCAAATTAATGACTTAGCTTAGACCCTGTCTCAGAATTTAAAAACAAATTAAAAAGGGTTGGGGATGAAGCTCAGCCTGAAGGCTCTGGGTTCATTCTGCATACTAAAAACATTTTTTTAAAATGTAATTAATTTTGTCTTATTTTTTTAAAATTACTCTCCTCTGCAAAAGGCTATGTTTTTGGCTTTCATTATCTTAGTGATTCATGTTAATTTTAATATGCAGAATAGCACTAACAGGAAGAAAATAAAACTCACATCTTCACTCTCCCCTCATGTAAAGTTTTTCTAACCCTGCTCATTTTGTTTTCCTGCACCAAGTTATCGTGAGCATCAATTTTGTTCCCACCTTGTCTTCTATCCTTGAGTTGCATTCCTCTTCCCAGTGATGGGGAACATTGACGTTAATCTAGCTGTGGAAATTTCCCAGCACCAGTGTGTTTCATGTGCCCAGCGCTAGCCTGGCTTCACGCTCTGCTTCCCGTATTCTTTTTGTATTTATTCATTTCAGATTTCGGCATGGCACCAGCTACTGAACAAAGCCTTTGTACTCTGCTCCATCCCCCACCTCTCTTGCTTTATCATTTTGAGACAGGGTCTCGCTAAGTTGCTATCCAGGCTGGGCTCAAACTTGCCATCTTCCTGCCTCAGCTTCCCAGCAGGTCAGGTTCCCTCTTGTTTGGCCCCCAACATTTCTTTCTTTCTTTCCTTCTTTCTTTCTTTCTTTCTTTCTTTCTTTCTTTCTTTCTTTCTTTCTTTCTTTCTTTCTTTCTTTCTTTCTTTCTTTCTCTCTCTCTTTTTTTCTTTTCTGAACTTTGGGTTTTTGTAATTGCCACAGGTTCCAGCGGTGTTGCAAACTACACCCAGGGAGCTCTTTCTCTCTCTGTTTTCGTCTCTGTCTGTCTGTCTCTCACTCTCATTAGAAAAATGTATGTGTTTTCACTCTGCACAAATCCAGATTTTCAAGCAGAATATCTTGAAATTCATTCAAAAAATAACTTGGTAGTCAAAGAGGAGAATGATGTGTTTTTAAGAGGTATGAGCCCTACTTTTTTTTTTGTTTGTTTGTTTGTTGAGACAAGGTCCCGCTATGTAGCCATGGCCGGCCTCGAACTTTCCATCCTCCTGCCTCAGCCTCCCAAGTGCCGGGATTTCAGGCGTGCACTTCCTGGCCCGCTTCGTCTCTTGTGCTGAAGCTTTGGAATTCTTTGCATCTGGGTGCTGGAAACTGCAAGGGGAGGAGTTCACAGGAGAAGAAAAACCATCTGATTGTATCTCAATATAAATGAGCTCCCAGCACAAATATGGTTGCAGCCCCAGCCTTGCTCTCCCTGGAAAACACAAGGTGATCTGATGGGATAGAAGCCACAACCAAGTTGCATCCCAGAGTTCTTATATTGTTCTGCTAGGGATAACCTCATTCTGGCGTGGGAGCAAAGGCAGGAAGAGGTGTGTAACTGGGGAAATGCTTACAATAACCAATTTTTTTTTCTTTATATGCAGGTACCAGGAGTCGAACTCAGGACCTCACACTTGTCAGGCAGGTGCTTATGCCGCTGAGCCATATCACTGGCTCCAATAACCAAATCTTGGAAGTGGCCTACATGTCTATCAACAGATACATGGCTAAAGAAAATGTGATGTTTACACACAGTGGAGTACTATGCTGCCGTGAAGAAGGATAAGCCTGAGTCACGTTTAGGAACATGAATGCACCTTGAGATCACAGTGTTAAGTGAAATGAATCAGACATGTGAGGTTCAGCGTGGCGTGGTTTCTCTTCTACGAGGAACCCAAAGTATAAATACATTAAAGAGCAAAATAAAAGACAGACAATAGGAAACAGGGAGAAGGATCTTTTGCACATGGGATGGGGACCAAGAGGTGGAGTGGCCGGGAGAGGGGAAGGAAGTGAAAAGAATTAAGATGCCCACGGTGAGTGAAACACGATGCCCCGCAAACATGGTCTAGTGAAGGAAATGCAGACTGAAAGACAGACCTCAATTTCCGGTGAGCACGGCTTTGTGGTGAGCCATCCATGCAGCCGTGTGCTGCTTTAGAACCCTGCAAGGGTTGAAGAGCAATGACCCTCCCTGCGGTCCCCACGGCCAGTGTGTTCAGTCTAGAAAATGCCTCTTTGTGCGCCCTTGGCTGGGTTCCTGTTTCCCTTGGTTATGACTTTCTCTCCTTCTTCTATAAGCATAGAAATTATTTACTCAAACCAATTTGTTGGCCTTTTATCTCTTTGCAGAATCTTTTCATCTGCGCCCGAAACTGATCCACTCATGACGTTGTGCAACACTGTGTTGGAGAGTGGACTGGGGACATCGTGTGATGCACGGTTTTGCAGGGATGTTTATAAGGCGCTTAAATAAACTCGGGTTTGGGGAGTGTAGATTTTTAGGAGAGCCAGGTGAGCCGTGTTTATTCGTGGGATTGGTGTTGGTGGGGCTCGAGACCAGATAAACAAATACAAGTAGAGAATCACTAACTCTCAGAAGGTTTTGAAGTGATGGAAAATTGTGGGACAATATGCTTGCCAGGCATGCAAGGTCACCTTGAAATTTTAGCAATGGGAGTGGAAAACTCAATATATTGTTAATTGTGATTCAATAAAACTTTTTTGAATTTTGTGAATTTTTGTCTAGGATGTGCATTCACTCTCTAAGCAGAGTTTTTAATTCTGCGTTGAAAACTCAAGTCCCCCACCCCCAGCTTCAGAGCCACCTGTGCGACACATTCACCAAAACACAAGCTTTCGTAAGAGCCGCGCCATCGGTAGCCGCCTTGAAGTTCCAATAAAAATCAAATCAAAAAGTAAATAGCTAGGCATGGTGGCACCATCTATCTCTCAGCACTCCGGGAGGGTGAGGCAAGAGGATTGCAAATTTGAGCCCAGCCGTTTTAGCAACTTAGCGAGACCCTGTCTCAAACTAAAAACAAACAGGGTGGGGGTTGGAGCTCAGTGTGAAGGCTCTGGGTTCAGTCCTTAGTACTCCAAAAAAAATTCATTAACAGGGTAAAATACGTGTGACATATTTTTATGCTTATAATGATGGTATGAGGTATGATCAAATAATATGAATGAGTGAATACTTGAATTTTAAAAATTTACTACAATAAAAGACACATTGCCATGAATCATCTTCAAAATCCTCCCCGGCTTTGTGCACACTCATCCCACATCCTCGCCACTTTCTGCAGCAGCTCTGGAGTCCTCTTTCCTGAGGGTCTTTAGCTGCACTGCCCTGGCTGCCTCGATGTCCTGAATGGATTCAAAATGTTGACTTTTCCTGGTCATTTTGATGTTGGGGAGGAGCCAGAAGTCACATGATGCCAGATCCGGTGACTAAGATGTACGTTATGTTTTTTTTTTTTTTAATGTGGCTACCAGCAGTCGAACTCAGGACCTCGTTCTTGCCAGGCAGGCGCTTATGCTGCTGAGCTATCTCACTGGCCCAGTGTTATGTTTTTATTTGACAGAAATTACTATAAATTTGATCAACAAGGGGTG
The DNA here is from genome assembly GCA_028451465.1 of Erethizon dorsatum. NCBI lineage: Eukaryota > Metazoa > Chordata > Mammalia > Rodentia > Erethizontidae > Erethizon > Erethizon dorsatum. The sequence continues at coordinate 2,208,199 of CM051843.1, forward strand.
CTCACTAAATATGATGAATGCTTACATTAAAAATTTATTACAGTAAAAGGCACATTGTGATTAATCTTCCTCAAAATACTCCCTGCTTCAAACACACTTATCCCACTGTTTTTGCAATAACAATGGAGAAATTCTTTTTCAAAAATTTTTGTTAGCACATGTTTGCAGTATGCAGCAGTGTGTGGATTACTATGATAAAGTTTTATAAACTGAAACATTCACTGTACTTTTCAATCACCCTTTGTAGTGGTAGTAATAATGATAATAATAATAATAATAATAATAATGTGTTTTTCAAGTCAGGTGTACACATGAGTCACCCCAGGACATTTTGAAAACACAGATTCTGATTAGAAGAAATCTGCTTACAAATAAGATTTCCAACAAGCAAGACTTCAAGAGACAATGTATGGGTAGCTAAAAGCAACATTCAGGGACTTGAAATGAGATTAAAGAGGACAAGATGGTAAGTTTTGCATTATTCCAGGCAATCAAATATGAGACCATGATGATATGGTCTTGGGGTTAGAGTTTTATAGGCACAACCAAGGGTGCAGGAGATGGATTCAAGATATATGAATGGAACAGAGAAGGTCAGTGGCCAGCTGAATGTTAGCTTTAAGAGCACACAGGGTGTACTGGTCAGATTTCCCATTGCTGGGACAAAACACCCAACACCCACAACTTAAAGGAGGAGAGGTTTATATAGCTCATGGTTGCAGAGGGTTCAGTCCATGGTCAGCTGCTCCAAAGCAGGAACAACATGGTGGATGGGCATGGGAGAGGAAAGACACTCACACCATGGTGGCTGGGAAGCAAGAGAGAAAGGAGGCGCCAGAGAGGACCTTACATCCCCTAAGGTCACATACCAGGGCCCATCCAGAAGTGAGCTTTATTAATCTGTTAGGCATCCACCAAGCCAATCAAGTTTAAAATCAAGATGAACCTTCACAAACCCATCAGGAAATGGAAATATTTTTTTGTTTTGCTTCAAGGTAGAGGTGACCCACCTTTCCTGAAATACAGCACACAGATAACAAGATGAGCAATGTCAAATTTGGACATCCTAGTGCTATTCCGTGGCCAGGCCTCAACCAATTCTGACACCTCCTCTGTTTTGTACCTGCATTTTCTTGGCGAGGTATAGGATGTTGCTTGCCTTCAACTTCTACATACAAAAATCAGAGATGCGTGCTGTCACTGATGGGGTTGGAAATAGGGGGAAGCTCTTCCAGGAGGTAAAGCCAAGAACTGAAGAAGATGGATTGGGCAGTAGGGATTTGGAATTCCAAGGAGGACATGGGAATTACTCTGACCCGATGATCACACTTTGTATACACATACTGAAGTACAACACTGTAACCCATAAATAGGTATAATTATTGCATGGCAATTAAATGATTTTTTTCTCTTTTTTTACCAGCCCACGTTTGCAGTACATAATGTCCACATTCCTTGTGCGGAGTTGGTGCACATGTGCAATGCATCTTGATTCCTTTTTTGATCCCCTTTCCCTCCCCTCCCCCCATCTCTTGCTCCCCTTCCCGCTTGAGAAAGATCTATCTCCCTACTTCTTATTATCTAATTTTTTCTGGCTCTTTATTTATACTTTGGGTTTCTCATATAAGAGAAACCATGTGATATTGGAGCTTGTGTGTTTGATTTATTCCACTTAATATTATCATGGCAAAGTGTCTCTATTCACCTACAAATGACTCAAGTTTATCTTTCTTTGTGGCAGAGTATATAAATACCACATTTTCTGTATCCATGCACGCAACTTTTGGGAGGTGACAGGACCAAAGCTGTGTGATACTGGGTTAGTCCACTGATGAGTTTATAACTAGATGTGATGTTGGGAGGCAAAGCCTGGTAGAGGAGGTGGATCACTGGAGGTGTGGCCTGCAAGGGTCTGTCTCCGTCCTCCTCCCTTGATCTCTCTCTCTGCCTCCTGCCTGCCCTGCCATGGACTGTTTCTCCTCTGCGATGCCCCTCTGCCATGCTACCCTGCCTGGGTGCCAGCCAACTGTGGACTGAAACCTCCACAAACTGAGCTGAAATGAACCTTTCCTTTTTTAAACTGTGGGTGTTGGGTATTTTGTCTCAGCGACGATGAGAAAGTCACTGAGACAGGCACCATCTTCCCATAGTCTCTTGGGCACAGTCTTTCCATCCACAAGGGAATTAAGAGGATGTGGGTGCCATGACTACTTGAAGCTGTGGTCTTTGGAGACTTTTACTCCTCTACCTTCATAATCAAACTCTTTGCTTGTGATTTCTGTCTTCAGTCATGTCCTGAAGCCACGTTGGCTGCTTTCTCACAGCATCAGCCTGGTGTCCATGTCTTTCTGCAGCACGTCTGGAGTCCTCTTTCCTGAGGGTCTTTACGAGGCTTGATCAAAAATATGGTGAATGCTGATGTCGAGCACCATCCAGCAGAAAGGCAGCTCATAAAAAACATGACACTGTGTCCTCGTCCACCTTAGTCGCCAGATCTGGCACCGTGCAGCTTCCAGCTCCTCCCCAAGGTCCAAATGACCAGGAAAGGTCAAGGTTTTGAGTTGATTCAGGACATTGAGGCAGCCAGGGCAGCACAATTACAGACGTTTGTACTTGTACTTGGGATCAATAGCATAGTTGCTGGCTTTGTTGCATGGTGATTGCTTTCTCATATCATGGTTTGGGGTGGTTTTGCTTTGGATCTACGTGCACCCACACCCTTCTTCTTCAGAACATCGAAATTATTGAAGTAGTGTTTATGTTTAGGGAACGCTCTTATGTTTGTGGAGAAAAGAGTGAAGTTCTATTAACAAAATGAAAGAAATCCAAATTCTTACAGCAATAAGAATACTTATCATATCCATTTGTATTTACTGTCCAATCGCAGATCATAATATTCTGTAAAAACGAGATTAAGTAAGAGTAGCAGGGATGAAGACTCCCCGAGGAGAAGGAAGACCTCTTTAAAATATCCGCTGTGGAAAAAGATGCATTTTTTATATGCAATGGAGTATTATTCAGTCATAAAAAAGCATAAACTGGAGACTTTTATAGGTAAATGGATGCAATTCGAGTCCATACTTGTAAGTTAAATAAATCAGACTCATATGTGCAAGTATTGTATCATCTCCTTAGTGTGAGAAGCTGAAAGAGTAAATAAGATATTATAAATATATATTAATTCTGGAAATAATGTCATGTTAACCTCCCAAAGCTTTTTCTTCCTTTTCAAAAATGGTTTCAATGATTTCAAGTCTTTTGGATTTTCATAGAAAATTGTTATCTTCAAGTGTTTCACCTTAAAAGTTTTCTTGAAGTTTTTAATTTCTCTGTAATGTTTTCTAGTTTCTCGTATATAGGTCTTGTAAATTTTGTGGTGAAATTTACCACTATTTTATGTTTTAATACTCTTGTAACCAAGGTGTTTTGTTTTCATCTGTTACCATGAAGTGGAAGTATAGTTGTTTTTCAATAAACATTTAACTTAAAAATAAAATAAAATTAAATATCCACTACAGAAAATATTACATGGTCCAGTGATCTCACTTCTGGGTCAAAACCCAAAGGAAAATGGAATCCATGTGTCAAAGAGACATCTGCAAGCCCATGTTCCTTCCACTGAAGTTCACAATAACCAAGAAATGGAATTAAACTAAGTGCCCGTCAACTGATGAGTGGGTAGAGATAATGTGATACATATATGTTGTGGAATACTATTCTGCCCTGAAAATGGATGAAAGCCAGTTATCTGCATCAAAGTGGATGGACATGGAGGACATTGCATTAAGTGAAATACACAGGCAAAAGAAGGCTAAATATCACATGTGTGGAAACTGAAAAACTGGTCTCATAAATGAACTGAGAGAAAAATTGTTCACATATACTAGGAAGGTTGGGAGGGGTGGTCACACAGAGCAGCTAAAAGGCACCAAAGCAGGGTTAGGTTGGAGGAATTATGTTTCATGGTTGGTCACCTGGTAAGGTACCGCTGTTTTCACCAATCTATCATATATTTCACACAATAATTAGGAGAGAACCAAAGTTCTCAGCACATAGAAAAGGTAAATATCTGAGGAGATGGAAATTTTTCTTAGCCACTTTGATCATTACGTAGTGTATGCAGGTATTTAATGATCGTATTTTATCCCATAAAGATGTATAAATATAATATCCCAAAATGAAAGATTTAAAAGCTGAATTACAGGGCCGGTGAGATGGCTCAGCGGCGTAAGCACCTGCCTGGCAAGTGCAAAGGCCCGAGTTCAACTCCCGATACCCACATACAAAAAAAGGACCGGTGATATCAGTCAGTGGCACAGGCACCCGCTGGCACACAAAGTCCTGAGGTCGACCCCCGGGACCCACAAAAAAAAAAAAAAAAAAAAAGCTGAATTACAAGGAGAGATGGAGAGATGGAGGGAGGGAGGGAGGGAGAGACAGAGACAGAGAGAGACAGAGAGACAGAAAGAGACAGAGACAGAGAGACAGAGAGATAGAGAGAACTACCCATTTAATCTTCCTTCTTGAGCCTTCCTTGAGGAAGTGTCTAGACTCGCTAATGAGAATTAAGGTTTCTGGAGTACTACACAGCCATGAAGAAGGATTAACTAGAGTCACATGTAGGAAAATGGATGCACCTTGAGACCATAATGTTAAGTGAAATAAATCAGACACACGAGCTTCAATGTCACATGGTTTCCCTTATATGAGAATTACCAAGTATAAACAAAGAGTAAAATGAAAGATAGATAACAAGAAGTAGGGAGACATCTTTTGGAAAGGGGAAGGAGATCGAGAGATGGAGGGAGAGGAGGAGAAGAGGACATAAAAAGAACTAAGACGTGTTATGTGCACGTACCAGTGAATGAATGCAATTACATACCACAAACATAGACTCATAAACGTAAACACAGAATTGAAGTCAAACCATGGGAAAAGTGTTCTGAGATAAGTGAAACCTGACAACAGCAGGGGACATAAACGGATCACCGGGAATGTTGTAGTCGGTTCATAAGAATGGTTTCAAAACAGTGACCTTGAACACGCAGAGCACAGTCTAAGGCTTGGAGGCTCCGAAACTCTCCACACAGGGGAATCGGAACTTTGGCAGTGGGTCTCAAGTTGCATGCTCCACGCATGCACCAGCTCTCACAATATTCCCATTCTCCCAGCATCGACAAAATGCTTCCCTCGGCCTGGGACCGGCTCTCTAAATAAATAAATCAGGGCTTTATTACTTAAGATGGCATCACAGAGACACAGCATCTTGTTTTGTTGTGGGGCGGCCATCCAGCGGATAAAAGAACCACTGCTGCGCTGGTGAAAGAAGCAGTTCACAGAGCTGGGAGAAGCCCAAGAATAATTTCTCCAGCCAGCTGCTGCAGAAGTTGGCTGCTTGGTGGCACTTGGTTAATATCTACAGCAGGCATCCCAGTGCCAGTTTTGGGGGGCTGCCTCGTCTACATGACAAGAGGATGATAAAATAATGACGTGTTTATTCCCTCAGGGCACATTGCCCTTGAGAGATTGTTTCTAGTAGAAAATTCACTAACTCAATGTTGCACTCAATGTCTAAATCATTATGAGTTTGCTCATTCACTGTGCAGATCCTTGCAGGGGAGAGGAGGAGGCCAGGAAAGTTATTTTATGGAGAGATGATAAATAAGGAATCCACCGTTGGCTTCTGGTGCACATGGAGTGGATTTAGCTGTCTTTGCGTGGCTGCCAGGACATCTGCTGATAAAGCCAAGGGTTGTGCAGCCGACGAGAAGAACCAGGCTGAGTTCTCCCTGGCGCTGCAGCTGGGGTGCATTGCCAGTTCTTCCAAGAGGTGCACGGCCTGTGCTTCTTTTACGATGGAAATGTCTAAGTCACGTGAAAGTGGGAACACATAGAAAACACGTGCGTTGGGTCTCGTTCTTGTAAAAGCAATGATTCTGTAATCCCGTCTCTACCCATGCTAATTAACTTTAGAAGAACTTACAAAGTACACAAATTAATCTGGTACTGTCAGAAAAAGAAGGGTGGAGGGGGAAGAGGAAAACGTTAACATGTGTTATGTACCTGTCCCATTTCCCGCAACGAATGCAATCATTATGTATGGCAAACATGTAATAATAATGATTTTTTTTAAAAAAAAGAAAAATACATTTTGCTTGCTTAAGCTCTAAAATAATCACTACTGTCCTTTCTTTTTTTCTTAACTGTCGTTATTTTAATTTTACACAACTATGGGGTATGGTGTTATATTTAAATACATGCATACAATATGTAATGATTAAATTAGGGTAGTTGGCATCTCCGGTTTTTAAATTTAAACTAATTTTTTACAGTAATGGGTATTGAGCTAGGTTTTGAGATATGCTAGACAAGTGCTCTACCACAAAGCTATACAAGCAGCTCCTTGGATTTATTTTTTAACTGATACATTAAAAACATAAAACATGTGAGTGGGTTTTGATACAAGATAAATACCCAATGATTATACCTATTTATGGGTGCACTGTGATGATATATTGCCTAAAAGATGCTCAGGCTACTGATCTGCATGGATGGAGGGACTTGGGTGCCGAAGACTGAACCCATGAGCTCAACCCCCAGCCCTTTATTTATTTTTTATTTTCAGACAGGGTCTCCCTAGGTCTCTAAATTGTCCAGGCTGGGCTTGACTTTGGAATCCTCCTGCCTCAGCCTCCAAAGTAGCTGAGGCAAGAGGCATAAAACACCATGCGCCACACACTTACTGTTTTGAATGAGCTTTGTACTCTAAAGGGAAGTGGGTGGTCAGACCTCTTTATTCTGCACCAAGATTTGTGCAGATTTTTATAGTCCCTGATTCTGTGTCTTGTGCCTCTGAGAGTGCCGGGGTTGAAAACATGAGCTGTAAACCCACAGCAATTTGTATCACATGGGGCTCCTTTCTTAGCGAGCACTTCTTCATGTGTTTTTTCTCCTTCCTTGAAAAGAGTAAGATAATTGGAAAATATAATCCATTCCTTTTGCCCACTGTTCATAGACATACGTATAAATTTGGGGGGCTTGTTGACACAGGGTCTCACTATGTAGTTTGGTTTGGGGTGGTGGTTGGATCCCATCCATGGGTAGATTTGTAACTGAATGGGCTACTAGGAAATGCGACAGACTTTAGGAGTCAGAGGCCCAGTTGGAGGCATAATCAACTGGGGACCCCTGGGGGCATGACCTGGAATGAGATGTCCCCACCTTTCCTCTCTCTCTGCTTCCTGGACGCCATGAGGTAAGCAGCTGTCCTGCACCAAGGCCTTCTGCCATGGTGATTCTGCCTCACACAAGTCGAGAAAAAATGGAGCCAAGTAGACTTGCGATGAGATCTGTGAGACCACGAAGCAAAAAATAATCCTTTCCTCCTTTAATGATTTCTTTCAGGTATTTTTTCACAGCAATGGAAATCTAACCAACACGCTCCATCATACCATTATCAAGAAAGCAGAGTACAGGGTTTCTATCACACAGTACCATGATCTGGGTGGTTTACAAGACCAAAAATTGATTCTCTCACTGTTCTGGAAGCCGGAAGTCTGAAATCAAGGTGTTATAAGGCTGATTTCTTCTAGAAGATTCCGAGGAAGAACCCATTCTGTGTAACTCTTGGAGATTCTGGAAATTGTGGGTCATTCTTTGCCTTCTAGATGCATGTAGACCAGCACAGACATCCAATTTTCTTTAGAATTACTCCTTCATTCTGAAGAAAGTAGCTACTGCACTTAGGCTCTACTCTAATCCTGTATGATTTCATCTTAAATAATTATGTCTTCAAATTCTGTTTCCAAAAAAATGAGAGGATGGGGTTCTGAGTGAGAGTAAGATTTGGAGGGAAGCTATCCAGACCAGTACCTTAGCTTCTTTCTCTCCTGCTCCTTTCACAAGTCATAAAGTTCTTGAGTTTGGCTTTCCCTTTGTCCTTCACACACACACACACACACACACACACACACACACACACACACACACACACACAGGTCTTTTCTTTTTTTATTGGAAAACTAGGTGTCAAAGTCACCTCAAATATCCATCTGCTGTTCATGGAGAACCTTTCTAAAACTCCTTTTTCTTTTACGGTGCTGGGAACTCAACCCAGAGCCTTCACCCTGAAACCCATCTCCAGCCCTTTTTTCATTTTGAGACAGAGTCTGCGGTGGGTGAACTAATGGTCAACTTGTAACACCCAGATGAGCTAAATCAGCATGGTTCTGGGTGTGGAAGGCCCAGCTGAGGATTGTTGCCAACAGCATAAAGGGAGAACTGGAGAGGAAGATGGTGTGCTGTTGATTCTCCTGGAGAAACTTGTCTTGCCTGCTTTCCTGATATGAACTCAGCTGTTCTCATGGCAGGAGGAGCTCAGGACCTCGCTGTCACTGAGGATGGCTGTGGTGCTCTCTGGGGGAGCTCTGGTCCTTACTTTGAGCATCGCTTCCTGGCTGCAGTGCAGACCCCTCATCCTGCTGGCACAGATCCTTCATCCCACTGGTGCAGACTTTCTAGCTTCCGCCACTGGCCTCTGGGCCTTCCCAGTGCAGACCCTTGATACAGACTTGCACAAGACATTGTCCTGGGCTCTAGGTCTCCAGCTGGACTCAGGGAGGACATTGCCATGGGCTTGAGATCTTCAGATGGACACGTGCAGGACATCACCATGGGATCCAGGTCCTCAGTTGGATTCTTCGGGTCTCTAGTGTGTGGACAGATCTCTGCACTCTTCTGCATTTGACTTTTTGGGTGAATATTATAAAATAATCCTATAAATGTTGTGTCCTGAATTAAATCCTTTCCCTTGCAAGCCCTGACTGCAACAGTTGCACTAAGTTGCTTAGGCTTGGCTTGAACCTGTGATCCTCCTGCCCCAGCCCCTCAGAGTGCTGAGATTACAAGTGTGCGCCACCACGCCTGGCTGTAGAATTCCATTCTGTAATGAGAGTTATGGGAACAAAATGGCAGTATTGATGGGTACCAGTTTCTATGTGCACAGGGATTCACTTGGAAAGGAAGTTTCCAAAGCTTATCTCCATTTATGGTAAAGGTTGTTTAAACCGTGGCCAGCTTTGCATTATCCATTCTCATACCTAGTGAATTTTCACTAATCCTCCAATTTAAGTATTTCTAAAGAACGTTTGAGGTCACTGGGCTTTCCCTTCCTCCTGGCTCTAACGTAGACCTCAATACTCTGGCTCCAAGATGGCTTGGTTTCAGTCTTTCAACGCATAGGGAATGTGGCAAAAAGATACCTATGTGTAGCACAGTTCGAATGCGCTAGTAAATGAAAATGGTAATCCATTGGCATTTGCTATGGCCTGGCTGTATGCACGTGTTGGCATGCTAGTCCTTAGCACTTGGGGGTTGTAAAGTGAGATCTCTAAGAGAAGGAATCCAATGGGAGATCTGCAAGTCACCGCAGGTCTTCCCACAGAGGGGATGGACACAGTTCTCATGAAACTCTTTAGTTACTTCCTGCCAAGAAAATTGTTACGTAAAGAAAGCAAACCCATCACCTCCCCTTTCTCTGGCTCCCTGTCTTGCTTTGCAATTTCCTCCTCTCACAAATACTCCCAACATTGTGATGCTACCTGCCATGATAGCTCTGCCCTTGGACCTCTAGGACTGCAAGCTACGTAAGCTTCTTTTCTTTATAGCCTTTACCAGCCTGAAATATTTCACTACAGTAATGCAAAATATAGAATAATATACTGTGTTAATTAGAGTTCCGTTCCTGTCACACATGTCTGAGAAATCAGCTTGTAGATAAGGAGAAAGCATTCATTTGAGCTCACAACGTTGGAGGTTCTGGTTCATGACAGGTTGAACCCCTTGCTTTGGATCTGCAATGGCAGAAAATATCATGGCAGCAAGAAGCCCATTTGCTTCATGGCCAAGGAGTAAAGGAGGTGGAAAGAAAGATACAAGCATCCCACAATCCTTTTCAAGTTCCCACGGCCAATGACCTAACTTTCTCCGCCTTAGCCACATCTTCTAAGGGGTCCACCCTTGGGAGGTGCTGGTCTCCTCACAGCACCGCCAGTCGGGAATCAAGTCTTCAACCCCTGGGTCTCCAGTAGACATTCCAGAAACGAGCTAGAACACGCAGCATTTCTCAACACTCCATGAGTTGTTGATGATTTATCTTTGGAGATACTTAGCAGGTCACCATGTTGTCAAGGTGGAGTGTCTTCTACAAGACAAAGTACTGCCATTGGAATAAAAGTCATCATGAGAACATTTTAAAGAATAAACAGAAAGTCATCAGGAGCTAGTAGGTAGGGAAGGAGTCCCTAGTTGTTGTGGCCCCATCCATTCTCACCAGGGACAAGCTATCCGCATGATATTTGTTTCATTTCTGCATTTTAAGCCTACCTCCTAGTTTTCTGTCTTCTTTCCTCTGTTTTCAACTTTTATTTTAATTTATTTGTTTTCTGATTACTTATATATGACAGAGCATGTGATTTTTAACCTTCTGAGACTGGCTTATTTTCCTTGACATAATAGTCTCCAGTTCCATCCATTTTCCTACAAAATGCATGATTTCATTATTTTTATGGTTGACTAATACTCAATAATACTCCTATGTATATATATATATATATCACTAATACATAATGTATAATATATAATGTATATTATATATATCACTAATACATAATGTATAATATATAATGTATAATATATTCTATATGTATCACTTTCTTTATCCATTCATTTGTTGATAGACATATGGGCTGCTTCCAAGATTTAGCAATTATAAATTGTGCTGCTATAAACAAGGGTGTGCACGGATCATTATAATAGGAGGTCTTTAACTCTTTAGGGAAGATGCCTAGAAGGGTAATCGCTGGGTTAGATGGGTCAGATGGAACTTCTATCTTTAGATTTTTGAGGAATCTCCATCCTGATTTCTACCGCATTTGTACCAGTTGACATTCCCACCAACAGTGGAGATGGATCCCTTTTCCCCTGCAGCCTCATTAGCATCCGTGTTTTTTTTTTTTTTTTTTTTTTTTTTTTTTTTGTGTGTGTGTTCTCACTGACATTCTGAGGTGGAATGGGGTGAGATGGAATCTCCATGTAGTTTTGATTCACACTTCCCAAATAGCTAAAAATATTGAACTTTTTTTATATATACTTATTGGCCACAGATGACAAAGAACCCCACCCATGTACAACCATGAGATTTTTGATAAAGGCGAGAAAATGCACATTACAGAAAATATGGCTTCTTGAACGCATGGTGCTGGGGAAAGTGGAATTCTGCACGCAGAAGACTGAAACTCGATCTTATGTCCAAGTCTGAAGTGAAAACATGTCAAAAGGAATCAAAGACCTAAATATAACTGTGGAAACTTTGATACTGCTGGCAGAAAAAGTAGGGGAAACACTTGAACATGTAGGCACTGTCAAAGACTCCCAGAATAGGCTCCCAATAACTCAGCATGATATTTTAGAGGATAACGTGTGGGCCGACTTTGCATTGAGCAAGAGGAAAAGAAGGTGCATGGGCTGAGCCAGGAATCATAGAAAGACACATCCCTTTAAAAATCTGGGTGGAAATCCACGCAAATAAGTGCAGAGGGGCAGTAGAAGAGCTAGGAAAACATGCCAGAGAGATAGAAGAAGAATCCAAAAAGAAAGAGCTGAGAGTATAGTTTGAATTTTGTGATCCTGATAGAATTAAGAAGGTTGTAATTCCAGGTGTAAAAGAGGCTGTTCTGCATTTGTAGGCATCCTAGGGCAGGTGTGTGCAAAGCAGTTGTGGAGTCAAAATTAGAAGCATTGCTTATCCAAGGGCTCTCTGGGGTGGAGACAGAGCTGGGGGTTCAATTTGGGTGTGTTTTTATGGGAGGGGAAGGAAATGGACAGCTTCAGAACAGGTGTTAGAGGCATGAAATAATCCTATCAATAGAGGTTGTTCTCCAAGAGTTGAAGGAAAGAAAATTGAACAGACAGATGGATGTGTCATAAAGGGATGTGTGGCGGAATCAGGAAATGATCTTCGTTTTTCTTTTTCAGCAGCTGGACAATTTAGTGGTTTTATCTACTCGAACATGCAAGATTGAAGGGGGAGCAGGTATGGAAGGGTATGATCAAGAATTTCTTTTCCTGCATAAGGATTTTGAGATGTGCATCACCTATTCAATTGTAAACAAGTGGAGGAGTATCATTAGAAGTTTGTACAGTGTGTCATCACAACATACGATTAATATTTCAAAAGTTTTTAGAAATGCTTATGGTATAAGACACATTGCCATCAATTCCTCAAAATCTTCTCCTTCACTTCAAATGCACTCATCCCATCATTCTTGATGCTTTCTGCGGCATCTCTGGAGTTGTCTTTCCTGAGGGTCTTTACCAGGTGTGATCAAAAACATGGTGACTACTGCTGCTGGGCACCATCTAGTGGAAAAATAGCTTGTAAAAACATGACGCTGTGTCCTCGTCCACCTTAGTCACCGGATCTGGCGCTGTGCAGCTTCTGGCTCCTCCCCAAGGTCAAAATGACCAGGAAAGGTCAACAGTTTGAATCCATTCAGGATATCGAGGCGGCCAGGAGAGTGCAGCTGAAGATACAGAGGAGGAGGAGGAGGAGGAGGAGAGCAGAGGAGAGGAGAGGGAAGAAGAATAAATAAATCTGGGGAACTGATCTTTGCAAAGCAGAGTTGTTCAATCCATAGATGTTGGCAGTGGCTGCCTAGCACCATGCCCTCACCATTTTCCAGATTTGCTCTGCGATTTCTCTGGCACCAATACCACCAATATTTCCCAAGGCAACTGTGAGCTTTAGAAAGGGCATTGCCCATGCCTACTAATATATTAGTACTCATCACCAACGATGGATTCATAAGCTAGAACCTTCTTAGAGACTGGGGCCAATTCCTCCTTAGAAGCAAATGACCTTCCCCAGTATCAGTCACCTGGGCTGACAGAAGACCCCAAGCTCATGAAGCTGACCTAAAGCTGGTATTCAAAGAGAAGACCAAATGGTGTTTGCAAAACAGAGTTTCAGACTTGGTGCTGGTCTTGAGCCTTTTTGGGCAAGGTCGCGATGCAACATTTCCTAAGTGAAATTAACAGTTGGCTTCCAGGTGGGAAAAATGGTTGAGGTGTATTGCATCATCCCGTGGTCTGTCTTACTACGGTGCTTATTTCCAAGACAACGAACCGTTAGATGTAATCAGGTATTTGTTGGTGAGGAATATGCATAGTTAGGTTCTCCACTGTGTGTTGGCTTCCTGGAGTTTGGATGGAGGAGATGCCCCCGGCAACCCTGGCTTTGAAATAGCAGTGTGCGGTGCAGCCTGCATGTCATAAACACACCCAGCCTGAAGGTCTCGCTTGTGCGTGTTTCTCCCAATTCCCTGGCTTGGCAGACGCTGCTTAAATATTCTTTACCACTCGTGCCTTTCATCTTCACCGACTGTGACCTCTCTGTCTTCCGTCTTCTGCCAATAATGGTCCTCGCTGGTCCTGGAAACTCAGACCCCGCCGTAAGTGATGGTCTTCGCGAGGGAGAAGGAGGGCAAGATGAAGGTCACTCCTCCTGGCAGAGGGTGTGGACGGCAAGGCCAGGCGCTTTGTGGTGCACAAAGAGCTCCTCCTCTCCAGGGTCTAGCTGCAGGCCCTCAGGTTAGGGGGTGGAGGATCTCATTCCCACGTACAAAGAAGATTTTCTGAATCAAGTGACACCACCTCAGCCAGGGGACGCCTCCTCTGTCATTTTATTTTATTTTTTTACGTTTGTCTTTTTGAGACAGGGTTTTGCTATGCAATTCAGCCTGGCCTTGAACTCACTTTGTAGCCCAGGCTGGTTTTGAACCCATGGCAATCCTCCTGCCTCAGCCTCCAGAGTGCTGGGATAACAGGCGTGCACCACCACGCCTGGCTCCTCCGTCATTTTAAATGTGAGCTGGGTTTGAATCTGCTTGCATATAAGCTGAGATCACAGATTTTCCAGAGGGATGGGAGGGAAGCGGGGGTTTTGAACCACAAACAGCCAGCGCAACAGTGGGGTCCACGTGGACGCCCTGTTCATTGACCCCAGGACTCACCCAGGACTCAGCTGTGCACCGTCCCTCCAAATACCCTCGATGAGGCAGAGGGACCGCATAGTGGGGAATCAAAGCAAGAACCAGCAATACACAAAAACTACTGAAGAGAGATAGATAGATAGATAATAGATAGATGGATAGATATAGATAGATGATAGAGAGATGATGGATAGATATAGACAGATCATAGATAGATGATACACACATGATAGATGATAGATACATGATAGATAGATATAGATAAATGATAGATATAGATAGGTGATAGATATAGATAGATAGACACAGATAGATAGATAGCTGGATGATAGATAGAGATGATAGATGATAGATACATAGATATAGATGATAGATATAGATAAATAGATAGATATAGATAGATGATAGATATAGATAAATGATAGATAGATGATAGATGGGTAGATATAGATGATAGATAGAAATAGATGACAGATATAGATAGATACATGATAGATATAGATAGATAAATAGATAGGTATAGATAGATAAATAGATATAGATAGATGATAGATATAGATAAATGATAGATAGATGATAGATATAGATGATAGATAGAAATAGATGACAGATATAGATAGATACATGATAGATATAGATAGATAAATAGATAGATATAGATAGATGATAGATGGATAGGTAGATGATGATAGATAGATAGATGATAGATAGACAAATGATAGATGATAGATGATAGATGGAGAGATATAGATAGATGATAGATAGATAGGTAGATGATAGATAGATATAGATAATAGACAAATGATAGATAGATAGATAGATAGATAGATAGATATAAATAGATGATAGATATAGGTAGATACAGATAGATGATAGATATAGATGATAGATAGATGATAGGTAGATATAGATAGATGATAGATATAGATAGATATAGATAGATAGATATAGATAGATAGATACAGATAGATAGATAGATAGCTGGATGATAGATATAGATGATAGATAGATAGATAGATGATAGATACATAGATATAGATGATAGATATAGATAGATACATGATAGATATAGATAAATAGATAGATAGATATAAATACATGATAGATATAGATAGATAAATAGATAGATATAGATAGATGATAGATATAGATAAATGATAGATGATAGAAATAGATGACAGATATAGATAGATAGATATAGATGATAGATAGATGACAGATAGATGATAGACGATAGATAGATGATAGATAGATGATAGAGAGATGATAGATAGATGATAGACAGACAAATTGTAGATGATAGATGGATAGATAGATGGAGAGATATAGATAGATGATAGATAGGTAGATGATAGATGATAGATAGATATAGATAATAGATAGACAAATGATAGATATAGATAGATAGATACAGATAGATAGATATAGATATAGATATAGATAGATAGATATAGATGATAGATATAGGTAGATACAGATAGATGATAGATATAGATGATAGATAGATGATAGGTAGATATAGATAGATAGATAATAGATAGATATAGATAGATGATAAATAGATATAGATAGATGATAGATAAATAGATGATAGATGGATAGATATAGATGATAGAAAGAGATGACAGATATAGATGATAGATAGATGACAGATAGATGATAGATAGCCAGATGATAGATGATAGATAGATGGACAGATAGATGATAGATAGATAGATAGATAGATAGGAGAGAGAGGCTGGGGATTTGAACCCAGGGCTTTTGTACTGTGCTACATCCCCAGCCTTTTTATTAATTCTGAGACAGGGTCTCGCTAAGTTGCTACATTGCCCAGGCTGGGCTCAAACTTGCCATTCAGCTGGGTCAGCCTCCAAGAGTGCCAAGATGACAGGCGTGTGCCACCCCGCTGCCAGCGCGGGCTGCATTTTTTATATGGAACTGAAGCAGGTGTCGGCGCTCAGAGTGGACCTCACGACATGGCTTCTCCTCCATCTCCGGCCAACCGATTGTACCTCCTGAGAAGTCTTAGCCTCAGAAGCACATGAGTCGATTCCTTATGGTACATAGATTGGTAGGTAGGTAGTGAGACAGATAGATGATGCATATATAGATAGATACATACATACATAGACGATAGATAGATCATATATTGATAGATAGACACATCGGTAGATCAGAGATACTATAGATACCAAGGATGGGTAGTTAGATGGATGGATGGATAGATTAGATGATGTATAGATAGGTGGAAGGATTAGAGGATTTCTAGATAGTTGATGGATAGGTAGATGGATGACTGAATGATTTGTAGATAGAGTAGATGAAATGACAAGCAGACAGATGGATTGATGGATGGATGGATGGATGGATAGATAGATATAGATAGATAGATGGGATGGGTGGATGGATGGATGGATGATAGATAGATAGAGAGCTTGACATAATAATATAGAAGCATGACTGCGGCAGATGCTTGGTTCCATTCACTCCCCCACAACAATAACGGGCAACGATTATACGATGCATACTTTCTGCCAGCGTTCAGTAAGACTTTGGCAAGCACTGTGCTCGTGGCTGGCGTGCTCTGAAATTTCGCACCTATGCCAGAAGCAGGCTGCTCTTGGAAGGCCCATTAGAAAGATGCTTTTCACTCTCGAGAGCAAGGATTTGAGTGATTTAGGCTGTTGCTGGGCACGTGGGGACAAAGCATCGAAGCCCGTTATTGGGTTTTGGTAGAGTCCATAGGGTGTGCTGTCTTCTGGGTAGGGCACAAGAGAGATTTTGAACATTGACATCCAGCGCTTGTGTTTGTTTTTGCTGACAGATAGCATCGCTGCAGCTTTTTTAGATTTGCACGTGTTTGCAGTACACGACGATGATGCTCATTGTGGGGAGTTGGTACACGCACATAACACATCTCAATACTCTTCATCCTCTTTGCCTTCCCTCTTCCTCTCTCCACTCCATCACTCGGTCCCCTTCCCTTTTGCAAAAGATCCAACTCCCTGTTTCCTATCTTTTATTTTTCTCTTTATTTATTCTTGTAGAAGAGGAACCATGGGATATTGAAGCTTGTGTGTCTGATTTATTTCACTTAGCATTATGGCCTCCCGATGCATCCCTTATCCTACAAAGAACTCAAATTTATCCTTCTTCATGGCAGAATAGTACTCCTTTGTGTGTGAACTCCACATTTTCTTTATGCACTCCTGGGTTGGTGCAGCTTTGTGGGGTGCAGAGCACTGCTTTTGCACATTTATACATCATGTGGTGATCAACTTAGCATGTTCAGGTTTCCCTCATCTCAAATAGTTATTGCTTGAGCATCTGTACATAGCATCCTGGGACAGGAACATCTGAGGAAAAAAAAAAGATGGAGTCATTCTATTTTTCATAATGGGGTGTATATGCTAAGCCAAGGCTCTCAAATGATGAGTGCAAACACTACGCAGCCCCATTCTAAATTTCTGCACAGTGCCCAGTTGCAAATACGCCAGTATGCCACGGACAGCTTTTCCTTTGCTGCTTTTCTCTCGCTTTTCCCCTTTGTCAGCAACTGTGAGCACCTTTGCATTTCTCGCTTCCCCCCTTGTTCTGTCATCAGCCTGTGAGGTCTCAGCAGGAAAGTGGGGCCCCCTCCTTTCCAGAACAAGGGGTACCAAGACCCTCCAAACAGTCAGTCCCTGATCTTCAGAAAGACAAAACAATCTGGCCACAGGCGCTGGCCGACAAATTCCTCATGAGCTCTGACCACTGATATGAGTTCGAGGGATCCGCCGGAGAAACAAGCCACCTGCCACTTAGACATGCAGCCTCCATTACACGACGTGAGTGCAAGAGGTGATGGCTTCATTTGCACACCCAGTGACCAAGGTACGACTGGGGTCCAGCGCTGTGAGACGTGGCTCACGCTGTACCATGTTTTGAGGCCTTAAACATGCTTTAGAGTAACTCACCCGGGCTCCCTGTGCCAACGTACCCAGCTTGCTGCCAGTCCTTCCCCGGGCTGGCCGGCCGCCCGTAGACATCCTCCATTTCAGAAACGCGATGGTGTGTTTAAGACCTGCCCAGCGAGCCACGGAGGAGGGAGAAATTCCTGGCTGTGGGTGAGTCCCAGGGTGTTCCTGGCGGAAGAGATGACGCCCTTGTGTGAGCCCAGTCTGAAAGTATGAGCGTTGGCAGGGTTCGCTTCATGACACTTAGAGACCATCTCCAAAACAGTAGATGGGCGCGGGCCTGATGCTGTACGTTTTATGAAGAAAATAGCCACCGAGAAATACTTGAGGGATGAGGGACACTGTGGAGGCGATGAACCATGCAGACGATGTTTGCGAATATTCAGGGCTGCTTAGTTGCCACATGAGGAATAGAGGAACATTGATTGATTTATTTGTTTGTTTGTTTGTTTTTGAGACAGGGTTACACTAATGCAGTTGAGGCTGGCCTTGAATTCATTTTGTAGCCCAGGCTGGCCTCGAATTTGCAGCGATCCTCCCGCCTCAGCCTCCCGAGCGCTGGGATGACAGTCACTTGCCACCACGCCCAGTTAGATGAACATTTAGAAAAAGAGGAAAATGATTATGGTTGGATGGTTGCTCAGAGAGGGGTGAGTTTTTCAAACAAACAAACAAAAAACTCAAGACGTGTTGGATCCTGCAGTGTTTATAGGCATGACTAGAAGCAGGCGCCTACGCACAACTTTCTCTTCCTTGTGCTTTCATCCTTGGTGAGACAGAAATTTTGCAAAATGGGAGGTGACTGAGAGATGGAGGGAGACCAAGGCAAGGGAGGGGAAGGGGACAGAAAGATAACGAAGTTGTATTCTGTCCGTACACCAACCCCCCACGCGGGAAATGATCACTACGTACGACACACATGGACTCATAAAAAGGAAAATTCAAAAGTAAAAATACCTTATCTGCAGTCTGTGCTTTATGTCCAATAAGACTAATACAAAAGAAAATTAAATAAATAAACTCAATGAGTACTACACTCTTGGAGACACATCAAAAAATAAACCTGAATGCACACATACCTCACCAGGTAATCCAGCAATTACACTCCTTGGTATTTTTTAAAAGAAGCTACAAACTTATGCCTACATTAAAACCTCCACATGGTTAATTATACTATGTTAATTCATAATTAATAAAACTTACAAACAACCAGGTCCTTGCCGCTTTCTGCAGCAGCTCAGGAGTCCTCTTTCCTGAGGGTCTTTAGCTGTGCTGTCCTGGCTGCCTCGATGTTCTGAATGCACTCAAAACATTGACCTTTCCTGGTCATTTTGACCTTGGGGAGGAGCCAGAAGTCGCACGGTGCCAGATCCAGTGACTAAGGCGGATGAGGACACAGCATCGTGTGTTTACGAGCTGCCTTTCTGCTGGACGGCGCTCGGCAGCAGCAGTCACTGTGTTTTTGATCACAGCTGGTAAAGACCCTCAGGAAAGAGGACTCCAGAGCTGCTGCAGAAAGCGGCAAGGACGGTGGGACGAGTGTGTGCAAAGCAAGGGGAAGATTTGAGAGGTATTCATGGCAATTTGTCTTTTACTGTAATAAGTATTTTTTTATTTTTTATTTATTTTATTTCATTTATTTATGTATTTATTTTTTCTTTATGTGGGTACCAGGAACCGAACTTAGGACCTCGCTCTTGCCAGGCAGGCACTTATGCCTCTGAGCTATCTCACTGGCCCAAATAAGTAATTTTTAACATAAACTCACAAAGTATTGTTTGACCAGGTCCTGTATATATCTAATACAGTATAAATGCTGTGGAAATAGTTGTTACACTGCATTTTTCAAGGAATGACGTCAGGAGAAAAACATGAAGATGCCCACTACACACACCATGGTCACAGATATGTTCAATTCAGCGCTAACTGGATGCACAGAGAAGGAGCACACGGCTGCAGAGCTAAGTGAACTAAGCCTCTGCCGTGATCGTGCACGGTGTTCATCTGCAAGGTGACTGGGGTTTGCTTAATGACCCAGCATGGGAGCACATGTTTGTAATTTCTCTCAGCTCTCTGGGAGGCTGAGGCAGGAGGATCACAAGTTGGAGTCCAGCCTGGGCAACTTGATGAGACTCAGCGAGACCCTCTCTCCAAATAAAGAGTAAAGAAGGGAACTGGGGAAGCAGCTCAGCGTGAAGGCCCTGAGTTCAATCCCCAGGACCACTGGAAGGAGGAAAAAAAAAAAAATAAAAGGATGCTTAATTTCATCAGGTTTTGCCTAAATTCTTGGGCACAGACAGACAGACAGCTGGGCGGGACGCTGTACCCCTAAGCATGGATGTCTGGACAACCATGCTGCAGAAAGAAAGCCTCACCGAGAAGTCACACCTGCTTTTCCTTCTGATTTCTGAAGGCCCCCGCTCAGTCCTTCGAGCTGAGATAATAAGTGCAAAACCATCTGCCTGCAGCCACCGCTAAGGGGGGATGTCCGGTTGCACGGCTCCCCCGAGCCCCGCGTCTCGCCATGCAGCCCAGACCTGATGTCATGCGCTGAAAAGTCTGCTCTGCTCGGCGTCTGAGGTTTCTTAATAAACTCTTTTATCTTGACCTCGCTGTTCAAACCTCACAGATATTTGGAGTACTGGGCAAGCAGGGGCTGCCAGGAAATCCCATGTGCTTTTGGAGCGGTCTGACTCATCAGCCGTGAATCAGAGCTGTGTCTGAAAGGGGCACCCTTGGGCCTGCAGTGGCCACATGGCCCAGCCAGAGCAGACCCTGCAGCCCTCTGAGACCCAGATGCTGCCATGGGGTGAAAAGCAGCCATCATGGGGCTGGGGTTGCTGGAGCTGGGCTGGCCCAGAGCCACACCAGTTGGTGACACCAGGTCTGGCTCCAGGGTGGGGTGCAGTGGCATGGCTGCCTGTGTCCTGTGCTGCATGGAGCCGTCGCTTGGGAGGGACATGGAGTGGGCAGAGTTCTCTGGAGACACGGAGACCATGGCAGGTACAGATGTGGGGGGAAAGAGAGGAAAGGTAGAGAGAGATGGGGTGGTTCTGATAGCTAGGAGATAGATCATGGAGTGATGGGTGGATGATAGATACATAGGTAAAAGATACATAGAAGGTAGATAAATAGACGATAGATAGATACATAGATACATAGGTATGAATAGATGCATAGGAGATAGATGATAGATAGATAGATAGATAGATAGATAGATAGATAGATAGATAGACTATGTGGATATTTATCTCAGTCTCTATCTATCTATCTATCTATCTATCTATCTATCTATCATAGAGGATGGATGGATGGATGGATGGATGGAGGGAGGGATGGATGGATAGGTGGGTGGATGGGTGGATGGGTAGATGGGTGGGTGGATAGGTGGGTGGTTGGGTGGATGGATGGATTGATGGATGGATGGATGGATGAATGGATGGGTGAGTGGATGGATGAGTGTACAGGTGCATGAATGGGTAGGTGGATGGATAGATGGGTGGATAGGTGGATGGGTGAGTGGATGGATGGACGGATGGATGAGTGAGTGGATGGATGGATGGGTGGATGGATGGGTGGATGGGTGGATGGATGGGTGGATGGATGGATGGATGGATGGGTGGGTGGATGGATGGGTGGATGGATGGGTGGATGGGTGGGTGGATGGATGGGTGGATGGATGGGTGGATGGATGGATGGATGGATGGGTGGATGGGTGGGTGGATGGATGGATGGATGGGTGGATAGGTAGATGGATGGATAGATGGGTGGATAGGTGGATGAATGGGTGGATGGATGGATGTGTGGGTGGATGGATGGGTGGGTGGATGGATGGATGGGTGGATGGGTGGATGGATGGGAGAATGGATGGATAGGTGGATGGATGGATGGGTGGATGAATGGGTGGATGGATGGATGGATGGATGGGTGGATGGATGGGTGGATGGATGGATGGGTGGATGGATGGGTGGATGGATGGATGGATGGGTGGATGGATGGGTGGGTGGATGGATGGATGGGTGGATGGATGGGTGGGTGGGAGGATGGATGGGTGGGTGGGTGGATGGATGGATGGGTGGATGGATGGGTGGATGGATGGATGGATGGATGGGTGGATGGGTGGATGGGTGAATGGAGGGGTGGGTGAATTAATGAGCAGATAGATTGCCAAATACAAAAATAGTCCAATGGGTTGTAGATATATGCAGACTGGCATGCATGGATTCACATCTACTTACATCTGCACAGGTCTATGTGTCTCTCTACATGTATGAGTGTATGAAGAGGAACACAGATAGGTGCAGATAGGCAGAGAGTTGCAGGTGGATATCCAGGTGACTGAATGGACAGTGCCTCCAGTGACCACAGAGGTCCCTCTGCACCCTTAGGAGACGCAGGTCCAGACCCTGCTCTGGACAGCCAGGTCCCTTCCTTGTAGGAAGTTTTGGGCTTTCCTGACCTGTGCAGAGATGAATGTGCACAGAGACAAAGGGGCCCAACTACACCTGCCCCAGCTGTGACAGCAAAATATCTGTGAGGGAGCAAGGAGCAGAACTGCTCTGGGACAGGAACCACTGCCTTACAACATTCCCAGAAAACTGGTTCACAAGAAGCCGGGTGTGGTGACGCACACCTGTCATTCCAGCACAGGAGGCTGCCTCAGGAGGCTGAGGCAGGAGGATCGCCATGAGTTCAAAGCCAGCCTGGGCTACACACTGAGACCATGTCTCAAAATAAAACATAGAAAATGGGCTGGGATGGAGCTCAGTGAGAAGGTCCTGGGTTCCATGCCTTGTAGCACACACACACACACACAAAGCACACAATATATTGTTATTAACAATAGTTGCTTGGATTGCCTGTGTTATTTTTTTTTTAAAGAGAAGAAAAAACAAAACAAATCAAAAAAAGAACAAATTTTCAAAGCAACATAATATGAGGGTAACAATGGTTAATGCATTACGTATTATTATCTTTAAGTTAGTTATTCAGGATACCAGACATTAGCATTCAATTGTCCAAACATTATTGGCACAAACCTTACTCTTCAATGAACTAAGTAAAATTGGTAGTGTATCTATCTTAACCATCTTATATGGATGCAACTCGAGAAAATACTCATAAGTGAAATAAACCGGACGCACATGTGTAAGCATCATATTGTCTCTCTAGTATGAGAAACTGAAAGAGTAAATAAGTGCCTGTTTTTTTTTTCAATTTCTTTTTGAACTTAATGTGACCTAGTTGGATAACATGCTAATCAAGCACCACCCAACATCCGTTTCATATTTAACTTAAAGAATGACATAGTAGTTATTTTGTATGGGCTGGTACGTGGTCAAAATTTATGTTGAAAGCCAGGTGTGGTGGTGCACGCCTGTCATCCCAACATTCTTGGAGGCTGAGGCAGGAGGGTTCCAAGTTCAAGACCATTCTGGGTAACTTAGTGACTTAGCATGACCCTGTCTCAAAATAAAAAATAAAAGAAAAAGGTCTGGGGGTGTAGTAGCTCAGTGCAAAGCTCTGGGTTCAAAACCCAGCATCAGAGAAAGAGAGAGAGAGAAGTGAGGGAGGGAAGGAAGGAGGGAAATGTTGCAAAATAGGCTGTAACTTTGCTTCTACAGATAGAGAGCTCAGACTGGGATTTGTGAACTTTTGAATGAATCACACCATGTGTTGCTTTTTTTTTTTTTTTTTTTTAACTTTGTGTTCTGTCGATTCTGCATGAAGACCTTCCAGTAGGTCCGTTCAGAGCTAATCATGAAATCAGAATGTTGGAATTTCAAGCTTGGCCCCACGCACCAGATGGAGCTCGGTTTATTCATCCAACATTGGCTTCTTCGACTGTTGATTGGAGCGGATCCAGTTCTGACGCTCTGGCTCTCCCTCTTTGCCATCCATAACCATTAGTAATTATGATCTGGGGTTTATAAATCTCCCTTGAAAACTGAAAATGTTAGCAAATAGTGGGTCTAATTTGCCAAGAGCCTGTCAAAACAAAGATACTTGGAGGCCACTGATTTAAACACACACAAGCGCGCACACACGGGAAACTGAGGGTGTAGCTCAGTGGTGAGCGCTTGCCTAGCATGGGTGAGGTCCTGCGTTCCAGCCCTAGCACTGCAAAAATAAAATATTTTCCCAGCACTCAGGAGGCTGAGGCAGGAAGATCACCACCAGTGCGAGGCCTGGGCTACACAGTGAGCTCGAGGGCAGCCTGAACTATACAGTGAGAACCCGTCTCAAAAAGAAAAAAACAAAACAAAAGATAGAATTTTTTAAAGCCAAGTACGTTTGTATTGCGGGTGGTGTTTTCCTACAAGTGATTGAAGGACGAAGGCAAAGACAGATTTTTATCTGAACATATTCTAAAGTTTCGAAAGCCATAGAGTAGATATATTAATTCATCACCAGGTAAAACTGCTGCTGGGGTGTATGTTGGGTGATTGGTATGCACATATACAAAGGCATCATATTTTATACGATTATATACATATATATGTATAATTTGGGGGCTGTTGTGAGGTAGGCTCTCACTATGTACTCCAGGCTGGCCTCAAATCCATGGCGATCCTCCTGCCTCAGCCTCCAGAGTGCTGGGATCACAGGAGTGCACCACAGTGTCCACCCCCCAAAAAATAATAATTTGTAAGTGTTTAATTGATAAATGAGAATTACAGACATTTATGGAGCACAGTGTGATATCATGATATACCTATAGGTTGGGTAACGACAAAAATCTAGCAAATTAGCATACATTTTGTGTTAACCTTTTTTCAGTTTTTATGCTGAGAACGCTCCAGGTCCTTTCTTGTAGCTATTTTGAAGTATACGTCCGTGCCGTAACTCCACTGTGTCCTGTGGAATAGTGTAGGTCATCGTTCGTGTGTAATTGCAGCGTCCCTCCCCAAAGCTCTTCTCTCTGGGGACCTATATTCTGCTTTCTGACTCTATGATTTCAACCTCTTTCGTGCCCTGCATATCCATGCCATCATGGGAAATGTGTCTTTCTGCATCTGCCTTATCTCACTTAGCATCATGCAAACTCTTTGCACCTTTGAGTTTAGAGATAAAGATCCTAAAAGCAAATTTAAAACGCCTGCATCAGTTGACGTCTCATTCAACGTGGAATATGTCAGTGTAATCTGCATCATTTTCCCAAGCCTCCACCCACCCTTTGATTTTGAGGTTTCAGGGAAATTAGTTGAAAGTGATGCTGCTTTCTTAAATAAGTGGAGAACAAGCTTCCCTTTCAGTACACGGGTTTGTCTTTTTGATTTAATATCACAGCTGGGATCTGTGGGGGATTTTCAGCTATGAACTCCTATCAACAAGTGGAGCACAGAAATTCCTAATAATCAATATATTGTTGTTATATCCACGAAGCCAAGATGTTCTTTGTGAATCTGCATAAAAAGAAATTGAAATGACAAGGACAGTACAACAAGGGAAAGAGAAAATACTGTATATTTTAAGAATATTTTTTTAAAAAAATCTTGAAGTGTTTCCAATTGGTTCCCTTTCATAAATTCTGTCAATGCATATTGATTTTCTTATTTCATTTAAAAAAAATTTTTTAAGCTTTTATGAGTCCATGCCTGCAGTTCATAATGATTACATTCCTTGTGTGGAGGTGGCGCATGCATGGAGCCTAGTTTAATTCCTTCTTCATACCCCCTTTCCCTCTCCCTCCATCTCTTGGCCAATTTCCCTGTTGCAAAAGCTTTTGTTCATATGCAATTAAAACTGCTCACTTCTTAGAAACGCATTTTATCCCTCAGAAATGAGATCATTTCACTGCTTCCTGGGAAATACCAGGAAACTTGCATCTAATTGCAAATGGCAAATAATGACATTTCTTTCTCCATGCATTTCGCGGTGCCTGGCGGATTGTTGAAAAAGACTTCACTGTGAATAAATAAATTTGTAGACAGAAATCAGTGCAGGATGCGCTCTCACCAAGGCCTGATTTCCACCGGGAAATCCAAGCTCACGCCTGCCCAATTTCACGCCTGTTCGAGGATTAAAGATCGACTTAACTTATAGACGTATTCAGAACAGCTAGGGGGGTTATTTGAGGCAGAAAGCTGAGAATCAGTGAAATTGTTAAGTTTCATGTTATTTAGATATGTTTTTTTCATCCTAAATAGTACTTAACTGGGAACCACAAATGACCACGGTATTTCTGCAGCACTGATCTGTTGACTAACATCTGAGAACAGCTTCAGGATATTTCTGGGGGTTTGGGAGGCACCGGGTATGGGTGTGGATTAAATGACATTGTCCATAGGTTGGTGATTTTGCAAGGTAAGAAGTACGTGGAGACCCAGTACACAATGCTCCCTACTTCTGTATATATTGGGAATTCCCCAGAAAAATAAAAGTTTAACAGAGTCACAGAGATGTTAGAAGGGAGGATATTTAAATATTTGCACTTCCTCCATCTCCTAAATCTGTTCATTTAAGGAGGCTCCTGTCCACCTCTGTGACACGATTACAAGATAGTCATGATTTAGGTATGAGTTCCCTGTGAGCCAAAGGGGAAAGAATGAGACATTGTCTGTTGGGTGGATAATACATTTCTCAACAGGAGAAGGGAGGTCTGACTCATTAATGCCAAAAACTGCCTTCGCTGATACCCCCATGGCCCAGAGAGCACCGCAAGCCACAGAAACACTCTGAGTGAGTTTTTTCATCCCAACTCCCTGAGTACAGTGTGAAAGTCTGGCCCAGGGGCACCAAGTCAAGGAAGACCTCCAAAGGAGGGTTGGGCTGAAAGCAGAATGGCCGGCCTCTAGAGCCATGAGCCCTCCTGAAGTGTCTCAGCGGGAATGCTGGCACCCACCGAGGTGCCTTTTGGGGTCAGATCGTTGGCCAGCGCATGCAAAACCCGCAACTTCTGCAGCTCATTAAGGGCAAGTGCATGAACAGTAACGATGGACTTTCAGGACAGCAGGGCGGACCCCTCGGTGTGGGAGGGAGGGCCAGAAGAGGGGAGATCTTTCCTCACAAAGTGCAAGACATGTGCCCTAAAAGTCAGGGCCTTTCCATCCCTCTGTCTACCCAAGTGCCTGTCTGTCTAACTTATCTAGCTTATCTATCTATCTATCCATACATTCAATCTCTTATCCATCATCTATCTATCTATATCTATCCATCCATCCATTCATCTATTCAATCTATCTACCCATCTATCCATCCATCCATCTATTGAAATTATCATTTTTCTCTATCTATCTATCTATGCATCCCTTAATTTATTCAACCTATCTACCCATCTATCCATCCATCCATCTATTGAATCTATCATCTTTCTCTATCTATCTGTCTATCCAATCAATCTCTTATCTATCTATATCTATCCATCCATCCATTCATCCATTCATCTATTCAATCTATCTGCCTATCTATCCATCCATCTATTGAAATTATCATTTTTCTCTATCTATCTATCTATCTATCTATCTATCTATCTATCTCTCTGTCTGTCTATCTATGCATCCATTAATTTATTCAATCTATCTACCCATCTATCATCCATCCATCTATGGAATCTATCATCTATCTATTTATCTATCTCTCTATCTACCTATCGTCTATTTATCCATCCATCCATGAAGCCATTCATTTTTATCAACCATAATATCTGTGTCTTTTGTCATGTATCATCAATCTCATCCATCATCCATCAACCTGTCACCTACCTATACATTGTCTATCAACTATGTATCTGTATTTATCATCTATTACCTATCAACCCATGAGACCATGCATCACTGATCATTATAGCTATGTCATATAGCAAACATCTATCTACCCATCCATCCAATCTCTTATCTATCTATCTATCTATCTATCTATCTATCTATCTATCTGTCTGTCTGTCTGTCTGTCTGTCTGTCTGTCTGTCTGTCTATCTATCTATCTATCTATCTATCTATCTATCTATCTATCTATCTATCTGTCTATCTATCCATTCATCCAATCTCCTATCTATCTATCTATCTATCTATCTATCTATCTATCTATATCTCTCTGTCTCCAACTTTGTCTCTCTTGGACATACACACTCATACTCCAAAGACAGACTTCCCACCTGCTACCTCCTTGGGCCTCAGTGAGGTAGTTTTAGCCAAAGAAAATGTCCAAGTTCAAAGTAGAAGTGACCGGTCCCAGCTGAAAAGATGCTTACATCACCGTCCCACTGAACATCTGGATTTGAGCAATGCAGTTCCTTTGTGATGAATCTGAAAACAGTTCATGCAGAAGGTAACTCGAAGTCACCCGAACCAACGTGTGGAATTCTTGCACGTGCGTGCACACTGGCTTGGAGACCCCTCGCCAAGAATAAATATGTGTACTCTCAGCATTTCATCATAAGCCACTGTTCTGATAAGAGCTCCTTCACAGGAAGAACTGTTTGCACACCACTCGAGTACCGTGCTTTAGAATACTATCAATAATGTTATAATGCTGTGGTGGTGAAACTTAACTGTGTCCATGTGACTGTCTTGGCATCCACCAGGGGGTCGGAGGAGCACCCTTACGGGGTGTGTCTGGGTGGACCCTGGACGTGTGACCTTCTGGACTATATCTGGTCCCTCAGCCCTTCCTCTCTGGTTCTGTTCTCTTACTTTGCCTCCTGGCCACCATGATGTGAGCATCTTTCCTCTACCCCAGCCATCTGCCATGAGGTTCCTGCCTTGTAGCAGGTCACCATGGACTGAACCCTCCAAAACCATGAACCTAATTAAACCTCTCCTCCTTTGTATTGGAGGGGTCAAGTATTGTGTCCTAGCAATGGAAAACTGACTAATAAAAAAAAAGTGTGTCTTAAGAGAGATAAGTAAAAGATAGTTACATATCCTAATAGACAGTTACATCAGCAGCAAAGTAAAAACTACACTGAGTCATGACATGAAACCCTGATAAAACTTACAAATGTAGCTGCAAAGGATGCTGGCAATAGGTTTGAGAAGAAGCGGACCATCCCTCACGTTCACACTTAATTGGTGGAAGTTCTGATTGGAAAAGTCACATGGGTGGGATTTGTCTTCTGTCGTACAACTGAAAGAACCATTGCAATGGTTGATTAATGTGTGTATTTAAGTGATAGATAGATAGATATGTTGGTAGATGGATGGATAGATGAATAGATAGATGATAGATAGATAGATAGATAGATAGATAGATAGATAGATAGATAGAGTAAATTGATGGATATTTAGATGGATAGATAAGTGGATGGTTGGATGAATGTTGGACAAATAGATTAATGAATGGATGGATGGACAGATGGATGGGTGGATGGATGGACAGATGGATGAGTGGATGGATGGATAGGTGGATGAGTGGATGGATGGATGGATGGATGGACAGGTGGATGAGTGGATGAGTGGATGGATGGATGGATGGGCAGATGGATGGATGGATGGACAAATAGTTGGGTGAATGAGTGAATGAATGGATAGTTAGGTGGGTGAGTGGGTGGATGGATGGATGGATGGATGGATGGATGGATGGATGGACAAATAGTTGGGCGGATGAGTGGATGGATGGATAGGTGCTTGGGTAGATGATGGACAAAGATTAATGAGTGAATGAATGGATGAAAGCATGGATGGACAGATGGATAGAAAGAAAGAAAGAAGAAAAAAAAGTAAGAAAAAAAGATGATGGATGCATAGATTAGATACATAGAAAGATAGAGATAGATAGATATGATAGAAATAGATCATATGAGGAGAAAGATAAAGAGGATACATGATGGATGCAGGTAAAAATTGACAGATGATAGCTGTAGAAGTTAAAGAAATATATGATAATAAGACATGTAGATGAGAGATAAATGGTAGAAATAGATGTCCCATATATATGTAGACCAATAAATATATGTAGGATTCATATAAACGATGGATTCAAAGGCAGGTGGGAAGAGCCGTTGTGTCTAATGTCTGGCACGTATTATTTGGATGCAGCACACAATTTCCTATTTCTTTTAAACTTCCCCATTCTGCTGTACTCAGTTGGACAGAACAGCATCCCCCAGCTCCGCGTGAACCCTGCAGGATGACGGGGTGGGTGCGGGTGCGGGGACCCTTCCTGGAGATCCCCTGACTGCACTGCCCGGAACAGGAAGCCTGGGGCTCCACCACCGGAGCTGGGTCCTTGCACATGGTGGGGAGATCGTAAGGAGGCTGCTGAGAAGTAAGCGCAGGTTTTGCCACCCGAGAAATGGGCAGAGGACGCCCTCCTCATGCTGTGCTCACTTCGGCAGAGGCTGCCGATCAGGTGTGGGTTTGCTCCAGAAAATCACATTCCTTTCAACAAACGCAGGAGCCCTGGCACAAACACAAAGTCTTTCCGATTTCTGCCTGGGACTCTATTTCGATACCGGGGTTGAGCACAGGACCTTCACATGGAGCTCCACCCTCAGCACCTTTCTTTTAAAATTTTGAGACAGGGTCTCTCTGAATTGCTAAGTTGCCATGGCTGAGGCTAGAACTCAGGATCCTCCTGCCTCAGCCTCACGGAGAGCAGGGATCACAGGAGTGCGCCGCCACTCCCAGCATTCTGTACAGCCCCACAAAGAGAAAAGGGGTAAGAGATAGCATCGAGTGTCTCCATAGCCCCATGGCAAGGTGCAGGCCTGTAATCCCAGCACTCTGGGAGGCTGAGGCAGGAGGATTCCAAGTTCGAGCTGAGCCCAGGAAATTTAGCAATTTAGCAAGACTGTCTCAAAAAAAAAAAAAAAAAAAAAAAAAAAAGGGCTGGGGATGGAACAAAGTACATGGACTCAATGCCCACTACTGAAAAATTTTAAAAATAAATCAATAAAAATATCTCAGGCACAGTGGAACGCCTGATACTCCTTCCCTTGAGCTTCATTCATCAGGCCAGTGTTCTTGTGTCTTAGGGCTGCTCTTACAAATTACCATGAACCTGGACTTTCAAAACACCACTCCCACGTACACTCACAGTTCTGGAAGTTAGATACCCAAATCAACACCATTAACCCAAAAAGTCTCCTGCTTCTGCCCCCTCCTGGGGCTCTAGGTGGCCTTTGGCCATGGCCCCATCGTTCCAACCCTGCATCTTCGAGTTCTCCTTGATGCCTGTTCCCTCGCTATGCGTCCAATGTCGCCATCCCCATCTCTGATAACTCTGTGGGGCTGCAATGGAGATGGCACCTGGGTAACCTGCATTCGTTGCTTCCTCTCAAGATCCTAAACCGAACATCATGTGCAAAGTCCCTTTTCCAAATAGAGCTCCGTGCACTGCTTCCAGAGGTGGAAGCTGACAGCTTCGGGAACCGTGATTCACGCGAGGAGAGGAAGGGTCTGGTGGAGAGGGTAAGAACGGGGTGGGTGAGAACCGTGACCTCAGTGCGGATTGCTGGAAAGTGAGCCCACGTTCAAACAGAAAGGAGGCTCGTCTCATCCCAGCCCGGGGAGGTCGGAGGGGGTACAAAGGTCAAGCCTCCCACCCATGTCAGCTGTACCCCACACTGCTCTCCAAGGTGAAACTGAGTTATCTTTTACTGAAGCGAGTTTTTTCGGGCTGTGCAAATCATTTCTGCGCATTTCAGCTTTGCTCTTCTCTCCCCTGCAAGAGCACGGGAGCCCTCAGTAGATGGGCACAGGTAGTTTCGGTCCCATCGCAATGCACCCTGGGGCTGCCTCTGGGAAGGCTTTGGAGGTTCGCAGGAGAGCAGGGCTGTGCGCCAGAGCGCACCATTTTCCAGAGGAAACGGAGCCTTTATCACGCCCATGTGCACTGGGGTCCGAAGTACTCGCATGCACACAAGGATAAGCAAATGGGCCAGGTGGTGCATGTCTGTCATATTGGCTACTCGTGAGGCTGAGGCAGGAGGGTTGCAAGTTGGAGGCCAGCCTGGGCAACTTATGGAGACCTGGTCTCAAAATAAAAATAGAAAAGGGGCTGGGGAGGGATCTCAGTGCAAAAACTCTGGGTTTGTTTATCTGGAGAGAGAGTGAGAGAGAGAGAGCGCAGAAAGGGAGGATGAAGGAGAAGGAGGAGAAGAGGAAGAAGGAGAAGGAGGAAGAAGAGATGGAGGAGGAGGAGGAAGGAAAGAGGGAAGGAAAATGAGGAAGGGAGATTCAACTGCACAAATTGGAAAGGAATGTTCAGCCAGCTGCCGTGGTGCACATCTGTCGTGTCAGCACTTGGGAGGCTGAGGCAGGAGGATCACCTAGCATTTGAGGCCAGCCTGGGTTCCATGGTGAGACCCTGTTTCCAAAGACAAAAGCAAATAAAGAACATTGATCATCACCGAAGAAACACGTTTGACACAGGCAGCTTCTGCTACTAAAGTAAGAAACAGGGATATGCTCTGGGGAATTCCGAGAACACACAGGGCATAGCTCGTCTTCCCGCTTTTGCTTTTTTCTTCTTTTCAGTTTTTTCATCTGCAGCCTCAGTGTTCTGTGGCTCTAGCATTTTCCACAACCCCGACGCCCGGCAGCCCGAGTGTGTGAAGTCAAGACGCCCCACGGAGCACCTTCTGTCTCCCTTCCTAGTTCCGCCAGATGGACCCGAGACTACACAGGAGGCTCGCGTTGCAGACCGTGCGATTTGCCTCATTCAGCATCTGTATTTTTTTCTTTCTGTTTCCAGATAAGTTTCCCCAAACCCGCTGGCTGCGAGGAGGGAAATATTCCACCAGTAACCAAAAGCACATGGTGAGGTTTCGATGACCTCAGCCCGATTCCTGCGGGATGATGGCCTTGGGGAGCAGAGAGCAGCTTCAGAAAACTCTAAATGGATTAGAAAGAGTGGTTCCAGCTCCTCGTGGACACCCCGGGGTGGGGCAGAACGGGCTAAGGGACATTAGCGAAGGAGCTGCTGGGAGTGGGTGCAAGCTCACGGGTCAGGAGCATGGAGGCCACAGCGGTGGACGGCTCGATTGACGTGGACCGGAGGCAGCCGTGTCCACCAGAGACGCAATGCTCTGCCCGATGTCTCCCCCCTGCAGAGGTGCCAAGGCGCCGCTCCAGGGTGCCTCTGCTGGGCCCCTGTCTGCTGTCCTTTGCAAGGGCCAGCTGGTCGCTGCCCTCGGTGCCAGAGCCAGATCCGACTTCTTTCCCCCATCGCACCCACTCCTTCCCACGCTCAGATGTCTCCACGGGGCTCCCGGAGAACGCGCAGTTCTTTGCTTTTTTCCACGGAACACTATAGGAATCTGGAGGCCAGATGCGGTGCACTTGTGTTAAAGGAAGAGAAAATGGCAGGCATCCCCAGGATCCCCAGTGTTGAGGGGAAAGCTTCTTCCCTAAAGCTGCTTCTCACTTCTTCCTCCACCTCCTCTTCTCCTCCTCTTTGTCCTCTCCCTCTTGCTTTACTCCATCTCCTCCACCTATATCTCCTCCTCCATCTCTTCCTCCAACTCCCTCTCCTCCCACATCTCCTCCTCTTCCATGTCCTCCTTTTCCACCTCCTCCTCCATCTCCTCCTCCATCTCCTCCTCCATTTCCTCCTCCTCCATCTCCTCCTCCTCCATCTCCTCCTCCATCTCCTCCTCCTCCATCTCCTCCTCCATCTCCTCCTCCTCCATCTCCTCCTGCTCCATCTCCTCCATCTCCTCCTCCACCTCTTCCTCCACCTCTTCCACGTCCTCCATCTCCTCCTCATCCATCTCCTCCTCTACCTCCTCCATCTCCTCCTCCACCTCCTCCATCTCCTCCTCCACCTCTTCCTCCACCTCTTCCACCTCCTCCATCTCCTCCTCCTCCATCTCCTCCTCTACCTCCTCCATCTCCTCCTCCTCCACCTCCTCCATCTCCTCCTCCACCTCTTCCTCCACCTCTTCCACCTCCTCCATCTCCTCCTCCTCCATCTCCTCCTCCATCTCTTCATCCATCTCCTCATCCATCTCCATCTCCTCCTGCATCTCCTCCTCTTCCATGTCCTCCATTACCACCTCCTCCTCCATCTCTTCCTCCATCTCCTCCTCCTTCATCTCCCGCTCCTCCATCTCCTCTTCCTCCATCTCCTCCTCCATCTCCTCCTCCTCCACCTCTTCCTCCACCTCCTCCATCTCTTCCTCCTCCTCCACCTCCATCTCCTCCTCTATCTCCTCCTCCTCCACCTCCTCCTCAACCTCCTCCATCTCCTCCTCCTCCACCTCCTCCTGCACCTTCTCCTCCACCTCCTCCTCCATCTCCTACTCCATGTCCTCCCCCATCTCCTCCTCCACCTCCTCCTCCATCTCTTCCTCCTTCATCTCCCACTCCTCCACCTCCTCCTCCATCTCTTCCTCCTTCATCTCCCCCTCCTCCATCTCTTCTTCCTCCATCTCCTCCTCCATCTCCTCCTCCTCCATCTCCTCCTCATCCATCTCCTCCTCATCCATCTCCTCCTCCACCTCCTCCTCCATCTCCTCCTCCATCTCCTCCTCCATCTCCTCCTCCATCTCCTCCTCCATCTCCTCCTCCTCCATCTCCTCCTCCTCCATCTCCTCCTCCTCCATCTCCTCCTCCTCCATCTCCTCCTCATCCATCTCCTCCTCCATCTCCTCCTCCATCTCCTTCTCCATCTCCTCCTCCACCTCCTCCTCCTCCCTCTCCTCTTCCATCTCCTCCTCCACATCCTCCTCCATCTCCTCCTCCATCTCCTACTCCACCTCCTCCTCCTCCATCTCCTCCTCCTAAATCTCCTCCTCCATCTCCTCCTCCTCCATCTCCTCCTCCATCTCCTCCTCCTCCATCTCCTCCTCCATCACCTTCTCCACCTCTTCCTCCACCTCCTCCATCTCTTCCTCTTCCTCCACCTCCATCTCCTCCTCCACCTCCTCCATCTCCTCCTACTCCACCTCCTCCATCTCCTCCTCCACCTCCTCCTCCATCTGCTCCTCCTTCATCTCCCCCTCCTCCATCTGCTCCTCCTCCATCTCCTCCTCCTCCATCTCCTCCTCCATCTCCTCCTCCATCTCCTCCTCCCTCTCCTCCTCCATCTCCTCCTCCACCTCCTCCTCCACCTCCTCCTCCATCTCCTACTCCATCTCCTCCTCCATCTCCTCCTCCACCTCCTCCTCCTCCATCTCTTCCTCCTTCATCTCCCCCTCCTCCTCCATCTCCTCCTGCTCCATTTCCTCCTCCTCCATCTCCTCCTCCACCTCCTCCTCCATCTCCTCCTCCATCTCCTCCTCCACCTCCTCCTCCATCTCCTCCTCCATCTCCTACTCCATCTCCTCCTCCTCCATCTCCTCCTCCTCCACCTCCTCCTCCATCTCCTCTTCCATCTCTTCCATCTCCTCCTCCATCTCCTCCTCCATCTCCTCCTCGTCCTCCATCTATTCCTCTTGCATCTCCTCCTCCATCTCCTCCTCCATCTCCTCCATCTCCTTCTCCATCTCCTCCTCCATTTCTTCTTCCATCTCCTCGTCTATCTCCTCCTCCTCCTTCCTGTCATTAGCAGATGCGTCCCCCACTATTCACACTTTGTTTTCCCAGTTTTCACTTCCTCTTGACGGCTGAAGCCGTGAGCATTGGCCCAGTGCTATTGTTCCTGGAATCATGATCATGGCCTCATTTCCAACCTAAGAACCCATTTCCAGAAATGTAACACCTTCAGAACCAGCACGGAGGTGCATACCTGTCATCCAGGCAATCAGGAGGCTGAAGCAGGAGGGCGACCATGAGTTCAAGGCCAGCCTGGGCTTCATAGTGAGACCCTGTCTCAACGACAACATAAGACCAAGTGTTTTTATTGTAGGTTGGCTTTGTTTCCTTCAGGAATATACCAAGAAGTATAGTTGTATGAAATTGTAGCTCAATTTTTGTTTTGCTTTGCTTTGCTTCACTTCATTTTGTTTTGTTTTGTTTTGTTTTTCTTTGTTTTCTTTGAGGTCATGAGGTTTGAACTCAGGGTCTCGGCACTGAGCTTATTTTCATTCCTTTTTTTAGTTTTCTTGAGGAACCTGCATGCTGATTTTCACAGTGTTTTTATGATGTGTGATCGAAAACACAGTGACTGCTGCTGTGTCCTTGTCCACCTTAGTCACTGGATCTGGTACCGTGCGACTTCTGGCTCCTCCCCAAGGTCAAAATGACCAGGAAAGGTCAAAGTTTTGAGTCCATTCAGGACATCGAGGCAGCCAGGACAGCACAGCTAAAGACCCTCAGGAAAGAGGACTCCAGAGCTGCTGCGGAAAGCAGCAAGGATGGTGGGATGAGTGTGCGCAAAGCCGGGGAGGATTTTGAGGTGATTCATGGCAATGGGTCTTTGACTGTAAAACTTCATCATCTATAGTATTTTTTTTATCAATCCATGGAAGTCTGGCAAGAATTTTAGCCCTGAGTGGTGGCTTTCACTTCTGAAGAGAGTAACCTCCTCCAAGCTGAGTTCCTTCCCTCCCCAAATGTGCTCCTGTTTTGTTGTGCATTGGACAAAGCCATTTCCATCCAGCCCCGCAAAGCTGCAGTTGCTGGCCTATCTGCTGCAAACCAGCCGTAGACCAACAGCCCAGCTTCTGCAGAAATTGGCTGGGCCATCGGATAAACCGTCCCAACTCACCAGTGAAGATCCTGAAGGAAATGATCTTGCTAGCTTGGCCAGTGACTCTGAAAAATGTGCCATTTTATTATAATCCACATCATGGTGAGGCATGTTCAAGTGGAAAATGTACGTTTTGTAGGGCCGTGCTGGGGATGGGAGCCAGGGCCTCAAGCGTGCAAGGCAAATGTTCTACCGCTGAGCTACGCGCCAACCCTACGGCTGTCTTGAAGCACTGTTTTGCCCTATACGATGGCTTTTTAAGAGGATCAATTGCAAGATTTATATTTATATACTTAAGATTCCCTCTGCTCCCCCAAATCTGCTAACTCTGATTGTCAGGGGAGGCGTGGGGTGCAGGAATTTTGATGATGTTCTCCCTGGGATTCTGATGTATCATTTGGGGTAAGGGCCTTTCTGTAAAAGCATTGCATGGTTGGGGTTAAAAGCTGCATTTAGCAGCAAAGATGAGGATCCCATGGAGCCTTGAATCTGGGGTGTGGAAAGGCAGAAGAGTGGAAGGCCCTGCATGCTCACACGCAGCAGCTTGTTAGAAGCACAGGGGTGAGGTCCTGGTGAAATACGGCTTTACTTTGTGTTTCTTGGCATGGGTAACATAGCCGCAGACACCGTCTGCGTCCTCCTCCTACACGCTGCATAGCTTTCGCATGAATCTGCCCAGCTCTCTTAGTGTTTCCTCCTCCCACTCCCTTTCTCCTCAAATTCATAAAAGGGCCATTCGCTGTGTGCATTTAGAGCCCATTCTCTCCATCTATTCCTCTGTTATTGGACACAGTGACAGTTGTTCTTGGATATAGTGAATTGTACCCTGGTGCACATAGGTATGCATGTATCTCAGTAGCATGCTGACTTTAATTCTTTTGGGAATATATGAGAAGAGGTAAAGATGGATAAAATGGTATTTCTATTTTGGGGGGGTGTATGAGGCTCCTCCACATGGTGGAATAGTATGCAGCCATGAAGAAGAATTAAATCATGGTGTTTGCAAGAAAATGTTTAGAATTAGAGATCATCAAGTTAAGCAACATAAGTTAGACACAAAAAGTCAAATATTGCATGTTTTCTTTCATATGTGGAATCTTAAAAAATTGGAGAAGACAGAACGGTGAGAGATGATGGGAAACTGGGAGACAATTAGAAGAGAAGAGGTCAAGGGATGGGGCAGAGAATGAGAAAGGGTGTCGGGAAGGGATGAAAAATCAAAGTATGCTGTATACATGTACAAAGACGTCCAAACGAAGCTTATTAGTCTGTACAACTATTATGTGCTAATAAAATCTAAAAAACAAACCAAAAAGAGCATCCCACGCCTTGCACAGTGAGGAGCAGAGTTTCCGTGCAGACCTAGTGGTTCCTTACACATGGGCACTGGGATCGCTGTCTCCGCATGCATGGACTCAGTAGTTCTGTAGCTGAATCTCAGATGCTCGAGTTTTGCATAATAATGGATCCCCTAGGTAACCCTGGCCCCAGAAGATAAAGGAACTAAAAAAATTCCCATCGCCTAATGCTGTCAAAGCCACAGTGATGCCGCGAAGCCACACATCATTTGTGTTTTTATGGCAAGGTCGGTGTGAGCAAACCTACTACACAACCAGTTGTATAAAAATCCCGTGCAAGAAGGGGGATGAGTATATTAGAGAAGGTGAAGGAATAAGCAAAAAGATTGAAGAAGCTAGCATTTATTGGAGTTGAAAGAGAGATTAGAGTTTCGGGGGCAAAGGGATGATTAGGTATCTCATTGGTAGGAATGTATTCTAAGAAACATTTCAGATGCAAAGTATAATATTGCACAATGACAAAATACCCAAAAGGTGCATTCCTCAGCACATAGCCCCGCCGTGAAACAATACACAAATGAGTATATTTTACATTTCACATTCTTTAGCTTTGACACCTCTTAACTCTCTTGTTATAGTTCACAAACCAATTTAAAAAATCTATAAACTTCTCAAGGATGGGCGTTGAATCGTGAGAGCACTTTCGTTCTTGGACATTTGGAACAACGTGGTTCTTATAAAAGGGTTTATTATGCAAGTGTCTAACACAGAATGTAAGAACCGTGGACTCTGCTGGTATCGTTGGAAAAACAAGGAAAGCAGAGGAGTATGACAGAGTCAGTCTAGGTTCTGCATCACAGGAGGGTGACTAAGGAGAACGTACAACAGCGTGTTATGTGTTTCATGACAAATTACAAAAAAGATCATAGGAAACAGGGAAAGAGAAATCTTTCTCGAATGGCTCTCTCTTGATCAGGGGAAGGCATGAAAAAAGAATAAAGCAGCTTTTTTTTTTTTTTTTTTTTAAAGAGAAGAAAAAACAAAACAAATCAAAAGAAGAACAAATTTTCAAAACAACCTAGTAGGAGGGTAACAATGGTTAATGCATTACGTATTACTATCTTTAAGTTAGTTATTCAGGATACCAGACATTAGCATTCAATTGTCCAAACATTATTGGCACAAACCTTACTCTTCAATGAACTAAGTAAAATTGGTAGTGTATCTATCTTAACCATCATATATATATATATATATATATATATATATATATACAATTTTTTTTCCCTTTCCCTTCTTTCTTTTCCCCATTCCAGTCTCTCTTTCCTTTTGACCAGTTTCTTTTTGATTCACCATGTCTATTGTACATTTTGGATCTTATTTACTCTTTCAGTTTCTCATACTAGAGAGATAATACGATGCTTACACATGTGCTTCTGGTTTATTTCACTTATGAGTATTTTCTCGAGTTGCATCCATTTACCTATAAAAGTCTCCAGGTGGGAGTGTCGACTGGTACAGCCACTGTGGAAGTCAGTGTGGAGATTCCTCAGAAAACTAGGGTTGGAGGTCCCATTTGACCCAGCTATTCCCCTTCTGGGCATCTTCCCAGAAGAATTAAAAACATCGTACCACAGCGATATATGTGCACCCATGTTTATAGCAGCACAATTTGTAATAGCCAGATCTTGGAAACAACCCAAATGCCCATCAACTGAGGAATGGATAAGAAAGATGTGGTATTTTTATACAATGGAGTACTATTCAGCCATAAAGCAGCTTTTTGTCCATGCACTGACTCCACACAGAGAAAAATTTAAAAAATAAAAATAAAAGAGACTCCTAACATGAAAAAAAATAAGTACATGTTCTTTGCACTGTAGGAGCAAAAGGAGTTGGAAAGCTCTAAACACACACACAAAAAAGATGCATAAGGAGAGGAAAAATAATTGCTTTTATTTGAGCTTTGCACATTGTACACATGTAATGCATTATTACACCATCTCCTATAAATATAAAAATTGTGTTAATTTTAAAAAATGAATTTCAAAAATAAAAAGAAGAACATCACCCAGACTTTGTAGTGGTGGCAAATCATCTGATTTACCAAGAATTGGAGAGTTTAGGGCTAAGCTAGGCATTGTGGCACATGCCTGTAAACCAAGTATACTGGGAGGCTGAGGCAGGAGGATTGCTAACTGGGCTAAGCCTGGGTAACTTAGTGAGACCGTGTCTAAACATTTAAGATTTTAAAAGCCAGGGACTTAGCTCAGTGTTAATGCCCTTGGTTAAATCCTTAGGACCCGGGGTAGAAAATTGTGAAGAGCAAAAAAGAAATCATGATGTACACGTGACATTCACTGCTAATGTGGAGAGAGTCACAAGTAAACTAGCACAGTGCTCACCAAACTTCTGGTTGGGGAATGAGATGAAGCAACAGAAAGTAGCTTGAGTCTCCTGAATTCCGAGATGGAGCTTTGGAAGGTGACTGGATCATGGGGTGCTCCACTTCTCAGTGGATCCATCATGGATGAGCTCCTGGCTGAATGTGCTGTAGGAGGTGGGGCCTGGGTGGAGGTGGTCACAGGGGTGTGACCTGGAAGGGTGAGTTCTTGTCCCCACTCCTCCTTCTCTTTCTGCTTCCTGGCCGCCATGATGTGAGCATCTTTCCTCCTCTACCCCATCCGCCATGATGTTCCTGCTGAAAGCATGAACCAAATTAAACTTGTCCTCCTGCAAGTTGTATATGTAAGACGTTTTGTTCTAGAAATTGAAAACTGACTAATGCAACATCTGACCATCAATTTTATTGACCCAGGCTGCCTTGGACATATGTAATTCTGAGAATGTTTAAGGACAGATGAATAAGCTATTGCTTCACTTTCCTGGACCCCTGCCTATATATATGGTTTCTCGGGATGACGGGGGATTTTCCTATTTAATGTAGAACTTTGGACCAGCTTAGACAGTCAAATTTGCCATATATATATATATATATTTTTTTTTTTTTGCAGTACTAAGAATTAAAGTGAGAGCCTTTGACAGAGCTACATCCCCAAGCCATATTTTTATTTTATATTATGAGACAGGGTCTGTCTAAGTCTTGAAGTTGCCCAAGCTGGGGTTGAACTTAAAATCCTCCTTCCTCAGCCTCCCTGAACACTGGGATTACAGACATGTACTATTCTGCCAATTTTTAAATTGTGCATTTTAACAAATTAGATATTCTGCAATACTCTCTTCAACACTTTATAGGGAACAAAAAATTCTCAAGACATTTACGTAGGCTAAAATATTGTTAATAATAATAATTACATCTGTCAAATCCAACATTTTATGAGCAATTTACTTATTAGAAATTTAGTTCAATGCCAATGAAGCAGAAAGCTATGTGTATACTGAGATAATCTAATGTTTTTCTATCATAATATTGGGTTGTTTGGAAAGAATGAAGAGAAGAATGAAGCCGGCTACTTACAGTTCATCTGAATTTACCATCTTTTATTTTCTGTTTATGGCTAACAAAAATGTTTGCTTTCTCCCTATGAGTTATTATGCAAATCTTCGTTTCTGCAAATCTCTGATCTATAAACTTAGAAGGCAGTTTTCAGACTATCCTCCTGTGAATTAAGATCTTTTACCTTCGCAATAGATTGAACCAGAACTTAACGTATGTTGAAGCCAACATAACGTTCCTCTCAGTGGAATTTCTCACGGTTTGGTTTTGTTTTGTTTCTACTTCATTTGCTTGCGGTTGAAGAAAGGTTGTCCTAGCACCAGAAGGTTGGAAGGAAATACGTCCCTGCTGTAGAGATTTCTGTGTGGGCAACTGAGCTGCATATTCCCAGGGTGTAAATGATTCTTTCTGCAACAAAAATACAATCTCCACAGTGCAACTGAGACTGAATTTCTCTCCAGCATGATGTCACAACCTCCAAGGTTAAGATTTTCCAAGCCCATGAACCCTCTGCCCTCCCTCCTGGTGATGGGGAGAACGTCTCTTTCATTACGTCGTTGAATTACACATGCGTGTGGTCACGGTTACAGATCTACATTCCCTGACGGTGTGCAAGGTGGACCAGAGGGGAGGTTTTCCTACGCCCACAGGGGGCGGGATTCGCACACATTCATGGGCCCTCACTTGGGAGTTAGCTCAGCCTTGCTTCTGTGTTATTGGAACCGTCGAATACAGAATCATGTTGGCTGTGCTCTGTTTCTCATCAAATCTCCAATTTACAGCAAAAGAGTTGGACAACGAGCTGTAGAACATGGCCCTTCCATACCACATTATCCTTTGGAAGCCAGGGTTATTGTCTAATAAAGATGTAGGAAATCAGACAAGAAAATTATTTTGAGGCGCCTGAAATGCACATTTCTACCGCAGCAAATCATCTCATTCTTCATTTCTGTCTGTGCTAGGTGGCATATGAGCTCTGAGTTGGAGAAAGAAAGAGGATGGTGGCAGAGATAAAAGAAAAGAGCATATGCCTTTCAAATATTTTAAATTATACTAAGAAATGGGCTTGAGAAGAGAAGCCACTCTAGAGGCTGAATTGCAAGGAAATACATTCACCTGCTTGACTGCTAAGCTTGGACAGCAGAAATCTATTGTCTCTCAGTCCTGGAGGCTGAAGTCCACTGCGCTGGTCTCTCCCTATCTTAGTCCATCGGGGCCGCCATATGCAATCCCACAGACCAGGTGACTGACACACAGCAGAGCTCGGTGGCCCAGTC
The DNA here is from genome assembly GCA_028451465.1 of Erethizon dorsatum. Classification (NCBI taxonomy): domain Eukaryota; kingdom Metazoa; phylum Chordata; class Mammalia; order Rodentia; family Erethizontidae; genus Erethizon; species Erethizon dorsatum. The sequence continues at coordinate 2,250,751 of CM051843.1, forward strand.
CTGGAGGCTGAAGTCCACTGCGCTGGTCTCTCCCTATCTTAGTCCATCGGGGCCGCCATATGCAATCCCACAACCCGGGCGGCCGACACACAGCAGACCTCAGTGGCCTAGTCCTGGAGGCTGAAGCCCAAGGTCCAGGCGTGGCAGAGCCCGTGTCTGGTGAGGCTGCTTCCTGGGTCACAGATGGTGCCTTCTTGCTGTGTCCTCACGTGATGGAAGGGGTGGGAGCTCTCTGGGTCTCTGTGATGAGGATGTGGATCCCATCCATGAGGCTCCACCATCAGGACCTCAGAACCTCCCAGAGCCGCAGTCCTGACCCCACACCTTGGGGTGAAGATTAAACATATGCATTTTAAGTACATAGCCCAGTGAAGGCAAACCTTTCAGAGCTTTCAACGATAACAAGCATCTGGCTGTAGCACGCATGCCATAGATTCTCCACAGTGATACAAACATTCAGACCACAGCAGTGACAAAACCTACCTTACCCTGTAGTCCAAATCCCGTACTTACCCAAATCCCTCCACTCACCCAACAACCGCACTCAAAGCATGATAAACAGTGATGAAAGAAAATAGAGGAAGAAAATTTCAAGGTCAAGGCAGTTGTTAGAGCTGAACCATGAAGAGTAATTTAAGGGAGAAAAGAGCAGAGAGAACACAGCTAGCAAAGCTCTTTGCCCTTGAACAGAGAAGGAGGGCTCCTGTCATAGCCAGCCCAGGACAGATAAAGCAGCGTCCCTTTGCTTGTCTTGGGGCAATGAAAATTCCTACACTGCAGCCCTTGCACTGCTGAAAATGTGGGGCTGGAGAAATTCCAGTGCCTCCTGCCCATGGTGAAGTAGCCATAGATAACTTTCCTGAGAATTAAGAAGGAGGCTCCTGATGTCATCAGGCCCAGCTGTCGGTCTGGAGAACCTGGGAGGATTGCTCCCAAGAAACATAATCCAGGCCGTGTAGCAGACAGGCTGAGATAAACAGAGTTTAGCTGTTCCAGAGAAAGCCAGTCCCCAGAAAGGAAAAACGGGACACTAAGCATAAATTCCACCCATGGCGGAGTTTTGCAGAGGCAAACTGACATTTAACAACTCTATGTTAAAAACGAAAAAGCATATGGCTGCTCAAGGGAGGTCCCGAGTTGCATTTTTTACCAGTGTTTGGGAAGAGTCACTCCTGAGCTGGTCACCTCGGTGGTGTGTGTGTGTGTGTGTGTGTGCGCTTGCCTTGTGTGAGCGCTAATGTTTTATCGTACTGTCTGTTGGTTATTACACACAGACTCTCCACTGCCCCATTTTTTGACTCCCTGTTTTTTTATTTTTTTCCCCAAAGAACTTTGAAATGAGCTCCTCAGGATATTCCAATAAGGAGCCCATGTTAGTTACGGTAGCTCTCTGTCACTGTGACAAAAGACCTGAAATGATCGACGTTGAAGGAGGAAAGATTTATTTGGGCTCACAGTTTGAGGCTTCGGTCAATGGGGAACCCATCGTTTCTGATCTTGTGTGAGAGAAGAACAACATGGCAGAAGGGCTGCTCACCTCATGGAGGCCAGGAATCAGGGAGAAGGAGAGAGACAGAGAGAGAAAAAGAGAGAGAGAGAGATAAAAGGGACCAGGCACCAGATAGAATCCCCAAGGTAACTCCCCTATGACCAAGTCCCTTCAACTACATCCATTATGAAGTCCAACTACATCCTTCAGCCTCATCCTCAATGCTTTTCTCTCAAGGCCCCAGCCTCCTCGATTTTTTCCTGTTACATCCAATTTGATGTTGGAATGAGCTTCACACAACCTCCTTTCATTTATTTTATCTTTTATCTGTACTGCTCACTCAGCCCAGTTGGTATATTTATTGAAAGAATTTCTGTATTTGGACCTCTGAGGAGAAATGTGCTTCACACCAGGCAACCTCACAACCCACCACCCTGCAGAAAGCCTCAAGAATCCACATTCTCACAAAACAATAATGGGCAAAAATTAGCCTTAAATATAAAACTTACTCCATTTTTCATTATTGATTTCATCGTTCTCATTTACCACAGTGTGATAATTAAGCTTGATTGTGTCAATGTGATTGACTTGGGAACCAACCAAGAATTGGGGAACATGATTCTGGGTGTGTCTGGGTAGGTTATGGAAGTGTGATCTTGGGGAACTATATCCGTTCCTTGGCCCCTTCTTCTCCAGCTCTGCTTCCTGGCTGCTATGATGTACATTTCCTCCTTGGAGCCAGACAACCATAGACTGAACCCTCTGAAACATAAGCCAAGTGGAGCTCTCCGCCTTTATGTTGTGAGATGTCAGGTACTGAGTCTCGACAACTGAAAAGCTAATACAACATTAATGTGGGAAATCCAGAAGAGGCAAGTCTAGAGAATACAGGGAGGAGATCAGTGGTTTGTAGGGGGTAATCACCCATCTATCAATCAATCCGTCTGTTGTCTATCTGTGTACCTACCTATCATCTCTCTATCATTGTATTAGTCAGTTTTCCCATAGCTGGGGCAAAATGTCTGATGTACACAATTTAGAGGAGGACTGGTTTAACTTGGCTCATGGTTTTAAAGGGTGCAGTCCATGGTCGGCTGCTCCAAAGCAGAAACAATATGGCAGATGGGTGTGAGGGAGAAAAGCTGCTCAAGTCACGGTGGCTGGAAGCAGAGAGGAAGAGGAAGAGATATCCCTTCCAAAGTCTACAATTACAGTTGTGCACCACCACTTCCAGCCCAGAACTGGTTTTATTTGTTTTGTTTTGTTTGTTTGTTTGTTTTTCGGTTGTTCCTTGTTTTCATTATTCTCACCATCTCTACAAATGACACTTGTTCTCTGTTAATTCTCTTAAAGAAATCTATGCAGCACATCTTACAGAAACATCTGCCTGGGATAAGGATATGCTGTTCACTTTCTCAAAGTCTTTCTTCGGTTGTGATTCCAGTTTTGTAGTCAGCATGTTTCTCGAGATTATTTACTCTAGATTTCAAGCTACTAGTTCTTGCAAGACTATCATGATTGGAGGATACTGGTGATTTCCACACTGGATGCCCAAATGGGATTGTGTAATTGTCAATCTGTGGTGTGTTACCCCATCAACATCAATGCCCATGTGTGTGTTTGTGCACATTTATACTGACTTGGGGAAGAGAAAGAAGAGGGAAGTGACTTTCCTTTTCTTCCCAGAGCCTCTTGCTCACACTCCCTTTGTGAATCAGAACTGGCCAGGAAAGTGTGAGAAAGCCAGCAGTTCCTCAGCACAGCTGGGAAAGCCCTGGTCCAGCACCATTTCCCTGATGTGACTACTACAAAGTTCTTGGTCTCTTATAAATGCAGATGTGCACTTCCTAACATCTGGTTTATGGCCCTAGTCATCTTCCTGCCAACTTTCACCTTCAGCGAAAGGTCAACTATTGAGCTGTGAAGAATTTATAAGCCCATTAAAGAAACCCTTGAAGGTGACAAGGAGGAGGAGGAGACATAAAGTTGGCTGTGATTTTTAGTAAGAAACAGCCTGGAAAGGTCTGAACATTTTGTTTTCCATTCATCCACTGTCTCTCTAGTTTGCTTGGGATTAAAGGATAATCTTCTTTTCCACTTGAGCGATGATATCCTGAATTTTACAACTTTGGGTGTATTTGTCAGCTTTCCCATCACTGGAACACAATAACTAAGACCCACAGTGTAAAGGAAGAGATATTGACTTTGGCTCAAGGTCTCAGAGGGTGCAGTCCATGGTCGGCTGCTCCAAGGCAGGAACATCATGGAGGATGGGCGTGGAGGAGGAAAGATGATCACATCATGGCGGATGAGTGTGGGGGAAGTAAGACGTTTAGTTCATGGTGGCCTGGAAGCAGAGCAGACAGCATCAGAGAAGAAGGGGCTAGGGATGAGATATAGTCCCAAAGTGAAGACTCGCATGACCCACCCAGACACACCCAGATGTGTGCACATCCATCCCTTGCGTGGCTCCCAAACCAATCAAGTTGACACAATCCAACTTGACTGTCACCTCTTGGGTTTCCCTAATATTTCCAAAGCACAGTACTGAGGTTTTTAGCTACATCACATCCCCTAGCCCTCAACACCACCATGGGGTGTACATGACCATCATTTTTATCTTTTTTCTTCTGCAGTACTGGGTTTCAACCCAACATCTTCACACTGAGCTATATCCCCAACACTTCTCTTTTCTTTATTTTTATTTTTTTAAATTTTGAGATGGGCTCTTGCTAAGTCTCCAAGTCACCCAGAGTTTGAACTGGCAATCCTCCTGCCTCAGCCTCCCAGAGGGCTGGAATTACAGATAAGCGCCACCACAGCTGTCTCTTATCTCCCCATTATGTGGAAAGGAATGAAATTCAGGAAGATTGGAGAATTCAGCCAACTTTCCCAAAGCAGTAAGTGGAAACAGAGCTACTTGTCAGAACTCAATCTCTAGTGGTGAGAGAACAGTGCATGGTCTACTTATAAACCCTTTTCCAGTTTACAAGAAGATACAAGACGTCTCAAGCCGGTCAGGTCCAATCTGAGCACTTGCAAAAGTTAAAGATGCTGAGATAATTCGCTGGTAAAGCCTAGGAGCCGGGTCTGGGGACATCTGAGGGGCTCCGTCGATGCAAGGCTTTTGCAGATGTGGTGTGGACCAGGCTGGGCCAAATGGCTTCCTCTTCCCAGAATGTGGACTTTGGCTCTGGACAAACAGCCATGCAGATTCTGTAAAATGCAGGTAGAATGCTGTGGAAAAGGAGAACGCGCAAGGCATGTTTTGCAAGTAGCAGAAGCAAGCAGACCTGCAATGAGGAGAGGCAGATTAGCTGGAGGGCTTGCTGCATGAGCTCAGTATCCTCCCTCTCCTGTGAAACAACAGCAGAGGGGAGAAAAGCAGGATTTAAAAGATGGCCCCAGGCCATGAATTAGGAAGGGGTGACGACATTTGGCTTCTGGCTAGCTGAGGACGAGCCTGCTTTTATTTGCTAAGGGCCGATGGATCTCCAGAGCAGAGTCCCAGAACCTGGGCAGCTCGTGCTGTGGGAAGGACCCTTCTACAGTTGGAGGGAAGGGAAGGAAATCAGGAGGGAGCTTCCTCAGTAAACTAAACGTAGAACTTCCCTTGACCTGGCTATTCCCCTTCTAGGTATCTTCCTGAAAGAGCTGAAGATATAATATCACAGTGATTCGTGCATATCCATGTTTACAGCAGCACAACTCATAACAGCTACATCTTAGAAGCAGCCTGTATGCCCATCGACAGGTGAATGGAGAAAGAAAGTGTGGTGTTTACACACAGTGGAGTACTATTCTGCCATGAAGAGAGATATACTAGAGTCATGTGTAGATAAACCAATGCACTTTGAGACCGTCATATTAAGTGAAGTAAATCAGACAGAGAAATTTAAATATCCTATGGTGTCTCTTATTTGAGAAACCCAAAGTGTAAATAAAAGACGGATAAAAGGAAACAGGGAGTTAGATCTTTCCCAAAGGGAAAGGAGAACTAGAGATGGAGAGGAGGGGAAGGGAAAAAGATTAAAAAAAAAGAATTAAAATGTGTTATGTGCATGCACCAACTCCACATAAGGAATATAAACATGTACTGCAAACAGTGGTCTAATAAAAAACATTTTTTTAAAGGTCAGATATTTATCATCCCCTAGGTCTGAAGCTGAGCCCGAGGTCCAGGCGTGGGTAGTGCCGGCTCCTCCCCATGTCCCACACGCACGTCCCTCCGTGTGTGTCTGTTTCCTCCTGTCCTCTTCTCAGTAGGACCCGGTCCTGTGGGGTTGGGGCCACCCTGGGGACTCAGTTTACCTTCTCCAGCTCTCTAAGACCCCATCTCTGCACACAGCCACAGCCTCAGGTCCTGGGGGTCAGGGCTTTAGCATAGAAACCAGGAAAACAAAATTCAAAGCATAACTTGGAGCCTTCCCAGCAAGTGATGGGCTGAATTCACGCATCCCTGGCAGGTTTTATAAAGAGAATGAATTCAGGCACCAGTAGGGCACACAGGAGAGAACATCTGTCTGTGTGGTACTTAAAGCTTTGGATTTTACCTTACAAATCAAAAGTTTTATCAATAAAGTTTTATCGGCACACAGACACATGCACGCGTTGACATATTTTCTGTGACTCAGTTTCCAACTGAGTCATTGCTAGGAACCCAGAGGTCCCACCAAGCCAAATATGTTTACTGGTGGAGCACGCAGGTAAGCAAAGGTTTTGTTTGGCATGAATAACCAAAGACTAACATGGAAACCTTTCACCACGTGAAATGGAGTCGGAGTGTCAAAGAGATGCCTGCGTGTCCATGTTTGTGACAGTGGTGTTCATGGTCGCCAAGACGCAAAATCTTATGAAGTGTTCATCCTTCAAGGAGTGGGTAAAGAAATGGCGCTACATAGCCACTCTGGAATACTATGCAGCCACAAAAAAGGATGGGATGCCTGTCATTGACAAACAATGTGGATAGAACTAGGCAGCATTCCGCTAACTGCAGTAAGACACAAAGAGATGAGTACGGCATCATCTCACTCATCTGTGGAAGCCAAAAAAGCTGATGTCATAGAAGCTGAGGTAGAATGAGGGTTTCCAGGGGTGAGGCAGTGGGAAGTAGGGGGATGGGAAGATTGGTCATCAAGTAAAAAAATACGGCTCAACTTTTATTTTTATGAGTCTGTGTGTGCAGTGCATCAAGTTTCCATTCCTCGTGTGGAATGGACGGAACGTAGCTTTGTTCCTTTTTCATCCCCTTTCCTCTCCCTCCATCGCTTGCTCCCCTTCCCCTCTAAGAAAGATCTGTCTCCCTATGTCCTATTATCTCTCTTTTATTTTGCTCTTTATTTACACTTTGGGTTTCTCATAGAAGAGCAACCATGTGAATGATGTTAAAGTTTCATGTCTGATCTACTTCACTTAACATCATGGTCTCAAGGTGCATCCATTTTCCTACAAATGATTCAAGCTTATCCTTCTTCATGGCAAAGTAGTACTCCATGGTGTGTAAACACCACATTTTCTTTATCCATTCATCTGCTAATGGACATGGCAGCTGTCCCCAACTGAAAGGATGATCAAATGTCTGAAATGATGTCAGTGACATAACCCTACTGCTCTGCTTTACATCTGGATGTCTCCCCAAAGCCTCATGAGCTCAAAGGTGGGGCTTTTGGAAGGTGATTGTACAATGAGGGTGCAGCAGCTAAAGCGTGCTGCGAGGTGGGGTGTGGCAGAAGAGATGGGTCACTGGGAGGGTGACCCGGAAGGGCTTATCTCCCTCCCTCTTCCTTTGATGTCTCTGTCCACTTCCTGTCTGCCACACCATGCGCAGCTCCTCTCCCTGACATCCATCCGCCATGATGTTCCCCATGGACTGCACCCTCTACAACTGTGAGTCAAGACCAGCCTCTCCTCCTTTAACCTGCGGTTGTCTGGTACTGGCTCCCAGCAAGCAGGAGGTTGACTAAGACAGAGACTCGGATCCTGACACATCACACACCAGTAACACATAACTATGGACAGCTCTTCCTCTATTAAAAATAAGACGAATACCATTTTCATAAAGAATGAGCCATGTGCCCAGCCCCGTGCCCTGTAGGAACTCAGACACAGGGACTCGAGGGCAATGCAAGGTGCAGTTGTTCTCCCAAACCTGGGCATCTGGGGGAAAGGAGGACATTAACTGATTAGCCGAGGTGTGGTGGCACATGCCTGTCATCCCAGCACTCGGGAGGCTGATGCAGGACGAGCACCATGAGTTTGAGGCCAGCCTGGGCTGCATAGTGAGTTCAAGGCTACCCGTGACTAAATAGCGAGACTGTCTCAAAAAAACGAAAACAGAAAAAGAGATTAATTAATTAGTTAATTAAAGTAGCAGCTTTCTTTACAATAGTCTAATAGTGGAAGCAGCCCAAAGTGGCACTGATGGGTAATTGGATAAGGTGGAGTGTGCCTGTGCAGTGGAATATTACATGGTGGGTAAAAAGGAATGATGGTACAGTGTAGATGGAAGAAGTCACAGAATTTAGCAGGAGGACTGCAGGCACAAACGATCATGTATTACAGGATTCCGCTGAGATGAAATGTCCAGAACAGGCAAATCCACAGAGACAGGAAGTGGGATCCTACAAAGAAAAATGTGGACTGGGTGCTAGTGGATTTGGGGTCCCCTTTGGGGGTGGGGAGCATGTTCTGACTCTAGAGAAAGGTGCTGGCTGCAAGCCATTGTCTGTGTAATTAATGCTGTGGATTGTTGGCTTTTAACGGTTAATTTAATGGTATGAAAATGTTATCCCAATACATTATTGTGAAAGCAGCGTAAGGGGAGGTGTCTGCGTCCTGCAGGGATCCCACGTGAATCACAACAAACCTTGACACTGCTGCTTAAATAAAAGCTCTCTCGTCTTTTCATTCCAAGCTCAATGAGTTGGAGATAGAGACACACGCTTGTAAATTTAACTGAAATAAACTTTTATAGTTTTTTGTTTAAAAAAAAAAGTGGGCACAGTCCAAAAAACTCTTCCTAAATTGCACTATCTTAAAAAAAAAAAAAAAAACTAAGAATATTAATAAAGCCAGATATGTCGATATGGATCTGTAATCCAAGTCCTCTGGGAGGCTGAGGCAGGAGGATCCCAAGTCCGAGCCCAGCCTGGGCAACTTAGTGGCTTAGTGAGACCCTGTCTCAAAATTGAGAATTAAAATTTAAAAATTTACGAAGAGCTGAGGATGTAGCTCAGTGCAAAGGCTTTGGGTTCAATTTCCCGTATCACACACACAGAAAAAATTGAATGGTAATAATAGCAATCATGATGTCATATATATGCTAATTGAAAAAAAATGAGAATAAAAGCCAAAAGGAAGATGAGCGAATGTGGTGTGGCAGGTGAGTGAAATTCTTGACAATGGTCCTGGAGAAGAGAGAAGTTTATCTTCACGGCGTCTGGCTTTTCCACTCTGCCGATTCAGCTTTTTTGGGTTTATATTTCGAGGATCACAGTGGGTGCTGACTTTCTCTCATCAGAGCCAACCTCTCTGCACACCCAGAGTTGGCTTAAAGAATTGTGCGCAGCCATCTGAGGGTGTGCATGCTAGGAACACTAGCCCTCCAGGAGGCTGAGGCAGGAGAATGGCAGGTTTGAATCCATCCTGGGCAACTTAGCGAGACTCTCTCTCCAAATAAATAAATAAATAAATTAATTAATTAATTAATTAATTTTAAAAGGATCAAGGACACAGATCAATAGGAAGGCCTTGGGCTCATTCCCCACTACTGCAAAAAAACAAAATTAAGTTAAATTTTAAAAATATATACTTCGCTCAGTGAGACACTCCGTGGTTATAACGGGTAAATCAATCAACCTGGCAGGACATGGATTCCTACTGTCCCCCCACGTGGGATGGCAGTGTCTCTCTAAGCTTTTGTCACACCGGAGAAACAAATGTTTAGAAACAAGGTCACGCCTGAAATCCCAACTACTGGGGAGGCTGAGGCAGGAGGTTCTCAAGTTCAAAGCCAGTCTGGATTACGTAGTAAGACCCTGCCTCAGAAAAACCTAACTAACTGAATAAATAAATAAATAAATAAATAAATAAATAGATAAATAAATAAAATAGCTAGCAAGACTTTTACCCTCACGGCAAGAATGATTTGATTATGGCTGACGATCAATTTGGAAAGTGTGGGTCCCCAGGGTGAGCGATTTGCTGTTGGAAGGTGGAGAAGTTGGAGTTTGCCAAGACGTGATTTCTTGATTCTGACTCTGTTAGCCTGTCTGCTAGGATGATCCTTTTCATTCCTTGGAAGGAAGGAAGGAAGGAGGGAAGGAGGGAAACTAAAAATTGACCCGTGGAATATGTTTTATAACTTACTTTCTTCCCTTGAAATGCTGTCAGCACCAAGTGTCGTAGCTGACGCCCGATTAACAACACAACGATGCCCGTCGAGAACAATAAACGAACCATGAGACGCTGTAGGGAAAACTGCAGAAAGTTTTCCTTTACCCATGAAAAACTTGCCATCGAATTTTTTTTTTTTTCTAAACCCACGTTTGCTGTCATTGAGGCATCCAGACCAACTTGTCTCGGTGAACTTTATTTTGCATCTAGATGTCAGCTGGTTGTGGTTGCGGGAAAAACCTGAGCGGTGGAGAAATAAACCCTTTTCCCGTTGCACTGGGGTTGGGTTTTTGCTCCTGAAAAGAAACACGAGTTTCTCTGAAAGATCCAGCATTGCCAGTCAGCACTCATTTTTCTCAGATGAGGCACCTGAAGTGTAAGATGTTTGAAAAAGAAAATAAAAGGTGATAGAAAATAGGGAGGGGGATGCTTTGTGAATGTGCAGGTTGCATAGAGTATATGCAATCACTTTTTCCTTAAAAAAATAACAGAAAAAAGCCAAAAGTCCACCAGAAGCCAAAGAGCAGACCCTTGGTGACTATGCGCATGACAGATGATGCTAGAAATTTTGGTGATCAGCTCAGCTCCGGGGAATTTCATTTATAGCGCTCTTTATTTTCTTTACACAAAAGCTAACTGATCCCATCTACACTAGCTATAAACATAATAGGGTGAGGAAGGTTAAGTGTTGGATTCCAGAGTTAGTGAAAGAGAAGGGATTCGAGGTTTCAAAACACAGGGTTGAGTTATAATGTTCTATAAAATAAATGATCATAAGTCATAAGATATAAATTAACAGAAATAATCACTTGTCTTGTTTTGTTTATTTTTTAGATTTTTGAGACAGGGTCTCCCTGTGTCATCCAGGCTGTCCTTGATGTCACTATGTAGCCCCAGTGGCCTTGAACTTGCAGCGATCCTCCTGCCTCAGCCTCCCAAGCACTGGGATGATGGCCATGCACCACTATGCCTGGCTTTAGGAAGTTATTTTTTAAAGCCCAGGAAATCGACTACACACACACACACACACACACACACACGCCTCCCCCGTGTCCCCAAGGAAAACATCCTAAAAGGGAATGCTGCACCGTGCCGCAAAGCTAGGTTAGGGTTTTCGGCTGTGTGGGGGTTATTCCCAGCAGGGCTGGAGGAACCGGCCGATCCGAGAGGGATTCCGGTTGATTTATCACAGCTGTTTAATAACCACAGAAACACAATTAGCAAGCTCAGCAAATAACTCCGTGCACAAATGACCGAAAGGGTGCTGCTTCCAACCGCTAAAGTAAATTGTTTCTTTTTCCAAGGATTAAGCAACGATGGAATTTTTTTTTTTTTTAATGTTCAGATTGATCATGTTTAGTCCACTTATCTTTGAAGGGTTTTGCAGGAATTCCTGGTACCAGGAATGTAACATACCTCACCAGCAGCCCCAGGATGGTGGCCTGTGGGATTTTTTTGCTTTGTTTGGTTTGGTTTGGTTTGGTTTGGTTTGTGTTTTAAAATTTTTATTTCGATTTTTCCATGTTTGCAGTGCATAATGATCACACTCCTCGTGGGGAGTCCGTGCGCATACTGAATGCAGCTTCATTCTTTTTATGCTCCCTTCTCCTCCCCTCCCTCCATCTCTTCATCCCTTACCCATTTGCAAAAGCTCTACCTCCCTACTTCCTATCATCTATCTTTTATTTTGCTCTTTATTTACACTTTTGGTTTCTCATACAAGAGAAACCATGGGATATTGAATCTTGTGTGTCTGATTTATTTCACTTAGCATCCTGGTCTCAAGGTGCATTCATTTTCCTACACATGACTCAAGTGTATCCTTGTTCTTGGCAGAGTAGTGCTCCACTGTGAGTAAACACCACATTTTCCTTATGCATTCATGTATTGATGGACATACGGGCTGCTTCTATGATTCAGCTGTTATAAGTTGTGCTGCTGTAAACACAAGTGTGCATGGATCACTGTCTTTAACTCTTTTGGTGAGACACCTAGGTGGGAAATGGCAGGGTCGAGTGGAATTTCGACTTTCCTTTCTTTTGAGGATTCCCCATAGACAGATGTAGGTTGAAGCAATTCTGAGCTCCCACCTCAGCCTGGCGAGAACCGCCGTCATGCAAAAACAGCAATAACAGACGCTGGCCAGGCTGCGGGGAGAAAGGACCTTGCGCGCTGTGTGCCAAGTGTGTGTATCCTGTGTCACGTGTGGGGATGGTGCCGGGGGCCATGTTACAGGGGCATCCTGAGGGGCACAGAACGGTCACGGCGTCTTTCACACTACCTTGGGACTGGCGTCTGTGTGTGCCCGGCTGCCCTCCCAAAGGCAGCAGTCGGAGCACAGTTCCCTGACCTCGCCGAACATGGTGGCCTCTCCCTGCCCAGGTCCTGGGTCCACCGAGCTTCACACCCTATAGTGCCCAGCACAGCCCCATGTATGAGAGAGAGAGAGACACAGAGAGAGAGAGAGAGAGAGAGCTGGTGGTGGTGTCTTATGCCTGTGATCCCAGCACTCGGGAGGCTGAGGCAGGAGGATCGCCGTGAGTTGGAGGCCAGCCTGGGCTCCATAGTGAGTTCAAGGCTAGCTTGAACTACATAGTGAGACCCTGTCTCAAAAGACCAAAAAAAAAAAAAAGCCAAAAAAAAATATAGAGAGAGGTGAAAGAGATAGCCGTGTACACAGCGTGGATGACACAGAGAGAGAGAGACGAAATAGACGCAGAAATACGGATGAGATAGACAGAGAGATGCGGCCGATACAGACACCGATAGAAAGGACTGGATTCTATAGATGTAGAGAGGTGGAGACAGAGAAATACGTGATACAGATAGATATAGATAGAGACGGACTTAGAGGAAGCAGGCGTAGATGGAGAAAGATTCACGATATAGATATAGATGGATGATACCTAGGTATTAAATGGAGACGAGCAGATGAAGTGGATATAGATAAAATATAGATGATGCAGGCATAGGTACCGGAAGATTTAGATCATACGGGGATAGATATACTGAGATCTAGATATCATGGAGCGGGATGGATGATGCGGGTCGTACAGATGAAGATGTAGGTATGGGCAAGCGATGCAGATGTTGATAGAGAGAGATACCGATGGTATAAATATAGATTCAGAGAAATATAGCTGATAAATACAAATGCAAAGACAGTTACAGATGATATATAAATAGATGCTGGAGATATAGATACACATCAGATGTACATAGAGGTGGTAGAAGCATAGATACTGACAAAAAGTACCATTTAGGTAAATCCATAGTTAGGGAAATACAGGACGGCTACATCTATCAGGAATACGGTTCACATATATAGATACTACAGATACAAATGTAGATAAATATGCTGTAGGTATAGATAAACATAAATATAGATATTTTGATAAAGCTAAATGTAGTATAGATATAAAGACATGTATAGTATGTAGATAAATATACTATATTCAATTGTACATACAGTAATATGATACATATTTGTACTTATACGAAAATACTAACGAGATATAGATAGCATAAATATAGATGTGGATATAGTATGACTATAAATATATATATATATATATATATAAATATAGGTCTACAAGTAGGTAAATATGGCACACAGACATATAGATAGAGATGTATAGGTAAGTATATGTATTTGCAATAGATGTAAACATAGTATCCGTAGGTGGATATAATATAGATAACTATGGATATAGATACAGTACAGACTTAAAGATAGATGCAGATAGAGACATAAACATTGATGCAGCTAGAGATACAGATATATAGATATAGATAGGATATAGATATAAATAAAGGATCAGTAGTTAAATATGGTATATATAGTATATATGCAGATATAGTATATATAATATAGATAGCAATCGACATGGATAAAGTACAGATACACAACGGACAGAGAGAAATATAAATATACAGAAACAATTGTAGATACAGTATAGATGTAGATATAAATAGATATCCAGATAGGTAAATAGGGTATAGATTTAAATACAGCATAAACCGATGGATAAGCATAGTATACAGTGTACGTAACTGTACATATGTGGTACATATACACATATAGATAACAGATGCAGACATAAATATAAATATAGTTATATAGATATAAATAGATATAGATAAATTAGACATGCATATATAGCTATAGATATATAGATGTAAGTATACTTATAGATGTAAACAGTACATAGATATACAGATGTAGATATAGCATAAATCTAGAAGGGGAAATATGGTATAGAAACAGATGGATAATGTAGTGTAGAGCTATGGGGACCTATAGATGCAGATATAACACAGATATGCATATAGATAGTTATAGACATAGATATAAATATAGAGACACAGATATATATAGATATAGTCTAGATGTAGATATAAATATATAGATATATATAGTTATAAGTAGATGCAAATATATGAGATATAAATATATAGATATAAAGGCATGAGATGCAAATCTATATAGATAAGAATATACTTATATAGAGAAAGATACAGATATAGATATAGTCAAATATCAATATAGATAGGTAAATATGGTTTAGCTATAGATGGATAATACGGTATAGAGCTGTAGATACCTATAGGTACGGATACAGTGTAGAAACGCATAGACGTAGCTATAAACATAGATAAAAAAATAGAGACACAGATACACACATATACATGTAGATATAGTCTACATGTAGATATAAATATACAAATATAACTATATACATATAAAGAGATGTAGAAATAAATATGAGATATAAATATATAGATATAAATGCATCATATCCAAATATATATAGATATGAATATATTTATAGATACAAATATGTAGACAGAATCAGATATATTGTCAAATATCAGTAGAGATAGGTAAATATGGTATCGATGTAGATGGATAATGTAATACAGAGCTATAGAAACCTATAGACACAGATACGGTACAAATGCGCATAGAGAGAACAACAGACATAGATAAAATATAGAGATACGGATACAGATATACATGGAAATACAGTCTAGAGGTAGCCATAAATATATAGATCTATATATAGTTATAAATAGAGGGGCCGGTGAGATGGCTCAGCGGCATAAGCGTCTGCCTGGCAAGCGCGAGGTCCTCAGTTCGACTCCCGGTACCCACAAAAAATAAATAAATAAACAGAGATAACTATATGAGATATAACTATACACATATAAATGCATCAGAGGCAAATGCATATAGATAGGAATATATGTATAGATACGAATGTGCAGACAGATGCAGATGTACCGGAACATCAATATAGATAGGTAAATGAGGTGTAGGAGGGATGGATACAGCAGTAAGGAGCTACAGACAGCTAGAGACACAGCTGTAGCCCAGTAGTGCACAGAGGCAGCGCTGCAGAGATGGGAACACGCAGCTGCAGGCGCACAGGTGGACCTCACGCAGCCGCAGTGCACACAGGCAGGCATGGCGCACACACACATGCAGGGCAGCACTGCTGCAGCGAGAGCTCTAGAGAGGGACACACCGCACATGCTCCAGAGAGAGACACAAGCGTCCACCAGCAACCGCTCCATGCCCCACTCTTCTTTCCTCGGTTTCCTGTCCTTCCTTTCTTGCAAAATCTGAACGGACAGGTAGATGAGTGCGGTGGCGCACGCCCGTCAAGCCAGCGCTCTGGAGGCTGAGGCAGGAGGGTGGCAAACTCGAGTGCAGCCAGGGAGACCGGAGACTTCTCAAGACCCTGTCTCAACATTAAAATTCTGTTTTTAGAAGTCTGCATTGAGGCAGGAGAGAGCCATCGGTGGGCTGGTTGGTTTTTAAGTGGAATTGAAATTCACCTAACCCAGAAAGCAGCCATTTAAAAAGCACACTTCTGCGGCATTCGGCCCATGCACCACATAGTTGCAGAGCGCGTTCCTGACCCTACAAGGAGATTCTCATTCCAGCCTGGGTTCGCTCCCTATCTCCCACCCCTCTCGCAGCCCCTGGCACCCACGTATCGCTTTGTCTCGGTGGATTTACAAATTGCGGACACCTCCTGTCAGTCCAATCAGATACCCGGTGGCCTTGAGTGTCTGGCTTCTTTCATACAGCCTGATATTTGGAGAATTCCTCCTCCTCCTCCTCCTCCATCTCCTCCTCCAGGCGTGTCTCAGAACTCCATGCCTTCGTCTCTTGAGCAGATTTGCTGGGAAAGCAGTGGGCTGCTCTTGGTCAGGAAAAACTCGAGCCTTCCGCCGGGCAGCCTGCATCCTGTGTTATCAGCACAGGCTTTGATTTAGTGTCCTGGCAAACACACAGCTGTTTCCCATTTCAGCTGCTCTCCACCCCCTATTTTCATCCTTTCCCTGATCTATTCGCCCGCTCGTTACAAGTAAGACAGACTTGGACACAGTTGGTTTCTCAAGTCCCCAATAACTGCACACCCCGCTTACTCCTGCAAACATCTTCAGGTTGGAGCTTTTCCCACTGAGCCCTAAATGTGCAAGTCTACGACGCATGGTTTATCAGTTCCTATACAGAGGCACTTAAAATAAAGAAACACTGGAGGAATTTCTGTAAAAAAAATAAAAAATTTCAAGGCAGGCTTCAGGAATTGTGGTATTACGATTCCATGTGATTTTGTGTGTGGGGAAAAAAAAAAAAACAAGAAAAATGCAAAAATAAACATCCTTGGAACTCTCTGAGCCTTATGACTGCTTGATTTTAGTTGGAAAGAAAATTTATCAAAGCATCAATGAAAGAGAGCCTTTCCGAAAACAGAGGCCAAACATTCACATCTGTTCAGCTGATTTTGCATTGAAAATCCCTTTAGCTAGGGATGTAGCTCAGGGGTGAAGGCTGTGCCTAGCCAGCATGAGGTCCTGGGTTCCATCCCCAGCATCACCAAAACAAAAAAAAAAAGGCAAAAATGTTTTTAAATGATGTATGAACCAGAAGCAATATAAACCAATGATATAGTTCTCTGAATTGTGACTCTTGTTAAAAATGAATTTTATTGTGTATGTTTAGGAAATACAAGTAGTGAAACACGGCAGTAAAAGAAATTAATATATTCATTATCTCACATGCTTATTCATCTTCCAGCTCCGCCCAGGGCAGCTCCAGTCTAATCATTTTGCAAAAATCTTGAATACAATCCACCATCGTTACTTCTTTAGTTTTCATGTTGTACAAAGATGTATGCTACATCGTTAGGCATGTTTAGCCTATTTATATGCACCTCTGCATGCTTTATAAAAACTGTTTCACAGCCAACCATCTTGACTGTAGAAATCATGGTAAAAATACAGAGTATTTTAGTGTTGGGTGCCATTTATTCCAAACAGGTGTGAGACAAACGTCAACCCTAACCCTAACCCACTGCACCAGTGGCAAAGATAACAGGTTACTTTATGTTTTCTCCCTCCTCATAGCTTAAAGTTAGCATGCCCGCATTCCTACAAAGATAGGTTTTTTTTTTTTTTAAAGAGCTTTTCTTTATCTGTAACACACCTCTCACCCACCCCTCCCACCACAAACACATATGGTTTTATTCTCCTTCAGAATAAGAGAGTTCCTTCTGATTTTTTGATATTTTTCTTTGTAGGAATAAGGGGATATTTTTGATCTGCATTTTCTTGATGACTTGTGATGTTAAACACCTCTTCCAAATACCTGATAAACATTTGGATATCTTGTTTAGAAAATAATCTATTCACGTTCTTTGCCCATTGTTTTCACTGGGTTGTTTGTTGGTTTTGGTTTGTCAGCTTTTTGCTATTTGGTTGTAGAAGTTCTCTGTTATGCACTTATCAGATATGTATTTGGTGTTAGGGTTTAAATCTAGAACATCCCCCAAAAGTCTCCTGTGTTCAGAGATGGGGCTTTGGAAGGTGATGGGTCACGGGGCGCTGTGCTCCTCAGGGGATCCATCATGGATGAGCTCCTGGCTGAATGTGCTGGAGGAGGTGGGGCCTGCTGGGAGGAGGTCACTGGGGTGTGACCTGGAAGGGTGAGTTCTTGTCCCCAGCTCCTCCCTTCTCTCTCTGCTTCCCGGCCGCCATGATGTGAGCATCTTTCCTCCCCTACGCCCGTCCTCCATGATGTTCCTGCCTCGGAGCGGCCAACCATGGACTGAACCCTCTGCAACCATGAGCCCAATTAAACCTCTCCTCCTTTAAATTGTGGGTGTCACAGTGATGAGAAAGTCATAAATAAATCCAACTTGGAAATGTTTTGTCCAAATCTATTGACTGCCTGTTCATTTCACTGCTTATTTGCTTGGGTGTAAAGAAGATTTTTAGTTTGATGTGGTTCTATTTGTTTATTTTTGTTTTTATTCTCTGTGCAAAAAGCAATTATTGCCTAGAATACAGGAAGGAGCTCTTTTCCTGTATTCCTTTAGAAATTGTGTAGTATCAGGTCTTACATTATGAGTCTTTAGTCCCTTTTGAGTTGATTTTTTTTAAATATGGTGTAAGGTAGGGATCCAGTTTCATTCTGTTGCATGTGGAAATCCAGAAAAACAGAGAATAGGATCATTTTCTAAAGATGTTGGAGATGGGGGAAAGAGATGTTCATCAAAGAGTATAAACTTTCAGCTCTAAGGTGAGTAAGTTATGAATGCTGGGTGAATAACTTGGTGATCACAGTGAATAATACTGTATTTTAAATTTGAAATTTGATACAAGAGTAGATATTAAACGTACTCATCTTAAAAAGTGATAACTCTCTGAGGTGGGTGGACATGTATAAAGTAAATACACACAATTTCAATTTGCCTATCATTGCTCAATAAATAGAAACTTTTTTAAGAAGATAATTTCTCAGTCAGATGGGGTTTTCAGAGAAATGCATAGAAAGTGTTTCTTAAACAATGCCATCTTTGTCCCTGCAATTTTGTTGTGGTGGGGGGTGATGTTTCTGATGGGAGCTTATGTTTGAAACTATTTTGTTTCCTGCCCCCAAATACATTCATTCTTCCTATAAAATATAGAATTCCAGATTGGAAGCTCAGTGAGGGATAATTTAGTCTAGTACTTCTCATTCAAGGTACCATGGTTATTTTGAGAGTGGACCATTGTGTGCACGCACATGTGTGTGTGTGTGTGTGGCTCTCTCTGGTGCGCAGTAGGAATGTCTTGAAGAGATTTAGGACTCAACATTATGACTTAGTTAATAACAACATTTTGGGCTCTTGCAAATTGCTGTAAGAGTGAATTCTAATTGTTCTCCTCACAAAGGAAAATATTAGATGTGTGTGAGGTAATGCAAATGTTAATTAGTTCAATTTAGCTATTATGCAGTGTACGCATATTTCTTAACATCATGTCATATGCCACAAGTATGTACAATTTTTATTTTTCAATTAAAATACATTATTTTTGAAACAAATAAATGGGAGCATGACATAATACACATATTTTCTGGACACGATATCATGCCTTTATCTTGTACTCTGAATAACTACTACGAAGACAACAATATGCAATGTATTAATTATTGTAACTCTCCCCCTAACCTGTTTTGAAACTCTGTCTTATTGTTTTATTTTTTCCTCTTTAAAAAAAAAAAGTCACTGGCCTCAAAATTTCCCATATTGTCTAAATTTAATGTTATGTTCAGAAAGCAAACCCAGATTTCTATCTACGTTTTTATCTACCCATGCATGCATTCATCTATCTATTGAATCTACCTATCCATGTATCCATCCATTCATTCATCTACCCACCCATCTATTCATCATTCACTGAATCTATGTATCTATCTATGTATCTATCTATCCATCCATCCATCTATCCATACATCTACCCATCTATTCATCCACCTATTTATTCATCTATCATACCTATTTATTCATCCAATTATCCACCCACCCATATACCCACCTATCCATCCATGTATTCTGTCCATTTATTGAAACCATTTAATCAATCTAAACATTCTCCCTTCTAATATATTATTTTCTCTCTATTCTATCTGTTCTTACAATATATTTATTGTCTTACATTCTGTAAACATATACTGATAAATACAGAATGAAAGATTGATAAGATGAACAAATATTTAAAATGAGAGGCATTTTTTTTGAGAGAGAATGGGTAACTTAGCAGACATGGGCATTTATTTAGGGATTGTTCTTATTTCTGTTTTATTCACCCTAATTTACAGAATTAGGTCATGGTTCCCAGGGCATGGTTCTCAGGACAGCCTCTCTTCGTTCTTTACCTTGGCAGCACTTTCGGGCCTTCCTACCCCAAAACCTGGCCAGCTCAGCTTCCTGAGGCCCTTTCTCTGTTCCCAGAAGACCTGGGGTCCCCTCGCAACTGTCAATTCCTCACCCACACATCGTGACCTCCTGCAGGCTCAGACCTAACCACACCTTAATTCCCCTTGCCATACACACACCTGGTACAATGCTGGCAGCTTGCACCACGGAATAAATGTTTCCGTAAATGAATAGACTAGGTACTTCGTTCCTTTCCCAGCCTCCACCGAAAGAATGCTGACCAAGGTGATGATTTCTACAGCCTAAGATCCAGTAAATCACTGGTGGGGTTGAGAAAGGGGTCCCTTTATTCCAGCTCCAGAAACTTGCTGGGAAAACAAAGATGGTGAAAGGCGGTCCATTCCTAAAATTCTCTTCACCGTAACATGTAATAAAATAGGGGTCCTCAAGCCAACTTTCATCAACCGCCCTTCCAGTGCATCTGGTTCTATTTCGGGACAAATGGAGTTACGTGTCTCATTATCATGCATCTTGCACAAGGACATAGGCTTGCATAGGAGGTGGGGTGCTTTGAAGGAATTTTATTCATATTTTCTGGGGCCAAGGGACAGTTGCTGTTTCTAACCCAATCAGTCTCCCAACTATGCAAAAAAAAAAATTATAATGTCACCTTCCTTCTCTCTGCCTGTGTTCATCTCAATTTTTTTATTTCTGACTTCTGATTGGGAGCAACATGATTAAGTTTTCCTAGAAAATTATCGCCAGATTTAAATCATATATGAGGTTTTTTTTTTTTTTTTTTTTTTTTTTTTTTTTTTTAGTATTTCCCTATGCCATGAGGGGGTGATCAGAATTATCATTTACATGATTCACCTAGTTTTCCTTTTTATTTTACATGTATTTTAGTCCACATTTGCAGTACATAATGTTGACACTCCGAGTGTGGATTTTGTACATGTACATAACACATTTTAATTGCTTTTTTTGTTGTTGTTTTTGTTTCCTTCCCCTGCGCTCCCTCCCTGCTCCCTGCAACTCTTGCTCCCATTCCCTTTTGCAAAAGCTGAATTTTCATTTTCTGAAATGTTCTGAAGTGGTTAAATATATTTGGTAGAAGTACAATGTATTGTATAACATCAAAGCTTATTTGAGTTGATGAAAAAACAAACAAAAAGGACATTTTGAGCAAGGCCAGAAAGTCAAAATTGGATTTTTCTCTATAAAAAAAAAAGGACATCTCAGGGATTTATTTTTTCCAAGTTTAGGAACCGTTCAAAATTCATGAATTTGCTCTTTTTGATCATAACTTAAATCTCTTCCAGATTTCTACCCCTAGGAAAAAAATACATATATATGGCTTCATGCTTTTAGGAAAGAAAGATCAAAATAGTATATTAAGTGGTCTCAGAAGAGTTCTTGTACATATAAAAAAATATTGAGCGAGTTAATAGAAAATAAATCAGAAACAGAGAGACTGAACCTCCCTTTGGATGATTTAAACTTTTAAATTCTACACATACAAGGCATAGCAGCTGGGAGATGAGTGGAAATATATCCACCACCAAAAGAGAAATGGTTCAAAATCTCAGAGTCCAGAACAGCTCTACCTAACAAAAATCAAAGTGTGGTGTGAAAGCAAAGAATGCAGCGTCCTTGCTTGGGATACAAAAGGAAATCTTGACTGTGCACGTTTTTACATCTTTGTTGAGAAATCCAAAGAATAAGACTTAACACGGCTTCGTAACCCCTGTGATTTGGAAGCAAACACATTTCACGACGTTGAATTCAGGTGACTGACAAAGGCCATCCTGCCTCAAACAGATAAGCAGCGGTGGGCTTCTCTTTCATGCAAGAAGAAAATGTACACCCGAGGATGAGAGCTTCGAAATCTCCATGAGATCCTCAGTTACCGAAGGCCCATTACCAACGGCTGCATAAGAAGCATCCCCTACATTGAGCAGCTTTAAACAAAGGTTGGAACTCAGAGAAACAAACCCCCAGAAGATGTCGTTTGATGCATGTTGAGGAATTCGATTTCAAGGAAATGTAAAGGTCTTAAAAACAAGCTCCCAGAGAATATCCTTCTAATTTTGTCTCATTCCTCTCCCTTCCAACACGCAGAAGCTGTCTTTGGTATTTTCTCTTTGGCATTAGGACCATGGGAGAGAACACAATCACGTGGTAGCCCTATTAGGAAATCTCATAACGTAGGTCAGAAAAAAGATGCAGTAATACGATACTGCTAGGTTAAATTCCACGAGAAGGACTGTATCGGCCAGCTTTTCTGTTGTTGGGAGAAAGTAACCATCACTCACAACATAAAGGAAGAGGTTTATTTGGCTTGGATATTTGGGGCACCTCCAAGGCAGAAACATCATGGCGGAAGGTTGCAGCAGAGAAAAGATGCATAGCCATGGGACCCAGGAAAGAGAGAGCAAGGAAGGGACTCAGGGAGAAAGAGACCAGGGGCAAGATGTTATCCCCTAGGTCACTTATCCATGACCCACTAAAACACTACCAGGAGTGGGATTTACTAATCTCCCAGACATCTCCCAAACCAATCAAGTTAACGGTCAAAACCAGCCATCACAAAGACAGTGTCTGTCCCTTGCTTTCATTTAAATTCCAAAAGAGAATGATTTGACAAAGCAATTTCTATCTCCTGAACCACTAGTCTCCTCTAAAAATCACACATGAGCCCCCAAATTGTCCACATCTCTCACTTTTGCCATCCCTCCTACAAAGAGAGAGGTATATAAATGGTGAATCTTGTTGGGATTCAGCCACCCAGGAGGCTGAGGCAGGAGGGGGGAAACTTCTACATCAGCATGGGTAACTTAGCAAGACCCTGCTTCAAAATCAAAAAGGGTTGATTGAGCATGTGTCTCCGTGGTGGAATTCATGCCCAGCATCTCTGAGGCCCCATGCTTCATTCAAGTAGCACAAAAGAAATAAATAAGTACTTACATTTTTAAAGATCTTTTGGGTTTGCTTTATGGGTTACTTCACTGTAGACTAGAGTGTGCATGGATATTTTGTATGCACTGGATATTTTTATGTACAGCCACCTGTGGGTATCTATAGGAGAATGGATCCAGGAATCGAAGAGAGCAAAATCTGAGGACATTCATGTCCCTTATGAAAACAATGGTATAGTGTTTGTGTAAAACCTACTCCCCTCCTCCTGCATACTTTAAATGGTGTCTACCTGACTTGCAATGCCTAATACTAGATGAATGCTATGTAAATACAGTTGGAGTTGAATTGTTTAGGGGATAATGCCAAAAATGTATGTGCATGTTCAGTACAGAGGGACTGTTTAAAAATAATTTCGGGGCTGGGGATATAGCTTAGCGGCAAGGTGCCTGCCTAGCAAGCGTGAGGTCCTGAGTTCAATTCCTGGTTCCAAAAAATAAAAAATAAAATAAAAATAATTTCAATGGATGGTTGAGTCTGCACATACAAAACCCACATATATGAGGGCATTAAAAATACAGTATTTAAATTTTTAAATCTTATTACAGTAAAAGACACATTGCCATTAATTTCTTCAACATCCTCTGCCTTGCTTTGGACACAATCAGATAACTTGTTCTTGCCACTTTCTGCAGCAGATCTGAGTCCTCTTTCCTGTGTGTCTTTACCAGGTGTGATCAAAAATATGGTAAATGCTGCCACCCGAGTGTCATCCACCGGAGAGGCAGTTCTTGAAATCATGACACTGTGTCCTCATCCACCTTATTCACCGGATCCAGTACTTCTGGCTCCTCCCAAATGTCAAAATGAGCATGAAAGGTCAATGTTTTGAGTCCATTCAGGATGTCAAGGTGGCCAGGACAGCGCACCTAAAGACCCTCGGGAAAGAGGACTCCAGAGCTGCTGCAGAAAGTGGCAAGGAGAATGGGATGAATGTGTGCAAAGCACATGGGAAATTTTGAAAGGGATTCATGGCAATGTGCCTTTTACTGTCATATTTTTCTCTAACTTAGACATTCGCCATATCTGTCAATCACACCTAAAGACTCTGACGAAAGAACTTCCAGGACCGCTGGTTTTTCTTTGTGGGCTGAATCGAGTTTTCTTGCTTGGAAAATATCCTTATGATATAAGTATATACTTAGCTCTTAAAGACAGAAATTTAAAAATTGAAGGCTCATTCATTGTGATTCCACACGCAGACAAATAACAGGTTAGAGATTTGTTAGGTGTTCGCTTGACCCACGTAGGGAGAGAGCTTACATCACCTCTGAGGGACTGTGAGGAGTCCAGGTTGTGCAGGCATAAAACAAGGGAAGACGCAGGGGCTGGCCAAACAGTGCAGCTGAAGGGATGGCATAGGATTTGGGCACCCTTGAGAAAACAAAATGAGTAGATGATTTAGTCTCTTACATCTGCATGAATGCATTTATATCCTTCCACACACTTTTATTTTATTTTTTATTTTTTTTTGGAGGAACTGGGGATTGAATGCAAAAAGCCCTGAACTACACCCCCAGCCCTTTATTTTGCTCTCTTTTATTTCATTTTATTGGTAAGTTTCCCAGGCTGGCTTGGATCTTGTTCTCTCCCGCCTCAGCCTGTGGAGTCGCTGAGATTTCAGGCACACACCACCGTGCTGGGTCGTATCACACACGTTAACTGTGTCTAGATGACTTGATAATTCCTAACACAATGTCAGTGCTATGCAAATAGTTGTTGCACTGTATTATTTAGCGAATAATGACAAGAAATAATCTGCTCCCGTTCAGGACGGATGCAATTTTTCTTCAAATATGTTCAATCTATTGTTGGTGGAATGGAAATTGAATTGACAGGTACAGAAGTTTGACGTGCAAAAGGTGGATTATGCACACACACACACATCAAGTTTTATCACCACACTTTGTACTTTTCTCTTACAGACAAAGGTGCTTAAAATACCATGTCAGAGTTGTAGACAGCTAGGATGCTCTGAACTTCTGACATATTTTTCAGAACAGCCAAAGATCCTGTGGAGAAATCCCATGTGGGGAAATAAATTTGAGCAGAACCTCCATACTTTTGAAAGACATTTAATGACATGATGATCCAAGATGGTGCATCCAGGAAGCCAAGTGTTTTATGGACCATCAGGGCTAGGAGTATGAAGGGACTCGAAATACATTCCTCATCTTGTTCATATCACTGTGTCTCTTCTACAAAAAAGGAACAGAAGATCCGCCACGTTCAGACCTCGTCAGCCAGCTGGCTCCAGGATGGGATACGAAATTACAGAAATAGATTTGTTTCTATTGTGTTAGCAGGGTTACGGTGATAGGTCACTTTTCAGATCTCTGCTTGGCTGTGACGTCTTTTATAAAGACTCCGTTTTGTAAAAGATAATATAAAATATAATGGTGTTAGCTTTCTGTGAAGAAATACTTGAGGTAAATGGCTTAAAGAAAGACAGGAAAACAGGTTTATCTTGGGTCACAGTTTCAGAAGGTTCAGTCCATGGTTAGCTGCTCCAAGGCGGGAATATCATGGTGGGTGTGTGTGGAGGAGGAAAGACACTCACATCGTGGTGGCCAGGAAGAAGATAGAGACAGAGAGAGAGAGACAGAGAGACAGAGACAGAGAGAGACAGAGACAGAGAGAGAAAGACAGGAAGGGACAGGGAGACAGAGAAAAAGGGAGTAAGGACTAGATATACCTTTCCAGGACATGTCCCCAGTGAGTGACCCTCCAATTAGGAGCCACCTTCTAAAGTTTCACCTCTGCCCAATAGCCCATTTAGCTCTGAACTCAAAAATGGATTAATCCATCCATGTCGTTAAAGCTCTCGTGATCCAATCACCTCTGAAAGGCTCTGCCTCTGAACACTGCTATATTAGGGACCAAGCCTTTAATACATGAGCTTTGGGGGAACATTTTGAATCCAAATTATGCAAATACTGTATTATATAATAGCATAATATATTAACATATTCTATTAATTATATTATTTTAATATTGTATTATGGTTATATTATGTAAAATTGAATATTACACTATAATATATATAATATATATAATTACGTGTATCATTGTATATGATCACGCTATGTAATAACTCACCATCCAATGGTACAACATCATTTAATAATATAGTACATAATATAGTTTTATCATTGTGGCCAAAATACCTGACAAACACATCTTAAAGGAGGAAAGGTTTGCTTTGATTCACGAATTCAGCAGATGGAGTCCATGGTCAGCTGGTTCCAATGCAGGAACATCATGGCGGAAGGGCTGGGCGGAAGAAAGCTGCTCAACATATGGTAGTCAGGAAGCAGAATAAACAAGCCAGTGTCAGCAAGGAAGGGGTCAGGGCCAAAAATATACCCTTCCAGGTCACACCCTCAGTGGTCTACTTCCTCTAATGAGGCTATAATTCCTCGTTATGAATCCAGCTATGGATCCACCAATGGATTAACCAACTGATGAGTGTATAGCACCCGTGTTCCAGTCACCTTCTGAAAAATCCACTTTTGAACTCATGGGGCTTTTGGAGGACATTTTGGATCAAACCGTACCAACTGTACAAGTATAACAGAGCATGATGAGTTAAATAAGACAGCGTAGAAGGAATGCATTTCTTATGTGGAATCATCCTGCTCCCAAGTGATAAGTGTGACATTTGCCCTTCTTAGCTGATTTTTGCAATTGACTGAGACTAGAGCCACATTTTATCCAAGTAAACTGAGGGTGTTTGGGAGAGAATTGGATCATGAGAACAAGTTTAGCACCATTGACGTTCTGCTGATTTAAGCAAACCGCCCCACCATGTTCAAGATAATCGGCTGGGTAGGTTTCTTACAACGGTTGTAACAAATTGCCACACGCTTCCCGAGGTGAACCAGCCCAACTCGGATCGTTGATAGTTGTGAGGGTCAAAAGTACAGCTCCATCTTAAGGGGCTAAAGTCAAGGTGTCCACAGGGCTGGTTCACTTGTGGGGTGCAGGGGAGAATTCGTTCCCTTCTCTTTCCCGGCTTTTAGATGCTGCCTGTGGTCCATGGCTTGGAGCTCCCCATCCAACGTCAAAGCCAATAATGGCGGGTTGACTTGCTCCCGTGGTACAAAAGCACATTAACTTCCTGTCGTGCCTTCCTCTTCCACTTTTAAGAACATTTGTGGTGGGGGCCGGTGAGATGGCTCAGCGGTTTAAGCGCCTGCCTTGCAAGCGCGAGGGCCCAAGTTCGACTCCCGGAACCCACATACAAAAAAGGGGCCGGTGATATCGCTCAGTGGCACGGGCGCCTGCTGGCGCGCGAGGTCCTGAGGTCGACCCCCTGGTACCCACAAAAAAAAAAAAAAAAAAGAACATTTGTGGTGAAATTAGACCTGTCCACATAACCCCAGCTGTTCTCTCTATTTTAAGGTCAGCTGATTCACATCCTATTTCCATCTTTGAAAAAATAGTTCTTCTTTGTCATTTAACCTAGCAGACAGTCAGCTCACCATATTGACATGTTCTGGATTCAACCCGGTATTCAGAAAGGAATACTGTCGTGTCCATCACAAACAGCTACAGACTTCTTCTCATTATTCCTTAATGAATGCAGTGCCGTAACTACTTTCATAGCACTCACATTGCAGTCGGTATTATCAGTCATCTATGGATGATAGCACATTGCAGGATGTGTGTAGGTTGTGTGTCAATACTACGCCATCTTATGTTCCGGACTTGACCAGCCAAGAATTATGGAGCCTTCAGGGAGTCCAGGAACTATTCTTCCAAGAAGACTGATGATCACCATGTGAATCCATGTTTGAATATCTCTGCAACTTAATCCTGATCCTCAGTGTGCTACAAAAAAAAAAAAAAAAAAAAAAAAAAAAAATCCCCATGAATCAACCTAATACAAAATCCACGGGACACTTGAAAGATAAACCAGAAGGAACATTTTGCTTTTTTGGCCATAACTAGGGAGATTTTCAATCTATAAATTAGTCAGAGTGTGTCAAAGAAGAAAATCTACGTGGCAGAAGAGAAATCACCAGGGACCAATTTAGAGGCATCCCCGCATGAAATTTGCTTTCTGTGCTGGGTATGTGTGTGGTTAGTGAATGAGGTCATCCCCCAATGTATTGGAACCCAAATTCTTGCCTATAAATAGGCTCCACATAAGCTCCGCACATTTGGAGGTTAATTTCCACAGATGTAGCGAATTTTAAAAATGGGAGCTCACATCGCTCCTGCATCTGGGTACCGGGTGTGCACAATGGGTCTTTTAAAACACGGCATATGTCCTAGATGCATAGAACCGGTGGTGCATCAACTTCTAAAGTCATTTCGTTACTTGCGTATACATGGAGTTGATAGCGTGTGGGGGAAAGAGGGCAGAAATGAGCACAGGCAGCACCCAGTTGATTAAGGTTCTACTTTAATGATTTTTTTGGCCATTCTGTTTTCCACAACCACTGTAGCATTTGATGATTATGAGCCAGTCAACACTTTTTTACAAGATAAGCTTTTTGTTGGCTGACTTCGGGCAACTGTGGGCTAATGTGAGGACCCTGAGCATGTTTAAGGTCGACAAGCCCGAATTATGACAATCAGCTCAATAGAATAAGTTTATTCAATGCGTTTTGACAGGTAATACTTTCAGCTAGTGATGGTTTTACTGGATGGGACCTCATCATGGATTAACAAGCACCTTTGCTATACATGAGCAAACAATATTTGGCTAGAAGTACGAAAACCATGCATAATGGGAAAAGAGGAAAGGGGAGAGAGAATCCTCAATGGTGAACTTGTGAAATCTCTATAAACAAGACCTCTTTATGCCCAGCATTGAAGAGTGGAGATTTGCACACCTACAACTGGGGAATCCATTGCTTGAAGACATTCATGTTGTAAAGTAAGCAAGATGTGAGGAAAGGTATTCAGAGAAATAATTTCGTTGGGTGCCTGCAGATTGGGGTACTGGAATCATAAATTATCAGTGTAAGAAACATCCTATTTTTGGGCCTTTTACTGTGGAAATTGTCACAGCTTAAATACAAAGTGTCCTAATGTGTTGAGGATCGGTCCACACTGCAGCAATTGTCAGAGATGGGGTCTAGATGTTTACCTGTATAAACAGTCCATTAGCTGAATGGTTTATTAGGTAGGACCACCTTGGAGGAAGTAGGTCCCTGGGGGCACAACCTGGAAAGGTTATTTTGTTGCCATCCTCTTCCTTTCTGGCTCCATACTCTGCTTCCTGGACGCCGTGATGCGAGTATCTTTCCTCCACACACCCATCTGCCATGATGTTTCTGTGTTGTAGCAGCCAACCATGGACTGAACCCTCTGAAACCATGAGCCAAATTAAACCTGTCCTCCTTTAAGTTGTGCATGTCAGGTATTTTGTCCCAGCGATGGAAATGTAACTAACAGAGAAACATACAAGTGTGTGTTCGGTTTTGTTGAAAACCAGAAGCTATTAAAGGGCATTGATCATTGGTATTTCTACATCATAATATATTTTAATATATTAAATCTTCACCAGGCATTAATATATCACAGACAGGTTTAATCTTTCTTCATGCTTGCTTTATGTTTTCACTTCTACCAGATAACTGTGATGCAAAAGACATTTTTTAGTAGATGTTAAATGTTAAGGCATAGCTAATCCCCAGTAGAAGTCTTAGACAAACATTATCATTGCCACCCAGTCTCCAATGGACCTTAGGACTCATGGCTTCATTCTTAGACAGAATTTTGGGAACATGTGTCTTACCTGAGGTTCTTCCCAGCCTTCTCATTCTACAAGGCTGTGTAAATAGATTCGAGTCTATAATGTGGGAGCAAATGAAATGTGTTAGATTTCTGGGGCTGTGATGAACTATGTGAAGAAATTAATTTAAAGGAGGAAAGGTTGGTGTTGCCTATGACTTCAGAACTTTCAGTTCATGGTTGTCTGGCTGTGTTGCTTTAGGCCTGTGGTGCGGTGCAAACATCATGGTGGGAGGAAATGGCAGAGGAAAGCTGCTCACCTCATGGTGGCTAAAAAGTAGAGAGAGAGGGGGGACAGGGAGGGACCAGGGACCAGATATAGTCCCTTGGGGTGCACCCCCAGTTACTTTCTACATTTCCATGCTTCCTGATAAAGTCCTTGACCTCTAACATCATGATCCAATCACCTCTCAAAAGCACATTTCTGGATCCTACCAGAATAAGGCTTCACTACCATGAGCTTTGGGGAGACTTTTCAGATCTACATCACAGTGCCGAATTACAAGTGAGGCGTCCAAAACTCAAACCCATGCTGGTTTTAATGAGCATTGTTGATAGATTTGGGAGGAGGCTTGGCCATGTGTCGCTTCTAGTTCTGAGTGTCTGTGAGTCACTGTACCCATAGCTAAGCATCCCAGGCTGCTCCCCTTGGGTCACATGGTCTGTGTTTTGAATCTTGAAGAGATGGCTTCGCACACGTGCTTTGTTTGTGAGCTGAAGATACACACTGTCATGCTGCAGTTTGCATTTCCACATGTTTGAAGGGGCTGACTCTCGAGGGGGAATATCCCAAATATTCACATTAAAAAATCCAGCACATCCTATATCAAAACTGCACCACAAGGATGAGGGAAAATATTAAATGAAAACAAAATGGTATTCCACACATCCCTGCATCTTCTTCCTATATCTCCCTGTAAGCGCTATTCTATTGAATTATGCCTTAGAAACATGCACTTTTTTATTTACTGTGTGGAGTGCCTTTTTAAATCATCCCACATTCTCTAAGACACACTCTTTAGGTTAGACATGCAGCAGTACAATTGATACTGATTTCAAGATGGTGTACCCTGCTATAGTTAGGATCTAGAATATGCCTAAAAGGCCCACGTGTAAGTGCTAGGTCCTCAGCTTGCAGCTACTGGGAGCTGGTGGAAACTTTAATAGGAAGGCCTTAGAGGGGAGAAATTGAGGTCATTGGGGGTGTGGCCTTAAAGGGGATTGTGGGAACACAGGCTTTTCCTCTTCCTCTCTTTCAACCCATGACCTGTAAGTGAGCTGTTTTGATCTGCCATGCACTCCCCCTCCATGAAGAGTCAACATAGAACCTATCCCAGTCACTTTCCCATCCCTGGGACATAATATCTAACACTTAGAAGGTGAAAGAGAAGAGGCTTATTTGGCTCATGTTTGCAGAGGGTTTAGTCCGTGGTCAGCTGCTCCAAGGCAGGAACATCATGGCAGATGGGCGTGGAGGAAGAAAGATGCTCCCATCATGGCGGCCAGGAAGCAGAGAGAGAAGGGAGAAGCCGGGGACAAGAACTAATCTTACCAATGTTTTTTTCTGTTTCAAGACTTCATTTCATTAGCCAGGGTTTTAAGTTTTATTTGCTATGTTGATTTTCACTAACCAATCTATTGAAAACACTTGAGTTATTTTCTACTTCAGGTTTGCTTCTTTCATCCTACTGTCTTTTCATGTAATATTTTTTCTTGACTTTTAATTTTCTTTATTATTCACACCCTTAGTAGTCTGCCTTCATCCTATTTGATATGACTTACTGTAGCAAGTTGTCAATATCTGTACTACTCAGGTCCACATTGCTGGGGTAATACACCTGACAAGCACAAGTTAAAGGAAGAGAGATTTTTATTTTATTATTTTATTTATTATTATTATTTTTTTTTTGGTGGCTCATGGTTTCAGTCCACCATCAACTGGCTCCAAGGCAGGAACATCAAGGCAGATGGGCGTGGGGGAGGAAAGACGCTCACATCATGGTGGCCAGGAAGCAGAGAAAGAAGGAAGGAGCTGGAGATGAGAACTCACCCTTCCAAGTCACACCCCAGTGACCACCTCCACCCAGGCCCCACCTCCTACAGCACATTCAGCCAGGAGCTCATCCATGATGGATCCACTGAGGAACACAGCGCTCCATGACCCATCACCTTCCAAAGACCCCTGTGTCCGGAGGTGGGGCCATTCTAGATCTAAACCATAACAAGACCAAAGCAACAGAAACAACCAATTCTGCATTTATTCCTCCACAAAAGAGAACCAAAGTAAACCTTTACTCTTTATAAGTTGATGATCTCAAGTGTGTGTCACAGTGACAGAAACTTGACTGACTCACACCCTGATCATTGCTGCCTTGAAACAAAGGTAAGAAATGTGTCGTGACTGTGGACTCGTGAACATTTTCCACCTGGGAAACGAGCATTGCTGGGGATGGGTTCATCACAGTACAAGCAGCCTTTTGGAATATTTTACTGAATTTCCCTTTGCATATTGTTGTAACTGTCTCCAAACGGGAATCTGCAGTTTTACATTTTCCAGGATCATGGATCTGTTCCAATTTTGGAGCAATTTTGAGTCTCCTGTAGCCTCAGGCTCCTGTGGGCTTCACACTCTGGGGTTGCAGCCTGGAGAGAGTCTTATTCAAGGAATTGTTAACGGAACTAAAAGAGCCACAAGTCACCCAAAATGCAAGGCAGGGAAATAGTTGAAGTCAGCCTCAGAGACTGAATCTTTCTGTTTCAATGTGGCCTTTGTCCTGCACTGATAATAGTTTTTTATTATATAATAAAGTCAGGCCACACATTTGCCTCAGCAAACCACACCTAAGATGTACAAAGCCTTGACCATGATTCAGCATTTTGCAAAACACATTGGCAGAGGCAGCTGCTAGCAGTTATGGGCACCAGCCACATTTCCACAGTGTGTAATCTATTTCTGAGATCTGTCCTGGAACCTGCGATTCTTGGGATCTGTATTTTGATATCCCAGCCCATGAAGTTCACAGAATTGGAGATGACAAATTATATTCCTATTGGATCGATTTGGAGGGAGTGGCAGAGGAAAGAACGGGCATTGAAATCTTATTTTTCTTTATTCTTTCTGTAGCAAATGGTATGTGTTGAAATCATTTCTGCCCTTGGTGTTCATGATGGTCAGCAAGTTTTTACCCAGAGGGATCTGATCAGAAACAAGTCACACTTTGTCTTCTGCTCAAGCATGAAACGGGGTATTTTCTTGTTCATCTTGCCTGTTGCTGAGAGTTCAATGGAACTGCCCAGTCTCCAGGGAAAAAATAAACAAGAGAGCTTAGCACTGATGAGCTGGTCAGGCAAAGGAGCCTCTAGACATGGTTCTTGACATGGAAAAGTATTAGTACTTTAATATTATTATATTATTATATGATATTGTATTATATTATAAGTGCAAAAACTTAGGGATCATAGAGAGTAATTATGTTGTCAACAATTTTAATGGGATGCAAGTGGAGAATATTTTGGAGAAATGTTTACAGCGGGAAGATTAGAGAGACTTAACATGGGGGTGTTGATATATGCTTTAATCCCAGCACTCTGGGAGGCTAAGCCTCATGGATGGGATCTGCGTCCTCATCACAGAGACCCAGAGAGCTCCCTGCCCCTTCCACCACGTGAGGACACAGCGAGAAGGCACCATCTGTGACCCAGGAAACAGCCTCACCAGACACGGGCTCTGCCATGCCTGGACCTTGGACTTCAACCCCCAAGACCGGGCCACTGAGGTCTGCTGTGTGTCAGCTACCTGGGCTATGGGATTGCACATGGCGGCCTGAGCTGATTAAGTCCGTGATACACCAGGCCTTTCACCAGTGCAGTGGGTGGAATGTGTGTTCCCAAAACATACCCCAAGGTGCTGGAGTCAGGACTGGGGCTCTGGGAGGTGCTGATGTCCTGAGGGTGGACCCTCATGGATGGGATCCCATCCTCATCACAGAGACCCAGAGAGCTCCTGCCCCTTCCACCACGTGAGGACACAGCGAGAAGGCACCATCTGTGACCCAAGAAGCAGCCTCATCAGACACGGGCTCTGCCACGCCTGGACCATGGGCTTCAGCCTCCAGGACTGGGCCACCAAGCTCTGCTGTGTGTCAGCCACCTGGGCTGTGGGATTGCATATGGCGGCCCCGGTGGACTAAGATAGGGAGAGACTAGCGCAGTGGACTTCAGCCTCCAGGACTGGGCCACTGAGCTCTGCTGTGTGTCAGCCACCCGGGCTGTGGGGTTGCATATGGCGGCCCTGGTGGACTAAGATAGGGAGAGACCAGCACAGTGGACTTCAGCCTCCAGGTCTGGGCCACTGAGCTCTGCTGTGTGTCAGCCGCCCGGGCTGTGGGATTGCATATGGTGGCCTGAGATGATGAAAACAGCCAGCAGAAAAGGATAGTAGATTGAGAAAATGAAGCAAATTCTCATTAATTGCCAAAGAGTTGTAAGGAAGTGCCAACCGTGGGAGGAATGCTCACATACAACCTAGAATGGCATTTCTGAAAGAAGTCCATGCCAAACCATTCTGTAAGCATGGTCTAAATACTGGCTCTCCAAATAGGGAGGGGACCCACGAGGAAGGAGAGGAGGGGGTGTTTCTGAGACAGAGCTATTGCAAGAGCATGAGGAAAGTACTAACGTGGGAATGGGCTATTCCTAAATGAAAACCTACATCTAAAGCAGCTTATGTTCTTAGCAGGTGGCAAATCTCAGTGTAAAATATCCAGGTGGGACAGGGAAAGAAAACCCAAGAAGTTCAAAACTCAGAGGAATCAGTCAATAAAATGAATATGTTGAGAGGTTTATTGTTACTGCTTTGCAGTTAATGGCAACACACGTTGCGAAATAGACATAGCGTTAGATTGTTTTGCTTAACTGTAGGCTAATTTCAGTGACTGATTGAGCAACTACTGGTGAACTTTTGAGTTAAAATGTAAAGCATGCTAGCTGGGTATGATGGTGCATGCCTGTAATCCCAGGACTCAGGAGGCTGAGGCAGGAAGATTGTCATGAATTTGAGACAAGCCTGGGCTACATCATGGGTTCAAGTCCACCTTGAACTACATAGTTAGACCTTGTCTCAAAACAAAAACAAAAACAAAAGAAAACAAGCAAAGAAAATAAACAAGCGCAATATATGATTTAAAAAATGGTGAATGTTTACATTCTTAAAATGTATCAATGTAAAATACACACTGCCATGAATCCCTCTCAAAATCTTCCCCGGTTTTGAATACACTCACCGTACCCTCTTTGACACTTTCTGCAGCAGCTCTGGAGTGCTCTTTCCTGAGGGTCTTTAGCTGTGTTGTCCTGGCTGCCTCGATGTCCTGAATGGATTTGAATGAATCCATGGTCATTTTTACCTTGGGGAAGAGCCAGAAGTCACACGGTGCCAGATCAGGAGAATAAGGTGGATGAGGACACAGCGTCATGTTTTTATGAGCTCCCTCTCTTTCGGGTGGCACTCGGCAGCCACAGTCACCACATTTTTGATCACACCTTTTTATGATATTCAGGAAAGAGGACTCCAGCGCTGCTGCAGAAAGCAGCAAGGATGATAGGATGGGTGTGTTCAAAGCAAGTTATTGGGAACATTTTGAGGGGGATCAGTGACTGTGTGTCTTTTGCCATCATTCTTTTTAAATTTAAACATTCATCATATTTTTTATCACAACTCATATTTTCAAACAATGTGTTTTTTGATCTTTTTCACCAGATTGGAACTAGGTCTAGTTATATTTTCTATCTATGGGACCAGCAATTTAAAGGAGAAGAGGTTTGGTTAGGCTCATGGTTTCAGAGGGTGCAGTCCATGGTCAGCTGTTCCAAGGCAGGAACATCATGGTGGAAAGTGTGGTGGAGGAAAGGTGCTCACATCATGGCAGCCAGGAAGCAGAGAGAGAAGGGAAAGAGCCCAAGAGAAAGGTACCCGAGAGCAGATATACCACCTAAGGTCACCTCCATGATCTTTTCCCATCAACAGAGCCCCACGTCCTCATGCCCCATTCAAAAGTGAACTGGTCAATGGGTGATGCTGTGATTTCCACTCACAGCACAGGAGCTACTGTTTTCCATACCAGGGATCGGGTGCCTGCTTTTCCACCTGGTCATTTAATACTTAAAACACTGTGAAATAAGGCGCTCACCCACTTTAACACGAATGGATCTGACACAAAGAAAGACTCATTTATGGACACGAGATCTGCAGGTCACAGAGACGAGCTGGGTCCTGCCTGTGTCAATTTGCTCCACAGTATACATTGAAGAAATACAAGATTTGCTATTTTCCAAGACGAACATGGAAGTGCACACCTGTAATCCTAGCACTTGGGAGGCTGAGGCAGGAAGATCTGTTATGAGTTTAGGGCAAGCCTGGGCTACATAGTGAGTCCAAGACCAGCCTGGACTGCATAGGGAGACCCAGTCTCAAAAAAAATTTTTTAATTATCTTGAAAATCATGAGAAGAGAGATCTACCTTCCCAGCCGGCTTCTGGCTGGGCATTAGAATGCGCCTGACAACATCGCAGAGTGAGTGCTGCTGTGGGCTCTATCACAGCTCCACTTGGGTTGATAGAAGTGGGCTCCTGTGGAAAGCCACTGCCCAACGTCCCTGCTCTCTGACGCACGGCCAGGGCTCCGTCTCCCTCTCTGGAAACCAGATAAATCCAGGCCCAGCCCAGCTGGAGTCTTCCCTTCCATCCAGACCATTTTCAGTCCTCAAGGACGTCGTGAACTAGCGATTCCTACTTTCCCGTCCAGTTCACAGATGCCTGGCTGCCAGCCTGCCACAGAGTGAGCCTCTGCGATCCCCAATGTCTCGGGCAGTCGCTGGCTCTGAAGGAATTCTTCACCATGCCTTGGGATTTTGTGCACAGGTTGCTTAAATCCAGTGCTTTGGGGGGAAAAAAAAGCAAAGAAAAGAATGCAGCCAGGGCTGAGTGCAGAAAGGAGGTCAGTGCGGTGCCCGGGTAAGGGGTGCAACTGATTTTCTCTGCAGGGAGCTGAGTGCGTGTTGGTATTTCACACTGTGCTTATTTATCTTGAGGTGGGGAATCATTTCCAACGTGCCTGAAAGAGTGTGGAAGAGAAAGGCAGGCTCTTTATGCGAGAACATAAAGTGTGCATGGCGGGGAGAAGGCAGCCAAACCCCTGGAAAAATGCTTCTGCTGTGGACAGATGTTTAGCTGTCTTTCTTTCTTTCTTTCCCTCCTTCCTTCCTTCTTTCCTTTCTTTCTTTTTTCTTTCCTTCTTTCTTGCTTCTTTTTTTCTTTCCTTCCTTCCTTCCTTTTTTCTTTCCTTCCTTCCTTCTTTCTTTCCTCTGTATCTCTCTTTCTTCCTCTCTTCTTTCCTCTCTCTCTTTCCTTCTATTTCCTGTTCCCACCCAACCCTTCCACAACTACTTCTGCACAAAAGCCAGCTGGTGGTGACCCAGTGCGGAAAATAAATGTGTGCTCCTTACAGAACACCATCTAAATTGCTTTGCAAAGATCCCCCAAGCCAATTCTATGGAGCTACTGTGAGGCCTGTGTTTGCCATACTTCCTGGAACAACTTGCCAGTCATACGCACTTGGACCTAAACTTAAGCAAAGCAATGCTCAGCCTACAACACTAATGAGGTAGAAATGCTGTTAACTCATTCATGGGTAAGTAAACCATTGTTATATATAACTATGTTTGGAGCTCGGGGGATGGAGACCGAGGCTGGTACATACAGGCTCTACGAATGAGGTGCAGTCCCATCCCACAACTGTGTGTGTGTGTTTGTAGAATGTGCTACAAGAGTAGATCATGCATTCAGTTAATAGGACGCTATTAATATTACAAGTATAGTTTGAAGCTGGTGTGGTGGTTTGCGTCTGTCATCCCGGCACTCTGGGAGGCTGAGGCAGGAAGATTGCAAATTCAAGCACAGCCCGGGCATCTGAGTGACTTAGTGAGACCCTGTCTCAAAATGAAAACTAAAAAGGGCTGGGGATGGAGCTCAGTGCAAAGGTCCTGGGTTCAATCCCCAGTATCTCCAAAAATAATTATAGTAACAATAATGAAATTAAAACATTATTTACAGCATGACTAAAAAATACCAAAACTTCCTTCTTGACCCGAGGTACCATAGACACACTCTTTCCAGGCAAAATGGATTTGGGTGCCTCGACTTTTTTTTTTTTTTTTTTGTGGGTACCGGGGGGACGACCTCAGGACCTCGCGCACCAAGAGGCACCCGTGCCGCTGAGCGATATCACCGGCCCCTTTTTCGTATGTGGGTTCCGGGAGTCGAACTCGGGCCTTCACGCTTGCAAGGCAGGGGCTTAAGCCCCTGAGCCGTCTCACCGGCCCGGGTGCCTCAATTTTTTAAAAAACGTGTTGTCTTTTTGTGGAAGAGAGTGGTGAACCCCTCCAAAACACAATAGCTGACATTTAAAACAATTTAATCATTTAAAACTATGTATGGATATTATTAATGTTTTATGGATGTTGTAATCCTTGTAGGTATTAGATTATGAAATAATGTAATATATTAAAATGTATTAAATAAAAATAAGTCTTAGGGCCAGGGGTGTTGCTCGGGGGCAATGCACTTGCCCAGCGTGTGAGGGGCCTGGATTCCATCCCTGGAATGAAAAGGAAGGAGGGAAAGAAGGAAGGAAGGGAGGGAGGCAGGAAGGAGATCTCAAACGTGCATTGTCCTTGTCCTGACCCGAGCCCGTGGGTGCGCTGCACACACACGTGCACTCAGCCTGGCGTTCGTGCTGCACACCAGCCCTGGCCACAGCAGAGGCGGGGTGCACTGGGAGGGAGTCTTGGGGCTCCTGCATTCTGCTCTCGCCCTCCCTGCATGCAGCAGCTCAGGGGTGAAGGTCGCGCCTGCCTCCCCAGGGTGGCCAGGGTCTTCGTGGCTCTTCTGGGCACAGAGGCGCCCACGCTACTGACTCCCAGCCTTCGTCAACAATGGAGGATGAAGAAGAAGAAAGGTGTCAGACGGCGTCGCCACTCGCATCTCATGCAAACACAGGATCGCGGGACCTGACCGTGCGAATCGGTCTGGGGTGGTGTTCGTGTCCTCAGCCCCGTGGGGGTCTGGGATGGGTGGTGCTGCAGGGTGACGACCGAAGAGACCCGCAGACATTGAAGTGCACCTTTGGGGGAAAGTATGCGGATTGCAAATTATTGCCATAGATAATAGATAGATAGATAGATAGATAG
This sequence comes from Erethizon dorsatum, assembly GCA_028451465.1. Classification (NCBI taxonomy): domain Eukaryota; kingdom Metazoa; phylum Chordata; class Mammalia; order Rodentia; family Erethizontidae; genus Erethizon; species Erethizon dorsatum. The sequence continues at coordinate 2,289,816 of CM051843.1, forward strand.
ATAGATAGATAGATAGATAGATAGATAGATAGGATAGATGGTAGATACATAGATAGGTGACAGATAGTAGACAGAAAGACAGATAGGACAGAGATAAATATGATCGATAACATAGATGATAGATACAAAGATAGATAACGGATGGATGGATAGATGACTAATAGATAAACACATAGAACATGACAGATGGACAGAAGATACAGATAGATGGAAAATAGATAAATGATCAATAGCTACAAACAGATATATCTACCTAGATATAATAGATATATCTGGATACATATATACATGGATAAGTGATGGTTGGAATAAAGACAAATACATAGATAAATGATAAAAAAGATAGATAAATGAAAAATAGGATGGATGTGCATTTGGACAGAAAGACAAATAGATAATGCGTACAGAGAGACTGAGAGATGATAGGTGGATATACATAGAGGAGACAAATAGATACTGACAGGAACATGATGGAGAGATAGATCGATAGATGATAAACGTTCGTGGATAGACACAAGGATAGATGATAGATACCCCTAGATAGAGATAAATATATGATAGAGGGTACGTACACGAGGGATAGAGATAGATAGATAAATAGATACATACATACCTAAACATAAAGCACATGGATACGTACATAGAGGCAGCTACAAAGAAAGATACAGAGCTAGAGCTAGAGATAGATGGCTAGATAATAGATTCACGTAGACGATGGATGGATGGGTCGACAGATGAGACAGAGGGACAGATAGCAGATACACAGATAAATAGATGATACATAGATAGGGTGCATGGATGGATGAATGGATGGATGGATGATAGATATAGATGGATGATAGATAAATGATAGATAGGTAGATAGATGATATATATAGGTAGGTAGGTGGATAGATGGATGGATACCTAGATAGATAGATGACTAAGAAAGATAGATGATAGGTAGATAGATAGATGATAGATAGATGAGGTGGGTGGATGGATGGATGGATGATAGATGGTGCAGATAGGTAGGTAGGTGGGTACAGGGATGGATACGTAGATAGACGGATGACTAGATAGATGACTAAGATAGACAGAAAGATAGATGATAGACATAGATAGGTAGAGATAGATAAAAAAGAGATAGATGATAGAGATAGATGATATAGGTATAGGTGATAGATATGATATAGGTGGATATACATGATAGATGAGGTGGGTGGGTGGATGGATGATAGATACATAGATAGATAATAGATAGATAGATAGATAGATAGATAGATAGATAGATAGATAGGATGGGTGGATGGAAGATAGATATAGATAGACAGATGGCATGGATGGATGGATAGATGATAGATATATAGATGATAGATAGATAGACAGGCAGATGGGATGGATGGATGATAGATACATAGATAGATGATAGATGATAGACAGATAGATAGATAGATAAATAGAGAAATAGAGAGATGCAGAGATACAGAGATAGAGAGATAGATGAGGTGGGTGAGTGGGTGGATAATGGATGGATAGATAGATGAGACGGATGGATGATAGATGATAGATGAGGTGGGTGGATGAATGATGGATGGATAGATAGATGAGACGGATGGATGATAGATGATAGATGAGGTGGGTGGTGGATGATAGATGGATACATAGATAAGACGGATGGATGATAGATGATAGATGAGGTGGGTGGATGATAGATTGATAGATGAGACGGATGGATGATAGATGATAGATGAGGTGGGTGGGTGCATGATGGATGGATAGATAGATGAGACGGCTGGATGATAGATGATAGATGAGGTGGGTGGTGGATGATGGATGGATAGATAGATGAGACGGATGGATGATAGATGATAGATGAGGTGGGTGGATGAATGATGGATGGATAGATATATGAGAGGGATGGATGATAGATGATAGATGAGGTGGGTGGGTGGGTGGATGATGGATGGATAGATAGATGAGACGGATGGATGATAGATGATAGATGAGGTGGGTGGATGGATGATGGATGGATAGATAGATGAGACGGATGGATGATAGATGATAGATGAGGTGGGTGGTGGATGATGGATGGATAGATAGATGAGACGGATGGATGATAGATGATAGATGAGGTGGGTGGATGAATGATGGATGGATAGATATATGAGAGGGATGGATGATAGATGATAGATGAGGTGGGTGGGTGGGTGGATGATGGATGGATAGATAGATGAGACGGATGGATGATAGATGATAGATGAGGTGGGTGGATGGATGATGGATGGATAGATAGATGAGACGGATGGGTGATAGATGATAGATGAGGTGGGTGGGTGGATGATGGATGGATAGATAGATGAGACGGATGGATGATAGATGATAGATGAGGTGGGTGGATGGATGATGGATGGATAGATAGATGAGAGGGATGGATGACAGATGATAGATGAGGTGGGTGGGTGGATGATGGATGGATAGATAGATGAGAAGGATGGATGATAGATGATAGATGAGGTGGGTGGTGGATGATGGATGGATAGATAGATGAGACGGATGGATGATAGATGATAGATGAGGTGGGTGGATGATAGATTGATAGATGAAAGGGATGGATGATAGATGATAGATGAGGTGGGTGGATGGATGACGGATAGATAGATAGATGAGAGGGATGGATGATAGATGACAGATGAGGTGGGTGGGTGGATGATGGATGGATAGATAGATGAGAGGGATGGATGATAGATGACAGATGAGGTGGGTGGATGATGGATGGATAGATAGATGAGACGGATGGATGATAGATGATACATGAGGTGGGTGGGTGGATGAATGGATGGATGGTAGATGGTAGATAAAAGATAGAGAGAGATGACATAGATACAGGTGATAGATATGATATAGATGGATATAGATGACAGACGGACAGGCAGACAGACAGACAGGCAGGCCGACGGTATCTTAGTGCTGCTGACCACGTGGGAGAATGGACAGAAGAGGAAGAGGAGAGAATGAAGACTTCGAGGCCGTCTCCAGCTTTTCCATCAAGCTCCACCTTGCGTCACAGCAACATCAAACCCTGCGGGGCAACGCGCCGAGCTCCCAGCTGTCGCTCACTTCCCTGGGACGGAGACGTCGGGAGAGGAGGGCCCAGGCCAGCGCCTCGCCTCGCGGCGCCTCCAGATGGGCGGGAGGCCCTGTGTCCTGGGGAGGGGGCTGTGGTTCTCAGTAGGGGACCCCTGCTTCGCAGGGAACGCGTTTGTGACCGATTCCCTTTCCGTCCCTGATTCCACTGGGGATTTGCAGTGCCGTCCCCAAGCCCACGTTCCATCTTTTGCCAAGGCCACGACACCTGCAGTGAGCAGCGTGGGGAACGGTGAACACAGTGGAGGGAGAGTTAGAGACAGGGGTTCAAGTCCCAGCTCCACTTGTCTGGGTACCAAGATGGTGGGCCTGTTCCTGGTAGAAATGCCTATTCCTACCCCCAAAAGGTTTTTTTTTTTTTTTTTTTAAATCAGTGTATATTTGCAATACCTAATGATTCCTTTCATTTTGGGGAACCCATACATACATAAATCATTACCTTGACAATTTTTCATCTCCGTAGCCTTCTACCTCCCCTCCTCTCTTCCCCTGACCCACTTCCTGGTCTCCAAACATCTGCCTCCCTCTTTCCTGTTCCAGCTCTCTTCTAGTTTGCTCTTTATTCCTACTTTAGGCTGCTCAAAGAAACGCTGCAGTATTGAACTTTCTGCACCTGATTTGTTTCACATAGCACAGTGGTTCAAAGATCTGCCCGTTTTCCTGCAAGTAACGTGATTTCATTCTTCTTTATAGCTGAATACTATTCCACCGTGAAGCTGGACCACATTTCCTCTATCTGCTCTGTGGATGGACAGCTGGGCTGGTTCCACAACTAAACCAGTGTCAATTACGCAGCTATAAACACTGCCACGGCTGATCTCAGGCTGCTCGTCATTTCTCAACTGCCTCACAAATTCCTGAAAATTAAACAATTTTTTTGTGTGTGTGGGTACCGAGGGTCGAACTCAGGACCTCGCACGCCAGCAGGCGCCTGTGCCGCTGAACGATATCACTGGCCATTTTCTCGTATGTGGGTTCCGGGAGTCGAACTCGGGCCCTCACGCTTGCCAGGCAGGCACTTATGCCGCTGAGCTATCTCACCAGCCTACAATAACTTTTCATATTTTATTTCCCAGGACTGCTAGCCTTGTAGGCGAGTGCTCTAATATGACTACATTCCCATTCTAATGAGTGCCCTCTAGAATTAAAACTAGAAATTCCACTTGACCCAGCTATTCCCCCCACCAGGTACCTTCCCAAAGGACTTAAAGACATCATATTACAGTGATCCGTGCACACCGATGTGTATAACAGCACAACTATAAGAGCTAAATCTTGAAAATGACCTATCTGTCCACCAACAGATGAATGGATAAGGAAAACGTGTTGTTTACACACAATGGAGTACTACACTGCCTGGAAGAAGGATAAACTTGGGTCATCTATAAAAAAATGGATGTACCTTGATACCCTAATGTTAAAATGAAGCAAATCAGGGGAGCTTAAATATTGCATGGTTTCTCTTATATGAGAAACACGATTTATAAATAAAGTGCAAAATAAAGGCTAGATAATAGGAAACAGGGAGGTAGATGTTTTGCAAAGGGGAAGGGGACCAGGAAAGTGAGGTAGTGGGGAGGGACGCAGAAGGACCCAAGATGTGAGGTGTAACTGCACCCAGTCCCCAGGAGCTAGGCAATCATGGTGTCCTCTGAACACAGACTAGAAAAATGCAAATAGAAATGAAAGACAAAGAGCTAGAGCTGGAACCCAAGCAGAGCCCACTGGTCCCACACTGATTTGCTCTTCGAAGAAGAACATGGAACACGGAACCCCGGGCCCTCTCTGCTCTGGGAGGACCTGGTCTCTCCAGCGCTGCTTTTGGGGCTTCCCTCCCTTCCTCCTTGAATATTCCGTCTGCTCCGAGACTGAAAAAGAAATTTCCGGGCCAGGGAGCCCCTGCCCCCAACTCAGGCAGCTCAGGAATGTGGCAAAAATGTGGATCCCGGGAGTTCTGTCCCCAGCTCTTTAAACATTGACACAAGAGGAGAAATAATAGCCTCCTGCCCTCTCCCTGCCTGGGGATTTCTTACTTCTACCCAGTTCACATTTTGACAAAGATTGGCACACGGTGCACAGAAAGTATGCATCTGGTTTACACTGAGCCAGTGGTTTGCACGCACACACACACACACACACACACTCACACACACATGGTTTTCTCTCAGATCCGTGCTAGCAGCGTTAGCACACTTCGGAAGCGCCGGTCTGTGAACTTTTGTGGCCCGTGTCGAAAGTGAAAAACCATTTCTTTTACCTTTGTTGGATGCCTGGGGTTAATAATCTGTGTTATTTCTTACATGTTGTGTTGTCATTGTGTAACAGAACCTTTCCTATAAATTGTATATTTTTCTTTACCTTGTTTTTCCTGTTGAAAAATGTGCATTTGACAAATCACTGATTAATCATGTGATATTTTGAAACATGCATGCTACCAATCACTTGATTAATCCCTAACCACCACTTTTGGTTTTCTTGTTTGTTTTGTTTTGTTTCGTTTTTCTACTGATTCACACTTGCCTAATACACATCATAAAAAGAAAATGCACATATTGTTGGAGATTTTCTTACCAAGTGCAGACCCTGCTATTTAAAAAGTCAGTAACACCCTGGTGCTGTGGCGCACGCCCATAATCCCAGCACTCAGGAGGCTGAGGCAGGAGGACCACCTTGAGATTGAAGCCAGCCTGGGCTACATACTGAGCTCAAGGCCAGCCTCAAATGCACAGCAGGACCCTATCCATTGCCCCCCCTACACCATAAGTAGCAGCAATTCCTTTGTTGCGCGGTTCTCAGACAGTTAAGTTTATTTTACATTTCTTTATTGAAAAATAAACTGTTAACTCCAACAAGAATGAAAATAGCCTGAGAAATTATCATAAAAATAAAGAGAGGATTTCCTTGGCATGGTTTTGCATGCCTGTAATGCCAGTACTCTGGAAGGCTGAGGCAGGAATATCTCAAGTTTGAGACCAGCCTGGGCAACTTAGAGTCTTAGTGAGACCCTGCCTCAAAGTAAAAAATTAGAAAGTTACGAGAATGTAGCTCAGTGTGAAGGCCCTGGATTCAGTTTCTGTACCAAAAAAGAAAAAAATAGTGTGTGTATTTGAAAATAAATCACAATGTATCTGATATAGAGAATCAGACGCGGTAGTTTTAATAAAGCAGAAATGGTCCATTCTGGGTGAAAGAGATTCCTAAGTCACGCTGATATGCGAAAGATCAGCCAGCCGGACCACAAGCCCAATGTCCATCTTTTTATACAAAAATGAAACACCAGGGAAAGTTTGCAGTTTTTCTGTGCACATCAAAGAAGCCAAATTCATGAAAAGAGACTGGAAAATGTATGCATTGAGCAGCTAACAACTGAAAGAGACGCATGGGTAACTTTTGAATGATTTCTTTTTATCCTTTATCCTTTGAATTTTAACAATAAAGATAAAGCAAACACTGCCAGCAAAATTGAAACTGCCGTACACAACCAGGTGGCTGGATTCCCACCTCTAGGTTTTTACCACGTGGTTTCCACTTTCTTTTTTGCACATCTGGCTCCAAAGTGCAAGCGGTGTTCTTTTGGGGAAACCCTTTTTTGTGTGATTTTTCCAACCCGGGATAACAAAATCCAGGAGGAAAATGGGTGCACCCGGACCATGAAATTCAGTGAAATAAATCAGGTGCACGTGAGGTTTGATGTGGCCCGGTTTCTCTTCTGTGAGAAACCCAAATATAAATAAAGGGCAACGTAAAAGATAGGTGATGGGAAGTAGGAAGAGAGATCTTTCTCAAAAGGGAAGGAGAGTGAGAGATGGAGGGAGGAAGAAAGGGGAAGAAAAGAGAATTAAACGTGTCCCGTGCACGCAGCAACTCCGCACTCTGCAAAAGTTACCTGTGTGTCTCTTTCAGTTGTTACCTGCCCAATGCATATATCTTCCAGGCTCTTTCCATGAATTTGGCTTCTGAGATGTGCACAGAAAAACTGTAAACTTTCCCGGGCAAAGGATTGTCTTCGGACATTAGCATCGTCAATGGGCTAGGTCCTAGCATGTGTGAAAACCTGGCCACCCTCCCAGGAACCCAAAACAAAAACAAAAAACACAAACACAGGATAATTGGAAAAGCAGTACGTGCGAAGGCTCCTTTCCAAATAATGATGCATTTCGATGGCAACATTTGTGATTACAGGATTTTCAGGAATGATTACACTTTGGCTCTAGTTCACTGAAAGCGGAATAATTATGATTCTGTGTTTTCCTGGCTTCTCTTTTAAACGGGGCCTGTCAGACACGAGGTCTGTTTTTTATTCCTTTAGGACTTCAGTGAACATTGATTTAGGACTCACTTTGGGCTTACGGCATTTGATAAGCTTAAGGGTTTTGATTTTGTTTTGGGGGCTCCGAGAAGTTCAAGGTAACTTTTATATCTAAACTCTACTTCGATTCAATAGCCGGCCTTCAGTCATGTTTAAAAGATGGGTTCTTGTATAATTATTACATGTCAATTCAAAATGATTAAAAAAAAATTTTAGTGGGGAGTAGTAGCGCATGCCTGTCATCCCAGTACTTAGGAGGCTGAGGCAGGAGGATCACCCTGAGTTCAAGGCCAGCCTGATCTGCCAATAAGACCCTGTCTCAAAACAACAACAAATAGGCCAGGCATCATGGTGCACACCTGTCATCCCAGCACTTGGGAGGCTGAGGCAGGAGGATCACCATGAGTCCAAGGCCAGCCCAGGCCACATAGTGAGTTCAAAACCAATCTGAACTACATAGCGAGACCCAGTCTCAAACACCGAACAAACAAACAAACAAAAAACAACAAATAAAACATGATAAAATGAAGTAAAATAAGTATTTTAAAACATGTGTTCTCATTTCCAGAGGATTAAATAACTTAAGGTCACATTTCAGAACTGGAAGGCGGTGTGTGTAGCGATCTGCCATCCGTGTGGACATTTAACTTGTGCTGACCGTTGGAAATGACCACCGTTGGACCAGGCACACGGAACCCAAAGCCCACATAATGCCTGCCTTCCAAAAGTGTCTCAAGAAGGCCAGTGATTGCTTCTCCAAAGTTAAACGGGAATGATTATAGGACCTTGCGCTCCTTTTCTTGGAAAACAAAAGAACCATTGTTCAGCTCGTAAAAATAGGGTAGAAAGATGAAACTTAGGATGCCAGCTAAATTAGAATTTGGGGTAAACAAGAATTTCCATTTTAAGGATAAGTGTATCCCGCACCACGTGTGGGATACACTTACCCAGATGGGCGTGTCATATTTTTCTCAGCTAAGACGACCACCATATGTGAAAGAGTCAATAGGACATGGTGGCCGGTGGGTAATCACAGGGCCTTCTCCTTCTGCTTCTACTAAGAGAGAAGTCTAAATAGGATGGAACAAAAGAACCTGAACAGTAATAAAAGAACAAAACTCCTGTTTATTACAGCCAAGGGGTGGGCAGCATCAAAGTTCAGCACTTTGACAAAATACCTGAGAAAAACAATATAAAGGAGGAAAGATTTTAGGGGGTTCAGTCCATGGTCGGCTGGCTCTAAGGCAGAAACATCATGGTGGAAGGGTGTGGTGGAAGAAAGACGCTCACAACATGGTGGCCAGGAAGAGGAGAGAGAGAGAGAGAGAGGGAGAAGGACAGAAAGAGAGAAAGAGAGAATGAATGGGTTACACATTCCTTGAGGCCGCTTGGTGCAGGCATACACCATACCACAAAATGCTAAAAGATTTCCACATTCTGTGGAGTAACTACTGCAATACATGAATTGTTATTTTAGCAAAGTTTTAAAAAGTTTTATTTTTGCAATGATGGGGATAGTACCCGGGGCCTTGTGCATGCTAAGGTGACCCTAAACTACATCTCCAACACTAAAGTTTTTATATTTCTAATAACTTAGAGTCTCACGTCTGCACTCTTGCAATGGATGTAAATATTGCTCTGTTTTGAAAAATGAACACAAAAATCCCCTTCCCACTATCTTTAAGGCTTTATTGCAATAAGTATGCATTTCTATCTTTGGAGAATATTTATACAGGTGGAGTTCATTTCCTTACGCAAGAGTAAACACTGTGAACTAGTAAATTCAGTGGGATTCCATTGTGTGTGTGTGTGTGTGTGCGTGTGATTTCATTTCAGATTAAACAGCTAGAAAGCAGAACTCTCAATTTCATGTAAGTTTGGCCGAGGAGAAAAGGAAACCAGCCTTATGTATTAAAAGCTAGATCTCCAGCTTGGAGCTACTGGAAAGTGGTGGAAGGCAGGGGCAGTGGAAGGAAGTGAGGCCACTGGGGGCGTGGCCTTGAAGGGCCACTTCCTCTTCCTGTTTCCCACCCACCATGAAGTGAGCAGCTTTGCTCTGCTATAGGCTGCTGCCGTGATCCCCACCAGAGCCCAGAAGGACTGAGTCCACCCAAGCATGCATGGGGACCTCCAAAACTAGGAGTCAAAACAGAACCTTTCTCCTTCATGATGGGTTACCTCGAGTATTTTGTTATAGTGACAGAAAGCTGATGAACACACATCTTCTTGCTCTGGAAGGAAAAGTGGAAAGCAGATGACTGTTCCAGACACATCCAGAGTCCAACATTTTGGAAAGACAGTAGTGGAACTGAGCTGGGTGGAAGCCTTATTTGTGCAGAGGGAAATTTGATTTATATTTGCATCCACTGAATTTCCCTTTGTGGATTTGGGACCTCAATATCCATCCAAGGCTGAGCTCCATGGTCCTATCAGAGCTTTTTCCAGTTTGGTGATTTCCCCACTGGGTTTGTTTCATAACAGACACGCTGAAACCCCATGTCCGAGTGGGGAATATTAGAGTTCACTCTGGAATCTCTTTCTCCTCTTCTCTACCCCGGGAGGCATCTGCAGCTCTTGGCTGTGACTCACATGCAAACACTTTTTGGTACTTTTATGCTTTAATTATTCACTTTTAAATATTTTTATGTGACTTAAATTTTTTTAAATTAATTTTAGCTGATGCATGAAATCAAAAATTATGCATTCTTAGGAGGCACTGTGTGATGTTTTAATGCACATATATGTTGTGTAATGTGTAATGTTTAAATACATTTGTCCCATAAAATATTTATCATTTTTGCCTTGGTTAAAATATGCAAAATATTTTTTCTAGCTTTATAAAAATGCATTATCCTTTTCTGTAGGCACTCTATGCAATAGCAGAAAAGAACTTCTTTTTCCTATTTAACTACAGACATTTAAATATTTTTAAGCCATCTGAGATTTGATATAAGATGTAGGTGTATGTGTGTGTGGCCCTCACACCTTTTTTGATTAGTTCTCATTTCCCTAAGAATCATCTTAAATTCCTTTGTCTTTTTTTTCTTTTTACCAATCTGATTCGTCACTAACCACATCCATTATGTATTTAGTCAGCTATTAAGCTTGATTTCTTTTAGGCCCCTATATGGCCAGATCTTTTTTTCTGTTCTTCATGATATTACTTCAAAACACTTTTATGATGGAAATTTTAATGTATATTGAAATATATCAATATATATTGATCGGTAGTATATCAATGGATGCTGAAATGCACAAAAATGTTATTAATATGAAGAGATAGATAGATATGGGTACAGAGATGAATATAATAAACCCCCAAGTATTGGTTCTCTTGCCCTTTCCCTCAGTTATTTCAAAGGAAATTGTGGGCATAACACTACTCTTAATAGTGGACCACCAGCAGACAGCTGTCACCTATCTTCAAATTTTTATTCTCTCTAGGTCACCCTGTGCAACTCTACATCTTTCCTCTTTGGTCTTTTATTTCTAAACATCTGGATCCTGTTACCTAAACTTTGCTTTTCTCGTGTGCAGAAAGTCTCATTCTGTAGGAAGATGAAGTAGTGTGAAACAGGGGAATCGCAGGTTTCTATTCCAACAGTTTCTCAGCATAGCGTGCGGAGGAAATACCAAAGAGATGGAGGAGAGAAGGGAGCAAGGGATGGTTTCCATGAGGGAAGAGGATGACTGAACGTAAGACAGCAGCACAATTTGTCCTTCGGTTAATTAGTGTGAGACCTAAGCTTTGCTTTCGGGCATATCTTGGTGAAAGAGATGGCATCAATAATGGATTTGTTTTAAAAATGGAAGAAAGTGTCATATCTCTTTGCTCTGCTTCATGTCTTGGTGGAAGAGATGGTATGAACAAGTGAATTTTAAAGAAAGAAAACAAAGTCACATCTACATCGTAAATTCTTTTCAAAAGTCCCCCTTCATTGTCACTGTGCACAAGCTGGGACTTTCAATCTTCCTACGTTATTGATGGGGATATAAAGTACTACAGTCACTATGGAAATCAGTATGGAGACTTTTCAAGAAAAAAAAAAATGAATATTCCACTTGAACTAGTTGTACCTCTTCTACATATATTCCCCGAACACTTTAAACACATCATACCGTCGTGCTCCCCACATGCCCATGCTAAAGAACAGCACAACTCATAACGGCTAAGCTGCCAACAGCCTGGATGCCCGCTACAAGATGAACAGGTAAAAAATGTGGTACATGTACCCAACGGAATACTACACAGCTGTAAAGAAGGAAATCATGTCCCTGGCAGGAAAGTGGATGGAAATAGACACCAGGAGGCTCAGTGAAATGAGCCAGGCTCAGAAAGTTAATATCATGTTTTCTTTTAAATAAAAAAACATAAAATATAAGCAAATAAATAAATAAATAAATAAGTAAATATAAAATAAAGGAGAGATGACAGGAAACTAGAAGGTAAGCTCTTAGAGTTGGGGAAGAGGATCAGGAGAGGGAGCAAGAATGGAGGGAGATAAAGGCAAAAAAAGTCAAAATGTTATGTTTATGTAGCAAACCCCCCAAATAACACCACTATTCATCATTACAAGCATTTTTTTGTACTCTACACAAGTCATCCCAGCAACCTGGTACCATGGTGCCGAGGTTTGGCCGCAGTCATTTCTTTACAGATGGCTCTGTTAGTGTGGGGCTCCGTAAGGGTGAGGTTTGCTAAACTGCAGCTCACGTTGATTCATGTATGGCAGGAGGGTTTTGTGTTGTGAAGCTACGGAGAAAGAGAAGCAGAGAGAGTGGGTTGGGGAGAGGGAGGGAGGAGATGGAGGAGGTGGAGGAGGAGGAGATGCAGGAGGAGGTGGAGGAGAAGGAGATGGAGGAGGAGGTGGAGGAGGAGGAGATGGAGGAGGAGATGGAGGAGGAGATGGAGGAGGGGATGGAGGAGGAGGTGGAGGCGATGAAGGAGGAGGAGATGGAGGAGGAGATGGAGGAGGAGGTGGAGGAGATGAAGGAGGAGGAGGAGATGGAGGAGGAGATGCAGGAGGGGATGGAGGAGGAGGTGGAGGAGATGAAGGAGGAGGAGGAGATGGAGGAGGAGATGGAGGAGGAGATGGAGGAGGAGGAGATGGAGGAGGAGGAGATGGAGGAGGAGGAGATGGAGGAGATGGAGGAGGAGACGGAGGAGGGGATGGAGGAGGGGATGGAGGAGGAGGTGGAGGAGATGAAGGAGGAGGGGATGGAGGAGGAGGTGGAGGAGATGAAGGAGGAGGAGATGGAGGAGGAGGAGGAGATGGAGGAGGAGGTGGAGTAGATGGAGGAGGAAGAGATGGAGGAGGAGGTGGAGGAGGAGGAGATGGAGGAGGAGATGGAGGGGATGGAGGAGGAGGTGGAGGAGATGAAGGAGGAAGAGAAGAAGAAGATGGAGGAGAGAAGAGAGGAGAGGCGAGAGGAAGAGAGAAGGAAGATGAGGGAGGGATGGAAGGAAAGAAAGAAAAAGTAAAGAAGGCGGAAGCGACATGGTGACCAGAGAAGTGACTACTCCCAGGACCCAGCTCCCACTCTGCCTGTGTTCACCGCCTCCTCCAGGCCTGGGTGCCCTGCGCCCTCGGGGGTGCTGGATGGGCCTCTCCCTCCTGCACCGCCAGATCCCCACCCAGTCGCCCTTCTGAAGCACGCGGTGGGCAAAGCCCACTTTTGGACGCCTCACCACCGGCTACCGCATAGTCTTCCTCATGTAAATTCTATCCGTTTGTTTTTTGAGCCAGCATCTCGCTATGGAGTCCAGGCTGCCTTGAACTCGCTGTGATCCTCCTGCCTCAGCCTCCTGAGTGTTGGCATGACAGGCGTGCACCACCACGCCCGGCCCGCGTGTGTGAACTCTAGAGGCATCACTGGGGAGGCATGTAGGTTTGCAGAGTCTCAGAGCCACAGCAATTGGACAGGGTCTTGAAGCCACTGTGTTGGGCAGAAAGATGGTAAGAAGCGCTAAGGACTGAGAGCTTGGTGCCGAGGTCCAAATAAAAACCGAGACGTACGCATGGCCAGAAACAGGTGGGTGAGAGAGGGTGCAGAAGGGAAGAATAGAACAGAGGCCACAGACTGGGACCTCGCCTTGGACTCAGTGCAGACCCCATGTTACCCACTCTGGCTCTACTGGTATCGGGGGCCAACCAGGTAATTCTTTGCTCTGGGGATTACGGTGTACACCAAGCATGCAGAACAAAGTGCACGCCCGGCCCTCCGACTTTTCTTACCAATAAAACTTTATTGGAACACAGCTGTGCACGACTAGAGGTGGTGTCCCTTTGCTTTTTCCACTGTATGCAACACAGACCACGTGTGGCCTTTAAACCTGAAAGGAGCCACCCACTTCGGACCTGGAGGCTCTGATGGAAGTAAAAACGGAAAGGCTTTTGGTCCGTTGTAATGGAGTACGCCCGTCATCCCAGCCCTCCGGAGGCTGAGGCGGGAGGTTCGCTGTGAGCTCAAGGCCACCCTGGATGACATAGGGAGACCCTATCTCAAAAAAAAAAAAAAAAAAAAAAGAAGGAAAATGCAAGAAATTTGGAGATAGATAAATTTATCTTACTTGGAGATAGATAAATTAATTAATTAATTAATTAAAAAGCAGACCAGAATCTGACATCATAAAAGATACAAAGTTTTATTAAACAAACCTGAAATCAATAGTATTATTACATAAATTAGACAGCAGTAAAATTTTCCTAGGGCATTTATATATATATATATGTATATATTTATATATATGTACAAATCACAGTGATTTCCATTGTGCAAGGAATGGGCAGGATTAGAAACAGGCTTGTTTATTTACTTATTTATTTCTTATTCCACATGAGAGTCTGGGGCAGCCCTGAAGGGGGCCCAGGCCAGGCTCGCTGTGGGGCACAGGAAGCTGTGAAGGGGCCACTGCCGCCCGGGGCACACGGCGGTCACTCAGGGCGCCAGGGCATGGAGGCAACATGGTGAGAACCTGCCTGGAGTCTGATTTGTGCACAAACACACACACACACACACACACACACACACACACAGAATGAAGGTACGACTTGTGTAAAGCTAAAAACGGATCTCCAGGGAGGAAGGAGGATGATGGAAAGATTTCCAGTCCTGTCTGCTAAAACACAAGTGGGCCGAGTGTGGTGGTGCATGCTTGCTGTCCCAGCACTGGAGAGGCTGAGGCAGGAGGATCTCCTCAAGTTCCAGGCCGGCCTGGGCTACATAGTGAGTTCAAGGTCAGCCTGGATTACACAGGAAGACCCATTCTCAAAAAACAAACAAATAAACAAAAAACATATGAAATGAGTCTTACTTAAATAACCAACGTGGCCCAGTGAGGAAAATCAAGGTAAGGGTCTTCTTACAACACCGTGATTTGTGGAAACGATGAACAGAACATCCTTGTTTTATGATGAAGGGTGGTTTTGTTGGATGCAGGACCATAAAGATTTGCAAAGCTGCTTGATACCAAAATGCAATACTGGGGGACACTCCTTCCCCACCATGAACCCCCACACCTGGCAGGCTGTTCACACACCAAGTCTAATATCCATGTGCCTTTCTCACTTGACCAAACGCACAACCAGCACTCGAGGCAGACTGATGAGAAGGCTTAGGCTTGGTCAGAGAGAGGGGAAAAGGGTCCCCCAAACCTTGCATCCTAGACAGGATGTTGCCCTGGATTTGGGCAGCGGCCCCATCTTTTCCCATTCTCTGGGTTTGGGTCTGGGTTTGCTTTGCGGTGCTATTTTTTTTTTTTTTTTTTCTTTTGTGGGTACTGACCGGAAGTATAACTCAGGACCTCGTGCTTGCCAGGCAGGCGCTTATGCCGCTGAGCTATCTCACCGGCACTTCCTACTTATTTTTTAAGATTTAATTTTTTTTCGTATGCGGGTACCGGGAGTCAAACTCAGGACCTTGCGCTTGCCAGGCAGGCGCTTATGCCGCTGAACCATCTCACCAGCCCTGGGGTGGTATTTTTTTGTTTGTGTTTTATTTGCATTATGAATGTCTTTGCTTCTTGCATTATGCGGACAGCAAAACTAAAAATTAAAATTAAAAAATGATGATCTGCCTGTTGACAACCAGATGGATAAGGACCTGCTGCTGAGGAGTGGGAATTCTGCTGGGAGATTAGAAATGGACTAAGGTCGAGGTACAGAAAATAAGCTGTGTGCCCCGCTGGGATTTTACTTCCTCGCCAACTTTATAAATGCATATAAAAGAAAACAGCTGGCATTTCCCCTTAGCAGAACATGATCCATCCCATTAGATTTTCTCTTGCAATATATGCACTTCCTAGAAATGGTTTTGCTAAGGTATTCCTCCTCAAGAAAATACTGTCTCTTAAGATTAGAGACACCAAGATAAATCTTTCTTCTCTTATTTTGGCTGATGTAAATTTTCATGATTTCCCTCGACAAGTTGTACAGTGATTCCATTTGATCATTTCCATGAACATTTCAGAATGGAATTCGAGGAAATGAGGTTGTAATTATGCAGCAACTGTTCTATGTTTATGACTCATTTTGATTAAACCAATCTTACTATGATATCATTCAATTATATAATTGAAGGCCCAGGCTTGGGGAGTTAACACATGGCCTGGGTCACTTGTGACATCCAGAAATCCAGAGGGTGTTACTTGGGGCCAACACCCTCTCCTGTTCCTGGCTTTCCTTTTCATTGTTAATCTGTTTTGTTTGCAGCAATGTTTTCAAAGACCCTGGAAAGAAGGCATTTATGTACTGGATCTTCTTGCCGTTGGCAATTAAGGCAAAGCATTCCAGGATATCTGGATGCTAATTTCCACCTCATCTTAGAATCCGAGCTTGGATTCTAAGAGCAAGACCTGCAGTGAAGTCTCCGGATTCCTGTGTCTAACCCTAGCCCCAACACCTAACCCTAAACTCTTAACCCTGACCCCACACGCTAAACTCTAACCCTAAAACTCTAAACCCAACCCTAAAAGTCTACCATTTTTCTAGACCAGAATTCATGGGTGGTCTTTCATTTATTTATTGAAGCAAAAAGGCTTAATCATAATTTATAGGCAGAGGACCTGAGTGGTTTCCTTATTTTTCCATTTTTCAGAGGTGTCTAGCATTCCCTGATAGGAAAGATCAGAGACTGGAGCTGGGGATGTAGCTCAGTGGTAGAACAAACGCTCTACCATCCCCAGTAACACTAAAAACAAACCAACAAACAAACACACGGATCGAAATAAAAACCAGTTCAAAGATTGCGTGCTAAATTGTTAGCCAATTTGGGTTCTTAACTTTTCAGCCCAAGGAGGCCGGGATGAAGACATCCAGAGTGAAAATTCAGCTCCAGAACCTCAGCATTTGGATAGAACTTTCCACAGCGTCCTTTATTGCAAAGTTTAGATCACTGAACCTGGACGCGACTCATGAAGCCGGCTGACTTCTATGCAAAACATAGGTCATTTATGAAGAGGACAACAGGGGGCATTTGGTTTCTGAAACTGCACTGCCTTTTTAAGCCTTTTAAGGAGCACATTCTTTGCATTTTGCCTTCCCATAGCCAAGGCCACAGACTTCCTCTTTGTGGGGCGTCTCTGGAGGGAACTGATGGGTGGGCCACGTTTTCATTGCTGTTTTGCTCCTCAAGGAAAATGAAACTTACCCTGAGAGAAGGGCCGCGGAGCTTGGAGAAAGGACTAAGTGCTGAACGGCATCTGCCTGCCCCTCTGCTCCTTGCCCTCATTTTACTTTATTTATTTATTTTTTTACAAAACTGGGGATTGAAACCAGGGCCTTGGTGCTGAGCTGACTCTCTGGCCCTTTTTAAAATTTTGAGACAAGGTCTTGTTAAGTCTCTAAGTTGGCCAGGTTGGGCTCCAACTTGGTATCCTCCTGCTGCGGCCTCCCAGGGGCAGAAGTTACCGGCTCCAAGTCCCGTGTGTGTCTGGCCATCGTCATGGAGGGGTAGGCCAAAGGCTCGGACGTCTGTTGTTTCAAATGCAATGACTTGCAACAAGGGTGCAGAAGCACAAATGGAAAAATCATAGATTTTAGCAACACCAAATTGGAGCTAAAATTCAGGAAACATGGCAGGGGTCAACTTGGAGATTTTTACAGCAAAGGTTAGCATCAAGACAGGGAGCTGGGCCTGGTGGCACAGGACTGTCATCCCAGAACTTGGGAGGCTGAGGCAGGAGGAACGCTGTGAGTTGGAGACCAACCAGAGCTACGTAGTGAGCTCCAGGCCAACATGAACTACAGAGCGAGTCCCTGTCTGAAAAAACAAAAAGAAAAGAAACTGCAAGCAGGCATCGTCAGTGAGGAGATGGTCCGAGATTACAGAGGAAGCAAGGGAGACATGAGTGTTGATTTTGACAGCGTCACGGGCTCGCAACCTCCAGATCACGCACTTCTCACTTTCCATGAAGCTGAAGGTAAAAGGTGATTTTTGTGCAAAAGTTGTCCATGTGGCTGGGCTGATCTTAATTGTTCTTCAGAAGGAGGAGGAGGAGATGGAAGAGGAGATGCAGGAGCAGGAGATGGAGGAGGAGATGGAGGAGGAGGAGATGGAGGAGGAAGAGATGGAGGAGGAAGAGATGGAGGAGGAGATGGAGGAGGAAGAGATGGAGAAGGAGGAGATGGAGGAGGAGGAGATGGAGGAGGAGGAGATGGAAGAGGAGGAGATGGAGAAGGAGGAGATGGAGGAGGTGGAGATGGAAGAGGAGGAGATGGAGGAGGAGATGGAGGAGGAGGAGACGGAGGAGGAGATGGAGGAGGAGATGGAGGAGGAGGAAAGAAGGAAGAAGAGAAGCAGGAGGAAGAAGAAAAGGAAGAGAAGAGGAGAGAGAAGAAAAGAAGAAAAGGAGGAAGAGGAGGAAAAGGAAGAAGGGGGAGAACAAGGAGGACAGGAAGAAGACTGGAAAAAAGAAGGAATTCCTGGTGAGCCTTAGGAAGTGCTACCAGTGTAAGATATGTAAACTGGAGTTTCAGTGGGGAGCTAGCTGTTTGTGTAATTTGCAATTATTTTATGTGACAGATTTCTGGACTCTGGGACTCCCCCTGCCCCATACACACACCAGCACCTTGAATGTCCCTGGTTGCTCTTAGGCGAAAATTCATTCTTATTTCCGCACCCTTTTCTTCCTTGTTTGCAGGTCTAATCACCAGATGGAAAATATCAAAGACACTGGAGGAAGACCCGTGTACAATAAATATCTCCACTTACTCGTAAAATGCATAGAAGGTGATTTAAAAAAAAAATGCATATATCATGCACTGGAGATTTCTGTCCCCAAGAGCGAGAAGAACCTTTGGAAAAAATAAATCCCAGAGGCTTTGCAAAATGTGAACATTTACAAAATTGCATAATTTCTGCACGAGGCTCATTTCTTTCTCACACACACGCTTACACACACGCACACACGCACTTGTAATTTGTGGTCGTCGAATGTGTCCAGTTCAAACTAAGTGAAAGTGTGAGGAGGAACCAAGGGTCCACAGTGTCACCGGGTCAGGTAAAATCTACAGCCAAACACGCTTTGCAAACTTCCTGCGGTGCAGTAATTTCCAGTTGCTTGAATAACATCAGGTCCGTGGATTTCAACCCCCCTCAATCTCCTTACGTGCACGCAGGGGATTTCCTCATCACCCCACGGAAGGGTTTCTTCTCACGTGCTGCGTGCATCCCAGTCTTCAGCTCGGGTGGGCTGAAAATCTTCGTGTTCCTGGCATGAAATAAGACAGAGGATCTGCTTGGTTTCTATATCACAGGGCCCACGTTTCAAATTTCATCATCTTAGGAATGATACAAAACTTCCTTTTCCACCAGTAAGACAGGAACCTCGTTACTCTTGGTTCCCTCCCCCACACTTCCTCAGGGTCAAGCACAGTCTGAAAATACTGAACGAGGCCTGGTACGGTGGAGCACACCCTGACGTCTTAGCCCACGGGGAGGGTGAGGCGGGAGGATCTCAAGTTCAAGCCCAGGCTGGGAAACTTAGCAACTCAGTGAGACCCTGTCTCAAAATAAAAATAAAAAAAGGCACTGGGGATGGAGCTCGCTGCAAAGCCCTGGGTTCAATACCCAGTGGTACAAGAAAAGAAGAAAATAATCCATGTATTCAGAGGTGGAGCTGGGATCATGGGGCTTGGACCTCATAAATGGATTAATTCATTAATGAGATCATTAATTCGATGGCATTATTGGGGATGAAGGAAACTCGGTGAAGAAGTGGGTCATGGACGTATGAAGTTGGGGACAGTATCTGGCTTCCAACCCCTTTCTCTCCAGTTTCTCTCTCTCTCTCTGTCTCTCTCTCTCCTTTCCGGTCACCTTGATGAGAGCATCTTTCCTCCCCCACTCCTGTCCGCCATGATGTTCCTGCCTTGGAGCAGCTGACCATGGACTGGACCTTCTGAAACCATAAGCCAAAATCAACCTCTCCTCTTAAATTAATTTTTCTCAGGTATTTTTATTACGGTAATGGAAAGATGACTAATACAATGTCCCAAAGCATACATAATCAAACTTTGGATTGCAAGTAACTTGGTTTGTGAGTATCCAGAAAGATGAGTAAAGATTCCTAAGTAATTTTAACTTGATAAACAAGCATGATCTTGCAATACAAGTAGGACGTCAAGCTGGATGTCACAGAATCACAACTGCCCTCTCTCTCTCTTTCGTGTTGATCTCTCTCTCTCTCTCTTTCGTGTTGATATACAAGTGCTCTGGATTACAAATGGAATGAATTATCCTTGCAAACCAAGGTTTTACTGTACCATCAAACCTCCATGAATACTGTTTTTAATATCTATTATACATTACACATCGTATATTGTATATCATGTATGTACATACGTATGATAGCTTAATTTATAAATTATGCACCTTAAGAGATTAACAACAACAGTAGAATATAACAATTTAATAAAAGACAAATGTGGTCCTTCTCTCTGTCTCTGTCTCCCCCTCCTGGGAACTGAATCCAGAACTGTCACACGGAGCTTTACGCCCACCACTTTTATTTTGCATTTTGACACAGAGTTTTGCTAAGTTGTCTAGGCTGGGCTTGGACTAGCGATCCTCCTGCCTCAGCCTCCTGAGGAGCTGCGTTTACAGGCATGCACCACCACGTCTGGCTCCTGTCTGTTGTAAAGTATCTTTCTGCCGTCTTTGTTTTAGTAATAATGGGAGATAGGAGCAAGCCCACATGGTGAATGACCTATGCTTTGGGACTAGCGTTAAGCTACTACATAAAGGTTACTTAAACTATGATATAGATGCAATGATAATTGGTCAGATAACTAGTATGGTGACCAAAGGGTTGGTAGTGCGTACAACATGGTAAGTGGGACAAAGATATGATTCATGTCCCAGGCAGAATACAGCACAAAATCAGGAGACTTTGTGATGCTACCCAGAACCACAAGCAATTTAAATCTTAAATATCATTCATTTCTGAAACTTTCCTTAATATACAAAACATCAGATTAGAGTGGAGCACTTGGTCTGTTTTTCTGCTTGTTTGAGGTACTGGGGATTGAACTCAGGGCACACTAAGCTACATTCCCAGCCCTTTTTTATGTTTTCTAGTCCGAGTTGGTCTTCCCCAAGCTTGCCTAAAACTTAGGATCCTACTGCCTCAGCCTCCTGAGTAGCTGACATTATAGGCATGCTCCACCATGCTCAGTTTGTACTTCGACTTTTTCTGTTTCTTGTTTCTGCCTGAATGAATGAAAGACGTACATCGTACTCTCTAAATACCTTACCTGGTCATGGGGTGGCATTGACTTCATTTTTTGCTAATTTCTAAAAATAAAGATATACCTTCCAGACATGAGTTCCAGTCCTCAAAAATTCTTGAAGATTTCCAAATCTTTCTCGGTCACAGGAGGAGCTGGGTCCCAGTCATTCTCGGGATAAGTTTCAAAGTTGGAGGTATCGCCATCGCCCGATAACTTGGGTACAATGGGGGGCTGTGGGATCCCAAGAAAACACAGAGTCATGTTTGGAAAGAAACAGTGGGGTCTTGGACATGGTGTACAACACCTAGGGGAGTATGTCTGGTCTCCGGTCACTTCCTGTCTGCCCACCCCCACTTCCTGGCCACCATGATGTGAGCAACTTTCTTCCACCAAACCCTTCCGCCATGATGTTCCTGCCTTGCAGCAGTCTGCCATGGACTGAACCCTCTGAAACCATGAGCCAAAGTAAAAGCTTTCCTCCTTTAAGCTGGGGATGTCAGGACCTTTTGTCCCAGTAATAAAAAAGCTGACTGATACACCTGCCTGCCCAGGTCTGGGAGATCATGATGTAATTAGCCAGCATTCATGAAACATTAGCTTTAATCCTGCATTACTGTAAAGGGACCCGTGAGGTGGAGGTGTTTCCCCACCTAGAGCCAGTGTGTCCGTATTTTCATTTTTGCAGCCACCGGGACTTCTGCTGCAACTACTGAAGTCAGCCCTTGTGGCATAGATGCCCCCACAGACCAGCCATGGTGAACGGATATGGCTTTGTGTCAATATAACTTTATTTATAAACACAAGCAAAGGGCCAGATTTCGACTGCAGTTTGTCGTTTGCTCATTTCTGGATATGTGATGGTTCAACCCACACGCGACTCACAGATTCTGTGAAGCGCACAAGATACCAACTAAATTTTCTATAATCTCGTGGAATTTTTATGCTTGCCTGACAGCCTTCTCCGAATGTGACGGAAACATTTCTCTCCTTAGTCTCCTTTATTTCAGGACAAGGATCGTGAGGTGATGCTAGGTCCTCAAGTTAAGAGCAGAACACAGCTGGGCATGGTGGAGCATGCCGGTCATCCCAGCACTATGGGAGGCTGAGGCAGGAGGATCTCAAGTTTGAGCCAGCCTGGGTAACTTCGTGATTTAGCGAGACCTAGTCTCAAAGTTAAAAAAATAAAGTACTGGGGATGGAGCTCACGGTGAAGGCCCTGGGTTGAATTCCCAGTATGGGAAAAAGGTAAATGAATAAAATTACATCAAGCCACCTCTTTTTGACCACCAGTTTGGCAAGTGTATGGAAGTGTACAGCTCCTTCTTCGGGGGCTGGGGAAAAAGGAGGACTTGGAATTACTTCCCTAAGGGCTGTAAACATGTACAATCTATGGAGAAACAGGACAGTCAGCACCAGGATGGTGTAAGATGCTCTTGGAAAAGAACGAGCTCTTCAGGAGGCTGAGGCAGGAGGGCCGCAAGTTCAAGCCCTGCCTGGGCCACTTAGCGAGACCCTGTTTCAAAATTTTAAAATTTAGGGCTGGGGATGTAGCTCAGTGCAAAGGTCCTGAGTTTAAATCCCAGTACCACAAAAATAAAATAAAATAAAATGAATAAATAAAATAACAAAAATAAAATAAATAAAGTATAAAATAAAATGAGAAAAGTTTACAGGCAGGGATGTAGGTGTCCAGATTAGAGCTGTTAAGCATAAAAAGCAGTGCTCAAACCCTCTGGAACGTACCCCTCCGCATTTTGTACGAAACAGTGCAGGAAAAAAAAATATTTATATGCATATGGACTTTTATTAGTGTAAAGAAACTGGAAGAAGACAGGGAAAAATCTAATAAAACGTGATGGCCTACAGGTGGTTTGGAAGCAAAAAAGAGAAGAAATTGGCCATGAATAACTTTCCATATAGTCTTGGTTTTGGAAATAGGGGCATAAGTCATTATCTATGCAAAAAGTTTTTTTGGCGGGGGAGTACAAAAAAAAATCAAACCCGTGGCCTTTATAAACTGAGCTGCATTCCCAGCCCCTTTCATTTCTTATTTTGAAATGAGAAATATCTCAAATATTTTGAGACCCTGTCTCAAAATAAGACCTGGGCTAAGTTGCCCAGGCTGAGCTTGAACTTGCCATCCTCCTGCCTCAGCCTCCCAGATGCAGGTTTTACCCAGGCTGAGCTTGAACTTGCCATCCTCCTGTCTCAGCCTCCCAGATGCAAGGATGACAGGTGTGCGCCACCATGCCAGCTGAGGTAGAATCTGGCCCCCTTCAAAGCCGCGGCGCGGTGAGTGGCTACGAGGTCAGACTGACCTTCAGCTTCCTCTGAGGGACGGCATCCCAGTCCACGGCTCGGAACCACCGGTGTCGCTTGACGTCCTCTGCTCCGTTCTTCAAAGCAAAGAGAGGCACGCAGGTGAGGTCAGCGCGCGGGACTCGGACGGGGCAGGACGGGAAACCACTTCCAGGGAGCTCGTGCGGGATTCCGCGTGGAAAGGAAGGGGGACATCTGCCGTGTTGTGAGTGACCCCAAATTGTGTTTGGTTGCTGAGGTTCGGGGCCGAACCAAAAGCACTTATCAGGTTCCCAGGGACGCAGGACCCCATACTCCAGGCACAGCGGGATTCGGGATCTCAACAGAAAACTGGACGGTGGCCCACCAGGAGTCCCCTGTCTCCCTCCTGAGAATTTTATTCAATTTTAGAGACCTAGAAACTGAATGGTATATAAGGCACGATCCAAAAATATGGGGAAAGTAGAACAATTAATCTCAGCAAGACACATGGCCATGCATCCCCTCAAAATCCTCCCCGGCTTTGCACACACTCATGGCACCGTCCTGGCCACTTTCCGCAGCAGCTCTGGAGTCCTCTTTCCTGAGGGTCTTTGCCAGCTGTGATAAAAAACACGGTGACTGCTGCTGCCGAGCTCCATCCAGCAGAAAGACAGCTCGTAAACACACGATGTTGTGTCCTCGTCCACCTTAGTCACCGGATCTGGCACCGTGCGACTCCTGGCTCCTCCCCAAGGTCAAAATGACCAGGAAAGGTCAAGGTTTTGAGTCCATTCCAGACATCGAGGCAGCCAGGACAGTGCAGCTAAAGACCCTCAGGAGAGAGGACTCCAGAGCTGCTGTGGAAAAAGGCAAGGATGGTGGGATGAGTGTGTGAAAAATGAGAGAAGGATTTTGAGGGAAATTCACGGCAATGTGTCTTTTACTCTAACAAAGATGATTTCTAGCACATCTAAAAGTGGAAAATAATAGAAATGTCCATGATGGATGAATGGGTAAACACGCCGTGGTTAATACACACTGTGGAATACTATTTAGTCATCAAAAAGAATGCAACACCAGACAAGAGCGAACCAAGAAATCACCCCAATCAGAGGGAGCCAGACAGAAAAGGTCGTGTTTATACAATTCCATTTATAGGAAAATGAGAATAACACCCTCTGTAGGGACAGGAAGTCCATGAGCGGTTTCCTAGGGAAGAGTGATTAGAAGAAAACATAGCAGTCTGATAAGTGATCGGCACCGGATGTCTTTTTTTGAGGTGTTGAAAATCACTTAGCGTTGACCACGGTAAGGGGGGTACACACTGTGTCTATATGAAAAGCCACTAAGGTGGGCACAGTGGCACACACCTGTAATCCCAGCACTCTGGGAGGCTGAGGCAGGAGAATCGCAAGTTGAAGCCCAGCATGGGGAACTCAGTGACTTAGCAAGACCCTGTCTTAAAATAAAAAGTAAAAATGGCTGGGGATGGAGCTCAGTGCAAGGGCTCTGGGTTCAATCCCCAGTACCATCAAAAAAAGAAAGAAAAATCATTGAATTATATACTTTAAACAGACTAATAGGTTCTTGGTTTTTGAATTCTACCCCAAAAAGCCTTTTTAAAAAATACAAACAATGAAAGCCTGCCTTGGTGGCGCACGCCTGTCATCCCAGCACTCGGGAGGCTGAGGCAGGAGGATCTCTGTGAGTTCAAGCCCAGCCCGGGCTACACTGTTGGGTGGAGACCCAGTTTGAGGCTCTGAATCAAAAATCTAGACTGAAAATTTGGCCCACACGGAAAGACGAACCCCGAGCCTGGGTCTAGACCGCAAAGATGGGAACCCGAAGATGGAAACGCAGGTTTCTATTGACACAGGACGGGTGCGCGCGCCAGGGGCTGCTGACCACACACGGAGTCGGACACCGACCTTCATGTTCCCCAGCCGCCGCGTCCGGTCAACCACCAGCAGCTTCTTAATGAGGTCTCTGTTCGGGGAGAGGAAAGAAAAATGCAGACACATCTTGATATGCTTTCCACAGACACGGCACAGAGATGGCGAGAAAAGCCACCCGTCCGCCATATGCATTTGGACCACGGCTCCATTGACATTTTGACAGAACACTTTCTAAACTTCCCTCACTCCCTCCCTTCCATCCTTCCTTCCTTTTTCCTTCTTCCTTCCCTCCCTCCCTTTGGTGCAGTGCTGCAATGGAACCCAGAGCCTCGTCTATGCTAGGCAAACTCTACCACTGAGTTACACCCCTAGCACTTATTTCTTCCCATTGTCTCTTCGTTCACCATTCACGTGAGGCCAGGTCACCTGAACAAACAGCCAGAGTTGAGGGGAAGAGCACTGATTAAGTCTCTCAAGAAAATGTTACTTACACACTGTGGAGTACTACTCTGCCATAAAGAAGGATAGACTTGAGTCATGTGTAAGAAAATGGACGCACCTTGAGACCGTAATGGTAAGTGAAATAAATTAGACACACAAGCTTCAATGTCACATGGTTTCTCTTCTATGAGAATCACAAGTATAAATAAAGAAAAAAATAAAAGCTAGACAATAGGAAGTAGGGAGATGGATCTTTCTCATCTGGGAAGGGGATCAAGAGATGGAGGGAGGAAGGGGAGGGAAAGAGGATGAAAAAATAATTAGGATGTGCCATGTCCACGCACCAGCTCCACACAAGGAATGTGAGTATTTATGTACTGCAAACATGGACTCACAAAAATTTTAAAAAATAAGAAAAACAGAATGCGAGAGATGTCTTTGCACGAGGATTTCACGTGAGGAATGCGTGCGCGTGAACTGAACCCAAGACAATACCAGATCGTCCGAGGCTGGTCCCTGGGCAGACCTGAGTGGGCACGAGTAGATTTAACCCAACAAGGTTGCTGGGAAGTTGTGGATAATTGTGTAACTTGAGTTTTTAAAGGATTTTTTGGTCCATGGGAAATAACGTCACTCCGCTTGGACGGGATTTGGGTGTTGGGAAAGAAATTTCACAGAACCTTCTCCATTTCTTCCTAGAGTTCCTTTCCAATCTCCTTGTCTTCCCATTTTGTTGTTTTGTTTTGTTTTTGGAGACACAGTCTCGCTATGTTGCCCAGGCTGGCCTCAAACTCGTAGCAATCCTCCTGCTTCAGCCTCCCAAGTGCTGGGATTACAGGTGTGCGTCATCACACCCAGCTTTTTTTTTTGGTTTTGTTTTTAGTAACCAAGAAAATAAATAGTTCATTCCTCCGTGAGATGCGTTTAGCTCCTTTTTTCTGATGAGGAGATATTAGTAAACCCATCCTCGTTGAAGAAACACAGTGAAATAAGTAGAAATTAAAGCTCGACTTAGTTTAAAAAAAAAAATGGCCAAAAGGTGACCACATGAATTATCTGGACAACCAAAAGAACTTTCACACAACCAAGAAAAAGTTATTTACCAAACCCCTTTATTGGGTAATTTTCAATATTCTTTATCTCAAAAGGAAAGAAATCCGACCAAGGATCATCCCAACGTCAAGGGTCATTAACGGGCAGAATTAAGACCTCGTCCCTTCAGGTGGAAAGGATGGGGGGCCCAGCATGAGTTCCCACCATGATTTCAGATAAACACACCGAGGACTGGGAAAGCGACGTACTCACTTTGCACTGAAATCCAAATGTCTGGGGAAATCGATTTTGCCTGCAAGGATTTTTTGATAAATGCCAAATGGGTTGTCATCAAAAAATGGAGGAAACCTGTTAGGAAAAAAAAAAAAAAAAACAAATTCTATTTTTAGTGGGAAGCAATGGCTTTTTCTGCTTCAAGTAGGGAGGAAAAAGATTTATTTTGCGTGCACTCTTTCCTTGCACACTGAAATCATCGATGTTCCTGCCTTGGAGCAGTGGACCATGGACTGAACCCTCTGCAACCATGAGCCAAATCAAACCTCTCCTCTTTTAAATTTGTGGTGTTGAGTAGTTTGTTCCAGTGATGGGAAATTTGACTGATACGGGCAGTTTTTTCATTTCTATTTTTATCATTCAGAGCTGCCTGCCAGTGAGACATGAATTACACCACTGTCTTCAATGTGTACATCATCAGTACCTCAAAACGTGACTGTACTTGACAAATGAGGTGTAATCAGGCACAGGAACTTAAATATAGCATGGTTTTCCTTATATGAGAAACTCAAAACACAAATAAAGTGCAAAACAAAAGGCTGGTAACAGGAAGGAGAGAGATCGATCTTTCTCAAATGGGAAGGGGACCAAGAGATGGAGAGAAGGGAGATGAAGAGGAGGGAAAGGGGATGGGAAAAGGAATAAAGGTGTGTTGTGTCCACGCAGCAACTCTACACAAGGAACGTAAACACTGGGTACCACAAACACAGGCTAATAAAAAATAAAAATTAAAAAAAATGTGAGTAAGTTTGAATGAGGTCATTGCAGAGGGTCTTAGTTCATTATGAGTATCCTTATAAGACAAGGACACAGACATACACGAAGAGAAGACCGTGTGAGGTCACAGGGAGCACACAGCCATCTACAAGCCAAGGTGAAAGATCCTTAAAGAAAACCCAACCCCACTGACAGCATCTTTCTTCTACCACACCCGTCCACCATGATGTTCCTACCTTGGACCCAGCGGACCATAGACTGAATCCCATGGAACCATGAGCCAAAATCAACCCTTCCTCTTTACCGTGTGGGTGTCAGGTAGTTTGTCCCAGCAATGGGAAAGTGACTGATACAAGTGGTGACACCAGACCACTCCCTAAGCAAGCACCAAACACACACTATGGAAATGCTTTCCTGGGTTTAGTACAAACGCACCACTCTGGGTTGGAACAGGAGCTTTCCTATGGCTTCCTTACAACTCTGTCCTCAGCAGGACCTTCCCTGCCTCCAAGATCTCCTCGTACCACATTAAGATTGGTGGTGCAGCATGAGAAACATCACCATGCTGGCTGATGAAGGAACTTCTTCGTACCCCTCATAGGTTCCTGTCTACAGTGCTGTCTAGATGCTTTCTTGTCATTGGACAAGATACCAAGCACTGAGAACTTAAAGGAGGAGAGGTTTAATTGGGTTCATGGTTGCAGAGGGTTCAGTCCATGGTCGGCTGCTCCAAGGCAGGAACAACATGGTGGACGGGCGTGGGGGAGGAAAGATGCTCACATCATGGTGGCTGGGAAGCAGAGAGAGAAGGGAGGAGCTGGGGAGAACTCACCCTTCCAGGTCATACCCCAGTGACCTCCTCCAACCAGGCCCCACCTCCTACAGCACATTCAGCCAGGAGCTCATCCATGATGGATCCACTGAGGAACACAGCGCCCCATGATCCACTCATGTCCCTAAAGCTCCACCTCTGAACACAGGTTTGGGGAACATTCTAGATCTAAATCATTAACAGATATATACAGCTGGTGCTCAACAAACGCACCCAAGGCAAATAGAAGCAATGGGATTACAGTTTATTACACACACATGATCGAACGTGTATGATAGCTAATATTCCACAATATTATGGAAGCCAGCATTTGATGTGGATTAATTTAAGTCATTCCTATTGAGGGGAGGGTCAGACAAGGCCCTGTTTCTATCTTGTACTTTCAGGGGGCAAAGATCAACTCCCAAGGGTTGGCGATTTGTGGCCCACAGCTTGTCTTTGTCAATAAAGTTTTATTGGCACACGGCCACCCTCATCTAGTTATGTACAGTCTGCAGCTGCTTCCAAGTGACAGCAGGAAGACACGGTTGTTGTGACAGAGACTGTGGTCTTCGAAGCTGAGTATTTTTCTCTATGCTGCCATCTGGATGTTGAAGGTCCTCAAAGGATCATGTATTAAACAGGAGCTACTGAAAAGTCCTGCAAAGACTAAGAGGCGGGGCCTAAAGGAGGAAGTGACGTCAGCGGGGGCGTGGCCTTGGAGGGGATACTGGGACCCCAGGCTGTGAGCCAGAGGAGAGCTTCCTCCTGATGAGCTCCTGCTCTCAGGTGTTTTGTTACAGCACCCAAAGGCTGACGGACTCACTTTCTTAGTCACTGCAGGAGACCCTTGCGATCTTGTGCAATGAGGGGGGAAGATAAAAAGACCCCACTTCCCTGAAAATAAGACCAATCTGAGAATAAGCCCTAGCATGATTTTTTAGGATGCTCCTGCTATAAACCGTACCCCAAAACAAGTCCCAGTGAAGATCTCACCAGTGGATGCGTTTAACACGTCGGCTGCCGCACATGACAGATGTACAGATTACGGTGATGTTCCAAACTGTATTTGACTAAATGTAGATTTTTTTTTTTTATGTGGGTACCGGGAGTCGAACTCAGGACCTCGCACTTGCCAGGCAGGCGCTTACGCCGCTGAGCCATCTCACCGGCCGTAAATGTAGATTTTTGTACATGAAAAAAAAAAAAAAAAAAAAGACATCCCTGAAAATAAGCCCTATTGTATTTTTCGAAGCAAAAAATAAATATAAGACCAGGTCTCATTTGGGGGGCAATGCAGTGTGTACTAAGATAGCTGTAAAGAGGGCTGGTACCCGTTCCAGCGTGACCGTCGCCCCGTGTCTAAGAGGGTGACCCGAACTCTGAAGACACTTGTACTACGCCCTGCGGGCGGCCGGTGGATAAAGATTACAGTCCTCAGACAAAAGCCAACAGACCTGTATTTTCCAAGATTGGGGATTACAGACATTTTTGAAATAAGCTCAAAACAGAAATATACAGTTGGCTCTCCCTAGCTGTAGATTCCAGATCTAGATATTCGATGAACTTCGGACTATGTTAGTAGGGAAAAGAATTGCTACCAAATACATACACACTACTATTCTTGACTTTTTTGGGTGAAAACATGCTCAAACAAGTATGTCTCCATAACTTTATATTGTATTACGTGTTGCAAGTCATGGAGAGATTATTTAAAGGTATGTGGGAGAATGTGAGTAGATTACATACAAATACTATGCCTTAAAAATTTTTTTTTTTTTTTAATTCTTCTACAGTATTGGGGATTGGAAGCAAGGCCCTCACACTGAGCTACGGCCCAAGCCCATTTTTTTATTTTAAGACACGGCCTCACTAACTTGCTAAACTGCCTAAGCTGCACTAAAACTTGTGATCCTCCTGCCTCAGCCTCCCAGAGCGCTAGGATGACAGGGGGCACCACCACACCCAACCTACTATGACATTTTATAGGAGAAATGAGCATTTGAGATTTTCCTATTGGCAGAGGGTCCTGAAAGAACTATAAAGAAAAAAAAAAAGAAATACAAGAAAATCTAGAAGCCAACTAACATATCTCAGATGCCTGCCAGTCCTCAGGAGCCAGCTCTGTGTCTGAAATTTTACCAGATCGCCCAAGACCGGTACTTACAGCCGCATCTCTCCTCACGGAATGGCTAGTTTAACGGAAATAAAGCATGAAGTTTTCAAACAGCATCCTGGTGGATGATTACAAAGGTCAACATGCAAAAATAACACTTTGGGTCGATTTCAAATCATTTCCTGAATTTTGTTGGCATAACAAAAAGAGGTTAGTGGGTGTCATGGTGGCCCCCAAAGATGCATCCACATCCTGACCCTACAACTTGGGCTGGGACCCGATTTGGAAACAGGGTCCCTGCAGAGGGAATTCGTGGAGGATCTGGAGAGGAGACCCTCCTGCCTCAGCCTCCTGAGTCCACTGGCAGTGTCCTCGTGAGAGACAGAAGAGGAGACGCAGAAACAGCGGAGAAGCCGCATGAATACAGAGGCAGAGCATGGAGCGATGGGGCCGCGGGACAGAGAGGCGAGCGATGCCATGGAGCGGGGTGTATTTATGGAGCCTGGGGGAGACTTCAAGATGAGTGATTCAGCCCCAGCCCTTGGGAGGCTGAGGCATGAGGATTGCTGTGACTTCGAGGCCAGCCTGGGCTACATAGTGAGTTCAAGGCCAGCCTCAATTACATAGCGAGACCCTGTCTTGAAAAAGAATATAAAAGAGGATGGGGATGGCGGCTGTGCTCCTCCTAGGGGTGTCTGAAGTGAGATCCCCTGTGAGGGAGAAAAGGCAATTTACAGGTGAAAAGGGACCCTCTGTTCTCAGGGGAAAAGGGCCGTTTGCAGGTGAAAGGGAACTGCCGCAGCCATTGTGTCTGGGAGAAGATAGAAAGAGTTTAACTGAGCTGAAGCAGCTTTTGTGTCTGGAAGGAGTAGTTTTTCTTAAAAGCACACTTTTAAAACTGCGACTTTCCTCCTGTCCATATTTATTTCTGCCAGCTCACTTGCCAATGGTGAAAGCCCTGCAGATTAGCAGCCTCCACCTGGGTGTGGGGGTGCCTGTCTTTAACCCCAACACTGGGGAGGCTGAGGCAGGAGGACTGCAAATCACATCCCAGCCTGGGCAATTTAGCCAGTTAGTGAGACCCTGTTTCATAGTAAAAAAATCAAAAACGGGCTGGGGGCGGAGCTTAGTGTGAAGGTCTGGGTTCAATCTCTACTAGTACTGGTACTAGCATTACTACTTCTACAGAAAGCTGAGTGCAATTGTTATTAAACAGAATATGCAATGATATGATTCTGTATAATAATCAAAATATAAGGGGCCGGTGAGACGGCTCAGCGGCGTAAGCGCCTGCCTGGCAAGCGCGAGGTCCTGAGTTCAACTCCCGGTACCCACATTAAAAAAAATCATAACATATTATCAATAAAATAATATAGCATATTAATAAGATACCATATTGTTATAAAGTATAACAATATAATATCACATTAATAGGAATATATTGATATAATATAATGCAACATTAATATTGATATGATCATAGTACAATATTCGATACACTGTTATGTAATTGCATGCTATATAATAATGTATTGTATTATATAATTACATGTTATAACGTACTGTACAATTATATATTACAATATATCGTACAATTATATGTTGTGTATAATTGTATGTACAGCTGTATCAAGTAGTTTCTACTCTAATTCTGTTCCAGTAACTTAGAGTATTGCATTCTAATGGTCTGATTCTACATTATGAACACGATGTGGTATTTGCACAGCCTGCATCTGCATAGCCTGTATTTGCATAGCCTACATTTGCATAGCCTGCATTTGCATAATCTGTCTTTACTGTAACCCGCAGCGTTACATTGTATCCCTGCAAGAATGGAAAAGCGGTGAGCGATCCTCGGACTATGGAGCCCTCTGGTGGCCAAAAACAAAAAGGACAAGGCGCGGCTGACGATCTATTTTTAAAAATTTCACTTTCATCAGTCCACGTGTGTAGCACGCAATGATCACACTCCTCGTGGGGAGCTGCTGCATGCAGGAAAAACGCCTCAATTCTTCTTTTCTTCCTCTCCTCTCCCTCCCTTTCTTGGTCCCCTTCTCTTTTGCGGAGGCCCATCTCCCTATTTCCCATCCTCTGCCTTTGTTTTGCTCTCGGACTGACTCACGCCTTGGCTCTCTGGGGACGCTACTTTCCACCTGTGCCTCGCTGGAGACTTCGTGAGAAACCCGTGAGCTGGCGGACACCATGGAGCACGAGGATCGGAAAACTCAACCGAGTGAAAGGCTGCTCAGATAGGTACGAAGATATGACAGATAAATAGATGTACAATGCTGAATGGGTTGATAGAAATAGACGATGGATGGATGGAAAGATAGGTTGATACATACACGGGTGGATGATGACGGATGGATGATTGATGGATAATGGGTGGATGAATGGATGATAGGATAACTGAATGGATGGATGGATGAATGGATGATTGATGGATAATGGGATGAATGAATGGATGGATGGATGATTGATGAATGATGGATGTATGGAAAGATAGGTAGATAACATAGATGGGTGGATGATGATGGATGGATGATTGATGGATAATGGATGGATGAATGGATAATGAATGGATGGATGGATGATGGGTGGATGAATGGATGGATGGATGGATAATGGGATGAATGGATGGATGGATGATGGATGGATAATGGGTGGATGAATGGATAGATGATGGATGGATGAATGATGGATGGATGATGGATGGATGGATGGTTGGTTGGACGGATGTATGTACGTATGTATATATGGATGAGTGGGTGAATGAGCAGGTGAATGGGGAGATAAATAGATGAATGAATGGATGAATGTATGAGTGGATGGATGAACAGGTGAATGGCTCTATCTAGGTATGTATGGATGGATGAATAAATGGATGGATGGCTGGGTGGGTAGGTGGATGGATGATGGATGGATAGATGGATATGTGGATGGGTAGGTGGATGGATGATGGATGGATAGATGGATATGTGGATGGGTGGATGGATGATGGATGGATGGACGATGAATGGATGGTCAGATGGATGGAGAAACAGTCAGACAAACAGACAAACAGTCAGATAGATAGGCGAATGGTGGTTTCCCAGACTGCCCCCCTCCCCACAAACCTCCTGTCCCCTTCCCGGCGAAGTCCTTTGTTGGGACTGTCCAGCTGCACTGCCCCTCAGTTGTCCCGGGAGGCGGTGACTCTCTCTGTACCCAGCTCAGCAGGGAGAAACACCTGGGACTGTGGTCCCCATCAAGTCCCCAGGGGAAGGGGCTAAGCCCCTGGTTTCTCCCAATTGCGGGAGAGAACCTCTCTGCGAGGCATCCCCAACGTGGGCAAGAGCCGCTCCTGCCACCCTGGTTTGCAACAGGAAGGGCTGATTTCCAGGTCACCACCTCTGCTCTTGGTCCTGCAGGGAACCGATGGGCACAGCCGCTCAAGGCCAGCCTGGGCTCCATAGCGGGCCCTTGCATATGCGTAAGGAAGCATGGTTCGTCTGAACACTGGAACGGGAGTGCACGCGGCGGTCGTTCTGAGTCTGAGTTTTTGCTGGACTCTTGGTCCAGCAAGCTCAGCACAGGGAAGCGCATGCAAGCTTGCGAGGGACAGAAGTGGCCAGGGATGGGGGGACACAGGAGGCGGAGCTCCGAAGCCGCCAGCCCCGCAGTTACACGCTACTCACCCCGAAAGCATCTCAAATATGAGGATGCCGAGTGCCCACCAGTCAACGGCTCTGCCGTGGCCCTTGCTCTGGATGACTTCCGGGGCGAGGTACTCGGGGGTCCCACACAGCGTCCATGTCCTGCACGGCAGAGGAGACAGGAGCCCAGAAAGGTCAGCGGTGACAGCGCTCAGTCGAGTCCAGCAAAGCCCGTGGGTCCCTCTGAGCACACAGTGGGTATGTGAAGGAAGGCTGGGTGTGGTGGCACACGCCTCGAATTCCAGAACTCTGGGATGCTGAGGCAGGAGGATCTCAAGTTGGAGCCCAGATTGGGCAATAAATGAGATCTTGTATCAAAACTGAAAAGTGGGTTGGGGATGTAGCTCAGTGTGAAGGCCCTGGATTCTATCCCCAGCATCACTGCTAAATACACAGAGAAAATAGATAGGAGACAGAAAGACAGACAGACAGATGATGAGTAGATGGGTGTATAAGTAGATAGATAAGTAGATGGATGAATGAATGGATGGATGGGTGGATGGGGAGATGGATGGATGGATGGATGGAAGGGTGGATGGATAGATGGGTGGATGGGTGGATGGATGGATGGATGGATGGAAGGGTGGATGGATATAGATGGGTGGATGGGTGGATGGATGGGTGGATGGATGGGTGGGTGGATGAATGGATGGATGGATAGATGGGTGGATGGATGGATGGATGGATGGGTGGGTGGATGAATGGATGGTTGGATGGGTGGGTGGGTGGGTGGGTGGATGGACAGGTAGGCAGACACATGACAGATAAGCGGATGGATGGGTGGATGAATGGATGGGTGGATGGATGCATGGATCGGTGGATGTATATATGCATATATGTACGTATGGATGGATGGAAGTATAATTAAGTAGATATATAGACAGACAGACAGCAGATAGGTGATGAATAGATACATAGATACAGGTTGAGTATTCATAACCCCCAAATTTAAAATGCACCAAAATCAGAAACCTTGTGACACACAACACAACACCAGAAGTAGAAAATTCCACACCGTGAAACTGTTTCCTGCACAAGATCATTTAAAAATATTGCACGAAGTGACCTTCCAGCTATGTGCATTAAGGTGCACATGGGACACGAATGCATTTTGTGTCTAGACTTGGATTCCACCTCCAGGACGTCTCAGCAGGTACGTGTGCAAATCTTCCTGAGTCTGAGATATCCAAAGTCCGAGCCACGTCTGGGCCCGAGCATTCTGGGTGCGGCCCCTGACCTGAGCCACGCTGCTTGCTGACTGATTTCCTAATGCACATTCAGCCAGTCCAAGTGACGGTCTTCTCATTGTCGCTTGGGTGCTGGTATCTGGTTTTGCTACTGCTGTTACTTAAACGCACAAAACGATCCCTACTTCTGCTTGTAGTGTAAAATGGCACAGAGAAGAGCAATTCAGGAATTCACTCACGAATCCCTTGTAACTGTTCACTGACTGCCAACCTGATGGGCTTGGCTTGGACTGAACTGTGTAATGGGTTAGAAAAGCTCACTTCTGGGTGTGTCTGGGTCATGGCAGGGGGCTTGAGGCTATATCTCGTCTCCAGCTCCTTCCTCTCTGTCTGTCTGTCCGTCTCTCTGTCCCTCTCTTTCTCTGCTTCTTGGCTGCCATGATGTGAGCATCTCTTCTGCCCCGCAGCCATCCGCCATGTTGTTTCTGCCTTGGAGCAGCCGACCATGGACTGAACCCTCTGAAACTGTGAGCCAAAGTCAACCTCTGCTTCTTCAAGTTGTGGGTGTCCCAGTAATGGAAAAGTGGCTAAACACCTCAGTGCATCCCTGGAGATCCCACAGGCAACCTTACTGTTTATAAATGAAGTAATTCTGTCCCACAAGAATAAAATTCAAAAGTGCAGCCTCTCTGTCCATCAGCAGATGAATGGATAAAGAAAATGTGGTGTTTACACACGATGGAGTACTACTCTGCCACGAAGAAGGAGAAACTTGAGTCACTTGTAGGAAAATGGATGCACCTGGAGACTATGATGTTAAGTAACACAAACCAGACACACAAGCTTACATACTGCACGGTTTCTAAGAGAAACCCAAAGCATAAATAAAGAGCAAAATAAAAGAGAGATAATAGGACATAGGGAGACAGATCTTTCTTAGAGGGGAAGGGGAGCAAGCGATGGAGGGAGAGGAGGGAAACAGGATAGAAAAGGAGTGAAGTTCTGTGCTGTCCACACGAGGAATGAGATCCTGTGTTGCGAAAGTGGGCTCGTAAAAATTAAAAAGCACTGCCAGTTTCTTCCCACCGCTCTTGCAAAGCTCTGAATGTTGGCAGTGGTTTCGCCTCCGCAGTGTCGTGAGGTCGCTGTTGCTACAGCTAAAAGAGCAGCCTTTGGAGAGCGGCAGGAAAGAAGCACAGGGTAGAAGGCTCTGGGAAAAACTTGTTCAGAGAAAAAAGAGGATTTGCAAAATGCCCGTCCTCTGGCGCCACCTGGAGGTGGGTGGCTGGAAAGACGGGATTTTCTTTTCAAAATACCTATTTTTATTACTGCCACATTGGGTTTCAATGTGGTATTTGCATCCATGTGTTAGTACATGGATCATTTCCATCTGCCCTTCACACCCCCTCACGCCCCCTTCCGCTCTCCCCCATATTCTTTTCCTCTCGGCTACTGACTTTCTCATCTACTTTTATGCCACCTTTTTGAGCTTCCTACCTATGGAGAAAAACATGGTGATATTTGTCTTAGAAAGAGGGGATTCTGAGCAGCCACGCTGCCCCAGCAGCTGATGGTCAGTCCTAAAAGAATAAAGAGTCCAGGCTGGGCATGGTGGTGCCCGACTGTCCTCTCGGCGCTCTGGGAGGCTGAGGCAGGAGGATCCCAAGTGTGAGTCCCAGCCTGGGCAACTTGGTCAATTAGCGAGACACTGAGAATAAAAAATAAGGGGTTGGGGATGCTCGGTGTGAAGGACCTGGGTTTGACTCCCAGAAAGTCCTAACTCACCCTCAGAAACTCAGGCTGGGGCTGTGTGTGGAGACGGGGTCTTAGAGAGCTGGAGAGGGTAAACTGAGTCTCCAGGGTGGCCCTGAACCACAGGACCGGGTCCTTCTGCAAAGAGGACAGGAGGACACAGACACACACGGAGGGATGCGCATGCGGGACACAGGGAAGAGCTGGTGCCGCCCACGCCTGGACCTCGAGCTCAGCTCCAGGGCGGGATGGAAGCATCCACACTGGAAGGGACCGGGCAGGGGACCGTCACAGTGGCCCTGAGAAATATGCACACCAGTCACGTCCAACAGAACCCAATGAACACACACACGGGTCCGTCTGGCTTCGAAGCGCTGACCACCTGCTCACCTGCCAAGACCTCCATGGGCAGTACTGTCGCGGAGCGGGAGAGGGGCAGCCCCGGAAGAGGGTGTCATGGGGATTCTCTAACGGCTGGAGGCCACTCTGCGGCTGGTGCCCCATCAGCCGGAAGGAGGAGAATCAAAGTGTAGAGGTGACCACACTCCGCCCATGAGGGTGAGTGCCATTAACCAAAATAAAAACAAAGGGTAAGCGTTGGCAAGGATGTGGGGAGAAGGCAACTCTGTGCACAAAATGGTGGCCACCAGGAGAAAGACGGGGGCTTCCTGGAGAGTGGAATGACCTTGGGATCCGGCAACCACACTGCTCAGTACACGCCCGAAAGACTTGGAAACGAGGTCTCAAAGACATTCTCTGCACACCCATGTTCAGAGCAGCGCTGTATCTGAGGCAAGGAAGTCATCTGCGTGTCCATGGCTGGCTGGATGGGTACCGAAAGCACGCACAGATGGATGGGTGGATGGATGGATGCATACACCAACCATAAATGGAAAGATGCATAGATGGGTGGATGAATGGATGGATACCCAAAGCATGGGTGGATGGACGGATGGATACCCAAACCATGGGCAGATGAGTGGATGATTGATGGATACCTGAACCATGAATGGACGGATGGAAAAATGGGTGGATGGATGGATGGATGGGTGAATGGATGGGTGGATGTCCAAACCATGGGGATGTGTTTATGGGTAGATGGATGGGTGGATGGATGGATACCTAAAGCATGGGTGGATGTGTGCATAATTGATGGATACCCATGGTTGGGAAAATGGAGAGATGGATGCCCAAACCATGGATGGATGGGTGGATGAATGGATGCCGAAACTATGGAGGGATGGGTGGAGGGATGGATACCCATCCGTGGATGGATGGGTGGATGAAAGGATGGATGGATGGATACCAAAACCATGGGTGAACGGATACCCAAAGCACAGATGGAGGAATGGGTGGATGAGTGGATGGATACCCAAAGCACGGACAGATTGATGCATGGATGGATGGACCAATGGATACCCAAATGATGGGTGGATGAGTGGATAAATGATGGATACCCGAACCACGAATGGATGGATGGGAAAATGGAAGGGTGGATACCCAAACCGTGGATGGATGGATGGATGGCTGCATGCCTGGCTGGATAACCAGAGTGTAGTCCATCTACGCAATGGACTATCACAGACATAAAAAGGAAAGAAATTCTGATAAATGGACAATATGGATGAACCCTGGGGACAAGATGCTCAGTGAAACAGGCCAGTCCCAAATGATAACCACTGTAGGAATCCGCTTCTCCGAAGTCCCCAGAGCAGTCACAGTCACAGAGGCAGAAAGGAAAGTGGCAGATGTCAGGGACCAGGAAATGGGAAGTGGAGAGTCCGTGGTTCCCGGGAAGGAGTTGCAGGTGGGGAAGATGGAGAGCCTGGACACTGACGGGCAACGGAGTAAATCTGCAGGATGGCACTGAACTCATGCTTAAAAATGGTTAAGATGGTGAATCCAGCGTTACGTAGATTTCAGCACTATTTCTTTAAAGCACGAAGACACAGGAGACCAAGAGACCAGGGCATCCATGACGGAGGGAAGGTTGTAGAGGTGGGGAATAGGAGCCATTCCGCACTAGTGGTGGGAACGTGAGCCAGCACAGCCGCTGTGGAAATCCACTAGCATGGAGGGCCTCAAAGACTAAACCCAGAGCCACTATCCGATCCAGCTATTCCACGCCCTGGTGTGCACCTGAAGGAATTAAAGTCAGGATGTTACAGGGACGCCTGCATCCCCTCATTTATGGTAGCACAATTCACAATTGCCAAGATAGAGCACCAGCCTAGGTGCCCATCCACGGATGAGTAGATAAAGAGAACGTGGTAAATAAATATGATGGAGTACTACACAGCCATAAAGAATGAAATGCTGTCATTTGCAGGAAAATGGACGGATGTGGATAAAGAGAACGTGGTAAATAAACATGATGGAGTACTATGCAGCCATAAAGAATGAAATGCTGTCATTTGCAGGAGACCCTCCATGGTGAAGAAAATAAGTCAGACCGAGGAAGACAAATGGTATAAGGCATCTAAAAAAGAAGACCAGAAAGTAGAAGGGAGATGATTATTAGACAAGAAAACAGGAACAAGTGAGAAGGAGTGCGGGGAAGGGGTTGGTAATAGGGGAAACCAATGCGATGAAAATGTGTTGTATGCATTAAAATCCCCCCAACATGTGGAAGGAGGGTGGAGGGCGGGCACATGAGGTTACAGGGAAAAGGACTGAAGTCTGTGCAGGTACAAATCTGCCAAAATGAAACCCGCTCCTCCGTACAACCAATGTGCACAAATAAAAAAAGAAAGAGACGCGAAGAAGAAAAAAAAAATCTGAGAGCCCCCTGCTGAAGGGAGAGCTGGTAGAACACGAGAAGGCAGACGTCGCCGGGCGTGGACATGGGGCACCGGGGAGGAAGGGCTGCGTGTTCCGGGGCTGATCTGCAGCCTTGGAGCCCGAACTTGAGATCTGAGGAGAAACCATCACCAGCTGTGAGTGGTTGTGGGTAAAATGACAATAACGGGGCTGTGCCTCAGTTTACCCTGGGAAAGACATGAGCCGTCTGGGGTCGCAGACACGAGCCCAGGGCCGTCTGCATCTCCAGTGTGGAGCTGGCTCTTCCCGGCCATCATTTCCTCTCGCAAAAATCCTGAGGTGGGTGAAACCTGTTATTCAGGATTCATCTGATTTGGTATCGGTTCCACTGAGGCTGGGGCTGGGAGCCCCTGGTAACTAAGGGATGGGGACCCAAGAGACAGGATTCTCTGCCATGCAGGAGGGCTGAGGGGTGAATATACACAGTGAATGTCCACATTTTAAACATTTGCTACAGCATCAGCAGATGAATGGATAAAGAAAATGTGGCATTTGCACACTATGGAGTATTACTCTGCCATGAAGAAGGATAACCTTGAGTCATGTGTAGAAAAAATGGATGCACCTTGAGATCATGATATTAAGAGAAATACATGAGACGCAGAAGCTTAAGTGTGTCAGGGTTTTTCTCATATGAGAAACCAAAAAGATAAATGAGGAACAAACTAGAAGAGTGTTTTCCACAAAAAACAAAGCCCCCGCTTCGTGGCTGCTGATTCTCCTCCATGCAGAAGGGCGTCCTAAAGGAAGGACTGCCCGCCCAGATCAAGGATTTCCTGCGGATGAGAGAGTTCTTATCTGAGCCCCAGGCAGGGATCGTGAAGCGCACATCGGAGCTGAACCAAGCACAGGCCTGCGGCCCAGGGCTTGCACGGGCGGACATCTGTGCATCATTCACCTAAAAACTAAGGGTTCGGGCCGGTGAGACGGCTCAGTGGCTTAAGCGCCTGCCTTGCAAGAGCGAAGGCCCGAGTTCGACTCCCGGATCCCACATACGAAAAAGGGGCCGGTGATATCGCTCAGCGGCACGGGTGCCTGTTGGCGCGCGAGGTCCTGAGGTCGTCCCCCCGGTACCCACAAAAAAAAAAAAAATAAATAAATAAAAACTAAGGGTTCGTCAGATGTTGGGGTTCCCAGGTGTGGTCGTGCACACCTGTCGTCGCTGCACTCCGGGAGGCTGAGGCAGGAAGATCACAAGTCGGAGCCCAGCCGGGGCAACCTGGAAACTCAGTGAGGCCCTGTCTCAAAATAAAAATATATATATAAAACGGCTGCAGGTGGAGTTCAGTGTGAGGGACCCGGGCTCAATCCCAGGCATGGCAGTAACAATGATAATAATAATTTTTGAAAGGAGAGGGACAGGTGAGCTCCCTGGTACAGCAGTTCCGTGCAGTAATACGTGGAGGAACTAACTGCCTCCTGCAAACCTGCACTCAGAACCATAAAAATAAGACTGTACCAATGTACAGTACCACTTCCTGCCAGGAGGGGGCAGCGCGAATCTTAAAAACTTTTTTTTTTTAACTTTAAGTCTTCACCATTCTGTTAAAAACCCTCTCATTTTTAGAAGCTGTGTCTCGTCACATGTACTAGGTAGAAATTTACAGGGGAAATCCAGAACTGCAGGTACAAAGGTGTTTTAGAGAAATAATGGATGCCAGGCGTGGTGGCATGCAGGCCCGTCATTCCAGCACTCCTAGGGAGGCTGAGGCAGGAGGATCGCTGTGAGTTCAAGGCTGGCCTGGGCTGCATAGCAAGCCCCTGTCACAAAAACAAACAAATAAAGAGACAAAAGAAAAAAAAAAAAAAAAACCCAAAAGTGTCTCAGTAAGTGCAGTTTCCCAGTATTGCTTTTTCTATTTCCTTTGAAACTAATTAAGATTGAATTAGATGACAGTGTTAGTTTTGGAGTGGTTTCTTCCTTCCTTCCTTTCTTTCTTTATTCTCCTTGGGGTTGAGATAGGGTCTCACTATGTAGCCCAGGCTGGCCTGAAACTCACAGGGACTATCCTGCCTCAGCCTCCTGAGTGCTGAAATGACAGATGCATGAAGGGATGTCTGGCTAAAATCAACTAGTTCTGATGAGAAATTAGAGTTTCATTTCAATGACCAGTTAAATAGAAAACACACCTGGGATTTCAGCAACGCGCCAGCGACGATTCACGCGGACTCTCTTTACTCGTATCCCGACTGTGTCATGAAATGAAAATATTTTGGACAGATGCATCTGTGTGCTGCTATAGGATTAAAATGATCTCTCACGGCTATTGGAAAACACAAAATGATCGCTTCTGGGCTTTTGCATTGTATTTCTCACGGATACTGAGGTAAAGAGAAATGTTGGGGACAAAACTCCTAGAACTGACTCCAGGAAGATAACATCCATCTTTACCCTTTTAAGGGAAAAACTTGAAGACTGCACATTAGAAATAATACAGTTACCACAGGCCACCTAAAAATAAATGTACACATACAGAGAAAAGAGATAATACTCAGGCGTGGTGGTGGACGCTTGTAATCCCAGCGCTCCGGGAGGCTGAGGCAGGAGGATTGCAAGTTGGAGCCCAGGCTGGACAACGTAGGGACTTAGCAAGACCCTGTCTCAAAATGAAATGTAAAGAAGGTAGGTGACAGGGTTATAGTTTACATATTGTATGAATGCACAGACGCATTCACGCATGTGGAGGCACATAGATTAAATGTAGGATTATAGTATCCAGAAAGGATTTAAAAAATCTCCTATTGGTTTTGTTTCTCTGGAAAAAGCTAGTCCTATATATACACTATAGTGTTATATAAGACTATACCGCACCAACTATATTTTATATACAACCATATAATATTACATTTATTACATGCACACAAAAGTGTAACTGAGATTGCCATAGATATATAACAATATAATGTTTCATTTGTACTTTACATAGACACAAAATAGGAATATTGCCAGGTGTGGTGGTGCACGCCTGTCTCCTCAGCACTCAGGAGGCTGAGGCAGGAGGATCACCACAAGTTTGAGGCCACCCTGGGCTTCACAGTGAGTTTGAGGCCAGCCTGGACTATACAGCAAGACCCTGACTCAAAAAACCAAAAAAAAAAAAAAAAAAAAAAAAAAAAAGGGGGGGTGGTATTTAATGGAAATAGATACACACGTGATAGAAATATATATAATGGGGCTGGTGAGATAGCTCAGCAGCATAAGCACCTGCCTGGCAAGCGTGAGGTCCTGAGTTCGACTCAGGGAACCCACATAAAAAGAAGAAAAAAAGAAAGAAATATATATAGCGAGTCAGGCGCGGTGGTGCACGCCTGTCATTCCAGCACTCCGGGAGGCTGAGGCAGGAGGATCTCAAGTTCCAGCTCAGCCTGGGCAACTTAGTAAGCCAGTGAGACCCCAACTCAAAGTAGAAAATGAAATATGCGGCTGGGATGTAGCACAGTGTGAAGGCCCTGGGTTCAATCCCCAGTACGGAAGGAAGGAAGGGAACAGAGAAGAGAGGAGAGGAGAAGAGAGAGAGAGTGGAAATCAGCCTGACCTGTCCACTAGCTTCTTGGCGAAGCCGAAGTCGGTGAGCTTGATGTGGCCGTCGCGGTCCAGAAGGATGTTCTCGGGCTTGAGGTCCCGGTACACGATGTCCCTGGCGTGCAGGTACTCGAGCGCACACACGATCTCCGCCGAGTAGAAGAGGCCCGAGGCGGACGGAAAGCGGCCCCGGCTGCGCAGGT
This sequence comes from Erethizon dorsatum, assembly GCA_028451465.1. Lineage (NCBI taxonomy): Eukaryota > Metazoa > Chordata > Mammalia > Rodentia > Erethizontidae > Erethizon > Erethizon dorsatum. The sequence goes on from CM051843.1 coordinate 2,333,747, forward strand.
AGCTGAAGAGCTCCCCGCCCGGCACGTACTCCAGGAGCAGGTAGAGGAAGCGCGCGTCGTGCCACGTCCAGAACCTGCGGGACACGGCGGGCGGCTCGCACCGTGCACGGCCGGGGCGCGAGTGTGCACGCGTGAGCGCGGCGTGCGGACACAGGCGTGGAGATGTGCACGGAGGTACCCGGGATGCGGAGGTGATGCTGGCGCACAGAGGCCGAGATGGGCGTGCAGAAAGATGCTAGGACATGGGGATGGACGGGCGGTGGGACGTGATGATGGACACAGGTTGACATATTGCTAACGGATCAAGATGGGGGTACAGGGAGATGCTGGGATACGGGGGTGGATGGATGGATGGATGGTGGGACGTGATGATGGACATACGCTGAGATACTGGTAGACACGGAGGTCCAGATGGGCGTAGAGACAGAGGCGAGCACGTGGGGATGAACGGGAGGTAGGATGGAGCCAGGATGGAGGCTGAGATACCGGTAGGCCCAGATCCCAAGATGAGCACAGAGACAGATGCGAGGACGCGGCAATGGGTGGAGGGTGGGACGCAGCTACGGAGAGATACAGGAATCCTCAGGGACAGTGGCCAGAAAAAGGGAAGGAGACACAAGGCGACATCCCCGGTCCCGACTGCTTGTGACCACGAGTGTCGCCCCATTTCAGCTGCGGAACTGGCACACACGAGCTATCCTGGGATGAAACCCAGCCCCAAACACAAAATTCCTCCTATTTCACGTGCGTCTCACGTGTGCGACCCAAACGTGCTTTAATCCGATATTCTTAATAATACATTTTGCAGGAAACAGCGTGGAACCAACCACCTAGAGCATCACGATGGCGCCCAAGTTCCAGATGGGGGACGAGGGGGTGAGCTCGCGACAGCACCGCGCACGGACCTCACCTCTGCCAAGGCCCTTGGGGAAACAAAATCGGGAGGGAAGGAGGGAAGGAGGGAAGGAAAGAGGGATGGAAGGAGGGAAGGAAGGAAAAAAGCAGGGAAGGAAGGCAGGAAGGGAAGTAAGAAGGAAGGAAGGAAAGGAAGGAAGGAGGGAGGGAGGGACAGAAGGGAGGGAAGGAAGGAAGGAGGGAAGGAAGGAAGAAGGGAGGGAGGGAAGGAAGCCCTCAGGGATAAAAGGAGGGAAGGAAGGAAGAAGGGAAGGAAGGGAAGAAGGAAAAAAGGGAGGAAGGGAGGCAGGAAGGGAAGTAAGAAGGAAGGAAGGAAAGGAAGGAAGGAAGGAGGGAAGGAAGGAGAGAAGGGAGGGAGAGAAGGAAGGGAGGGAAGGAAGAAAGGAGGGAAGTAAGGAAGAAGGGAGGGAGGGAAGGAAGGGAGGAAGGAAGGGAAGAAGGAAAAAAGGGAGGAAGGAAGGAAGAAGGGAGGGAGGGAAGGAAAGAGGGATAAAAGGAGGGAAGGAAGGAAGAAGGGAAGGAAGGGAGGAAGGGAGGGAGGCAGGAAGGGAAGGAAGGAAGGAAAGGAAGGAAGGAGGGAGGGAAGGAGAAAAGGGAGGGAAGGAGGTAAGGAGGGAAGGGAGGGCTGGGTACGTGGCTCCATATGAAGGTCCTGGCTCACTCCCCAGTACTTCAAACACACAAGCAAATAAACGAAATCACAGAAAATCAAGTGAAATATTACGAAGCGAGAAAGAGAACCGAGAACCCGGAAGGCATGGATTCCTCTGACCTTCCGCAGATCCCTGCAGCCAAGGCAACAGCACAGATCTTCAGATCCTGCACCCCCAAATCCAAAAAGCCCCCAGTCTCAAACAGCCCCCCAATCCAAGGCGGTCCCCAAATCCGAAACTTCCCGGGCACCCACGTGGGACACCGCCCGCTGGAAAACGCAACGCACAAAACTTCCCTTCTTCTGGCACGAAACGATTTAAAATAGTTTCACATAAAACGAGCTCCAGGCTGGGAGAGGGAGCGGTGCAGGCAGCGTAGTGAAAGTCTGTGTTTGCACTCAAACCCCTTCTCCACGGAACCTCACCGGAGCACGGAAATACGTCAAAATCGGGAAAAAAGAGGACATAAAGCACTGCTGGTCACAGGCATGTTTCTGTAAAACTAAAAAAAAAATAATCTGACATCACAGCTTCATTCTTTCGTTCCTCTCTCTGTCTGCCTCTCTGTCTCTCTCCGTCTCTCTCTGTTTTCTTTTTCTTTTGTCCTGGGTGTTGAGCCCAGGGCTTCTGCCCTGAGCTACATCCACAGCTCTTTTTCTATTTTTTATTTTGAGACAGGGATTTACTATATTACTAAGGTGCCCAGACTTGGCTCAAACATGAGATCCTCCTGCCTCAGCCTCCCAGAGTGCTGAGACTACAAGCATTTGGATTATCACACATGAAGGAAATTTCTCAAAGATCTGCGCCAGGTGTAAAATATGGTTACCTGGCCTTCGGACGGAGGAGGAAGCAAGGAAGGTACCCAAGGGAAGCCAGTAGTAAATAAAATGCACAGGCACCCGCCATGAATGAGGAAGAGAGAGAACCATATATTTAATATAATCCTGGGAGGCTGAAGCAGGAGGATCGCAAGCTTGAGCTCAGCCTGGACAACCTAGAGACTTAGCAAGACCCTGTCTCAAAAGCAAAAACACAAAAAGGGCTGTGGATGTGGCTCAGTGTGAAGGTCCTGGGTTCAATCCCCAGGGCCACTAAATATATATGTAAATGAATATGAGATATGATAAAAATGTGGTGAATGCTCAATTAAAACAAATTATTACAGTAAAAGCCACACTGCCATGAATCCTCTCAAAATCCTCCCCAGCTTTGCAAACACTCATCCCACCGTCCTTGCCGCTTTCTGCAGCAGCTCTGGAGTCCTCTTCCCTGAGGGTCTTTGGCTGTGCTGTCCTGGCTGCCTCAATGTCTTGAATGGAATCAAAATGTTGACTTTTCCTGATCATTTTGACCTTGGAGAGGAGCTGGAAGTCACACGGTTCCATGTTTGCTGACTAAGGTGGATGAGGACACAGCGTCGTGTGTTTACGAGCTGCCTTTCTGCTGGATGGAGCTCAGCAGCAGCAGTCACCGTGTTTTCGATCACAGCTGGTAAAGACCCTCAGGAAAGAGGACTCCAGAGCTGCTGCAGAAAGCAGCAAGGATGATGGGATGAGTATGTGAAAAACAGAGAGAACGGAGGGAGAGAAACAGCAACCTGTCTCTTAGTAATAAATTTTAAAATAAATATTCACTGTATTTTTGATCATACAGTGTGTGTGTGTTCACACAAGCAACTGAAAGCATTCACACTCACGTTCACATTTACGCCAATGTTATTCACAAGAGCCACAAGGAGAAATCAACCCAAGCATCCATAGACGGAAGGATAAACATAATTTGCTCTAACCATACACTGGAATAGTATACAGCCATGAGCAGGGTGGACCACTGACACATGCTATAATGTGGATGAAGCATATGGCAGGATGCTCCATGAAATAATCCAGTTACAACAGGACAAACACTGCACAAAGCCACTTGTGTGAGGTCCCCAAAGTCATCAAATTTGTAGATGAAGAACGGAGAATACTCGCTAGAGGGCCCAAGAGGAGTGGGATGGGACATGATTATTTCACGAGCACTGGGCTTCAGTTTTGCAAGATGAAAAGCGCCGGAGGTGGACAGTGGTGGTAATGGTCCCAAGACAATATAGATATCCTTGCCGAGCAAGGTGGTGCACGCCTGTCATCCCAGCACTCCAGAGGCTGAGGCAGGAGGATGGCCGGCGAGGTCGAGGCCAGCCTGGGTGACACAGCGAGACCCCGTCTCTGAAAGAAAATGAAATGGAAGAACAAAAACCAAAAGCCAATCGAGATAAAGAGAGAGTGCAGCCGCACGTGAATAATGAATGGCCACCAGACGAAGGTTTCACATCTCCGCGACATCCTATCCCCTCCGTGGCCAGTGCAACCCGAGGTCTCATGCGGCCTCACGACTTTCTGCCCGGCTCCAGGACCGGCAGCAGCCAGGGTGACCCTGAGCGGCTCCTCTCTTGAGCTCTGTGACTCAATTGCCCAAGCTGGAATCTGCCGCCCTGGCCGACTTCCATGCACCCTAAATGCACGGCTCCAGCTCCCCAGTGGTCTGCACCCTGACATTCCCGACATTTGCCATCCCCGCACCCTAAAGTAGCATCCTAGAGACGCGAGCTGATCCCATGCCCGGGCCAGGGAAGCCCCAGCTGGACTCTTTCTACATGGTGTCCGCCGAGATACTGTGTTCTGCACCCATCGCCGTTAGAGCTCAGTACCAGCACCTTCGATGGCCCACATTCCTTCTCCATGTGAATCGGGGTTTCTATGCCCTTCGCTTTCTAAGTTTTTAAATTTTGAGACAGGGTCTCTCTAAGTCAGTCCCCAAGTTCCCCAGGCTGGGCCCCAACTTGAGATTGTCCTGCCTCAGCCTCCAAAGTGCTGGGATTAGAAGCCATGTCCCGTTATTCTGACTTCGGTGACTCCCATCTTGCCCGATTCTGAAGGCGCACAGCCTGAGGGTTCTTACCCGAGACCCCTCGACTTTATAATTCCACACTTTCCCACTACGGAAGGAGTTTTTACTTCCCTTTCCTTAGCTTCTGTCTTGGAGACCGCCCCCCCCAAAAAAAAAAACTCTCAGAAACACATTTTATCATTTTTGGACGAAACAACAGGAAGAGGAATTTGGAAATGTAGCTGTCTTTGTTGGGCCAGCTCTGTTCTTTGCAGGCAATGACAAAAGAGAAAGAAAGGGTGTTTCATTTTCAAAATTCAAACAGAGACAGGGCAAGAAATAGAGCGATTATTTCACTAACTACCCTTCCAAGTGCCAAGGGAAATGGAGACCAGACTGCAGTGTTCAAAATTAAAAAAAAAAAAAAAAAAATCAATCTGCCAAAGCAAGTGCATTCCCATAATCCTGGCACTTAGGAGGCTGGGGCAGGAGGATTGCAAGTTTGAAGCCAGTCTGACCATATACCTCTGTCAAAACACAAGTATCTCCCTAAGGCTAAAACAGATGAAAACGCGCAATTCCAGTTGGTGGCGATCCAGGATGGCATAGGTTCCATACCTGGAAGGAGGTGCCCCGTGGCTGTCACACCTCTCACCTTTCAAAGTCACAAGAACAACTACGGGGAGATGGGTAGGAGATCTTGAAAGACTAATATGGTCAAGGCTAGGTCTGAAGTCTTTTCCACTTTGTGGAGGTGGCAGGACCTTTAAAAGGTGGGGTTTAGAGGGAGGAAGTAAGGCACTTGGGGGTGTGGCTTAGTGGGAGCAAGTGAGGCAATTGGGCCGTGGCTTAGCAGGAAATGCGGCCATTGGGGCGTGGCTTAGCAGGAGGAAGTAAGGCCACTGGGGGCGTGGCTTGATGGGAGGAAGTGAGGCCCCTGGGGGTGTGGTCTCTCCTTTCTCCTTTCCTTCACTTCCTGTCTGCTATGATGTGGGCAGCTTTGTTCCACCAAGCCCTGCCGCCATGATGTTGACTCATCAGAGGCCCAAAGGCAACAGAGCCAAGCAGCCATGGAGTGAAATCTCCAAAACTATGGGCCAAAACCACCCCTTCCTTAGACGTGGAAGATCACAGCTACACAGGTGGTCAGCAACACACAGGATGACTCACTGGCTTGGCTCTCCTGCTTTACAACAGCATGGCACCGCACCAATGGACTGGCCTGCGATTACCCACCAGGGTGGGACGGTGGATCCAGATTCAGGGTCGGGGGCAACAGAGGGAGAAAAGGGCCCAACGCCCTGGCCACTCCGTGCCTCTATCCTGGTGGCCCTCAGCCAAGATGATTCTGCAGCCCAAGTCACTTGGCCATTTCTCGTTGCCACACTGGGGTGGGGCCGCTGCTGGTACCTGGAGGCAGAGCCCAGAGATGATATTCGGCACCCTGCAGTGCACAGCACAGCTCCCACGGAGAAGCACCTGGCCCCAGATTCATTAGTACCAGGGACGACAGACTATTTATCAATCATCTATCTCTCTATCATCGATCCATCCATCCATTCATCCAATTCATTCCACCACACCTATTTCTGATACCTCCATCCCATCTATCCATGCATTCATCCACCCATCTATCCCTCCATCCAACTAAGCTATGTATCTACGTAGATGTATCCATCTATCTATCCATTCATCCATCCAACCCCATGCATCCATACTATCTAATCCATCTCTGACATCTCTGGCCCATCCATCCATCCATCCATTCAATCTATGTATCCGTCCATCCATCTACCCATCCATCCATCCATGCATCTATCCATCCATCCATACATCTATCCATCCATCCATCCATCCATGCATCCATCCATGCATCCATCCATGCATCTATCCATCCATCCATCCATCCATCCATCCACACATCTATCCATCCATCCATCCACCCATCCATCCATCCACCCATCCATCCATCCATGCATCCATCCATCCATCCATCCACCCATCCATCCATGCATCTATCCATCCATCCATCCATCCATCCATCAACCCATCCATCCATCCACCCATACATCCATCCACCCATGCATCCATCCATCCATGCATCTATCCATGCATCCATACATCTATCCATCCATCCATCCATGCATCCATGCATCTATCCATCCATCCACCCATCCATCCACCCATCCATCCATGCATCCATCCACCCATGCATCCATCCATCCATACATCTGTCTATCCATACATCCATCCATCCATCTATCCATCCATCCATGCATCCATCCATCCACCCATCCATCCATGCATCTATCCATCCATCCACGCATCCACGCATCCATCCATCCATCCATCCATCCATCCACCCATGCATCTATCCATCCATACATACATCTATCCATCCATCCATCCATGCATCCATGCATCTATCCATCCATCCACCCATGCATCCACCCATCCATCCATGCATCTATCCATCCATCCATGCATCCATCCATCCATCCATCCATGCATCCATCCATCCATCCATCCACCCATCCATCCATGCATCTATCCATCCATCCATCCATGCATCTATCCATCCACCGTCTACCCATCCATCCATCCATCCATCCATCCAATCTATGTATCTATCTATCCATTCATCCATCTTCTCCCATCTATCTCTAATAGCTGTCTCATCCACCCATCCATCCAAGTGATTGATCTATCATCTATTGATCTGTCATCTCTCATCTACCCACCTATTATCATTACCTATCACCTGTTATCATCTATCACTTAATTATGTATCTCTTAACTGTCACTTATCCTTCATTCATCTATCCACTTAGCATTTGTCTATTATCTATCCATCTACATTTATACACAATGGAGTACTACTCTGCCATGAAGAAGGATAAACTTGAGTCAGCTGTAGGAAAATGCATGCACCTTGAGAACATGATGTTAAGTGAAATAAATCTGACGCACTAGCTTCAGTATCACGTGGTTTCTCTTACATGAGAAACACAAAGTGTAAATAAAGAGCAAAATAAAGGACAGATAATAGAGGAGGAAAAACAGACCCCAGTGCACTAAGATTGATGCTTAGCAAATCACAGAGGAGATTTCATGGCTAAATGATGTCCTCCAAAAACCCCCACGCTGCAGCCCTGACCCCAGGACCTCAGGCTGTGGCTGTGTGTGGAGATGGGGGTCTTAGAGAGCTGGAGAAGGTAAACTGAGTCCCCAGGGTGGCCCCAGCCCCACAGGACCAGGTCCTTCTGAGAAGAGGACAGCAGGACACAGACACACACGGAGGGATATGCGTGTGGGACACGGCGAGGAGCTGGACCGTGGGCTCAGCTCCGGACGGGACGGGAAATGTGTGTGCGTACATGTGTGCGCGTGCATGTGTGAGCCTTTGCACTGAGCCACATCCCCGGCCCTTTTTCAAATTTTTTCTTTTGAGACAGGGTCTTGCTAAGTTGTCCAGGCTGGGCTCGAACTTGACATCCTCCTGCCTCAGCCTCCTGAGTGCTCGGATTACTGACCCACACCTCCACACCTGGCTGGCAACTCCTTTTCTGTAGTTTCCGGAGAAAGGGTCACTTGGAAATTCTTATCAATAGTGAGTCCCTAGGGCCGGTGAGATGGCTCAGCGGCTTAAGCACCTGCCTTGCAAGCGCGAAGGCCCGAGTTCGACTCCCGGAACCCACATACGAAAAAGGGGCCGGTGATATCGCTCAGCGGCACGGATGCCTGTTGGCGCGTGAGGTCCTGAGGTCGTCCCCCCGGTACCCACGAAAAAAAAAAAAAAAAATAGTAAGTCCCTAAAGGACCGATCGCTGCAGGTAAATTTCCCAGAATAAAAGCCTTTCATGAGAGCCACGGATGTGAGCGTGTGCGATGCTTTCTGTGTCACTGGGAAACAAACGCCGGTCAGAATCTGTCAAGAAATGTGCAACGAGCTGGTCAGAGTGGTGCACGGCTGTAATGCCAACTCTGGGGAGGCTGAGGCAGGAAGATCACTGTGAGTCTGAGGCTGCCCTGGGCTACATAGCGAGACCCTGTCTCAAAAAAAATGAAAGACCAAAAAGTTACAAAAGAAAACCATTTTAATAACCTTGGGTTGAAGTTTACTCCACCGCCCAGGGCTCAGGGACTTTCCAAGTATAAACTTGAACTGAAAGTCCACAAGAGCCAGGTTGGAATCAGGACTCCACCTTACTTAACAGAGAAAGCAGCGGACTGGCGCCCTCGGGAAGAAAGGAGAATTACCTCACCGGAGTCGGAAGCGCAAGCGCCTGACCTGTTGGGGTTTAACTTGCAAAAGCTCAGAACTGCATCCCGAGAACGCCTTGTGCATTTCTGTAGCCACCCCCAAGTCTACGGGGTTCTTTCCGGGAATTCAGGATTTTCGCACTGGGAAACAAACATCAGAGCCTCATTTTCCAGGCTCCCCCTAATTCTGGGGATTGAGCCCAGGACCTTTGCACCGAGCTCCAAACGCAGCACTTGATTTTCATTTGGTTAAAGTCTCCAAGTTCCCCAGGCTGGGCTTGAACTTGAGAACCTCCTGCCTCAGCCTCCCTAGATGCCTGGATGACAGGCGTGCTTCACCGTGTCAGACCCCCATTTGCTGTTGTCATAGGGACCCCTGTCCTACTGGAAGAGGGTCCACCCTAGGGAGCTCACTGTCGTCTAACCACCCCTTCAAAGACCCCACTTCCAACCACAGCCACAGTCTCAGGCCCCGGGCTCAGGGCTGCTGCGTGCGGATTTTGGGAAGCACAGCATAGCTCAGGCTAAAGGGTAATGGGGCTGGGGGCCTGCCCCGTCCCTGGGTGGGTCTTCTGTGCAGGAAACAGCAGCACAAGTCACAGGAGCGGACTCGCTAACCTGGGCCAGGTGTGCTGACCAGGACTGCTGTCCCGATACTCTGGGAGGCTGAGGCAGGAGGACTGCAAGTTCAAGCTCAGCTTGCGCAACTTAGTGACTTGGCAAAAGCTTGTCTCAAAAAAAAAAAAAAAAATTCGAGAACATACAAAGAACTCAAAAAAATCAGACCTCCCAAATCTAAAGACCCAGTCCAAAAATGGGCATCTGAGATGAATACACACTTCTCAGATGAAGAAATACAAACAGCAAATAAATACATGAAAAAATGTCCACATCACTGGTCATTCGAGAGATGCAAATTAAAACAACACTGAGATTCCATCTCACCCCAGAATAAATGGCTGCCATCAAGAAATCAACCAATAGCAAATGCTGGAGGGGCTGTGGGGAAAAAGGAACCCTTCTCCACTGTTGGTGGGAGTGTCGACTGGTGCAGCCACTGTGGAAATCAGCATGGAGATTCCTCAAAAAACTAGGGTTGGAGGTCCCATTTGACCCAGCTATTCCCCTTCTGGGCATCTTCCCAGAAGAATTAAAAACATCGTACCACAGCGATATATGTGCACCCATGTTTATAGCAGCACAGTTTGTAATAGCCAGGTCTTGGAAACAACCCAAATGCCCATCACCAAGGAATGGAAAAAAAAATGTGGTATTTTTATACAATGGAGTACTACTCAGCCACAAAGAAGGATAAACTGGAGACTTTTACAGGTAAATGGATGCAACTTGAGACCATACTCATAAATGAAATAAATCAGACCTGCATGTGTAAACATCGTATTGTCTCCCTCATGTGAGAAGCTGAAAGAGTAAATAAGATCCAAAATGTACAATAGATATTGTAAAATGGGAAGAAACTGTTCAAAAGGAAAGAGAAACTGGGATGGGGGAATGGAGAAAAGAAGGAAGGGAAAAGCAAAAAAAAAAATTATAAATATATATATATATATATATATATATATATATATATATCAAAGATAGTTAAGATAGATATACTACTAATTTCTCTTAGTGCATTGAAAAGAAAGGTTTGTGCTAATATTGTTTGGACAACTGAATGCCGATATCTTGTACTCCGAGTAACTAATTTAAAGATAACTATATGTAATGTATTAACCATTGTTACCCTCCTATTATGTTGTTTTGAAATTTTGTTGTATTTTTTTTTCTCTTTAAAATAAAAATTAAAAAAAAAAAAAAGAAAAAGAAAAAGATTGAAAGTAGGCTGGGCTGGAGCTCAGTGCCAAGGCCTTGGGTTCAATCCTTAGTACCAGTGGAAAAGGAGAAGGAGAAGACAAAGAGGAGGAGGAGGAGAATAGGAAGAAGAAGAAAAAGAGGAGGATGAGGAAGGAAGGAAGAAGGAAGGAAGGGAGGAAGGAAGGAAGGAAAGCACTAAAGCAAGCAATGGACAATTCCACCCACCTTGCCCAACTATACTTCGTAGACATCTAGAAGAGATCTGGTAATGAACTGAAAATGTTGGAAACGCTATTATCTGAAACAGAGAATGAGTCTCCAAATGCGCTCACATTCCAAGGTCCTGGGGTCGAGGGCTCATCGTGCGTGAGTTGGGGAAGAGCCTGATTCGCCGTGACCCGCTCCGGGTGACTCCTCTCTCCTACCTCCGTGTGCTTCTGTGTCATCCTCTAAGGTCACGGTCACCCTGTACCAAAGGCCAGTGCTACCGCAACGTGACCTCTACCAAGCTTCGATCTTTATTACCTCCAGAAATATCTAACTTCCAGTGCGGGTCCCATTAGCAGGAACCTGGGGTGGTGACATCTAGATGTCCTTTTAGGGCGGACCAGTTGTTAGGCTTTAGATCTACAATGTCCCCCAAATTCTCCTCTGCATGGAAGGTGGTTGAATCACGGGGTGCTGTGCTTCTCAGTGGATCCATCATGGATGAGTTCCTGGCTGAATGTGCTGTAGGAGGTGGGGCCTGGTTGGAGGTGGTCCCTGGGGTGTGACCTGGAAGGGTGAGTTCTTGTCCCAGCTCCTCCCTTCTCTCCCTACTTCCCAGCTGCCATGATGTGAGCATCTTTCCTCCCCCAAGCCCATCCGCCATGATGTTCCTGCCTTGGAGCAGCCGACCATGGACTGAACCCTCTGCAACCGTGAGCCAAAATAAACTTCTCCTTGAAGTTGTGGGTGTCAGGTATTTTGTCCCAGCAACAAAAAGCTAACACAAAACTTGGTGTCACTTTGTTAAAGATTAAAAGAGGAAAAAAAAAAAAATAGAAATGAGAGAACTGAATCAGGGCACAAAAAATGAAAAATGAAAAAATGCCATTGGGAGGTGGGTCCCCGAGGGCCTGACCTGGAAGCTTGCATTATTTTTTTTTTTCTTTATTTTTTTGGGAAGCTGTATTTTTGCCTCTACCTCCTCCCTTCTCTCTCTGCTTCCTGGCTGCCATGATGTGAGCATCTTTTCTCCTCCACGCCCATCCGCCATGATGTTCCTGCCCTGGAGCAGCTGACCATGGATTGCACCCTCCAAGATCATGAGACAAAATAAACCTCACTGCCTGTAACTTGCAGGTGTTGGGTCCTGTGTCCCAGCAACAAGAAAGGGGCTAAGAGACAACTCAACCCACAAGAAGGTGGAATTCCCAGCACTGAAGACCCTCAACCCAAGACTTCATTCGTGAGCCGTGACATCGTCCCGGGACATGGAGACACGTGTCTACCCGTCCGAGAAAGGACATGATGACCTGAAGCAGACACAAAGTCACTCCCACCACCCACCCCTCATGAGGGAAGGGCCCCTTCTCCCATGCTACTTCATCGTTTCACGACTCCTGCCTCAACCACAACCTACAGACACGAGAGTGGCTCCCCACTGACAGCACAATGCATGCAAACCCTCAAGCCATTCCACCTGCCACCCAGCGGCCACCATATCATCAAACTTCACAAGACACACCACACCTTTTGACATGAGGTCCACCCATTCCTCCCCAGGAGTGCTGGCTCACCTTCTCCGGGTCTCATCGCCTTCTGATCGTAAGCTAAAATCCTCCGTACACCAGAGGAAATGGGCCTGTCATATTGCAACTCTGAACACATCATTTTAAAGCCAGTGCAGGGGCTCCAAGAGGACCTACGGGGTGCTGCACGATCCAAAAGAGGACAGCCTGTGGGTCATCGTATTTCTTCATGAAACCCTCTTTGCAAATCCACAAACTCTAAGAAAGACCCAATGACACAATTCCTGTCTTGGAAATTCGTCCTCCATCCTCCTTAATCCCCATGTGGCACTGGGCATTGAACCCAGGGTTTTCACACTGAGCTCCACCCCAGCCCTTTTTACACCTTAAAAAACAAATTTTTTTTTTTAGAATCATTATTTATTTATTTATTTATTTATTTACTTTATGTGGGTACCGGGAGTCGAACTCAGGACCTCGCGCTTGCCAGGCAGGCGCTTATGCCGCTGAGCTCTCTCACTGGCCCCACTTCTTTAAATTTTGAGACAGGGTCTCGCTAAGTCACTAAGTTGTCCAGGCTGAGCTTGAATTTGAGCTCCTCCTGTCTCAGCCTCCCCGAGTGCTGGGATGACAGGTGTGCTCGGACTTGATTATTTTAAGCCCTAATGAGCTAAAATGTCCTTTCTTCCACATTATGATTTCAGCTCCTACAGGAGAAATAACCAGAAGCTGTTCTTCATGAGCAGGGAAAAGCTCTTTGTCATTGTGCATTAGTTTTTATAACCACTATTTTTTAACGGGCCAAGTGGGAATTCAGAACTGATGGGAAGACCTGCTGACTCCTCGATGCACCCTAAATCAAGGATGCTGTTGAGGTGAGACAAATGAGAGATAAGGAGAGGGCCGGGTGTGGTGGCACGCACCTGTAATCCCAGCACTCAGGAGGCTGAGGCAGGAGGATCATGATTTCAAGGTCAGCCTGGGCCACTTAGCAAGACTACCTGTCTCAAAATAGCAAAAAAGAAAGCGACATCAGGGGAAATCCTGCACTTTCCACCACCTGAGAAGCCATTAAGAAGGCGCCACATCCGAACTGTGCTGGTAACTTCATCTCAGATTTCTGAGGCTCAGTACTGTGATCGGTAATCTTGCTATTTGTGAATGACTCAGTCTAGCATATTCAAGAGATGGAAATCCCTGCATACCCACACTTACAGGGGCACAATCACAGGAGGTGAGATGTAGAAACAGCCTAGGTGCCCAACAGCACAAGAATACATAAAGAAAATGGTGTACATGTACACAGTGGAGTATTATACAGCCAAGAAAAAGAACGGAATCTTGCCATTTCCAGGAAGATGGATGGAACTGGAGGGCTTATGTTCAGCGAAATAAACCAGACTGAGAAAGTTAAGAAAGAAAAGTCACATGGTTTCTCTTATATGAGAAATTTGAAAATGAGGAAAGAATGAAGGAATGAACAAAGAAAGAAGAGATAACAGGAAGCTAGAAGATAAGACTTTCAGAGTGGGGAAAAGGAACTAGACAGAGGAGGCAGAAAAGACTTCGGAATGGGAAATGATCAAGATACGTTCCATGCGTGCACAAAATTCTCGAAAACAAGCCTCACTGCTCTGTCTTACTACCATGCTCTAATACAAAGGAAAATCAGAATTAAAACAACTTGTGATTCCAAAACTGCATAAATGACTGACCTCGTCTTGGCTATTCTGTAATAGCAGCAACATGAAGCAAAACGCCTGTAGGAAGACAGTCAGGCGAGGAGGGGGATTCCTGGTTCCAGGATGGAGCTGGTCAGCAGGAAGAGCACGCAGTGCGTGAACAACGTGGACAGCTGACCGCAGGCCATAAGCGCTCGTGAGCCCAGCGAGGTCCCCAGACGTGAAGGGGTCGGGTGTGCGGGCAGCTATGGGTGTCGAGCCCAGCAAGATGGGGGGACCCACGTCTCTAGTGCCATTATCTCCCCTCCAGTAGACATGGGGCCCGCCCAGGAGAGAAGCCAGGGGTCTCAAAGTGACATGTGCAGAAGCAGTGCCTGCCCTTCAGACCTGGGCAGCCCCACAGTTGGAAGCCCCACCAGTCTCCAGCCATAGGGGCTAAGGTCGGGGGATGAGACAGAGGGACCGATGAAGAAAATGCGGTGTTTACACGGTGTGGAGTACTACACTGCCACGAAGAAGGACAGCCCCGAGCCATTTGTAGGAAAATGAATGCCGCTTGAGACCGTAAGAGAAATAAATCAGACGCACAAGCTTGAAGAAGAACGGAGAGGAAGGCGAAAAAGAAAGGGGATGGAAAATGATCCAGACATAAAACAAATGTATTAATTCTCCCAGATAAATGTGATTATTGTGCAGCACAAACATATACTGCAAAAAATGAGAGAGAGAGAGAGGCAGAGGCAGAGAGCTTTTGCAAATGGGAAAGGGATCGAAGATGAAGGGAGGGGAGGAGGAGGGAATGGGAAACGGAACTGAGGTGCGTTGTCTGCACGCGTGCATGAGCTCCCCAGCAAGCACATGACCGGGCACAGCGCCAACATGGCCTGGTAAAAATAAAACCGCGGAGAGCGCTGGCCACGGGCAGCGGGGGGCAGACTCACAGCTTGACGAGGAAGGGGTGGCTGACTTCCTTCAGCACCGACTTCTCGTTGTGGACGTGCCGCTCCTGCTTCAGGCGGATGACGTCTGGGATGCTCATCACCTTGAGCGCGAAGAAATGCTCGGCGGCCTTCTCCTTCACCAGGTGGACGCGCCCGAAGGTCCCCGTGCCTGGGCGGGACAGAAGCGAGGACAGGGTTCACCAGCTGTGATCGAAAACACGGTGACTGCTGCTGCCGAGCTCCATCCAGCAGAAAGGCAGCTCGTAAACACATGACGCTGTGTCCCCGTCCCCTTCAGTCACCAGATCTGGCACCGTGCGACCTCTGGCTCCTCCCCAAGGTCAAAATGACCAGGAAAGGTCAAGGTTTTGAGTCCATTCAGGACATCGAGGCAGCCAGGACAGCGCAGCTAAAGACCCTCAGGAAAGAGGACTCCAGAGCTGCTGCAGAAAGCGGCCAGGATGGTGGGATGAGTGTGTGCAAAGCCGGGGAGGATTTTGAGGGGGATTCAAGGCAATGTGTCTTTTACTGAAATATATATATTTTTAAATTTAAACAGGGAGTATATTTTTTGACCATAGCATGCAGGGAGAAAAACTGCTCTCCTACCATGGTTCTTTGACTTGCAGGGAGCTGACCGTCACTTCTGCAAAGAGCTCACCATGGAGACACACAGACGTGCACCAGGAGGCGTCTTACAGAAAACAACAGCCAGTGCGCAGGGATTTGCAGTGAAAGCACGGTTCGGGCGCCTGGCCGTTCCCACAGAGGTCTCTATTTCATATGCATCGTTGCCAGCTGAACACACCGTCTATCTCAAAATCGACCATGCCTTGCAATAGTTGGAGAAGGGGCTGCAGCCGTGACAGCTATAAAAGGCAACGAAACCTTCTACGGAAATCTGACGGGACGTTTTCCATCGGGCACCCGCTGTTGTTCCTGTCCATCCTCCATCTCTTCCTCTCTTGCCATCTCCTTCTCCTCTCCCTCTTTCCTAAGTGCGCTCTTTATAAAAGTGATCTCTGCTGCCTCTTGCTCTCTCCCACCCTCTCTACCTTTGTGACAGGACTGAGGCGCCTATCAAGCTCGTCCTTGCTGATATCAACCCCTCCGGTTTGGAGTCCCCAGCCTCCCGGGTGCCCAGACACGGAATTTCAGCTGATCCTACCTCGTTCGGTCTGTACTCGCCCGTAGTAGTAGCACAGGAAAAACTAAGACACCACGGGACCCAACATTTGTCTCCTTCGATTTTTTTCCAAGAGTTGAAATCAGATGTGCACCCAAAACCCAGCCCGTCAAACACGTATTGTAGCGTATTCATAATTATCCTGCAAACCCAAAAGAGATTCAGACAGAGGAGAGTGTGTCCCGACTTCCAGGGTCGGCCAAGGACTCTGGACCTGGATGGACAAGTGGGGTTGGGGTACCATGAGGAGCCCCGAATATGGTGGCATGAGCCACTGGACGTATACAAAGGCACCTTCTCCCCATGGTTCGCAGAGGAACAGGAAGGAGTGAGGCTGACCCCCACTTTCCTGCACAGTGGCTCCCCTTTATGTCCAAGGAACACGTCTTACGACCCCCCGGGGACCCCCGGAAGCAAGACTAGTACCCAGCCCCCGGTGGATACCGTGTTTTTCCGCTATATGCACAACCACCATTCACCCTTAGCTTCACCTTGACCTTCACTTACAGGAAGCACCGGCCATCGCGCTTGGGTGGACTCCAACGGTCAGCACTGCTGCTCGCACACGGTGAGGCCGGTATGATAGAAAGTAAGGGCTACCGTCTTACAGTTTAGACGGAGAATGTCCCCCAAGACCCTCGTGTGTGCACAGCTGGGGCTTTTGGAAGGAGAATGGACCATGCGGGCACTGAATGGGAGAGATGGTCACCGGGGCCATGACCCGGAAGAGATTATGTCCCTTCCTGGCTCCTTGGGTGTGACCTGGAAGGGTTCATCTCCGTCCCTGGCTCATTTTGTACTCTTCCTGCTTCCCGGCCACCATGATGTGAGCACTTCTCTTCCGCCATGCCCAGCCACCATGTTATTTCTGGCAGCCATGCATGGGGTGAGCCCTCTGAAAGGTGAGCCACGTATAAATGTCTCCTCCTCTACACTGCATGTGGGGTGCTGTGTCTCAGCAACGAGGAACCGGGCTGAGATACCCGAACACTAGCTCTGCTCTGCGATACTGCGATAGCCAATACCCACGATGGCGACTCTGACTAACGGGCAGGCAGCATACGCGGGTGGACACACCAGCCAAAGCAACGGTTCCTACGCCAGGTGGGATGGGGCCGGACGACGTGAGATGCATCACCCTGCTCGCAGCACCTTAAAGTTTACGAATTGTTTATTTCTGGAATTTCCCCTTCCATAGTTTCACGCCACGCTTGATCGTGGATAACTGAAATCATGGATGAAGGGAGGGTAGAAAGAGAGGAGGCAGACGACTGCACCTGGTGGTTGAGACGTCTGAACGATGGCCGTGGCACACCTAAGAAATCCACGACGGCAAGAGGGGCGGCTTGGGTCATTTTCTTTGGGGAAGAAAAGGATACATTTCATGTCGGACTCTACAGGGAGAAGTCGAGGGGTGACAGGGGCTGAATGGTGTCCCCAACAGGATACGTTCATGTTCTAACTCAGGGTACCCGGGAGTGGACGCTCTGTGGAAACAGGGACTTGCAGATGTGATGAAGGGAAGGGTCCCACGTTGAGGTTCTCCTCAGTTAGGATGAACCCTAAGTCCGATGGCGGTGTCCTCGTGAGAGACAGAAGAGGAGACACAAGGAGAAGCCGTGTGAAGACGGAGGCAGAGACTGGAGCGGTGGGGCCGCAGCCCAGGGCCACCCAGAGCCCTGAGAGGAGGCAGAGGCAGGAGGGTCTCCCTGGGAGCCTGTGGAGGGAGCTCAGCTCTGGGACACCTCGGTCTCAGCCTCCTGGGCTCCAGGACTGGGAAGAACGGATCCCTGTGTTTTCAGACCCCGGCTTTTATTTGTCACGTGAGCCCCCGACACTCACAAAAGGGCAAGGATAGATGTTATCCAGAAATAGCAGGCCTTCCACAGTGCTTGGAGAAAGGCGTCGACTCCAACGGAACCCTGTGAGCCGGAAGCCCAAGATCGTAACCAAAGTCACGGACACAAATAAGGTCACTCTTGTGTTTACAACATTATTTTTTAAATTGTCAGCGGTGCTATTTCCAGTTCTTCCTGTTTCTTGTTTCCTGCAACATCCTATTTTCGTGGATGAAACCAAGACCTTCTCAAATTCCTCTGAAAATTTTATGCCAAGTGAGACCTTACAAAACCTCTGCAGTGCTCCCCTTTTGAATTTTAATTTTTGCTTAAGTTCCCTAAATTATCAGTTTTGTTTCTTGCTGGGGCCATTTGCCTTTACTTATTTTGATCTATACTACAATACAATTTTTGAGGGTTTTGTTTGTTTTGCTTTCTGAAAAAGGGTGCCACTGTGTAGTGCACACTGCTCTTCAACTCACGGGGATCCTCCTCCCTCAGCCTCCCAAGAGCTGGGATGACAGGCGTCCGTCGTCCCACCCAGCTTCCATACAGTGTAATTTATCCCCCAATGCTGGATTGATGGTTGTTTTCCAAAGACTGAGAGGTTAGAGAAGCAGACCCAGGTTTCTGCGTGTGATGGTGAAGCTGTCCTAAGAGCTGGTGTATCACTAAATCAGTCTACCTGGGGCGCAATGACACAAGAACCACCGTGCTGGGAATGAGGATTCGACATGTGAGCCTTAGGCAATGCACCCTGTTGCAAAAAAAAAATTAAAAAATTAAAAAATTGAAAAAAATAAAATAAAACAAAATGCTGTCTCCTTTGCCATCAGTAACAAGAATTGTCCAAATCCCCTGGTATCCAGGAAGGATTTGTGTATTTGTCATTTCTGATCTCATTTCCTGACTCACTGTCAAAATTCTTCAGTGTCTAGGGCAGTGCCACTCAAGAGCATCTCTGCTCCCAGCTACTATCAGCTTTTAAGGTGACGTGAAACCAGGCGTGGCGGTGCGCATCTGCCATCCCAGCACTGTGGGAGGCTGAGGCAGGAGGATTACAAGTTGGAGTCCAGTCTAGGCCTCTTAACACGAGAGCCTTTCTCAAAATAAAAAAATAAAAACTGAGCTGGGGATTTAGCTCAGTGTGAAGGCCCTGGGTAAAATCCCCAGTGCCACTGAACAACCAACCAACCAAAGGTAAATAGATAAAGAATATCTCAGTCACTTCAGCCACCCGAGGATAGGGCGCACCGCATTAGATAGCAAGGACTACAGACTAGGTTCATCGGCGTTCGTCCAGAAAGCACCGCCCAAAGGAATCAGAGAACAGACGTTTGTGATCCGACATTCACGGAGAGAAAAAGGCAGGAGACAAGAAAGCAGCATACACAGGCCAGGGTCTTAGGAAGGAGGCTGGATCGTAAGGTTCAGCTTCAGAAGTGGATTCATCCACTGATCGGCTCATCGCTCAATGGGTTTCTCGGAGGTGAAGCTTGGCTGCGAGACGCAGCTCACTGCGGGCGGCCTTCGAAGGGGATATTTTGACCCCTTCCCGTCTGGTTCGCTCCCTCTCTTATTGCTTCCTCGTCGCCATGACTTGAGCATCTATCTACCTTGGAGCAGCCTACCATGGACTGAACCCTCTGAGACCGTGAGCCAAATTCAACCTCTCCTTTTTTAAGTTGTTTTTACCAGGCATGGGATCATGGCAACAGAAAGCTGCCCGACACAGTATGTTTGGGAAAAAAGCACACGATACATAAGTTCTGGTGCTATCTGTGGTCACCGGGCTCTTCGCACGTGTCTGCTACAGGTAAGGAGAAAGTACCGTATTCACTCAGTGCACACTGGATTCAAGTCTTTTCCCAGCTCTCCTGTGGTAAAATGATCCCACGTCAAATATCTGATCTCAGAAAAACTACAAGCCACCCCTTTGGGAAATGGTGTTTTATGGTAGAAAAAAAAATAATAATATAAAATAAAATAAAATAAATGAAAAGGCCAAGTCTAAATCCCTGGAGCGTCCTTTCAAAGCCTGTCCTGCTTGCCTTTGGGTGCCTGTAGCTTTCCCGTTCTTCCTGTCTGGCGGGATTAGTAATCTGAGAACGATCCAGGTCGCTAAATTCATCAGGCCCACACCCCCGGGGGAGGTCTCCTTCTGTGAATCTCATTTTCCTCACGTAGTCCCGGGGCAGGAGCTGTCACCCTCCACATGGGGGTGGAAACAAAGACACCTGGAAAGGACAATTCACAACGTCACCCCTGTCACCCCTTACAGCAGAACTCGGGTCTGCCCGGGTGCAGATCCTGCTTTTCCACTCCACCCCTCAGCAGCGGGGGATGGAAGCTCCTGTTCTTTCCTGGACACAAGAACGGGGCGCCATCGTCTTGGGTTTCCCGATTGTTTGCCAAAATCCAAAGAACTGCAGTTTCCAGCGTCCACATGGGATTGTTGCTGAATGCACGCCAAACCTTTTGTGTGGGTGTGGGCGTGTGTGCCTCCGCACTCCTGGGGATTGAATCCAGGCCCTTCACACGCAGCAACATCCTCAGCCCTTTCTATTTTTTAAATTTCTTTTGAAATGAGAGTCTCATGTAAAAAGGCTGCAACTGGGCTGCAACTTGCGATCCTCCCGCCTCAGCCTCCTAGAACGCGAAGATGACAGCCATGTGCCACCACGTGCAGCCCTCCGACTTTTGGACCTATACAAGCGTGGGCATGCATTACGCACAAAACCACGCGGGGTGGGAAGAAAAGAGGCAACCTGTGCCAGGAAAGTCACTGCCTCACAAAACCATGCCTGTGCCCCAAGTCTCAGCCTCACCCACCATCCCGAGCTCCCTCCTGTCCCGCCGGCCTCGCCCTCGCCCGGTCGAAGCCAAAGTCCTTGGGGAGCGGTGCTCAGGAACACGCGGGCTGCACGCGACACGGGGGCTCGGACTGCAACTTGTGTCCTCGGTGATTTAACCGCTCTGGGTGTTCTGAGTGGAGCAGCCTCTTGCTTTCTCTTTGAAGGGCGAGATGAGCTCACCACACCCACAGCTGCACACCACGAGGCGACGGGTATTTCAGGACGCGATGCCACAGTTCTTGTTTTCTTCACACCTCTTTCTGGGGCTGTCTGGGTGGAGCGGCAGTCGGAGGTGTTGGGTGCGTGGAGGGCGAGCCCAAGGCTAAAGCAGTGCGGGTTTCTGAGAGACACAAAACAGGAAACTGCAAAACCAGCTGCCTGGGAAATATGCAAAAAACTAGCAGGTGGGTGGCGACGTCTTTACCATTTCCCCAGGCTGTCTTCCAGGACTCAGGCTGTGCTGTTGAAAGGAGCAGGATATCTATCAAAATAGCACCCGATAGCCGGGCCTGGTACCACACACCTGTCATCCCAGCACCCACGGAGGCTGAGGCGGGAGGATCGCAAGTTGGAGTAGTGAGGCTGTGCCTCCAAATGAGAAAAGGGAAAAAAAAATAATAATAATAATAAAAAGCACCACACTTCCAGAAAGAAGAGGAATAAAAGTCATAGCAAGTGGGACAGAAATAAATAAATAAAAACTGGAGCCCCCCCCAAAAAAAAAATCACTGAAAAGGAAACCAGCAAATCAACAGAGAAAAATCAAGACAGAAATGAGCAACATTAATTCCAAAGCAAGAAGAAGAAAAGAGAAAAAATTGGAGCTTCTGAAGCCAGGCGTGGCGATACACGCCTGTCATCCCAGCACTTGGGAGGCTGAGGCAGGAGGATCGCCATGAGTTCAAGACCAGCCGGGACTACAGAGTGAGACCCTGTCTCTAAAAACAAACAAACAGAAAAACTGGAGCCGGGACATTAATGCAATCGGAAGGAGGGAATCAAGAGAGCCAAAAGTCCCTTCTTTGGAGAGATCAGTAAAACTGATAAATCAGAGTCTGCCACCAAAATACAACACTCACGTTTAAGGATGAACTAAAGAGAAGTCTTTCTTTGGGCGGGGGGGTACCGGGGGTCAAACTCAGGACCTCGCACGCCAGCAGGTGCCCATGCCGCTGAGCGATATCACCGGCCCTTTTTTTGTATGTGGGCTCCAGGAGTCGAACTCGGGACCTCGCGCTTGCCAGGTAGGCGCTTATGCCACTGAGCTATCTCACTGGCCCAGAAAAATCTTAAAAGGGAAAATTAGGCAGGCGTGGTGACGCATGACTGTCATCCCAGCTACCTGGAAGGCTGAGGCTGGAGGATGGCAAGTTGGAAGCCAGCCTAGGCTTTTATTTTGAAACAGGCTGGGGATGGGGCTCCCGTGACAATGCAAAGCGAAGGTGGCGAAGTTTCTATACAGTGATTTCTGTATGGATACCTGCCAGGTGCTACTCCGAGCTGTGGCTGATTTTTTTGTTTTGTCTTTTTGAGACAGGGTCTCATTGTATAGTCCAGGCTGACCTTGAACTCACTATGTAGCCCGGGCTGGCCTCAAACTCACGGCGATCCTCCTGCCTCAGCCTCCCGAGTGCTGGGATAACAGGTGTGCACAACCACACCTGGCTGTTGCAGATTTTTTAGCACGCATTCATCTGTCCTCAGGTGTAATGATAAACACAACCAGCTGGCCCCGAGCGCACATCCCCGGCTTGCAGAGCCCAAGCTTATCTCATTACCACCAGAGCTCCCCTTCCCCTTTGAGAAAGATCTGTCTCCTTGCTTCCTGTCATCTATCTTTTATTTTGTACTTTACTTACACTTTGTGTTTCTCATAGAAGAGAAACCATGTGATATTGAAGCTGGTGTGTCTGATTTATTTCACTTACCATCGTGGTCTCGAGCTGCACCCATTTTCCTACACGTGACTCAAGTTTATCTTTCTTTGTGGCTGCATAGTACTTCAAAGCACCCTCTCTCAAAGTTGCCCTGTTCTTCTGTTTGATGAGCCACGCTCACCAATAAAAAGGTCCCAAATGACTACCTTGGAGAGTTAATCTCATGCCTGACAAGGCTGCGCTCTGCAAACCACAGGGTGGGGCGCACAATCTCCAGGGACCTGGGCATTTTCACAGAGAGACAACTTCCTTTTCTATAACCTGATGAGGAAATAATTATGGATTTCTAAATGGGTCACAGGGAACCACGACTCGGTAGATGTTTGTTGGTTAAGACAGGGTCTTTCTATGTAGTTCAGGCTGGCCTTGAACTTACTATGTAGCCAGGGCTGGCCTCAAATTCATGGGGATCCTCCTGCCTCAGCCTCCTATAATCGCCAGCTACAACTCAGCACACAGACTATGTTTTAATGGAACAAACCCAGGCACCAGCATAGCTCCCAATGGCCACTTAGGATCATTTCTAGCCTCAGATGGAACCAGAAGCCAAATGCATTTCCACTTAAGAGCCCTGAAGTTAGACCAAAGAAATGCCGCATCATGCCCTTCCCAACCTGCGGTGGCGGCAGAGATGCCGGGAACACACATCCATTGCTGAGATGCAGGGTGGAAAACACATCCTGGAGTCAGTGCCTGCCTGGAGCTGCCGCACTCGGGAGGCTGAGGCAGGAGGGTCGCCTCAAGTTCGAGGCCAGCCTGGGCTGCATCGTAAATATCGAAATACCACAAAGTTTTCAAGGTAAGGCCAAAGTGTTTCATGGCTGAGCAGTCCTGAAAAATCACGACAGTGGTCCCTACCCGACACACACAGGTGATCAAAATATGAGGGGAATGTTTAAATAAAAGAGACCAAAAAAAATTATTATAGTAAAAGACACAATGCCATGAATTCCCCTCCAAATTCTCCCCCTTTGTGCGGGGATTCGTGGCCGTGTGTCTCTTAGGGTCATATATTTTATAAACTAAAATGATCAACACATATCCCAATTGTACCCCATCATCCTGGGCCTGGGAAGAGAGAAAATTACTGGTGTGCACATTTCTAGTGAGGCAGATGGACCTCGATGCTTCAATTAACCATAATAACCTTCCAGGCACGTGTGCAAAATGGGTAGCAACGGAGGCTCTCTCTGTCTCTCTCTCTCTCTCATTACTGTGGTTGCAATTTACGAACCGTAGATAATGGGCTTGCATTAGGGCTGCCGACAGCTTGGCCTCCCACACCTCCCTAGGGGTTGTTGTATATTGTATGGGGGAGGAATCCTAGGTCTTTTGCACTGAGCTGCGTCCCCGGCTCTCTTTTATTCTGATTTTATTTTATTTTATTATTTTGTGTGTGTGTGGGTACCGGGGGTCGACCTCAGGACATTGCGCGCCAGCAGGCACCCATGCCGCTGAGCGATATCACCGGCCCTTTTATCGTATGTGGGTTCTGGGAGTCGAACTCGGGCCCTCGCGCTTGCCAGGCAGGCATTTATGCCGCTGAGCCATCTCACCGGCCCTCATTTTGTTTTTGAGACAGGTTCTCACTAAGTGGCAAAGGTAGGACTCCAATTTGAGATCCTCCTGCCTCAGCCTCCTGGAGGGCTGGGATCCCAGGCCTGCGCCACCACGCCGGGTTGGAGGGTGCTGACTGTTAGGGGAAGTGGAACACGGAGGCTAACCAGCTACTTGATTTGTTTTCCAGTACCGGGGATGGAACCCAGGGCCTCTGCAGTGAGCTATGACCCCAGATCTTCCTTTCATTTTTTAAAACTTTGAGGCAAGATCTGGCTAAGTAGCCCAGGTTGGGCTCTAATTCGCAGTCCTCCTGCCTCAGCCTCCCAGCATGCGATGACAGGCGTGCGCCCCAGAGCCGCTCCAAGGTCCCCCTAGGTAGAAGAGAATGGGAGCAGCTGGGAAGCATCGTGCCCAGTGCTGCCGGGCGGGAAGGCGGCCGCCAGATCCCTTATAGGACTGAAGACAGCCAGGAAGTGAATTCCCAAAGCTGCAGGAAGCAAAGAACAGCCTCGTCCACGCCTGGAAATGCAAGGAGTCCAGGCCATGACTGGTCAGATGGGTGTAAAGATGCATTAACGGTGCAGGTGGTGTGGACCAGAAAGAACACTGCTCATGGTGAGGGTGACCAGGTGCCAGGGTGGCAAGGAAACCGAAGCCCCTCACCAGTCCTCCAGGGGTGGAAGACCGAGGAACACGTCACGCCACGCGCCACACACACGCGGGGTAGCTTTGGAACTCAAGAGGAGGATGAACGCTAAAAGCTGTCCCATGTTCCAAAGCTCCATGGCCCTACACCAGAACTGCTTTTACCACGGGGAAGTTCCTTGCTGCAGACTGAGAATATCGCCCCATGCGAAATCCCATTGCTGAGCCCTTACCAGAGAGTGCCGGGCCAGGACTGGGGCTCTGGGAGGTGCTGAGGTCCCGAGGGTGGAGCCTCATGGATGGGATCCATGTCCTCATCACAGAGACCCAGAGAGCTCCCGCCCCTTCCACCACGTGAGGACACAGTGAGAAGGCGCCATCTGTGACCCAGGAAGCAGCCTCACCAGACACGGGCTCTGCCACGCCTGGACCTTGGACTTCATCCTCCAGGACTGGGCCACCGAGGTCTGCTGTGTGTCAGCCGCCCAGGCTGTGGGATTGCATATGGCGGCCCCAATGGACTAAGATAGGGAGAGACCAGCGCAGTGAACCTCAGCCTCCAGGACTGGGCCACCGAGGTCTGCTGTGTGTCAGCTGCTTAGGCTTTGAGATTGCCAACATCCAACACCAACTCTACATACCGAGCTCTACACACACAAAGCACTATGGAATCAGTAAAGAGATTCCTCAAAGAACTACAAATAGAAATTCCATCTGACCCAGGTATTCCCCTTCTAGGTATCTTCCCTAAAAACATGATATTATAATTATCCATGCACACCCATGTTTATCGCAGCACAACTCACAACAGCTAAATCTTGGAAGCAGCCTGTACGTCCATCAACAGCTGAATGGATAAGGAAAATGTGGCGTTTGCACAGTGGAGTACTACATGGCCATGAAGAAGGATAAACTTGAGTCATGTGTAGGAAAATGGATGCAGCTTGAGATCACAGCGTTCAGTGAAATCAATCAGACACACAAGCTTAATATTCGCATGGTTTCTCTTCTATGAGAAACCCAAAATAAAATAAAGGGCAAAATAAAACAGAGATAAAAGCCCACCAAATCTCCTATGTCCATGACCCCTCTGACAGGTGTGTGCTACCCAGAGTGCGAGAGGCCTCAGCACCCTCGGGAGACCCCACCAACAGCCCAGGACCCTGCGCTGCCCCCAAGTGAGCAAAGTCCTCCCCACCCTGCAGCCTCGGCCACCCGGAGCCGCTGGGCTCCACTCCCCTCCTAGGTCCCCCCAGTCCAGTCACAGCAGCCTCTCAGGGTTTCCGGCGCGGGCAGCTCCCCGAAGCTCAGGAGAACACAACAGCATCAGAACCACCAGGGCACATGTGACAAACGCGATTCTCAGCCCAGCAGAGCGGCCTGCCTGTGATCCCAACACTCAGGGAGGCTGAGGCAGGAGGATCACAGCTAACCCAGCCTGGACAAGTTAGGGAGATCTTGTCTCAAAATAGAAAATGAACAAAGGGCAGGGTATGGAGCTCAGTGTGAAGGTCCTGGGTTCAATCCCCAGTACTGCCAAAAAGGAAAATAAAAAAGCAGAGAAAGAAAATCAGAGCAAAAAAAAATACAAGTTTCTTGCTGCATATAGGACCTCAAAAATCTGTTATCAGGCAATTTCCCATTTCACATAAGATAGATGCAATTTAGAAGAAAACCCTCTAACGTGGCCACGAAGTTGGTAGTGTGGTTGTTTCAAGAAAGAGAAAACAAAACCAAAAGTGGGAAAATACAGAGAAAATCTGGGGCAGTGTGTGTCTAAGAAAACAAAAGTGCTTTACTCAGAATGGAGAACGGGTCTCTCATAGAGAGAGAGAGAGAGAGAGAGAGAGAGACAGGGAGACTGAGACTGACTTTCTGGTTAGAAGTTTTCTGGTAGCCAGGTGTAGGGCCCACACCTGAGATCCCAGCACCCCGGGAGGCTGAGGCAGGAGGATCTAAAGTTCAAGCCCAGCCTAGGCAACTTAGTCAGACCCTGTCTCAAGGATAAAAAATAAAAAAGGGCCGGGGACGGAGCTCAGTGCAGACTCTGGCTTCCGTCCTCTGTACTGCGAAAGAGAGAATCAAAACACTTTTAAGTTTTATTTTATGTGACGGGTATTTCACCTCCACTGGGCGGGGGGAGAAAAGGAACTAGAGACGGAATTGGCGAGCTTGGAAACTGCTGTCCCCTTCCCAATATTTTATCTTATCTCGCGGAGTTCCTATGCTGTTCTCCAACGAAAAGCTGACATACATACACGAGTTGGCAAATCCACACCAGAGCAATCGCACAAGATAAAGGAGATTAAAGTCCGACCTCCTTTTCTGTAGATGGTGAGGCAATGAAAATTACTCCGAATTGCTCACTTAAACACCACCCACAAGACTGTGTGTTTACGGACAGGCACGGGATGAAACCTCCCCGTCCACATTCCAGCCGTGCCTGCGGACAGCTGCTCCGAATGTCGGTGACACAGTTTCACATGGGGACACCTCTCCTCTGCCCCCAGGGTGTCAGGACTGGGGCTCTGGGAGGTGCTGAGGTCCCGAGGGTGGAGCCTCATGGATGGAATCTGGGTCCTCATCAGAGACCCAGAGAGGCCCCTGTCCCTCCCACCACGTGAGGACACAGCGAGAAGGCGCCGTCTGTGACCCAGGCAGCAGCCTCACCAGACACGGGCTCTGCCACACCTGGGCCTTGGGCTTCAGCCTCTGGGACTGGGCCACCGAGCTCTGCCGTGTGTCAGCCGCCCGGGCTGTGGGATTGCATATGGCGGCCCCGATGGACTAAGATGGGGAGAGACCAGCGCAGTGGACTTCAGCCTCCAGGACTGGGCCACAGAGCTCTGCTGTGTGTCAGCCGCCCGGGCTGTGGGATTGCATATGGCGGCCCCGATGGACTAAGATAGGGAGAGACCAGTGCAGTGGACTTCAGCCTCCAGGACTGGGCCACCGAGGTCTGCTGTGTGTCAGCCGCCCAGGCTGTGGGATTGCATATGGCGGCCCTGATGGACTAAGATAGGGAGAGACCAGTGCAGTGGACTTCAGCCTCCAGGACTGGGCCACCGAGCTCTGCTGTGTGTCAGCCACCTGGGCTGTGGAATTGCATATGGCGGCCCCGATGGACTAAGATAGGGAGAGACCAGCGCAGTGGACTTCAGCCTCCAGGACTGGGCCACCGAGCTCTGCTGTGTGTCAGCCGCCCGGGCTGTGGGATTGCATATGGCGGCCCCGATGGACTAAGATAGGGAGAGACCAGTGCAGTGGACTTCAGCCTCCAGGACTGGGCCACTGAGGTCTGCTGTGTGTCAGCCGCCTGGGCTGTGGGATTGCATATGGCGGCCCCGATGGACTAAGATAGGGAGAGACCAGCGCAGTGGACTTCAGCCTCCAGGACTGGGCCACTGAGGTCTGCTGTGTGTCAGCCGCCCGGGCTGTGGGATTGCATATGGTGGCCCCGACGGACTAAGATAGGGAGAGACCAGCACAGTGCACTTCAGCCTCCAGGACTGGGCCACAGAGCTCTGCTGTGTGTCAGCCGCCCGGGCTGTGGGATTGCATATGGCGGCCACGATGGACTAAGATGGGCAGAGACCAGTGCAGTGGACTTCAGCCTCCAGGACTGGGCCACCGAGGTCTGCCGTGTGTCAGCCGCCCGGGCTGTGGGATTGCATATGGCGGCCCTGATGGACTAAGATAGGGAGAGACCAGCGCAGTGGGCTTCAGCCTCCAGGACTGGGCCACCGAGCTCTGCTGTGTGTCAGCCGCCCGGGCTGTGGGATTGCATATGGCGGCCCCGATGGACTAAGATAGGGAGAGACCAGCGCAGTGGACTTCAGCCTCCAGGACTGGGCCACCAAGCTCTGCTGTGTGTCAGCCGCCCGGGCTGTGGGATTGCATATGGCGGCCCCGATGGACTAAGATAGGGAGAGACCAGCGCAGTGGGCTTCAGCCTCCAGGACTGGGCCACCAAGCTCTGCTGTGTGTCAGCCGCCCGGGCTGTGGGATTGCATATGGCGGCCCCGATGGACTAAGATAGGGAGAGACCAGCGCAGTGGACTTCAGCCTCCAGGACTGGGCCACCGAGCTCTGCTGTGTGTCAGCCGCCCGGGCTGTGGGATTGCATATGGCGGCCACGATGGACTAAGATGGGCAGAGACCAGCGCAGTGGACTTCAGCCTCCAGGACTGGGCCACCAAGGCCTTCTGTGTGTCAGCTGGATTACATATGGCGGGTCCCATGAATGCAGACTGGTATCAGTACTAGGCCAGGACAGAGGCACAGAAATTACAGGTAACTCAAGACAACCAAGAGTCCCGGCGAAGGCGGAAGAAGGCTGGAGCTGGCTAGATCTAGAGCTGTTTATGATCTATTACTCACTGAGTGCTCTTAGCTGCTGAGAAAGCCAAGCATGGGTAGTGGCTTCTACTCAGGTCCCCAGGCAAGATAAAATACACCCATTCTGTCATTATTGAGCTATTTAGATGAGCAAATGAAACAGCAAGCCTAGGTGTGTTGACACAAACCTGTCATCTCAGCACTCAGGAGGCTGAGGCAGGAGGATAGCCATGAATGTGAGGCCAGCCTGGGCTACAGACTGAGTTCAAGGCCAGCCTGGACTACACAGCGAGACCCTGTCTCAAAAAGCAAACCAACGAATAATTTTAAATTGGAATATTGGGAATGTTTCAGGGGGACACAGCACAGAGTCACACTATTCTGTCGGTACTGCACACACTTTTAAATTTCCATAATTAAAGAAAATGAAAAGCATCACCACTCCTTCTGCTGATAACCAGCAGGGCTTGGTAAGGACCAAAGAAGGAATTTGAAGAAGCGGGAATTTGCAAGCCTTTCTTTCTTCACCAATCACGTGACCATCGTGAGAGGGAATTTCTGAGCTTGTGGAATCGGCCTTTAAGCTGACAAATGGAAAATGTTTCTGTGCGGGACACTGAATTTCTAATAGTCACTCTAGCGCTCACTTCGGTAGCACATATACTAAAAGAATGGACTTCGTATCCAAGCCTGGGACCCTGTTCCCTCTGAGCTGCACATCCAGGCCACAGGTAAAAGGTAAAGATGAGCCGGGCGTGGTGGTGCACGCCTGTCATCCCGGCACTGGGGAGGCTGAGGCAGGAGGATGGCGCATTCAAGCCCAGCCGGGGCGTCTTGGTGAGACACTGCATCAAAATAATAAAGCGAACCGGGGTAGCTCTGTGATCTTCCCTAAGGCGGCACTGGAAGATGGAGCTCTCAGCTTTGCCCAGCCCCGGGGATCCTGGCCTGGTCCCCTGAGGCACCGCGGCTATTTTTAAGGGTGAGGTGACTTGGCGCTCAAGCACTGGGCCCAGCAGGTGGAGGTGGAGCCTGCCCGAGCAAGTGCCCAGGAGAAACACAAAGGCCGCGGCCGGCTGCCAAAGGGCGGAGAAGTTTCCACTGAGGGCTTGAGTTTCTACACAGGGCACCGGCGAGTATACCAATCCCGGCTCCGTCCCGCCCTGGGCCCCTGCAGCACACAGGTGGCTGGGACGAGGAGTCTGCCCTGAGAAAGCTAGGACAGAGAAAGCTAGGCAGGGTGGAGTGCGCCTGAAACCCTGGCACCGGGGAGGCTGAGGCAGGAGGATCGCCCCGAGTTCAAGTGCAGCCTGGGTTACACAGCAAGATTCTGTCTCAGAGCAGAACGGAAAGGAAAAATGAGGAGTCTCGTTCTCCTGAGAACTTCCGATGTCCCTCTGCTGTCCCGTTGGTCTCACCAGGTCTACACCAGGCCTTTGAAATCCTTCCCCTCCTCAGACCGGTTCCTTTTCTCCAAGAGGAACCAGTGACTCCAAGAAGGGACTGGGAACTCCCCCACCCCAAGGCCAGGCACGGGATGTCCCTTGTCCCTGTGTCACTGTGTCGTTCTGCTGACGAACCCCACCCTGCAGCAGCAACACCCTTAGCAACAAGGGTCCCTGAGAAGCCGCACAGCAGCCGGGCGTGGTGGCGCAGGCCTGCCGTCACAACACTCAGGAGGCTGAGGCAGGAGGATCTCCGAGAGTTCGTGTGTGGCCAGCCTGGGCTACACAGCAAGAGCCCAGGAGAACCGGCAGCCTACATTTCCAGGCGCACAACCGGGGTCCACCTCAAACACATGCGACAGAAGACACTGTGGGTTGGATTTAACTATTAGCATCACTTCTTTTTTCTTTTTAAACTTCGAGACAGCTCTCGCTAAGTTGCTAAATTGCCCAGGCTGGGCTCAAACTTGTGATCCTCCTGCCTCAGCCTCGCAGAGGCTGGGGATGCCAGGCGTGCACCACCACACCCAGCCAGCCGCTGCCCATTGGCATTCAGACTGGGGGTCGGGGGCGACTCGCCCTGGGAAGGTGGGTTCCCCCACATTTGGATGGATGGATGGATGGATAACAGATAAGACAGATAATGGGTAGGTAGGCAGACAGACAACAGACAGGTACCAGCCCAACAGGGCGCACAGCGTCTCCAAGTTGAGGTACCCCCCCCAGCGCACCCCAATAAGTTTTATGACACCGAGCAGCTCGGTCCTGGCCGTGGAGCGTGTGTGGTAAGGTGGGGTGTTGGAGTCTCCAAGGGAACCATCAGAACCCCGTCGAGATAAACTGAGGCGGGAGGTGCACTCTCAGTACTGCTGAGTCCGAGGTCCCCAAGGGTGCACGGATGGGGTTCGGGGTCCCCCGAGCCGCGCTCGTGTCACTCACCCACGACGGCCAGGGTGTCGAAGTCCTGGAGGCAGTAGGTGGGCGGCGGCGGAGGCGGCGAGGGCGTGTCGGGGCTGGGGCAGGACGCGAGCGCGCCATCTGGGGTCCCCTGGCCGCCAGCCTCTCGGGGTTCCGGGTGCCCCGCGGGCGCCTTGGCCGAGCCGGGCGTCTCCATGGGGGAGCGATCGCGGGCTTCCCGGGACGCAGCCTCGGAGGGCGGCGCGGCCGCGGCGGCGACATCAGCGGTGGCCACCCATGCGCGTCCCCGGCGTCCGGGTGCGCGGCCCGGCGCGGCTACGGGGACAAAGGCGGGGCGCGCGCCCTGGCCCTCACTGCAGCAGCAGCAGCAGGAGCTGGTGGCAGTAGCCGGGAGCCTCCGGGGACCGTCGCCGAGGGCCCGGGGGCGGGGACGGAGGAGGGGGCGGTGGAGGAAGTGGCGCTGCCTCGGCGTCCGGAGCAGGGGGCGCGGCCCGGGCTGGCGGGGGCGAGGAGGGGTCCGGGCCGCGGGTGCCCGGCTCGCTGCTCATCCCGCGCCTGGCGCTGGCGCCGGGGCTGCGCGCGCCTCGCTGGATCGCCGGGCGCCGGGCGGAAGCGGCCTGGGCGGGGTCGGCAGGACGCGTTCACCGGGGCTGGGCGTCGCCGTCGCCGCTGCGCCCCGCCTCCGACTCCAATGCCGCCGGGGCCGGGCCCCGCACCCCGCGCAGGGAATGCAAAGCCCGCGCACAGGAGGTGCTCCCCAAAAGCGCAGGGACCCCGGGACTTGGAGAGGGCGCGACCCGCCCTGCAGCTGCGAGGTCCGGGCACAAAGATTGCTCCGCGAGCGACCCAAGGGGACGCGTGCACTTGAGAGGTCCCGCCCCTGCCGAGCTCCGCCTCTCCACGCTCCCCTTTTGGGAGCTTCTAAACCCGCGGGCCGGGGTTGCTTTGCCTGCGACCCAGGGGACCCGGGGACTTGGCGAGGTCGCGCCCCAGCCAGAGAACGCAAGACCCAGATGTGGAGGCCGCTCCGAAAAGTGCAGGGATCCGGCGTAGTTGGAGAGGTCGCGACCCGCCCTGAAGTTGCAGGGCCCAGGAGCGAGGTCCGGCGCAGGTGTGGAAGCGACAGAAGGGACGCGAGGTGTCGGAAAGGCCCCGCCCCGGCTGCGCCTGCCTCCCCGGTCGCCCCGCCCCGGAGCTGCGAGGTCCGGACACTCGGGGGCGAGGACGCGGGGCGCGCGCACTTGGAGAGTCCGCGCCCCGCCTCTCCGCCCGGAGGCGGCCCCCACGACAACACCCGACGCGCGGACGTGGAGAGGCCGCGCCCCAGCCGAGCGCCGCCTCCGCCGTCTCCCGGCCCAGTAGCTGCGAGGCTGGGGCGTGCGCCCTGCGCTTGGGGAGGTCCCGCCCGGCCTGCCCCGGAGCTGCGCCGCCCGCGTGCCCGGGTGCTCCGCAGGGTGCAGGACTGCTGGCGATGTCGCTCCCGGAGCGCTCCGGGTCTCCACCCCGGGGGCCGCGAGGCCGGGGTGCACGATGCGGACGAAGGCGCAGGGGCCGCGCGCGCTTGGGGAGGGCACTGCCTGCCCTGGAGCTCTGAAGCCGGAGCGGGGCTGCTCGGAGAGACGCGCGCTCTTGGGGAGGCCGCATCTTTGCAGCCTTCCGGTCAGGGCGCACAGCGACTCCGCGAGACACCCGGGGACGAGGGGACTTGGAAAGGTCCCGCCCGTGCGCCCCTGGACCCTTGGGTGCTGTCTCGGCGCAGTCCCCGCCCAGCGTCGCCTGGGGACGCGGGTGGGAGGCGGGTGCAGCCTGGGACCGGCAGGGCGCGGTTCAGACCAAAGTAAAGTTGCAGACTCAAGCTGAAAACGGAGCTCAGCGCAGCTCTGAACGCAGGCGCCCGAGAATCCTGGGGAAGGGGCTGCCAGGCACCTCGAGGCCAAAGTTAACCACGCCTAGAATCCCGGCGGCGGCTCGGGAGGCCGAGGCAGAACGATCGCCGAGTTCGAGCCCAGCCTGGGCAACATAGTGACTTAGGGAGCTCCTGTCTGAAAATAAAAAAAACAAAAAACCGGGGGAATGGGGTAGGCCTTCAGATGGAGCTCAGCGCTGAGGCCGTGGGTTCAATCCCCAGTACCGAAAAAAAAAAAAAAAAACGAAAACCTCAATTTCCTGGTTTTGTTGTTCACAGAATGATTTTAAGATTTCCGGTTTTCGGAAGGGAGAGAGGTGAGGGACCGCCCGGCGCGTTTCTTTACAACGCCCTGGGAGCCTGGAATGATTTTAAGATAACCGTGTTTCATAGGACTGATGCAAGCCGGAAACCAACTGAATGAGGGACTCAGACGTGTTATTTTATTTCAGGTACTGGAGAGTTGAACCCAGGGCCTCCGTGCTGAGCTCCAGGCACGGCCCTTTTGGCCCTTTTTATTTTTTATTTGGAGACAGGGTCTCTGGAATGACCCAGGTGAGGGTGGAGCTTGCGATCCTCCTGCTTCAGCCTCCTGCGTGCTGGTATACTTCTTGTGTACTTTTTGGTTGACCATAGTTTTGTCCCACCTCACACCCACCTTGTGACTTCCCATTGGATCACTGTTACCTAAGCGACTATACTGGTAACATTATTGGTTGACCATAGTTTTGTCCCACCTCACACCCATCCTGTGACTTCCCATTGGATCACTGTTACCTAAGCGACTATACTGGTAATGTTATTGGTTGACCATAGTTTTGTCCCACCTCGCACCCACCTTGTGACTTCCCATTGGATCAATATTACCTAAGCAACTATACTTGTAATCTTATTGATTTATTATAGTTCTGTGCCACCTCCAGCCTGTCTACCCTCCTGGCTTGAGCAGAAAGAGGGCAACCGCTGCCACCTTGCTTTAAGGTTTTTTTCATTGACTCTGGGACCCCCAAGAGTGTCCTGCTTGTCAGCGCTCTGGGAGGCTGAGGCAGGAGTATCCCAAAGCCCTGGGTTGAACCCTCAACCTCAAAAAGTGGAGGGGGGGCTGTGAGGCTAAGGACACGGAGTCATTTTGAGGGACTCAGGGCGTGTCAAGAGAGGGCAGCAGGAGGTGTAGCCGGCTCAGGGTGGGTGGCATTTTTCCCAGCAGAGCTGGAACTAGGAAAGGGCCCCGCCTGCCCACGTACAACCAGCCCGGGCTCCACAAATCCCCTCCTCCCCACAGCTCAGACCTGAGAAAGCCGTGGAATCAGGCACCGTTGGGTTTATTGAGTTGTGTTGTTTTTAGACAGTGTCTCCCCGTGTAGCTCACACTGGCGTGGAAATCACAATGACCCTTCTGCCTCAGCCTCCCGGGTTCAATTCACAGTACTAAACACGCACGCGCACACGCAGACAGAAGCGCACACCTGTCATGCTGGCACCCTGAGAGACTGAGGCAGGAGGATCGCAAGTTCGAGACCAACCCGGAACACTTAGCAAGTTAGCGAGACCCTGTTTCAAAACAGTGAAGAAAGAAAGAAGAAAAGGAAGTTATCGCCAGGCTAGGTGGTGCACACATGTCATCCCAGCACTCGGGAGGCTGAGGCAGGAGGATCGCCAGTAGTTCCAGGCCACCCCGGGTGACATACGGCAGTGAGTTCAAGTTCAGCCTGGACTACATAGGCAGACCCTGTCTCAAAAAATCAAAAGAAAAATGAAATAAAACACTCAGTTCTGCCAAGCACAGAGGCGCACGCCTGTCACCCCAGCACCTTGGAGGCCGAGGCAGGAGGCCCGAAGTTGTCTGTAGGATCGGAAGGGTCCACACGGGAGGCTGGGTTCTGACCCACGCGCCGTCCCAGCCCCTTTTGTGATTTTTTACTCTGAGACAGGGTCTCGCTAAGTTGCTAAAGCAGCCCAGGCAGGGCTTCAAGTTGAGATCCTCCTGCCTCAGCCTCCCAGAGTGCTGGGATGACAGGCATGCAGCACCACAGCAGTGAGACACGGTCTCAAAATAACAACAACAACAGTAATAATAATGTAGTTCAGTGCTAAGGCTCTGGATTCCATCCTCGGTACTTAAAGAAAAAATCCTGCAGAAATCTCAGTTTTTCGGTTGATTGACTGAATGACCGCCTGCTCCCACATCCTTTGCGTCTCAGGTATAGTTAGACCCGCTCACGTGAGGCTGGAAATTAGATTCTGGGAGCAGCTCCTGCCAGTAATGACCATTTATTTACGCTTGGACTCATAAGAATCGTTCTCATGATGAGATGCCTTGAAGAGCGGGGCATGGTGGTGCACTCGGTCAGCTCGCACACAGCAGGCTGAGGCAGGAGGATTGCTGTGCATTGGGCTGCGTGGTGAGTTCTGGGCCAGCATGAACTGCAGAGTGACACCCTGTCTCCAGAAAACAAGAGAAATCAGGCCAACATAAAAAGAACTGTTAGATAACCGGGCGTGGTGGTGCACGTCGCTAATCCCACCCACTGGGGAGGCTGAGGCAGGAGGATCTCAAGTTGGAGCCCAGCCTGCGGCATTTAGCAACTTAGCAAGATCCTGTCTCAGAATTAAAAAAAAAAAAAATAGAAAAGGGGCTGTGGGTGGAGCAGATGGAGTTTCAGAATGTCCTATCCCAGCACCCACCGGGGAGGCTGAAGCAGGAGGATCGCCACGAGTTCGAGGCCAGCCTGGGCTATGTAGCAAGACCCTGTCTCAGACAAACAAAAAAGGAAAAATAAATTTAAAAAAGAATGTCCTGTCCTGTTTGTCACTGTCACCTTGAGACGAGAACAGAGAAACACAGGAGAACTTCTCCCAGTGCTGGGAAACTGGCATCAACCAAAAAGTCGCTCAACTCACCGGGGAACCAGTGAAGTTTTTCTTTCCTCCCTTTCTCCCTCCCTCCCTCCCTCCCTTCCTTCTTTCCTTCCTTCCTTCCTTCCGTGTCTTTCTTTCTCTTTTTCCATTTCCTTTTGTCTTTTTTTCTTCTGTTACTTTCCTGAGACAGGGTCTTTCCCTGTGTAGTTCAGCCTGGCCACAATCTCCCTGCCTCAGCCTCCTGGGTGCTTATGATTACAGACTGGCACTCTTTCCTCTACCTCCAGTAACTCTGTTTTTGAATTTTTGGGGAAGTTCTACAGTTATTTGTTTGCTTTCACCCACCCCTTTCTTTTTTGCTTTAGTATTTGATTTTTTTTTTTTTTTTTTTTTTTTTTTTTTTTGAGACAGGGTCTCACTATGTAGCCCAGACTGGCCTTGAACTCATGGCAATGCTCCTGCCTCAGCCTCCTGAGTGCTGGGATGAGCCATGCCCGGCAATGTTTTTTCTTTTTAAGAAAATACTCATTTCTCTTCAATGGGGCAGTCATCGCCGGTGACCATTTTTTCTTCTTGCTGCATCTGGGTCGCAGCCTCGGCGCCCACTCACTTCCTGTTGACTTTGATTTTCGGGAACCCTGGCCGGCCGCAGTAGGCAGGATTCCTCTTACTCGAGTCACAGAAGCTGTGTGTGTTCCGCCGATGAAACATCTCCACGTGTCACCCAGGACCCGAGCCATCTAGAACAAGGTCCCTGCTTCCCAGGGTCACACAACCCACTGGAAAAGATTTTCTACCTGCAGTGTAAGGAAATGTGCTTCCCAAATTTTTTTTGAAAATAAAAATTCTTTTTTGTTTTATACGGAGGCCCTCATAGTGAGCTGCGCCCTCGGCCCTTTTTGTATTTTTTATTGTTGCTAAGTCCTCCAGACTGGTTTTGAACTTGAGATTCTCCTGCCTCAGCCTGCCAGAGTGCTGGGATAATAGGGGTGCACCCCCCGCCTTGGTGCACACGGTTCTCTGCTTGATGTTGTCACCATCTGTCTCCTCCGTGGAGACATTAGAGCGAATATTTATTGAGGATGTGGTGTGGTAGACAGGGTAAGGGGACGACCACACCATGATTGCTTCTTCATTCACTGAAGATAGAATTGAGTCAGACAAACGGTGGGACTGTGCTTGTGTCCCTTTACCATGAGTGGACGTGTGCAGTGGCCCTTGTTAGGGTTTATGCGAATATGATTTATTCCTCTTTTCCAATATTAAATGGTATGCAAATATGATTTACCACTCTTTTTTCATTTTTACTTTTTCAATTTTCTTTTTTTTTTAATTTCTGTTTTTTCATTTTCTCTCATCCCAATTTTCCTTTCTTAATTTTATTTATATCAGTCTGTGTTTGCAGTATGTAATGACTGCCATTTCTCATGTGGCGTTGGTGCAGCGACATAACAGCTTATTTTTTTCCATCCTTTTCCCTCTCCTCCCTGAATCTATTGATGCCCTTCCCTTTTGCCAAAAATCTATCTTTCTGTTTCTAATTACCTATCTTTTATTTTACTCTTTACTTACATTTCGTGTTCCTCATGTAAGTGAAACTATGTGGTACTGAAGTTTGTGTGTCTGATGGATTTCACTTCATTTTATGGTCTCAAGGTACATCCGTTTTCCTACAAATGACTCAAGTTTATCCTTCTTCATGGCTAAATAGTACTCCATTGAGGATAATTCTGATAGTAGCAACCTCAGTGTATTTTTCTTTCCTTATTAAGAAATTCAGATCTTTTAACTTTTCAGTTAAAGGACACCTCTTATGGTTTATCTTTTGAGTATCTGACTCGCCAGCATTGCAACTCTTGATTTTGGGCCATGATAAACTCCAATAAACATTTCTTGGACAAACCCTGTGATATCATGAAGTTGATCTACTAACCAATTAATTAATGAGTGACTAACGGGTGGGTAGTGTATACAGCATGGATAAACTAGTAGCACGAAGTGTTCATCCAGGAGCAAGTGGGGGGATAAATGTTCCTCTTCTCCTTCCTCCTCTTCTTTTATTCTTCTTCTCCTCCTCCTCCCCCTTCCTCCTCTTCATCTTTTTCTTTCTTCCTCTTATTTATTTTTGTAATACTGGCAGTTGAACCCACTGGTATCAAACTGAACTGATCCTAGCCCTTTTTATTTTTATTGTTTTTATTTTGAGACAGAGTCTGGCCAAGTTGTTCATGCTGGGCTGGAATTTGCAATCCTCCTGCCTCAGCTTCCCAGGGTGCTGGGATGACAGGTGTGCATGACCAAGCCCAGCTAAACGTATTCGTCTAACAAATTTCATTCTCACCTGTGTCCAGCTTTTTGAGAAATTTGGAGACACCTGCTGCCCTTAAGTCCTGAGATTTTCAGACCGTTGGGGCTTTTTCTTGTTGGCACCCTGTGACTACCATGGTCATGCATTGGTTTCAACTCCACTCTGCTTACTGTGACAGTGGCTACTGGCTCATTGTCATGCTGTATTTGGGCTCCTAGAAATCAAGGTCCAGGCCTGGAGGCTGAAGTCCACTGCGCTGGTCTCTCCCCATCTTAGTCCATCAGGGCCGCCATATGCAATCCCACAGCCTGGGCGGCTGACACACAGCAGACCTCGGTGGCCCAGTCCTGGAGGCTGAAGTCCACTGCGCTGGTCTCTCCCCGTCTTAGTCCATCAGGGCCGCCATATGCAATCCCACAGCCCAGGCGGCTGACACACAGCAGACCTCGGTGGCCCAGTCCTGGAGGCTGAAGCCCAAGGTCCAGGCGTGGCAGAGCCCGTGTCTGGTGAGGCTGCTTCCTGGGTCACAGACGGCGCCTTCTCACTGTGTCCTCACGTGGTGGAAGGGGAGGGAGCTCTCTGGGTCTCTGTGATGAGGACATGGATCCCATCCATGAGGCTCCACCCTCGGGACCTCAGCACCTCCCAGAGCCACAGTCCTAGCCCCACACCTTAGGAGAGTTTTTCACAGATTCTGAGGAGGATGAAGACAGAATCCAAAGCTTCCATCCGCTTCCAAGCTCTTCGCACTTTACTTGCATCTCCTTTATTTCCTCATTAATGCCCATGTACATTCACAGTGCAGGAGACAGAGAGAGAGAGAGAGAGAGAGAGAGAGAGAGAGAGAGAGGAAAACTAAATACGTATTTTCCTCATTTACTATGTTTTTCTTACTATTTATTATTTATGAGGGTGTATTATTAGAGTTTGTCCAGGAAGCCAGCGAAACTTTCCTCCCGAGAGTGTCTTTGAGTGTGTTCTTGAGAGAGATTAGCCACAGAATCTGTGGATCTGTCCTATCAATGTCACCATTCATTAGCATCTTGATGCCCCAAATTTGTCCTATTTCCAAACTTTCTATGTGGCAAGTTAAAGAAATGAAACCGAGCTTGCTTATATATGTGAGAGAAGGGGAGATATAAGACTTGAAATGAGATTTTTGTTGTTCTTCGGAGGCAGGGTCTCACTGTGTAGCTCAGGCTGGCCTTGAACTTTTGGTGATCCTCCTGCCTCAGCCTCCTGAGAGCTGGGATGTCATGTATGTGCCACCACACCCAGCTGAAATAGGAATGCCTTAAAGAGTGTTCAGAAATAAGGCAGCATTCAAGGCTCGGAGTGTCCCAGAGACAGGGAAATGACTCCTGTGGCAAAGTGAAAATTTGTGGAGACTTATTCATTTATTATTATTTATATTTGTTGGTAATAAATATTGGGATTGAACCCAGAACTTCTACACTGAGTTACACTCGCAGCCTTTAAAAATATTTTCAAAATTTATTTACTTTTTTTTTTTTTCCTTCTGGAGTCAAGATCTCATTAAATCCCTAATTTGCCCAGGCTGAGGTCAAACTTGGAATCCCTCTGCCTCAGCCTCCCGCAGTGCTAGGGTGACGGTCATGCACCACGGCATGCGATTTGTGGTGATGCTTTAGAGCATGAAAGACAAACAGAAGAAGGAAGAGAATAATTGGGATGGAGGGAGAGAGGAGAGAAGGTAGAGGAGAGGGGAGAGAAGGTAGAGAAGAGAGAAGTGCAGGTAGAGAAGAGAGGAGAGAGAGAGAGAAAGCGTTGAGAGGTAAGAAAAGCGATTGGTTTTAGGGTATCAGCAGCATTGGAGCCCAAAGGGAAGACAGGAAGTGGTCCACCCGTGGGGACCCAGCCAGTCTTGCACACCTGCTGAGCCATGCCCGCGATGGGTTAGACATGGCGCCAGAAGTCCTTCCAACCCAAAGTGTTCCTGATGGCAGCTTCGTGTGCTCTTGCTTGGGTGGGCCGAGGACATGGTCCTAGAAGACAAGGGGGAGAGAAAGCATGGGAGAGACGTGGAATTCAGGAGCCAGAGGGAAGGAACGGAGGGGATTCCTGGAGAGGCCCCAAGCTGGAGAGGACAGCAAGCTCTGGTACTTCAGTGTGGCCCTTGACCACACATATCACCCTCATCATCTCGTTTGATGCACAGGGCCATTATTCTGCCCATTTTCCAGGCAGCCAGGGAAACGGAGTCACAGGGATGGGGGTCATCAGGTGGGTCGGGCTCACACGTCCCAGGGGTTCGGGTGGGAAACGCAAAGGTAAGATGTACGGAAGCATCTTGGGAATCGCTGAGCCCATCTTTGGGGTTGTGGTGTCAAGCCCTACCAGCAAACGCCAAACCAAACCAAAAGAAGCCAGAGGGAAACGCAAAAGTAATTCCTGAAGGGACCAGGAGGTCACAGGGTCTTCACGCTGCTGGTGGGGGACCAGACAGGGTTGCCTGTGTTTTAGGAGGGATTTGTGATATTACAGCAGGCGGTGAAAAAAATTGGGGCTTAGAAGGAAAATGAGGCAACTGGCAAGTCTTGGAAATGTAGGAAATTACAGAATTAAGCAAATCTTGGTGTTTATAGTGCTCACACCGTGGAACCCTGGTGTTCATTTTATGAACACTGTGATGTGGTTTTATCAGGAAGATGAGTAGAAAGGAAGCGTGTGTGTGTGTGTGTGTGTGCATGTGTGTGCGTGTGTGTGCATAAGAAACAAAAAACCAGCATCTTGCAAACAGGAAGCTACATGGTACCATGTCTGTCTAAGAAACATTAGAGATTTTGGAGCAGTTACGTTATTTCAAAATGCAAAGTAAATCCAAGAAACACATAAAATAAAAAGAGACCACTCTGCTAGCACTAAAAATTAAATATAAGTGAATGAAGGAGAGGATCTTGTGCAGGAGGAAGAGTTGTAAAACCTCGGGACCCGATGGAGTTGCGGATATGATCTTGGGCTCTGGTGGGTCACATCCCAGAGCCCGTCCCCATCTTCCACATGGAAATGAATTCAGTGCAGGTGTTTAATAAAAGCTGAGATACGAGGGAACAACCTGTACTTTCTGATGATTGAGGAACAGGAGTTTTAGCATGGCTTCGTTTGGAGAAATGGGACACAAGTGGACTCATGCATGAGTTGTCAAGCAAAAGCATGGGCCAAGCCCAAGCCAGTTAACAGCCCAGAGTCAAAGCCAAACCTGGATGAGTGTGGTGGAGGAGAAGATGCATGGTTGCTTGTGCTAGGAGGATTTTTGAGAAAGGCAAGGGGCTTGGAGGACAGGTGAGGTGAGGAGCTCACATCCTCCATAAAACAGTCAGGAAGGTCCCCAGTGGAAGAAACGGTGAGAATCAAGTCCTCGTAGAAAGATCCCAGGGACTTCCACAAGCCACACACCTTCCCCTCTTGAATGATTTGAAACGAACATGCTGGAAGAGAAAGGACAGAGGTGAAATGATGAAAGATATTCCATTCGTAGAAGTTGCAATTCCGAGAAGCATAGCATATTTGCTTTATGATTTGTCATTTTACTACGTGCCGATGTTAAGCTTAAAATTTAGACTCTGGCCCTGCTACATGGGAAAGATCTCCGCTTCCATAGTTGAGGACGTTGATTTTCGTTTCTATGTTGTGAAAAATATTCAGGGACTTTGTCAGGTTAAAGGAAGGCAAGAATTCCGGAGCCATCTGTAGATAAGTGATCTCATGCAAGATAAATGCTAACGTAAACAGCTGTGGTGTTGTATTCTTTGTCAGGAAATAATGGCTTTGCATGTTTGGGTAAAGATGTATTTAAAAAAATGTTATCAGACTGTGGTTGTTTGTCTCGGAGGATGTGGAACACACAGACAGGTAGCAGCAATGTTAATCGCATCTGCAAAACTTTGTAAATGTGATAAAGTTCGGGGTATTGAGATGGTGATACAGTCCTAGATGACCTGGGTGGGTCTGATGTCTTCACAAAGTCCATAGAAGAAGGAGACAGGAGGGATAGAGTCAGAGCAGAAGGTGTAGACATGAAAGCAATATGAAAGCAAGAGCTGGACCGATGTGGGGTCAGAAGTCAAAGTATGCAACTGAGCTCAGGCTAGAAGAATTCAAAAATGTGTGGTCCACAAGAGTTTCCAGAAAGAGTTAGCCTTGCCACATCTTGATATTATCCGTAAGACTTCTATAGAACCTTACAACCTCCTGAATTTTAAAATAGTCCTTTTATTTTCTTTTAGATGCATCACTGTCTGTTCTTTTGTTACAAGGCCAATAGGAAACCAATATGAATTTCAATTAGGGAAAACTTGGTTAGTGTGTTAGATATCAGTCAGCTTTCTAGCTGCTGGAAAAACATACCTGATACCCACAGCTTAAAAATGAGAGGTTTGTTAACGTTCACAGTTTGGGTGGATTCAGTCCATGGCCAGATGCTCCAAGGTAGGAACATCATGGTGGACGGGCGTGCAGGAGGAAAGATGCTCATGTCATGGTGCCCAGGAAGCAGAGAGAGAAGGGAGGAGCTGGGGACAAGAACTCACCCTTCCAGGTCACACCCCAGTGACCTCCTCCAACCAGGCCCCACCTCCTACAGCACACTCAGCCAGGAACTCATCCATGATGGATCCACTGAGGAGCACAGCGCCCCATGATCCACCACCTTCCAAAGCCCCACCTCTGAACACAGGAGACTTTTGGGGGACATTTTAGGTCTAAACCATGACACATAGTATATGGAGGCTTCCCAGTGAAGAGCATTTCCTTCTTTACCATCTTCTCTGTCCCTTCCATCTGTCTCCTGCTGCGGGTTGCATGCGTCCTCTCAAAAGTGTGTGTTAGAAAAATTAACCTCCAGTGAATTTCATGAAAGCCTCTTCCCTCCTGAGTGGCTCGATGGTGCTAGTTTCCTGGGAGGGGGTTTGTCATGGTGGAAGAAGCTCATGCCTTCTTGTTCTCTCATGCTTTCTGACCCCTCTACTTTCCACCGTGAGAAGACACACAAGAAGATCTTCATCATCCACGGTTCCCTTCATCTTGGGCGTCCTAACCTTCCGGACTGCAAGAGATAAGTCTGTTGTTTATAAACTGATATTTAGGGTTATATAATGATTAGTAGCAACCTATATATTTCCTCTTATTTTGCTTGCAGACTTAAAGAGTTAGTCTTGGCATGGGAATGAGTGATTGTGTGATTTTCATACAAACTCATGGCTACCCTGTCTTTTGGGGACTCCGTGGTTTTCAAGCACTTCGCTTTGTTTTGAACTGCTTGATTATTACTGCCTTTCTGTCAGGTAGATTGATGGGAGACATTAGCCTGGAAGGTTCAAGAAGTCTCTGAGAAGAACTCGTAAAGTTGGACACACTATTTTTGATTCACCCCAGAGGAGGAAAGGAAATACTTCAAAGCCAAAAGCCCAAGCCATGGGACAGCGGTGGAAATGCACTGGTGACCTCCTCTACTGGCTGTGTGGGGTGTGGCCAGGTCTGCGAGTAGGCTACCCATCCACAGGCGTGGACCTTTTAGGTGGATGGTGAGGGGAGTCCAGTAGAATGGCCTCAAGCTGTCTGACCCATGCAGAGAGTGCTGGCCCGTTAATTGTGTCATTTGCAGCGTGACCTCCAGCTGAAAGGAGGGGGTGGTGGTGGAGGATAGTGTAAATTCATCCCCGTGTTACTCTTTGCATCAAAGAGCTCATCCATGGAACAATCCAGGTATCAGCCCTCAGAATGCATAAACCCATTGTGGTTTAGATCTAGAATATCCCCCCAAAGGCGCCTGTGTTCAGATGTGGGACTTTTGGAAGGTGATTGGACCAGGGGGTGTTGTATTCGTGAATAGATTAGTGCATTGGTGAATTCATGGCTAATCGTTCTG
Organism: Erethizon dorsatum; assembly: GCA_028451465.1. NCBI lineage: Eukaryota > Metazoa > Chordata > Mammalia > Rodentia > Erethizontidae > Erethizon > Erethizon dorsatum. Next base: position 2,378,308 of record CM051843.1, read on the forward strand.
TTAGGAGGTGGGGCCATGTGGGAAGAGGTAGGTCACTGGGGGCCTGACATAGAAGGTTACATCACCCTCCCTGGCTCCTTCCGTCTCTCTTTGCTCCCTGGATGCCTTGCTGTGAGCAACTTTCCTTCATCATGCCCTTCCACCATTTTGTTTCTGACTTGGAGCAGCCAACCATGGACTGAACCCTGAAACCATGAGCCCATATAAACCACCTTCTGGGTGTTGGGTATTGTGTTCCAGCAACGGGACAGTGACTTCTTCAAGAGGTTGCAGAACCGTGTGGAGAATGTGAGCGTAGCAAAGACATGGACTGCTTTGGAGATAAATCTGAAGACCAGTGCTGGTTTGGGAGACAAATGCTACGTGCTTTGGTTGGGAGCTCATCCAGTGTGGGATGGATGAGTGGGAAGAGAGTTTGAGGTGGGTGTTGGAACAAGCATGTGCAACATCATCTCTGTCACAAGTTAGTTATGTCACCTTGAGCGTTCTTCAGTATCAAGGCCTTCAATTACTGACATTCAGCATTGCATCATGCTTCCTATTTGTCACTTGACATGGGGGACATTAAAAAGAAGTATTCAAACAAGACCAGTGTTTAACCAGGTCCAGACAATGCTAAGGAATAGAAAGAATGAAATTAAAGCAATAGAGACGGCTTTTGTGTTTTCTCTAGATGTTAATTCTATACATTCTCATTGCTTTAAAAGCATGTGCCCTTGTACACAGACGCAAATGCTATAACTATCCACACACCCACCATCCATCCATCCACCCATCCACCCATCCACCCATCCACCCATCCACCCATCCACCCATCCATCCATCCATCCATCCACCCATCCATCCATCCACCCATTCACCCATCCACCACCCATCCACCCATCCATCCATCCATCCATCCACCCATCCACCACCCATCCACCCATCCATCCATCCATTCATCCATTCACCCATCCATCCATCCATCCATCCACCCATCCACCATCCATCCATCCACCCATCCACCCATCCATCCATCCATCCATCCACCCATCCACCCACCCACCCATCCATCCACCCACCCATCCATCCATCCATCCACAATCAATCCACCCATCCATCCATCCACCCATCCACCACCCATCCACCCATCCACCCACCCACCCATCCACCCACACATCCCATCCACCCATCCATCCATCCACCCATCCACCCATCCACCCACCCATCCACCCATCCATCCATCTATCCACCCACCCATCCACCCATCCATCCACCCACACACCCACCATCCATCCATCCAGCCATCCACCCATCCATCCATCCACCCACCCATCCACCCATCCACCCTTCCATCCATCCATACATCCACCCACACATCCCATCCATCCATCCATCCATCCATCCATCCACCCATCCATCCACTCACTCATCCACCAATCCATCCACCATCCACCCATCCACCCATCCATCCCACATTCAACAACCCATACCCATCTATTTATTCTCCCAAACATCTATCCATCCATCCATCCATCCATTCATCCATCCATACATTCATCCATTCAGCCACCCATATATCTATACATCTACCATCCAATCATCCATCCATCCATTCTTCCATCCTTCCTTCCAATCCATCCATCCATCCATCTTTATGAGTTTCATATTACTGTGGTTGTAAATTACAGTGGTACCTCGGTTCATGAACTTAATTCTTTCTGCGATTCTGGCCCCAAACTAAATTGGATGAGAACTGAATCAAATTTCCCCATAAGGACAACACTGAACCTAACCATTGAATTTGAATTGATTCTTGTACAACTCGATTTGTCACCAGAATCACGGGAAGAATTAAGTTTGTGAGCTGAGATACCACTGTACCACACATTTTGAAGCTTAAAATCACACACATGAGCGCTCTTACAGTTCTGGAGGTCTCTGTGTGTGTGTGTGTGTGTGTGTGTGTGTGTGTGTGTGTGTGTGTGTGTGTTCAATACTGGAGACTAAACCCAAGGCCTTCGCACTGAGCTACATCCCCAGGTCTTTTTAAATTTTTTTTTAATTTTGTTTTTGTTTTGTGACGGGTTCTCGCCAAGTTTCTAAGTTGGCCACGCTGGCATTGAAATTGTAATCCTCCTGCCTCAGCATCCCAGAGTGCTGGAATTAGACGTACGTGTCGCCAGTCCTGGATTGCATCCATTTTCACAAGGCCTTCTTTTCTACGTATGCCTGCCTCCCTCTTTTGAGGTCCCTTGTGATTAAATGAGTCCCATCTGGAAAATTCAGGAGCATCTCCTCATATCGAGATCCTTAAGATAATCACAACCACAAAGCTCCTTTTCCTATGAAAAATAATGAGTGTCAGAGATGCAAACACTGACGGCATTTGGGGAGCGATTATTAAGCCTGTCTAAAAGCCACATGTTTAGAGCTCCATGTAGCATCAAGAATCTGGTTTGTGGCTCATGTAAGTCAGAACTAAATTAATCTTTTGCTCTGTTCCTCATTTTCTTCTTTTCTCTTTTGTAGCTTTTCTTTCCTAGCTTCTCTGTGTGTTCTCATTATACCATCAATACTAGGAAACTAGCCTTCAAACCCAACCAACCTGGGGTTAAATTCTGGTCCTGTATTTCAAGTGATTCTGGTGAAACTGAGTCAAGATATTTTACACGAAATGCTTATCATGATGTGTGGCCAAAAATAAGCACTGCATAAGAGAAACAATAATTTTCATAGGTTTTCTACAATACTTCGTAATTAAAAATAATAATACATTGTCTTTCCTTGGGTATTTAGTAAATAAGCAAGGGTAACCCAGTAATAATGTGAATAATTATAATAATTATACATGATGTATATTTTTAATAGTTCTGTCTGCCCAATAAACCTATATTGTTGGGTTGGGTGTTGCAGGATTTATAGTTTTCAAAAGAAAGTATAAACAGAAAATGATTTCTCAATTTGAAGGTGAAAGTGAAGGATCCCAGAAATGCTAATGTATAAAAAAATAGATTCCTCCAACAGCTAACTGGGAACTTCTGAGTTTAAGGTTAGCCTTGGCTACCTAGTGAGTTCAAGGCCAACCTGAACTATGTAGCAGAACCCTGTCTCAAAAGACACAAAACAAAAAGAGAAGTTGTGAGACCTAACCTCGGTAGCTAATCTTGGGGTTGCGGATGGTGGCCGTTCCTCTTTATAATTAAGCTCCGGCTCCTTTGCCCAACTTCTCACTTTCTGTAAAAACTCAGTTCCTTGAAGAAAGTGAAAAAGAAGAACTGGTTTATGAGAATTTCTATTTTGGGGACAAGACTTCTATTTCACTTCTGTGTGGTTGAATCAACCTTGGGGGGGTTCTCGTGTGTGCATGCGTGTGTGTGCAATGCTTTCACACCTGTGCAGAACCTCTCCTAGACCCAGATACCGCAGACGTACGTGTCGCCAGTCCTGGATTGCATCCATTTCCTCCTTCCTGGTCAGCCCATCCCGCACTGAGCAATGCTAAGTCCACCTCGTCCAGCAGGAAGAACCAGACCTCAGAAGCCGGGCACCCCAGTACCTAAGAACCCCAGATGCGTCACACTCTGCAGCTCCCCAGTTTCCCTCCAGCCCTCACTGTTTGGACCAATTACTTGCTGGCAGACGGTGTAAGACTCTGTCTGGGAAATCTGCCCCAGTGCACCGGCTCTTGCCCAGCCCGAAGGTCCTCCGTGAACCTCAGCCATCTCAAGCCACAGCCCAGCGGCCAGCCGCACTGTGAGTGTCGCACAAACCGACGGCTCCTGTGGCTGGATCCTGCGGGAAGAAGGGAAGATACCGCCAGCAAGAGCAAGTGAAGACTGGTTCTTCAAAGCTTGTGTTGGCAAGGGAGTTTTTATCATCCAAATATGTATCCATCCACCCATCATCCATCCACCCATCCACCCACACATGCACCCATCCACCCATGCACCCACCCATCCATCCATCCATCCATCCATCCATCCATCCATCCATCCACCTACACATACATCCACCCATCAACTCACCTATCCACCCACCCACCCATCCATCCATCCACCCACCCACCCATCCATCCATCCATCCATCCACCCATCCATCCATCCATCCACCCATCCATCCATCCACCCATGCACCCATCGAGCCATGCATCCACCCATCCATCATCCACCCTCCCATCCATCCATCCACCCACCCATCCACCCACCCATCTAGTCAGCTAGCCAGCCAGCCACCCACCCATCCACCCACCCATCCATCCACCCACCCACCCATCCACCCACCCATCCATCCATCCTTCTATCCACCCATCCATCCATCCTTCCATCCACCCACCCATCCAGCCATCCACTCACCCATCCACCCACCCAGACAGCCAGCCAGCCAACCAGCCACCCCTCCATCCATACACCCATCCATCCACCCACCCATCCACCCATCCATCCATCCATCCATCCACCCACCCATCCATCCACCCATCCATCCACCCATCCACCCATCCATCATCACGCACCCATCCATCCACTGTCCATCCACCCACCTATGTATTATCCATCCACTCATTTATGAATTCTCTATCTACCCTTCCATCTATTCATTAGCTATCCATTCTTCTGTCCATTATCTATCTATTCATTATCCATCTACCCATTCATACATCAACTATCCCTCCATCTCTACATTTTATCCATCCATAATCCATGCATCATCCACTTACCCATCCACCTCCATGTTTTCGTTATCCATCCATCCATGTGTCTGTTTATCCGTCCACTCATTCATTAATCTCTCATCCACCATTTATGCATCCTCTCATCCATATACTACGTAGCAGAGACTCGATAGTGGACAAAGGACTAGGAAAGTTGCCTCAGTCGATCCCTGACTGGAGGCCATCGGTCCAGGGAGCCATAGGCTTCTAGAGGAGAAGCATCCTGGGATCTTGGTTATGGATGGATATTTTCTTTTCTCAAACTGGTCCTAAGTTTGAAGTGGGGGTGAAGGTCAAGGAAGCTGTCAGTTAGCAATCAACTGCTGGTCAGTTGGAGCCAATAGTTTTTCTTTTCTCCTTATGAAACTTTTTCATAAAAATTTCAAAATTATAGAGGAGGAAATGATATTATGAGCTTTCATGGACGGATCACCCCGCGTTAATCAGAATAGCATTTTGCCAAGTTTATTTCATCTGTGTCTCTCTATTTTTGTTGTTGGTGGCATTGAAGCTATTTAAAATATATCCCAACATTGGAACTGGGAGTAGTGGTGCAAACCTGTCATCCCAGCACTCAGGAAGCCGAGGCAGGAGGATTGCCATGAGTTTGAGGCCAGGCTGGGGTACATGGTGGGTTTAAGGCCAGCCTGAACTGCATAGCGAGACGCTGTCTCAAAAACCCCAAAATAAATAAATAAATAAAATATATACCAATATCGTATTCTTTTAGCAACAAATCATTCCATGACTAACTCTTAACATCAAAAGATTCTTAAAAACACACAGCCCCAGTGCCGTTGTAACCCCGCACAATAATTCCTGCATATAATTTTAACATTCCCTGCTTCCCCTCCTATGTTCCAATCTTCACCTTTGTCGAACAATCATCTTAAAATCGGTTCGTTTAGGTTAGGTCGAACAAGGCACTGCACGCTGAAATGTTTTTCCTGAGTCTCTTTTGATCCATAGCAATTCTTCCTCCTCCCAGTTTTAAAATGTCATTGCATGCATGCAGAAGTGGGATCTCCCATGGACCGTTCCGTTCCACCTCCTGGCCTGGGCTCTTCACTCCATCATGGGGCCAAGTGGTCCATATGGTATTGTTGGACTCCCCGGGAACGGGCTTCACATCTTTTGGTGAATGTATTTTTAGCAATGTGTAAGAGTGATGTTGATTGGGGGGAACCGGTTTGTGGATAGAATGTATCTTGGTCCTTTTTGATGCCCTTCTGATCCACCCCAGCCAATTTCCTTCTCCATCCCTCAAAAGGCTGCCATTTTATTTCCCATCATCTCTCTTGTATCTTACTCTTTATTTATTTATACTCCAGCTTTCTCGTGCAAAAGAAGTCATGCGATGTTTAACTTTCTGTTTCTGATTTATTTTGCTTACCATCACCATCTCCAGTTTCATCTATTTTCTCCCAAAAGACATGATTTCATTCCTCTTTGTGGCTGCATAGTACTCCCTTGTGTATCCGCACCATATCTTCTTTATCCATTCATCGGATGAGTTGCCTTAAGTTTTAACTGAGATTTCTGTTTTTTCAAACTATGAGGAATAAAGCCGGGTTACGGGGACATGCCTGGCACCCCAGCCTCTGGGAGGCTGAGGCTGGAAGATCATGGTGAGTTGGAAGCCAGCGTGGGCTATGTAGTGAGTTCAAGGCCAGCCTGAACTATAGTGAGACCCTGTCTCAATAAATAAATACATAAATAAACTGTAACAAATAACAAGAGAGAATTGAGGGCAACCTTCCACCAGAGGGCTTTCTTCGACTGAACAGATTTGAATTTGTCACAAACCAAAAGCCCACATGCCAAAGAAAGGAGCCAGAAGATATGAAAAGCAAGCAGTGATTTCTAATTTTTTCCTGTTTTAAAAAAAGTGGTTTCGAGTAAGTTGTTAAGTTCCTACGTGTGGTCTCCCCCTTGGCTGTCAGTAATGGTGCATCTCGGGTTTTATCCTTGACAGCGCTGCAGCAGTCACTAAGGCGGTGTGTACTGCCAGGAGGGGATTAGGCTAAGTGGTTCTAGAAGCCTCTGCAAATCTCCAATAAAACATGCGGTCACTTCAGAGCTCTCTAATTCTCTCTTAGAAAGTAGCCACTTTCCCCCAAGCCAACGGTGATGGTGTAGTTTGGAATTTGGGCAGGCAAGAATTGGTGTCATAAACAAAAAGCAAGCTCCTTTCTGTCAAATTCTTCAACGTGTCTGGAGTACTGTGTTTGCCTGGTGATTTTAAAGTGGAAATTTAACCTGAAAAAGAAATACACGTCTACATCACCACTAAAGTCCTACTCTTGGCTTTGTTAAAGGTTGGTTTGGGATTTCACGTAATTTGAGAGGAGTATCCTTTGTTGGTGGTGATTTAGAAAGGATGATGTTTGGCTTATTTATTTTTTATTTTTTATTTATTGGCAGTACTGGGAATTGGACCCAGAGCTACATCCCCAGTCCTTTTTTTTTTTTTTATGTGGGTACTGGGGGGTCGACCTCAGGACCTCGCGTGCCAGCTGAGCGATATCAACAGCCCCTTTTTTGTATGTGGGTTCCGGGAGTTGAACTCGGGCCCTCGTGCTTGCCGGGCAGGCTCTTAAGCCGCTGAGCCATCTCACCGGTCCCCCAGTCCTTTTTAAATTTTTCTCTTTTTTTAAACTTTGAGACAGGGTCTCACTAAGTTGCTCAGGTGTGGGCTAGAATTTGCAATCCTCCTGCCTCAGCCTCCCAGAGTGCTGGGATCATAGGCATGCACCATCCCAATTACATTTTCTGCCTGTTGTTTATGACATGTCATGGAAGGAGTTAGGGGAGGCACACAGAGGGGGCAATTCCTAGGTTAAATGGGTGGAACAGGAGGGTTTTTAAAATCATTTCATTTTGTTTATTTTTCAGCTTTAAAGAGATGGAAAGAGGGAGGAGGGAAGTAGAGAAAAGGGGAAGTAAAAGAATTAAGATGCTTTATGTGAGCATACCAACTCCCAGAAGGAAGGTAACCATTGTGTACCACACACACAGACTCACAGCAATTTAAAAATATTAAAAAGCAATGAGCCAGGTGGAGAGGCACACACCTGCCATCCCATCACTCGTGAGGCTGAAGCAGGAGGACTGCTGCGAGTTCAAGGGCAGCCTGGACTGCAATGGCGAGACCTCTAAGCACGGGTTACCTTACCGTGAGTGGCTCGGGGTCGTCTGATCAAGCAGGGAAGGTTGACAAGTGAATATTTGTCCATTATTACGGAGGCGCCTGCGTTTGGGAAAGAGTTGTGGCCCCAGGAGGCCATTGTAAGTGGGAGACGCTAAGCTAAGCTCGCCAAGCACTGTGTCTTAGCAACACGGCACCGCAGTGCTGGTCTCTCCCCTGGGGCCGCTGCTCAGAGCTGCAGGTATTTCCCTAGCCCACGTGGTGACAAAGTTTTGTCACACAAATGGCTGACCCTGGAAAAGACCAGATCAGCAATCTAACGACAGCTTGGGTGGAATGCATGTCGCTTTCTAGTTATACGAAGTGGAGAAATAGTGAGTTGGATGATTCTAAACAGGGCAGCACCTGCATTTGACCAAAGTGCATAGTTCACAAGGTACGATGGATAAATACACCGAATGTTTAACTTTAAAAAATTTTTTGTAGCAGTAGAAGACATGGCCATAAGTCCTCCTCATAATTCTCCCTTGGCTTTGCACACACTTGGGCCATCGTCCTTGCCGCTTTCAGCAGCAGTTCTGGACACGGATGTAACGACACCATGCACCGTGGACCCACGGCCCCCACGCTCTCTTAGGCTCCATCGATTTGCTCCAATCTCCCTCCGCCAGACTGAGGTCGACACTTGACTTTCTCCTTCTGTATATTTTGCCTTTGGTTCACTTTTAAATTTTATTTATTTATTTATTTTTAGCCTTTTTGAGACAGGGTTTCACTATGCAATTCAGGCTTGCCTTGAACTCACTTTGTAGCCCAGGCTGGCCTTGAACTCGCAGTGATCCTCCTGCTTCAGCCTCCTGAGTGCTGGGATTACAGACATACGACACCACCACCGGCAAACTTTTGGTCCATTTTTAATCTCTACCAAAGTCCCATGAGGTTGGGAAGAATCATTGGAAAGTTGCATTTAATGCATTTAAATGCTAAATCTATGGTTTCCCCAGCAAGGGAGAGTATAAAATATGCAGTGTGTACCCAGCGCACACCTGGAATCCCAACACTCAGGAGGCTGAGGCAGGAGGATCGCGACAAGTTGGAGGCCAGCCAGGGCTTCAGCATGAGACCCCGCCTCAAAAACAAAAACAAAAACAAAAAAAAAAAAAGGAAAACAAAACAAAACAAAAGGTAATGCATTGTGTATGCTCTTTACCAGCACCTGCCGTTTTGAGGTCTGAGGCTGCAGCGAATGCTGCCCATGCTGCTTGGAATTTACAGATGACCCTGCGGCAGCCTGAATCAATTCGGGGACAGAGGATGTGGAGAGCTTTATGTTTAACAAGTCTTTTGGTCAAAGATTTGGACAGCACAGGGATTTATGATATCATTCATATTTTTCATAACGGCTGAGAAATTTCTATAATATAAAATGTGTGTGTGATGTTCAAGTGTTTGATTCATTCATTCATTATTTTCATTTAACTGTCGTTTGGTCTTCTAGAGATGGGGTCTCGCCACATAGTCCAGGCTGGCCTTGAACTCACTATGGAGCTGGGGAGCTGGAACTCTCAGCGATCCTCCTGCCTCAGCCTCCGGAGTGCTGGGATAACAGGCGTGCGCCTTCACCCCTGGCTCCTAAGCGGAATTTAGAAAGTGTTTAGAGACAGCTTTGGTTGTGGGTCATAGCCGGGGTGGGTGCTACGTGACACTGAGTGGGTGGGATTCTGGGTGGCGTCTCCGTGGCGTACTGCCTACAGCACGGGCATCACTACAGAGAAACAGGCAGCCCCTGCTGGCAGGGATGTGGAGCTGGGAAAGCCTTGTGCGCATCTGAGAATCTGTCTGTCTGTCTGTCTCTCTATTCATCGATCTCTTCATCTAACCCATCCATCCACCATCTATGCCTCTACCCGTCATCTATCCACCTCTCCATCTATCTAATTCCTCTATTTATCATCTATCCATCATCTACCTTTCCATCAATCCAATCCCTCCATCTATCCATCTATCATCTATCCCTTATCTATCCATCATCTATGTATCCATCCATCTATCCATCTATCATTTATTATCAGTCTATTTATCTATCTGTCTATCCATCTATCTCTTCATCTAACCCATCCATCCATCATCTATGCATCTATCCAACATCTATCTACCTCTCCATCTATCTCATCCCTCCATTTATCATCTATCGATCTATCATTGATCTGTCACTCCATCTATCTAATCCATCCATCTATCCATCTATCCATCTATCCATCCATCTGTCATTTATTATCAATTTATTTATCCATCTATCTTCCATCAATCCAACCACCCATCATATGTATCTCTGTGTCCATCATCTACCTACTTATCTCTCATTTTCCTATCATCTGTTCACCCTTCCACTCATTATACTATCTAGTAGCCATCCAATTTACATATGTATGAATGTCATAAAACTCATCACAGTTACGTGTTTCTATCATCTATGTGTCTCTTTATTTTCTTACCATCCCTCCATTCTTCCATCTGTCATTGTTTATCCATCCATCATCTTTCTATCATATACCAATCTATATCTACCTATCAATAATCTATTTATCTCTATTGGTAGTCTATAGGTATATACAGATGTGTATATATAAATATATAAATGTGAATATATAATATATACCTATTATATGTATGTGTGCATGTGTACAATATATATTTTTACACCTTCCTTATACATACATGTGCAAAATGTATATCATATATATCAGATAATTTTAAACATATACAGACATTCCTTGCTCAACAACCAACCTGTTTAACAACCATTCAGACCTAAGACAGAGGCTTGCTGTTCACATTTACAACCTGAATTTGGATTTACGACCTGCATTCGCATTTACGACCTGCATTGGGATTTACGACCTGCATTGGGATTTACGAGGCAGGAGCATAAGCAGCAGCTGCAGTACACTGATTTTTGCTGATTTCTGTACAGCACGGTCGTGTCGTTCATGCTCTGTTCCCCACTGCAATCCTGCGTGTAAGAGTTATGCAAATAAAAGCCAAGCCATCAAGTTGGAGTTTCCTTGGACTATTTCTCTGTTCTGAATATTGCAGTGTACACGCTATAGAAAACTCCTCACTTAGCGACCAATTCATTTAACAGCCGAGTCACAGGCATGGACTTCAGTCATTAAATGAGGCATGTCTTTCCCATATATATATATATATATATATATATTTTTTTTTAATATTGTTAGTACATGTTTGCCATACATGCAGTTTATAATCATTTGGGGGAGTGCGTACATGTACTATATTTTTAAAAATGAGTTTCTATGTATGTACAAAATGTGTTTATATTCATTATATTTGTTTCATATAATATATGCACCATGTAGAGTATGTTTGCAAAGGTACATCTGTGTGTTTGAAAGTGTATATATACATAATGCACATATACATTTAAAAGGAAGTGTATGTACATGCATATTTGTTACACATATATCCACAGAAAAGACTCTGTGTAAAAGAATATAGAGCAGGTGGGCGTGGTGGTACAGGCCTGTAATCCCAGCACTCGGGAGGCTGAGGCAGGAGGATTGCCACAAGTTCGAGGCCAGCCTGGGCTACATAGTGAGTTCAAAGCCAGCCTGGACTATGCAGCAAGACCTTGTCTCAAAAAACAAAACAAAACAAAAAATAGAGAGTATACATATATACCCATGGGCATACATACATATATATCTCAGTATAAATGTAAATATATATCTTTTTGTGTGCTTATTCACATGAAATACCTGGAGTTCTATCTTTTCTTTTCTTTGCTCTTTGTTTCCATTTTTTTGCTGGTACGGGGGATTGAACCTAGGGTCTTTGCCCTGAGCTACAGTCATTCCGTCCCGTTTTATTTTTTTCTTTTTCTACGGTGTCTTGTTAAGTCTCCAAGTGGACCTCAGCAGATCTGAACTTGCAATCCTCCTGCCTCAGCCTCCCAGGGTGCTGGGATGATGGGTGTGCACCACCACTCATTTTTAAATACCTAGTCAGAGCCACATGCACGAAGGGCTTGCACATGATTTTGCCCTTTGTGGGACGTTTGGTCCTCAACAGTTAGGGGGCTTTGGGTGCTGGGATCCCTTCCAAATGGCTGTGGAGGGAGCATTTACAGATCCGCCGAGAAAGACTCATGCCGAATGCGCATGCCAGTCAGCTGTGGGCCGTGTCCCCATCATGGGTGGAGAGCGGGTCCCACCTTTGTTTTGCAGAAAGCCTTTGGGGACATCAGTCCGTGCAGCTGTGACCACGAGGAATAACCCAGGCCATCCGCAGTATCAACTGCGGCTGTCACTAACCTACGACAGGTGGTGTGAGGTGCGGGACCCTCACACGCTCTCACGTGAGGAAGCTCATCTCTTCCTCCTTCCCTTCATCATTGTGCGGCTAGCTTTCCGGTCTCAGCTGGTGATCATTTGCATCTAGAATGTTTCTGAAAACTCTTGCATTGGGAGCTTGGACACCAACATAGCAGTGCCTGGAGTTGTGGCTTTGGAAGGTAACTGGATCCTGAGGCCTCTGACCCCATGAGTGGATTAACCCATTGATAGATTCATGATCGGAGGTGTTATTGGAAGGTGACAGAAACTCGGGATGGGGCTCACAGCTTATTGCATTTGTGGGGAGGAGCTTTGTCTTAAAAGTGTGATTTTCTGGTCTGTGGCCCAGCAGGTTTGGTCCACCACACCCATCCGCCATGTTGCATCTGCCGCACCACAGGGCTAACAGTAATGGAGCCAGGGGACCATGGACTGGAACCTGTGAAAACGTAAGCTGAAGCAAACCTTCCCTCTTTTTCAGTTGGTTGCCTTGGGGTATTTTGTCACAGGGACAAAAAGACAACACAGAGAGACAGGGAGGGAAGTGAAAACGATTAAGATGCACCATGGACAAGAACGAAATACCTACAATGAATGTGAATATTATATTTCAAAAACTAATAACAACAAGAAAGAAATGGGGAAAAGGGATTTGGAGGTGGAGAGAGGGAGAGAGGTGGGCGGGAAGAGGAAGTGGAGAAGAAAAAGAAATAAGCCGGGCAATGGACATCAATTTGCCCACCTGGATGAGTACAAACTTCATATACTGCAAACATGTGCCAATAAAATAAACACCCATATTTAAAAAAAGGAGAAAGTTTTATTGAAAAGCACTTCATCATGAAATAAGAAAGATAACCCACAACTCAAATGTCGCCTCAGATCCTGGGACTTTCTCTGTTTTGTCCCCTTGCTAGCTTGACTCTGGTAATCTCCTGAGGTTTTCTTGTTTGTTTGTGAAAGTGCTTATAGAATTACTTGTTGTTTCTATCCACTGCATTTTAATTTCAACAAACCACTTTGCTTTCTCTTCCCTCTCCTCTTTTTCTTCCTCTTCGTCCTCCTCCTTCTCCATTTCCTTCTCTTTCTCCGTCTTCCTTCTCCTCCTCCATCTGCTCCTCCTCCCTTTCCTCCTCCATGTCCTCCTCCTCCAAGTCCTCCTCCATCTCCTCCTCCTTCTCCTCCTCCTCTATCTCCTGCTCCTCCATCTCCTCCTCCTCCATCTCCTCCTCCATCTCCTCCTCCTCCATGTCCTCCTCCTCCATCTCCTCCTCCTCTATCTCCTGCTCCTCCATCTCCTCCTCCTCCATCTCCTCCTCCATGTCCTCCTCCTCCATCTCCTCCTCCATCTCCTCCTCCTCTATCTCCTGCTCCTCCATCTCCTCCTCCTCCATCTCCTCCTCCATCTCCTCCTCCTCCATGTCCTCCTCCATCTCCTCCTCCATGTCCTCCTCCTCCATCTCCTCTTCCATCTCCTCCTCCTCCATCTCCTCCTCCATGTCCTCCTCCATCTCCTCCTCCATCTCCTCCTCCATGTCCTCCTCCTCCATGTCCTCCTCCATCTCCTCCTCCATGTCGTCCTCCTCCATGTCCTCCTCCTCCATCTCCTCCTCCTTTCTCCTCCTTCTTCATCTTTCCTCCTACTCTTCCTCCTGCTACTTGTCCTTCTCCTCCTTTTCCTCCTCCTCTGCCACCCTTCCATATTCTCTTTAGTATAGAAAAGAAAATCTGGCACACATTTAGCTGGAAGAACCAGAGTGAGATGGTTTGGGGAATTTCCGGCTGCCCAGCTCACCCTAATTGCTACCTCTCCGCCCCACAGCTTGGGATTTCTTATGGCTCTGCAGCCGCGTGGCCCAAGCTCAGGCTTGCCCTGGTTCTACTGGGGCCGCCTTTAATTGCTCAACACAAAGGTCATACAGATGCAATCTTCCGGCCGATAATTAGCAGGGCTTTCTCCTGGAAACACTGAGGTCAGTAAAATAGAAGCAAATTCGGCCATGCAAACTTATGTTTAAGCATCTCCTGAACTTTCCTCATTAAGGATTTAGATTTATGGCCAGGTCATGTTGTAGAGGTAGGAAAAAAAACCTGCTTCGAAAATGAGACAAAATTTACCTGAACATCTGGTCGTGGGAAGGGTCCTAAGCAGATTCCGACCCATCGCACAGCCCCTGCAAAGCCCTCGGAGCGCTCTGAAGAGTCAGCTTCACGGGTCCCCCCATGCGGTAACAGAAGCCAGCCCGAGGGCAAGTGTGGCCACCGTCTGCTTGTATCAGTAAAGCTTTATTGGAACTTAGCCACAAGCGTTCACGTACATACAACTACTGTCTCCAGTTACTCCCTACAGAACCACGGAGTCCTTGAAAAGGTTCTGTGGCCCAAAACCTCCGAGGATTTATGCTTTGGCCATGGGCAGAAAATATTTGGCAATTGTTTTTTATTCATTTTCCCCTTTCTTCCTTTCTTTCCCTTCCTTTCCCTTCCCTTCCCTTCCCTTTTGTTTGTTTCCTTCCTTCCCTCCCTCCTTCCTTCCTTTCTTCCTTGTTCTTCAGACAGGCTCTTGTTACGTGGTCCATACTTGTTTTGAATTTGCTGTGTAATCAAGGCTGGGCTTGAACTTCCCACCCTCCTGCCTCAGCCTCCCACACTGTTGGTCTTATAGGAGGCACCACAATGCCTGGCATGGTCACTCTTCCTTGGTGTGATACAAACTTAGCTACCTTTTAGACAGGGGGTTCACAAAACCATGTCATTATAGATTGGAAATTGTCTCTTAAGAACTTTTGCTTGTTCTATGCAAAATTTTGATAGTTGTTTTCCTAATGCTTTTCTGTTGTTGTTTTTGGTGGTGTTTGACACAAGATCTCACCGTGTGTGCCAGGCTGGCCTTGAACTCACTTTGTAGCCCAAGACAGTCTTGACTTATGGAGATCCTCCTGCCTCAGCTTCCTGAGTGCTGGAATTATAAGTGTGAGCCACCACCACTGGCTCTTAAAGCTACTTCTACTTCCTTGGAGTAGAGAACTGTTGCAGCCAAATATTCCAGATGAACCACAAAATGAGCTAATTGATAAGCTAAGGAGCTGATATATTTGTTTCTATTTTCTCTATCTAGTATTTTTTTTTTTATGTTGGTAGCGGGGGTCGACCTCAGGACCTCACACGCCAGCAGACGCCCGTGCCGCTGAGCGATATCACTGGCCGTTTTTTCGTATGTGGGTTCCGGGAGTCGAACTCAGGCCCTCGCGCTTGCCAGGCAGGCGCTTGCGCCCCTGAGCCATCTCACCGGTCCTCTATCCAGTATTTAGTTTACCTATATCACTAGTTTTCTAAGAAAGACAGGTTGAAAGTTTTGCACAGAATTTCATGTGCAACACTCAAAATATTTTTAACATATGAGTTCACTTTTTGTTTAACAAATGTATGGCATTTTCTTTGAAAGGAAAACTTGTCCAGAAAACCTCCCCAGGCATGTCTTGCCTGCCGTTGGCTTCTAAAAATAGGTTGGCAACAGCAACTAAAGAAACAAGAAATTCAGACAAATGAATGTGACTCATTTTGGCAAATCTAGGAGCATCAGAAGTTGTATAGATTTTGAAATTCAAGGCAGATGAAACTTTTAGACTGCTTAATTCCCCCAGGATGTAGAAGGTTTTTCTCAAAATAGAAACTTCTTGTTTGCACAGGAAATTAAAATTTCATTGCATGTCAAGTATTTATTACAATAAACTCTTTAATGCATAAAAACTCAGCAAATCTTGAACAACCATTACATGTACTAGACACATAGCTAGAAAAATAATCAAAAAGGGAGTAATTTGACAGGGGAGAACTTCATAGGACTTCAGTATGCTACAGATCTTTGGGAGTTTCTGAAAACTTTAAAAAACTCTCCTTGGCTTTTTCCATAATAACTCAAGGTATCAATGAGAAAATTGTGTTGCTAATTAAATGAGAAGTCCCGGGAAATCCACACTTTTTTTCCTTCCTTGCTTGATCTGTAGTAGGGAAACCTGAACAGTTTGTAGTATTTGCTTTAAACAAAGGAGTTAAATAGGATGTCGTAGTCTGTCCAGGCAGCTCTAACAAATTACCACAAACTGCATGGCTCAAACAATAGAAGTCGGTGGCCCAGTCCTGGAGGCTGAAGTCCACTGCACTGGTCTCTCCCTATCTTAGTCCATCGGGGCCGCCATATGCAATCCCACAGCCCGGGTGGCTGACACACAGCAGAGTTTGGTGGCCCAGTCCTGGAGGCTGAAGTCCACTGCGCTGGTCTCTCCCTATCTTAGTCCATCGGGGCCGCCATATGCAATCCCACAGCCCGGGCGGCTGACACAAAGCAGACCTCGGTGGCCCAGTCCTGGAGGCTGAAGCCCAAGGCCCAGGCGTGGCAGAGCCCGTGTCTGGTGAGGCTGCCTCCTGGGTCACACAGATGGCGCCTTCTCGCTGTGTCCTCACGTGGTGGAAGGGGTGGGAGCTCTCTGGGTCTCTGTGATGAGGACGCGGATTCCATCCATGAGGCTCCACCCGCAGGACCTCAGCATCTCTCAGATGCTTTTTGTAGGGGGGTATTTGCAAGAAAATCTATTAATTTTATGAAAGTATAGTAGTATTTTTCCAGAATATTTGTTTCTTTAAGTAGCAACCTTTCTTCTTTAAGGACATTATAGAATGAGTGTGATTTTTGCTCCTAAACTTTGAGTTTCTCAAATTTTCTCTTTCTCATATAACTCACAGTAATGGTTTGCTTTGTTCTTTCCAGTTAAAATCAGGTTTCCTTCCCAAGCCACGCACGCTGGGCCACGTATATAATCCTGGCACTCTGGGAAGCTGAGGCAGGAGGATTGAAATTCAGCACCAGCCTGGGAAACTTTGCGATGTAGTAGGGAGACCGTGTCTTGAAATAAAAATATGGAAAGGAAAAGGGCTGGGGATGTAGCTCACCGCAAAGGGCTTGGATTCCATTTCCAGCACTGGGGAAAAGGAAGTTTGCTGTTCATAGTTCTGATGCTGCAGTCTTAAAAATCAAAATAAAAGTAAAGCATGCCTAAGGAAACTGGTCATTATTTACACAATAAACACTGCCTTGTTGGTCATATACATTATTATGGGTTTTGCGCAGCACATAATTTATGCTGCAGCTGCCCCGTTCCAACAAACAAGAAGTCATTTTCATTGGAGGTTTCCTTTGAGGCATCGACAACCAAAACATTCTTTACACATCAGCTCGAAGAGCCTAGTGACATTAGAGTTGCCATTAAAGTCATAGGAGATAAGCCGTAGGCACCAAGGTGACCTGGTAATCCAGCAGAAAACTAACATGTTGGTGGCAGGTTAGGTTCGGATTCCTCAAGTATCGTCGTTCAGCTTAGTTTGGAGCTGAAAGCCACAATTAGCCAGCAAGGTGTCTTCTAAAACTTGCGTGGTGTCAAGAAATTAACTGCTCTTAGGTTGTGTACTTGCAAGACATAGATTCGGGCTGTATGTATACGTATGTGGGTAGACTAATCATACGATGATATGATGTTGTCATGCTCTATATTCATAGCACTTGGATTTTCTTTGGGCGAGAACAATGACCTTAAAACCTACACACTCCAGAGTTTTATAAGTGTACAATACATTACGGTTGAACGCAGGTGGCATGATAAAAAAATACACTGAATTCTTAGGTTGTTCAAAAATTATTACAGTAAAATGCACATTGGGATTAATGCCCCCTCAATATCCTCCCCTCCCTTTGCACATGTCCCACCGTCATTATCTTCCTTGGGATTCTGTGGAGATTTATGACACGTCACTTTTTGTGTGATAAGTGCTACTATCTAGAGGAATGATTCTAAAATTTCTTGAGCAAGCTGGGCGCAATGGTGCATGCCTGTAATCTCGGCACTTGGGAGGCTGAGGCAGGAGGGTCACCAGAGCTCAAGGTCAGGCTGGGCTACATAGCAAGCTTGGTCTCAAAACAACCAACCAAACAAACAAAAACCTGAAAAATAACTTTCTTGAACTCATCTTTTATTGGGTCCTGACTGCTTTTCACGTAGAAAATCCTTTCGTGCTGCAGCACTAGCGTTTCCCTCACCATGGTACTCACTCTGCGTTGCCTCTAGGAAGGAGTGTCAATTGCTGTCGTAGGATGAATTTCCGTTTCTTGGATTTTACCATGTTCTCTACCGTGCAGGACACGAACTTTGTTGATGATACGATTGGGAGGTATTCACAGATAAATGAAAGAGGGCGAATGTCTTGTTCACAGCTGGATAATGCTGTGGTAAATTTCATGGTGCATTTTCACAATCCCAGTACTCACGATAGCGTTAGCAGAGTATTTTAAAGTTCTGCCATGCAGGTTTTTGGTACCCAGTTCGAAAGAAACGGAATTGCAGCCATGAAATCATTTTTCGGTTCCCTGACTCCAGACTTTGGGGGTGAAGTGTTAGTGGTAATGTCCCCTCAGACCTCACTGTGCTTGGGAACCAAATCTATTAAGTTTCCTTCCTAAGATGTCCAGTATTCCAGAGTATGAAAGGGAGCACGTGAAACGTCTACTTTTGATAATATCTTTAGATAGTGAAATATGAACTCTTGATACACATGAGTTAATCATAAGAACTTTTGGAAAAATGCTTTCTGTAATATTTCAATTTTTTTTTTTTTTTTGTACTTCTTTTGAGACAGGATCTTGCTATGTAGCTCAGGGCGCCCTTGAACTCACAGTGATCCTCCTGCTTCAGCCTCCTGAGTGCTGGGATTATAGGCGTGCACCAGGATGCCCAGCCTGACATATTTAAATTTTTTAAATAAGCGTTTAACCTTCTCTGATATGAGTAATTATGGGACAATTTGGAATTCATAAGATGTTTCAACTCCAAGTTTAGTTATTCACTGGTCAAATCAACAGAAAAATTTAAATATATCTGGATCTTTTTTTATTATAAAAGAGATATTATTCTTGCATATTATAGTTTTTGGATTTTTTTCTCTTTTTGTTAACTATGTGTTACTGGTTAAATCTGTGTATAGAAAATTTAAGGACCGGTGAGAAAGCTCAGCGGCATAAGCGCCTGCCTGGCAAGTGCGAGGTCCTGAGTTCGACTACCGGAACCCACATAGGGAAAAAGGGCTGGTGATATCGCTCAGCAGCACGGGCGCCTGCTGGCATGCGAGATCCTGAGTTCAACCCCCGGTACCCACAAAAAAAAAAAATTAAATTTCTGAGCTTTTTATTCATTGCAAAATGAAAATTATTTTTATTGTATAAAATAGACTTTTTTGTCTCTGTTACTTATTGGTAAGTTTGGGGGACATTATGCCTTCAGGTTTTCTGGTCTTTTCCTCCATAGCGATAGCCTCATTAATGTTTTTTTTCACCTTTGGAATTTTGATTTGAATCTGGGTTTTCTTTTTCTGTTTTTTTCTTTTTTTTTCTTTTTTTTTTTTTTTTTGCGGGCACCAGGGGTCGAACACAGGACCTCTCACGCCAGCAGGCACCCGTGCTGCTGAGCAATATCACCGGCCCTTTTTTCATATGTGGGTTCCGGGAGTCGAACTCAGGACCTTGCGCTTTCCAGGCAGGTGCTTATGCCACTGAGCCATCTCACCAGCCCTGAATCTGGGTTTTTTATCTTTCTTATTTCTCCTTCACAGCTGAATGTCTTCCTCTTTCTCTAAGTTGGCCAGTGGTCTGTTGGAATGTCCCTGCTGTTATTTCTGCGTCAGTTTCAATTGATTTATTTTGATCCTGGCTGTGGATTGTACATCCCCGCTTCTTTACATCCTTGACCATTTCTGATCCGCTTCTAGATATTATGAATATTTTGGGACCCCCTAAGCATTTTTAGGAATGACTCGATTCCTTTAGAGGTTTGTGTGTAAGTTTTGCTAGGCAGAATGAACACAATCAGGAGTGGAAAATGTGCTTTTTCTTCACCAATACCAGGACAGAAAGATTCTGACTACCCTACCCAATGATGCAGGTGTCAGGAGCTTTTTCTTTATATTTCATGGGAGGAACAGGGACAATCCCTTCATCTGCAGGAGTTTCATCGATTTTTCTGCATGACTCTTTCCTACCTTTCAGGGGTATTTTTTTTCCCCCATGCATTCAGGGATTAGCAAGATTTAGAAAGGGACTTTTGCAGATTTTTGAGGTTCTCTGTGTACCTATCTTCCCTTTGGTACTTTACCCTCCACACTCTGGCGTGTTTTCCTTCCCTTCTAAGACCCCAAGAAAAACATTAATGAACTTGAAGACATTACAACAACAACTATATATATATTGGACATTTATTAGTACAGGACCTGCTTGCTGCTTGGTAACCTTGGACACTGAGATCACTGCACATGCATTTGCAATTTCTTTTTAAAGAGTAAGCAGTGTAGTGGGTTTTCTGAGATATACGACATCCGTTAGGGTCTCCCATATGAGGTTAACAGCATTTTCTTAAAAAAAAATCATATTGTTTTTCTTTTCCTGAGGTGTGTATACATTTTTTGGCAGACTCTGTATATATGATCAGATAACATTTTTCCAAAAATTTTTATGACAAACCATGTGTGTACCAAGAATCCATATTTTAATATCTAAGCTATAATCAAAAGTAGGTGTTTCCTATTTCACTCCCTGGAATATTGGAGATCTTTAAGAAGGAGATTACATGCATTTGTTTCCCGGAATTAGCCCCAGGGTGAGGGCTATTTTCACACAATACTTCACTCTCAAAATCTGGAATTATTAAGTTGTTTCGAGAATTATTGCTGTTCCATCTTGACTGAACAGAATTTTTTGCTGTGTGTGTTATTAGGAACTGAGCCAGGGACCTTCTTACTGAGCTACATCCCTAGCCTTTTAAACATTTTTCTTTTCTTTTGAGACAGGGTCCTCTTAAGTTGCTAAGTTGTCCAGGCTGTGATTGAATTTACAGTCTTCTGCCTCAGTCTCCCAGGGGGCTGGCATTACTGATATGAGCTCACCATGACTAGCCATAAGATCATTTTAAGGATTGAATGAGAAAAGACAGGAAAAGACCGTCTGGGAATGACTTGTAATATGCTATGTTTCTCATTCCTCTAATTGGTAGCAATGTGATGACATGCTCACCTCTAACTGACATGATTTTGTGAATGCAGAATTCTTAAGTTGCAAACTGCCACCTAGTGTGTTCTTTGAATTTTCACAGCACAGAGATTTTATTCCAAATTTAAATCCATGAATTCACATCATTATGCTATAATCGTAGTGTTTTTTTTTCCCACACTATGTGAAACAAAAAATTTATAAACTTCTTGAGTACCTGGCCATAAAGTCCAGCAGCCCATGCAGTATGAGATTTCCTTACATGTTGGATGAAGGGTAAGATAAAAATTGAACAATAACTCTGTCTTTGTCCATAAATGTTCAGTGATTCCTCTGCTGTAATGGTTTAGATCTGGAATGTCCCCGCAAATCTCCTGTGTGTGAAGGTGACTGGATCACGGGGCGCTGTGCTCCTCAGTGCTCCATCATGGATGAGCTCCTGGCTGAATGTGCTGTAGGAGGTGGGGCCTGGTGGGAGGTGGTCACTGGGTGTGACCTGGAAGGGCGAGTTCTTGTCCCTGGCTTCTTCCTTCTCTTTCTGCTTCCTGGCCGCCATGAGGTGAGCATCTTTCCTCCTCCACGCCTGTCCACCATGCTATTCCTGCCTTGGAGATGCCGACCATGGACTGAACTCTCTGCAACTGTGAGCCCCATCAACCTCTCCTCCTTTAAGTTTTGGTGTCAGGCATTTTGTTCCAGTGGACATCTGCTTACATAAATTTTCATAGGAATAGAACTGTAGGATTCCTTTTATTTCCTCATTAGACCATATATTAGACTTGAGTCTATCTACATGGAAAAAGGTACTGAGAATTTTTTTTTTTTAATTTTTAGTGTTTCAGCAATGACATAAGTTTCAGGATAAAGTTCTTTAGGTAATAAAATAAAATGTATAGGTGTGTAAGATCATGTATGAATGCAAGCTTTTTGTTATAGGTTAAATCTACTAATAATTTTTGGCTCTTAATGGCTTCTAATTTAGGGCATTTTAAGCAGATGAGAAAGAAGATTTTACCTGTTTGTTTGGTTTGAGACAGGGTCTTGCTATGTAGTTCAGGTTGCTCTTGAAATTATTATGTAGCCCAAGGGGCCCTCAAACTTGCTATGATCCTCCTGCCTCAGCCTCCTGAGTGCTGGAATTACCACCATGCCCAGCTGAATTTGGCTTTGTGAATGCATTGCTTGGTGGACAGTTAATGTTTTCAGCATGCCTTGAAGATGTACTAAAGTTGAGGATGTTGGAACTGATGACTGAAGAGTGAATTACCACAGATCACTCAGGTAGAGGAGTAATGGGTACTTAACTAGCAACTTGGTCAGAAAGATTTACCAAAAAACCCTATCATTTTGGGGTAAAAATAAATGGCCATACTGAGGTCTCCTATCCACCTCACAGTCAAATAATGGCTCTGAATTCCCATTAAAATGAAAGACAGTCACCCAAGGCAAGGTTATTGTCATACTTTGGATCTAGAATGTCTCTCAGAGCACCATGTTTTGAAGGCTTGGTTTCCAGTTGGTGGAACTGTTGAGAGGTGGTGGGACCTTTAAGAGGTGGAGCCCAGTGGGAGGAAGTGAGGTCATCAGGGGCGTGGCCTTGAAAGTGATACTAGGGTCCATCTCTTCCTGTCTCACATTTTGCTCTCTGGCTGCTATGGTGGGCTCAGCTCGGTCCCGCCACATATTTCCCACTATGACATTCTGCATCGTCATGGGCCCAAAGCAACAGAGTCTATGGATCGAGACTCTCAACTTTGAGGCCAAATAGACCTTTCCTCTTTCACGTCACACTGGTTACCCCAGCCTTTGTTCACAGAAGTTGAAAACGTGGTGAACAGAGTTATGATGAGGATGCCACACTGGGAAGGACAGTGAGGGAACCCAGGTACAGGGTGCTAAGGAGGCCCCGCCATTGAGCAGTCCAGATAGACCTCCAACCAATCTCATCCCCGCAGCACACGCAAGGTGGAGATATTGTGTTAATCTTTTGCTTTTTATTAGTCCATGTTTGCAGTACACAATGTCAACATTCCTTGTGTGGAGTTGGTGCATGCGCAAACACATCTTAATTCCTTTCTTCATCTCCTTTCCCTCCTCCCCTTCTTCTCTTGATCCCCTTCCCATTTGAGAAAGTGCTGTCTCCCTGTTTCCTATTATCTTGCTTTTATTTTGCTCTTTATTTACATATTGCATTTCTCATATAAAGGAAACCATGTGATATTGAAAATTGTGTGTCTGATTTATTTCACTTAGCATTATGGTCTCAAGGTGCCTCCATTTTCCTACAAATGATTCAATTTTATCCTTCTTTATGGCAGAGTAGTACTCCACTGTGTTTAAACACCGTATTTTCTGTACTCATTCATCTGCTGATGGACATAGAGGCTGCTTCTAAGATTTAACTATTATGAGTTGTGCTGCTATGAGCACTGGTTTGCATGGAGCACTGTAACATGATATCTTTAACTCTTTTGAGATGATACCACAAGAGGAATAGCTGGGTTGAATGGAATTTCCATTTTTAGTCTTTCTTTTGAGGAGTCTGTATATCGATTCCATGGCGGTTGTACTAGTTTACATTCCTACCAACAGTGTAGAAGGTTTCTTTTTTCTCCAGTAATTTTTATTATTCGATTTCTTGAAGATAACCATTCTTTTTGTTCGGTTTTTCAGTATTTGGGATTAAACCTAGGGGTGCTGCACAGTAAACGACATCCCCAGCCCTTTATACGCTTTTGATTTTTGCAATGTGGTCTCACTAAGTTTCCCAAGGGAGACTTAAACTTGAGATCCTCTTGCCTCAGCCTCCCAGAGTGCTGGGATTACAGGTGTGAGCCTCCATGCCTGGCTGAAGGCAGACACATTAAAAAGACAGTGTCTTACACTGGAAGCAAGAAATGGAGGGACCTGAGGCCTGACTGAAAGGATTGAGGACACACGGATGGTACCAAGGAGGTACAGAAGGGCACAAAACTGCAAGGAAGGAGCCAAAGGAGAAGCCAAAGTGAAAGATTTTGCTATGAGAAGAAAGCCCCAGAGTACCATGTTCCAGAATGGTGGCGGCCTAGAGAATTTGTTCCTCAGAATTGGATACAGACTGCCCAGCAATCCAGGCAGTGACCCCTCCGGCCAAGAGAGAAGGAAGTCTGGCTAATGCTCCTGCTGGCAGCAGATCTTGGCTTCATCCACGTGGCACTGGTTTTACATGGATGCTGAATGGAAGCATTGTGGGGTCAGGAAGGCTTCCACCCAGATTTCAGAAGAAGGCCTGGAGGCCAGGCAGTGTGGCCCTGAGAGGGCAATGTGTGAAGCTGTGGGTGTGAAGCCAGATGTGCAGTGGAGACCCCAGAAGGTTGGAAAAGCCGGGAATGTGGATCGTGTGAGGAAACCTGCAAGCAGGGAGAAGAGCAGGCCCAAAAGAGAAGCCTTGGGAGCTAAAACCACTTGAAGTGCTGTAAGATCAGAGCCACTCAAGCCTTTTGGAGTTCCAGATTTGTCACAGATTGCCTCAGATGTTCCACATGGAAATATAGGACGTAATGTTTGCCCTGCTGGATTTTGGACTTGCTTTGGTTCACTTTCTTTGCATTCCCCTGTTTGTAACTTTTGGAATGGAAATGTCTATCTTGTGCCATTGAATGTTGGAGGTGTTTAACTTTCTTTTCATTTGTACAGGTGCTTGCAGCTAAGAGTTACATCTCGGAGACTTGGGACTTGGACTTTTCAGCAATGCTGAAACTGTTAGGTCTTGGGCAACTCTTGGAGATGGACTAAATGCCTTTTGCATAAAGGGATGTGCATGAGTCTTTAGGGGGCCAGGGGTGGCATGTTATGGTTTGTGTCTAGATGTCCCCCCAAAGTCTCATGCTGTCATAGGGCTTTTGCGGAGTTGGCTGGATCTAGAGTGTGTGATGCTGGGATTAAGGGTGTGTGATTAGTAAGTCAGTCCATTTGTTGCTTTGGCATAATTCTGGCTAGGATTAAGGGTGGGTAGCCTGAATACAATATAAGGAATAGAAAGAGTCTTATTTCTCCCCCTTGTTGCTTTTGCTATCTTGTGGTGCCATGAACTGTTCTCTGTGGTGCCCATCTACCGTGAGCCACCCTACCTTTGGACCAGCTGACTATGGACTGAAACCTCTACAAACTGTGAGCCAAGTACATCTTTCCCCCTTTAACTTTGGGTGTCAGGTATTTTGTCTCTGGAATGAGAGAAAAGTAACTAAGACAAGTACCACAGACCAGGTTGGCCATCTGCTGCTATGCACATATCAGCAGCTTTTCCTATTTCATCAGAGGCACCGACATCTGAGTCAGCGTTCTCAGAACGGCTTCTGCTTGTCGTGGTTTCTGCTATGTTTAGATATTACTAAGATAGTAGAAAGAAGATAGCAAATGTGATATTAACCTACATATGGGGCAATCGTTTGTGTGTATGCAGTGCTGGAGCTGGAACCCAGGTCCTTGACACTGAACTACATCCCCTCTCCTTTTTATTTTTTATTTTGAGACAGTGTTTTGGTAAGTTGCCCATGCTGAGCTTAAATTGTGATCCTCCTGCCTCAGCCTCCCAAAGTACTGGTATTACAGGGCTCCACCAGCACAGGTGTAGAAATTGATAGCATTGCAATGATAGCATTGCAAGGACAGTGGGGGAAAAATGTTCTTCTTATCAAGAGAGTGGCTGTGTTTTTTATTGTTGTCAGCACCCCCCCTTGGTTTGTGGTAATTTATAATTACAGGTCTCAGAAATGGATATAACATCTAAAAGACTTAAAAATTGTACCATAAGAAAAAAAATAAACCACTTTTCCCTGAAGACCGAGAAATAGAGATTCTCAAAAATGAGAGATATGGTCACAAGAGACATACTCCACGGGAAGGCAATTTGAATTATTTAGAAATATTGTGCCAGTCAAATGCATGGAGTTTTAAAAGCTACGAGTGAGATAGAAAATCATATTATAGAACAAATACTTAATACCGTGGAGGCAAAGTAATCTGACCTCTCAATCCATGCCCTGTTGGAAGGGTTGTGTTCCCCCATCAGATCATTGTGTTGATAAATATTTAACAAGAATGGTGCTTTGTCTTGAGCAGAAATTTTCTGCTTTGTAGCAGCTGAACGTGAGTCTTTTTTTCTTTTTTTTTTTTTTCCTTTAAGCATCACTCCCGCATTATTCCTAGAGGGCAGAGAGGAGGATCGAAAGGCGTTCTGAAACGTAGAAAATTAAAGCAGAACAAAACACCAGGATGAAATAAGAGAAACGCTGGGCTGTGAGAAGGTTCAGTGGAAGGAAAGATTGAGTCTTCGGCTCATTGATCTGCTCCCGGCTGTAAAGATGTAGGTGAGAGTATCTGTCTTTCGAAACCAGGCAACCGTGGAGGATGGAGGGACGCAGCGTGGATATGGAGGTGGCAGAGCCTGAAGCCACGTGATTGTCACTCAGGGAGACCCATTTCAGCATCCTGACTCCCAGACCTTGAAGATAATTTTATCGTCATATTGGGCTGCCTGGTTTGGGGGTTCTCTGGGCGGCAGTCCTATGACGCTAACTCACCCGCCTTGCTACCTGCCATATCCATGCATTCGGCCCCA
Source organism: Erethizon dorsatum (assembly GCA_028451465.1). Lineage (NCBI taxonomy): Eukaryota > Metazoa > Chordata > Mammalia > Rodentia > Erethizontidae > Erethizon > Erethizon dorsatum. Next base: position 2,405,185 of record CM051843.1, read on the forward strand.
AACTACAGTCAGCACTATTGGTAATAAACTAGTTTATACAAATGATGTCGTGAGATTCGCATCTTTCCGCAGCGGGTTCTGGGTTTTTTCTTTCATTTTCTAAGCCGTATTCACACTCGTGAGCGTAGATCTTATCAACTCTGTTCACAGCTGTGAGTTTTTCAGGGGACATTTCCTCAAATGATTTTTTTAAAGCAAGGAAGCAGCTCAAAAAATGTGCATATGCACTTAAAATTAATTATTAATTTGAGAGGTGCGCTTTGAAAGCCCTCTGTGTTCCTGGAAGGGAATTGATATCAAAACAAATTAAACAAGCATCCATGAGCCAGAGTGGATCTTTCTTTTTCTTATTGTCTATCTTTTATTTTGCTATTTATTTGTACTTTGGCTTTCTCATAGAAGAGAAACCATGTGATATTGAAGCGTGCGTATCTGATTTATTTCACTTAACATTATGATCTCACAATGCATCCATTTTCCTACAAATGACTCCTGTTTATCCTTCTTTATGGCAGAGTAATACTCCATTGTGTGTAAACACCACATTTTCTTTTTCCGTGCACGAGGCAGAGTACATCCTAAATGTAAGTGCACAGTGCATCTACTCCTATGAAATTTCCCTTTGAAATGGACAGGTAGAAAAGTACCTATGGGTTTTCAAAGAAAGTTTTAAAAATATGGCAATAGTTGGTTTTAGCGGTGGATTTAGCAGTGGCTGGGTTGACTTCAGGAGCACATGGAGATATCAAAATACAACTGGCAACATTAGCAATTGGTAAGACAAGTCTGTTCTATTCATCACCGTGGTTAGATGGAGGGCTGTCCCACAACTGGCAACGTTGCAGAGCAGGTGGGCTATGACCAGAATTGTGCAGATTTGGAATTTTGGAGTAAGATGTGTTTTATTACAAGAGACTTGATTAGAATTGAGTAATGACTATGGTGCAGGATCTGGGATGTGTGGAAACAGCAAGATCCCAAGAGTGGATCCCAAGAGATCTGTTGGTATTTCCCACTGAGAAAATGGTGCGGCCTTTGAAAAAGATCTGAGTCACTTTCTGTCCCCTGGGACACAACAGCAGACATCTACCACTGAAAGTAGGGGGGCTTCATTTTGGCCTGTGTTTCAGTCTATATTGGACTGGCTTCAAGGCAGCCTGGCAGGGCGGAAGGGCGTGCTCAGGCCATGGCGGACAGGAAGTGGGGAGAGAGAGAGGAGGAGTAGGGAAGGGAGGTAGCACTTCCGGGTCATGTCCACAGTAACCCAAATCTCCTAAGCAGACCTTACCTTCTAACAGTCAGTCAAGGACAATGTCCCCATAATCCAATCGGCCTCCAAACACAGGAGGCTTTGGTGAGCATTTGAAATCTAAACCGTGATCAAGCCCCTTGCTTTGAGGAGGTGAAGGCAGACGGATTGAATGGGAAAGGGGGAGATGTGGACATACGGCATCGCATCAGTCCTGCTTGCCCAAGTTGAGTGTGGGGACTGTGATTTTTTGATTTGTTTCTCATTAATGTGTGTTTGCGACACATAACACTTCCATTTCTTTGGGGGAAATGGTATATAGACATCATTGTCATATCTTGGTGCATCTCCCCCTCCATTTTTTCTCCATGTCCTCTTCCCCAGAACTCCTTCCATGTCTGTCTCCATCTTTCCTACCAGCTCTTGTTTATTTTACTCTTTATTTAATCGACTTGTTGGGTTTCTCATTGAAGAGAAGTGATGTAGCATTTAACTTTCTGTGTCTAGCTTCTTTTTCTTAATACTGCGGCCTCCATTTCCATCCATTTTCTTGCAAATGACAAGATTTCTTTCTTTTTTCTGGCTCAATAATATTCCACTTTGCACATACACCATATTTTCTCTGTCCATCCATCCACTGATGGGCATCTCAGTTGTTTCCAAAGGTTAGCTAGTTTGAATTGCACTGCTAAAAACACAGACATTTGTCACTATAGCATGGTGTCTTTACCTCTTGCAGGCAGATACTCAGGATAAATATAGCTGGGTCATATGGAATTTATAGTTTTGGTTTTTTGAGGAATAGCCATACTGATCTCCATAGAGGTCGTACAGCTTACATACCCACCAACAATGTAGAAGGGTTCCTTTTACCCCACAGCCTTGCCAGCACTTTTTGTTGTAGTTTATTGATGGATGGATGGATGGATGGATGGATGGATGGATGGATGGATGGATTGATCAACTGAGTCAGGTTCTCACTCTGTAGCCCCAGCTGTCCTCGAATTCTCAGCAATCGTCCTGCCTCATCCTTTGTCAGTGCTGGGATGACAGGCGTGTGCCACCATGCCTGGGGCTGTCTTTTGAGTCCTTGATGGTGGCCACTTGGCCGGAGTAAGGTGGACTCCAGCAATTGTTTCGATTTACATTCCTCTAATGACCAATGATGATGCACATTTTTTCCATGCACTTATTGGCCCCTTATGCTGCTTCTTTTGAGGAAGGTCTATTGAGAAGGGTACGGTCTTTGTCTGAGAGATATTATGTAGTGGATGAGGCATTTTTTCCCTAATGCGTGGGGCAGGGAGGACCAGCTTCATGGCTCTTTAGAGCCCTGGTTCTCAGCGGCTAGCACAGTGGACTTCAGCCTCTAGGATTGTGGAAATTAGGTCACTGGGGTGTTCCCTCGAGGGGTCATTGGGATGCCAGTCGCTTTCTCTCACCATGAGGTAGCAGCTTGCTTCCCTACACATCTGCACCTCGATATCTCTGCCTCTTCGTCGACCCAGTGCAACACAGGACCAAATGACCATGGCCTGAATCTGGGGCCACCGTGAGCCTAAGTCGCCTCCCCTCCTTAGAAACGGATCTCCTCAGGAATTCGTCAAAGTGCCCCAGTTCTGAGTCGCACAATGTGCACCTTCCATCCTGTACAACTGCGACCGGTCAAAGTCTGTCGTTGAAGCCCTGCAGTTTAAGGCAGTCAGTTGTAATACCTGGAATGGGCTGAGGCCAGTGTCACCCGTTAGCAACCGGGAGACACAGCAGGAGGGGAAAGGAAACCCTGTCTTCCAGGGAACTGGTCCCTGGTGTCCAGGAGGGTCAGGATATTGGCCAGGCTAAGGAGGGAACGTCATTGTGTCCCAGCTCTGTGCCCTTGGCAGGCAGTGAGACTTAGAGTCTCAGCCCAGCCAGCCTGGTTCATGGCTTCTCACAGTCCGGTCCTGCTAACTGCACGATTTTATTCTTGCTTGTGCAGAGCCCTCCTTGAGCTTGAGGCCCATGCCATAGCGAAAATATTGTTTACGGTGGCCCCAAATGAGTCATTTGGAGCCAGACAATGTGTAAAGCTGTCCTCAGATGATTTCTGGGTGGAAACAACCTTCTCTTTACATCACAGAAGGAGACGAGGCTCAGAGGTAGGTGAGAATTCATCTTATACTGAATCCTTCTACGGTTCCAGGTCCCTGTGTTTGAGCAGAAATGCAAGTCTCATGTTATTTTTTCTTCATGCTGCATTTCTGAGGAAGCCGGGATAAGAAGCGAAAAGGTGTTTTCAAGGAGATAAGAGGGACCCTGATTTACTCTGTTTCACATAAAGCGTTTGTCCCTCGTCTATTTTTTCTGAGGCGTACATGCGTGGGAACAATCGGGTAGTTTCTCTTGCTGACTTAAGCGTTCATCCTAATCTATTTTCCTGACAACAAACTTCAATTTACAGAGGCAAATGAAATATAGAGTGAATTTTTAAGTTAAAAAAAAATAAGAAGCTGGGTGTGGTGGTAGATGCCTGGTATCCCAGAACTTGGGGGCTGAGGCAGAAGGGTCACTGTGACTCTGAGGACAACCTAGGCTACATAGTGAGACCCTGTCTCAAACCAAAGCATGGCAAAGCAAAGCAAAGCAAAGCAAAGCAAAGCAAAGCAAAGCAAAGCAAACGAAACAAAATAAAATGAAGCACAAAACAAAATCTATTACAGTGAATGGCACATTGCCATTAACCTTCCTCAAAATCCTCCCCGGCTTTGCACACACTCATCCCTTTGTCCTTGCCACTTTCTGCAGCAGCTCTGGAGTCCTCTTTCCTGAGTGTCTTTACCAGGTGTGATCAAAAACATGGTGACGGCTGCTGCCGAGCTCCATCCAGCAGAAAGGCAGCTCATAAACACACGATGCTGTGTCCTCATCCACCTTAGTCACCAGATCTGGCACCGTGCAACTTCCGGCTCCTCCCCAAGGTCAAAATGACCAGGAAAGGTCAAGGTTTTGAGTCCATTCGGGACATCGAGGCAGCCAGGACAGCACAGCTAAAGACCCTCAGGAAAGAGGACTCCAGAGCTGCTGCAGAAAGCGGCGAGGACAGTGGGACGAGTGTGTGCAAAGCCAGGGAGGACTTTGAGGGGACTCGTGGCCATGCATTTATTGCCATATGCATATTTTATTTAATCCTGCACTCTGTCTGTCACCTCTCCTCTGTCTGAGTCTCCAGCACACCTGGCAGCCTGGTTGTTCTGCTTCTTTTTGTCCATCAACCCATCTCCCTCCCTCTGCTTGCTTCCCTGGGGAACACTGTCTGTGACATCATAGGTCACATTTTGGGGGACTCAGCTGCCCTGCAGATCCCTAGGTGCACTAAAGAGGAGAGGTCCTGCTTTTTTTTTTTTTTTTTTTTTCTGTGGGTACCGAGACTCGACCTCAGGGCCTCATGGGCCAGCAGGTGCCCATGCCGCTGGGCGATATCACCGGCCCTTTTTTTCGTATGTGGGTACCAGGAGTCGAACTCAGGACCTCACGCTTGCCAGGCAGGCGCTTACGCCACTGAGCCATCTCACCAGCCAGGTCCTGCTTTTTGTTTCTTGGCTTTAAATAATGAGCCTAAGAATTCATTGCCAGGCGATGGGGTTTTGATTCCCAGGTTAAAACCCTCAGCAAGTAGCTCCAGGGAATAAGGGAGCTGGGTTTGCATTCGTGTCTCTTTGAACCCATGGCAGCTTCTGCCAGCTGCTGACACCGTGCTACTTCTGGCTTTTCCTCAAGGTCCAGGAAAATGCTCCCCATCTCAGAGTATTTACCCCTGTCCCAGGTGCAATGTGCACGTGTCAGGTTTTAAATACATTTCCTAACAACTTCCTCTGTGCAGACACTGAGCTGGGAATGAGTGTGTGTCAGAAGCCTTAGGGAATACTGTTCAATTTGTAAATATTTTTGTGAGTCCATGTTTTCAGTATGTGATGGTCACATTCCTTGTGTGGAGTTGGTTCGTGGATGGAATGCATCTTAATTCTTTTTTCATTCCCTTCCCCTCCCATCCCTCTGTCTCTTAGTCCCCTTCTCATTTGCAAAAGATCTCTCTTTTGGGCCGGGCATGGTGCATGCCTATAATCCCAGCACAGGGGAGGCTGAGGCAGGAGGATTGCTGTGAATTCAAGCCAGCCTGGGTTACTTAGCGAGACCCTGTCTCAGAAAACAAAACAATCTACATCCCAGATGATTGCAAAGTGCATGAATTGCAAACACGTACTAACAAAAATAAATAGATTAAAACAGTTAAAAAAAACACACAGAAAGGCTCTGTCTGTTTCTTATCATTTATTGTTTATCTTCTTATGTTTTGGGTTTCTTTGGGAGGGGAGATAAAAAAGGAATGAAGCTGTGCTATGTCCCTGCACCAACTCCCCAAGATTCAGGAGTTCACAATCAGCAGTGCCGCATATTTGGAAATTGCTTTACGGAGAGAGGCGGGGAGGGAAATTCTCCTTCTTGTCCTCCTCCTGTGCGCTTGAACCCTCTCTGAGCCTGCACAAGTAGGAGTCTGCAGCAATAAACCCGGCTTCAACTTGCTTTGAGCTGTTTGCTTTTGCAGAGAAGAATTTCCCCATATGCTCGGCTACTTGCCAGACTTGGAAATCAAGCAGCGATTACAAAGGTGCTTTAGAGCCCCGAGTTCTATTGTTAGGCCAGACCGGGGAGCCCGGGCCCCTTCTTGTCCCCTGAGGGTTTCAGGTTTCCCCTTCTGAATACAAGCCCTGGAGCTCCTTTCTCTGCTCCATTCTCTCCTTTCTCCCGTACTCTTGGTGCATCCAGAAGAGCTAGAAAGCGGGTCACTGTGGCGTGGAGATCTCTCCAAGAAAGCAAACAAACAAACAAACAAAATTAAATAAATGAAGAGAAAGAAGGGAAAAGAGACAGCTGGCTCCACGGAAGCCCCTGGGAATTCTTGGGACAAAGACACGGAATCCAATCTTCCCTTGAGATCCCAAGGGGCTTCCAGGAGGAGGAGCGGGGAGCCAGGCTTTAGGATTCTCCTTTGAAGCTTTCCTTTTGGGAGCCCTGCCCTGAATCTCAGGCAGCTCCTCGACAAAGGCAGACACTTATTTATTTATTTATTTATTTATTTATTTATTCATTCATTCATTTATTGCCCTGGGGGGCATTTGGACGTCCGCGATGCCTTGTGGAGTGTGCTGGGCAGAGCTCAGAGGACCCGTGGGGTCTGTCTGTCCCCTCTGAGCCACAAAAGGAGGGAGGAAGTGAATCAAAGGGAGTGAAATTGCATGGAAACCAGGGGTGCGACTGCACGCTGCTTTTCTGGCTTTAGGTCCCCAGGGGGATGGATGAGGGCTCACATCTGTGACACTGTGTGTGCTGCATGTTTTCTGATTTTGGAGGTGAGGAGAATCGGGATTGAATGCAAAGCCTTCACACTGAACTCTAAGCTCTATCCCCAGCCCTTTCACTTTTATTTATTTATTTTTTTTTTCATTTTGAGACAGGGAGTTGCAAAGTTCTCAAGTTGTCCAGGCTTGACTTGAACTTTCGATCTTCCTGCCTCAGAATCCCAGAGTACAGGGATCCTAGGGGTGCCACTCTGCACCCTCCTTGGCTTTAATGCTATCTAATGGACCACATTTATCACCTTTCAAATTTACATTTTAGTGAGTAAGTTTTATTTTGTTTTCATCTGAAAATGATAAAGGTACCTATTTACGTGGTATAATACGATGATTTGATCATGAGGATACACCGTATGGTCACAGAGTCAGGGAGTGTCCTCTTTTAAAACTTCTTTTATTTTTATTTTTTGCCATAGTGGGGATTGGACCCAGGGCCTTCCCAATGAGCCCCAGCCGTAGTCCTCATTCTTATTTTTTATTCTGAGACAGGGTCTCAGAAAGTTGTTGTTACCTAGGCTGGGCTTGAACTTGCGATCCTCCTGCCTCAGCCTCCCAGAGTGCAGGGATAACAGGCATGCAGCTCCACACCTGAATATCTTCTTACACCAAGTGGTGCATGGTCTGAAACCTCTGAGTCATTCGCCCCAGAAATACCAGCTCATCATGTTGCGAGAGGATCCTCCGTCCTGGTGTAGGAAGAGATTCCTGGCCTCCCTGTGGGGGTCAGAGGGTCCTGTTCAAACCCTGCCCACCCTGAGGGGAAGCAGGATGTTTGTGTCACACGTGTGCTAATTGTGTGGTTTGCCCATGGCCCCTGGGTGTGTGGAAGCACAATCCTGCGTTGTTGCCCTGGGAGGATTAATTATCAGAGGTGTGGACCATACGAGATTGGCTTTGAAGCCTTGAGCTGGCACCGAGCAGAGGTCGTGGCAGCTCAGGGGAGAAGGGGACTTCAGTGGCATTCATTGCAGAACTGAGACCTGGGGGCGACACCGCCGGTCTTGCAGCCTCAAAGCGAAGGCTGCGCTGTGCTGCTGCTCCGGGGGTTGTGCTCCGTGATTTGCTGGGGTTCACGCTGGCAGTGTTTGGGGAAGAGACAAAGAATCCCATCAATTCCCGGGAGAGCTTCGCACCTGCATGGGTGGGGACAGGTGCAGAGTTTAGATGGCTTCTCTCGGCTGCCTGGAACCCAGAACCGAGTAGGAGAGTGTGGTGTGTCTCATTCTGCGACTCGCTGGTTGTCTTCCTTCTTGTGCTAGGATTCACCTTCACACCTGTGTTTATAGCAGCGCAACTCACAATAGCTACATGTTGGAAGCAGCCTGTCTGTCCATCAGCAGATGAATGGCTAAAGAAAGCGGGGTGTTTATATACAATGGAGTATTATGCAGCCATAAAGAAGGATGCACTCGACTCATTTGTAGGAAAATGAATGTCCCTTGAGACTATAATGCTAAGTGAAATAAATCAGACACACGAGCTTCAATACGATTTTCAAGCACACAGCTGAAAGCGTGCACGTTGCCGTATAACCATCACCCACACTCTCCTACACAGCACCCTATACTGTGATTTCTACCCATTAAACACTGGTTTCTGTCTGTATGAGTCTGCTACCCATTTTTATTAGAATCAGGGGTGCAACCCATGCGCTTTGCACTGAGCTACATTCTCAGCCCTTTTTAACTTTTTATTTTGAGACAGGATTTCACTAAGTTGCTAAGTGAAACACCAGTTGTTCAGGCTGGTGGAATTGTGATATTCCTGCTTCAGCCTCCCCGAGTGCTGGGATGGCAGTGTGTGCCACCATGGTGGAGATAAATACTCTAACCATAGAAAATTTAAGCTGATCATTTGGCTGCACTCCTGTCCTCCCAGCATTCTGGGAGGCTGAGGCAGGAGGATTGCAAGTTCAAGCCTCTATATGTATGCTTTATATACCAACCCACTGCACTGTTAGCTATTTAAAAGTTATACTGGACAGAATACTAAAAAATGATAACAAAGGACCTTGTTATTGGGTTACACATTTCCTATACTATGCCATTTTCTGCTCTTTTATTTTAATTTATTTAGTTTTTGCAGTACTGAGGATTAAACCCAGGGCCTTCACACCGAGCTGCATCCCCAGCTCTTTTTGTTTATTTATGTTTTATTTTGAGACAAGGTCTCATAATGTCACTCAGTAGCCCAGGCTGGACTCCAACTTGGGATCCTATTGCCTTAGCCTCCCTGAGTACTGGGATGACAGGCATGTGCCACTATGCATGGCTATCTATTACTGCTAGTTTAGAGTGGGTGGCTATGTATAAAATTGTTCTGTGTAAAACAGTGCATTGTGTAAAACACCAGGTGCAACCTCATGCATCTCCTGTGTGAATAAGTCACACCACGTGACTGACCACACCACCTAAACTGTGTGCGAATGTTATAGGATGTTCACATAACCAGAAAATCAGACAAAGCGAGATGAACAGAGTGATCAGAAATGGATAAACGAACCTCTCCGTGTGCACATGGAAGTCCACAAAGGCACAAATGTAAAAGCGTAGACAATATTGTGTGTGCTTAAGTTGAAAACACTTTTTCCCAATAACAGACACTTGGCCACGAGTCCCCTCAAAATCCTCCCCGGCTTTGCACACACTCATCCCACTGTCCTTGCCACTTTCCGCAGCAGCTCTGGAGTCCTCTTTCCTCAGGGTCTTTAGTTGCGCTGTCCTGGCTGCCTCGATATCCTGAATGGACTCAACACCTTGAGCTTTCCTGGTCATTTTGACCTTGGGGAGGAGCCACAGGTCACACGGTGCCAGATCCGGTGACTAAGGTGGACGAGGACACAGCGCCGTGTGTTTACGAGCTGCCTTTCTGCTGGATGGAGCTCGGCAGCAGCTGTCACTGTGTTTTTGATCACACCGGTAAAGACCCTCAGGAAAGAGGACTCCAGAGCTGCTGCAGAAAGCGGCAAGGACAGTGGGATGAGTGTGCTTGAAGCAATAGGAGGATTTTGCTGGGATTCATGCCAGTGCCTCTCCTACTCTAAATAACTTTTAAAGATTTAACTATTCCTGTATTTTTTTGATCAGACCTCGTACATCGTCTCTGGGACTGAAAATGTTCACGGAGCCCTTACGTCCTTTCCGAGAGGCAGCGGGACCTGGGAGGCGACCTGGCTTCTTTCTGTGTTGCTCCCCAGAGCAAAGCTAAGGTTTCTCACACCAAGCAGCTGCATGGAGATCTGCAGCCCCGCAGCCCTCGAAGGTCCCTGGATCTTGGGTGGTTTTCAGAACAGGAAGAACCTCGAGTGCTGTGCAACAAGGAGCTCACAGTGACGAAGCAAAGCCAGACAGAAAAACAGGAAACCAAAGAGCACACAGGCTTTTGCTGCGATGCACACGCAGAACTTCATTTGGAGAACCAAAAAGCCACACTGTTGGTCCTGAGTTTGATTTTAAAGAAAAAGCAAATAAAACTCCTAGTGTGCGATGGCGAAAGAGTAGGAGATGGTGATGGCGTTTGCTACCTGGGTAGCTGCAAAGATGCTGATGATAGGGCGCAGAGCCACGCCGCCCCTCGGCACCGTGGAGATTTTGGGGCTCAGGTGCAGCCTGGGGGACCAGGCCCGTGGGTGCAGAAATCTCAGCATGGTGGACCCACGCTGCTGCCTGCTACAGTGTGCAAGAAATGCACGGCTTTGTTTTTATTGAAAACATGTTTAACTGGTTCCCATTTGCAGCGCACCCTGAGAACACTCTCGGGGGGCCTTTGGTGCACACACGGGGTCACCAGCAGCCCTGTCCCTTCCCATCACCTGTGTCTCCCCAGCCCCATGGCCCCTCCATCTGCACCGAGTCTCCCTGACCCTGAGATTGTCCACGTGCAACAGACCCACATGGAAGCCTTTCCTAGTCTCGTCCCAAACATGGGGTTCGGTCTAGGTTTTCAATGAGAAAAGGAGGCAATATGTGCTGTCCATGAAATGTCAGTCATAAAATCGGGAGAAAATATCAAACTGTTAAATGCTTTTCTGTCTGTCCCTATCTTCTCTACTGCCTACCTCCCCTCCCCTTCCCACTCCCCCTTTTCTCCTTTCCTCTCCTCTCTTTCCTTCTCCTCTCCTTTCTTCTTTTCTCTTCTCCTCTGCCCACCTCTCCTCCTCTGTCACCTGCATCTCCTCCTCCATGTCTTCCTCCATCTCTTCCTCCACCTCTTCCATCTCCTCCCCCATCTCCTCCTCCATCTCCTCCTCCATCTCCTCCCCCATCTCCTCCTCCTCCATCTCCTCCTCCATCTCCTCCTCTCCCATCTCCTCCTCCATCTCCTCCCCCATCTCCTCCTCCATCTCCTCCCCCATCTCCTCCTCCTCCATCTCCTCCTCCATCTCCTCCTCTCCCATCTCCTCCTCCTCCATCTCCTCCTCCATCTCCTCTTCCATCTCCATCTCCTCCCGCATCTCCTCCTCTTCCATGTCCTCCTTTTCCACCACCTCCTCCATCTCCTCCTCCTCCATCTCCTCCATCTCCCCCTCCATCACCTCCTCCATCTCCTCTTCCATCTCCTCCTGGGGGCAGCATGGAGTGAGGCAAGGAAAGACATTGCAGTGCTGGCTCTGGATCCTTCTCACAGCTTCCTGCATCCCTGTCATGGTCAAGGGCATAGGTGGCCTTATGTGTCTCGATCTGTAGACCATGGGTGACCCGGTCTCCCAGGGACAATGCCTACGTACGCTGGAAATGCGAGGATGATTCTCAGTGTGTGCTCGGACACGTCCTCCTGCTTCCCTGAATTGTCTAGTGTGTTTCTTTGGTGGAACTTGTGAGGTTTTTATATTCACCTTTCCTAAAAAGTGAATGAATGTCTGTGCCTTCATCGTGTTGGTTAATTCTATCAATGAGTCGATGTCTCCTCAATTCCCTTAATCAAGGAAGCTGAGACTGATCATCTCCTGAGAAAGCCAAGTCATCAGTCAAGAATTCAATGGATTGGGACCGGTGAGATAGCTCAGCGGTGTAAGCGCCTGCCTGGCAAGCGCGAGGTCCTGAGTTCGACTCCCGGAACCCACATACGATAAAAGGGGCCGGTGATATCGCTCAGCAGATGGGCGCCTGCTGGCGTGCGAGGTCCTGAGGTCGAACCCAGTACCCACAAAAAAAAAAAAAAAAGAATTCAATGGACAAGTAATATTCCTAGCATGCTGTCACTCCCCCTTTCTCTCTGTCTCCTTCTCTGTGCTGCTGGAGACTGTACCCAAGGCCTGGTGCAATCTACTCTAACTCTGCACCACTGAGGTACACCCCGAACCCCTGTCATTTCTAAAATTTACTGAGAAACAAGAGTGTTATGGAGTTGTCCTTCCTTGAACTTGTGTTCCTCCTGTCTCAGCCTCCTGAGCAACTGGGATTATAGGAGTGTGCCATTGTGCACGGTACCTTTCCTCTGTGTAAGTTGAGTATGTCAACAATTAGTTACAGTAAAGGAAAACTAACCACCCTCACACAATGTTGTGCAACCATTATTGGAAAAATGAGTGAGATTTACAAAGTTGAAGAGCAGCAGCAGGTTGCAGGGATCTGCAGAGAAAAATGGAGACTACTCATATATATATATATTTATATATATATATATATTCCTTACAACAACAATAACTTGAGAAATTTAGGGGTAAGCAAGCAGACTTAGTCAGCTAGTTAAGAGACAGGGCTGGCTTCTGCACCCATGTAGACAGGATCCTGTATTTACAACTTTAACTTTCTCCTTAATATGTGGAAAGTTAAATGATGATTCAAAATAATGTGCCATTAAATCTGGACTTGGTGGCCCGTGCCTCTCGTCCCAGCTTTCTGGAAGGCTGAGGCAGGAGGAGCACAGGGTTAAGCTCAGCATGGGCAACTTAGTGAGATCCTCTCTCAAAAAAACAAAAACCAAAAACCAAAAAACAAACAAGCAAACAAACAAAAAGCCCAGAGTTGGGAATGTAGCTTACATTTCCAAAGTATGAAAGTACAAGATCAGAAGATTTAAGGGACTGAGGGAGTAGCTTTTGATAGCACACTTGCCTAGTATGTGTGAGGCCCTTGGATCTACTCCAGTGCATTATTTATACTGTGGGTTTGTTATATAAGAGAAACCAGGCAATATTGAAGCTTGTATTTCTGATTATTTAATTCTACATATAGTCTCAGGGTGCATCCATTTTCCTATGAATTACTCAAGTTTATCCTTCTTTATGGCACAGTAGTACTCCACTATGTATAAATACTATACTTTCTTTATCCATTCATCTTTTGAAGGATATAGGCTCAATTCTTGTTCCTGGACAGGAAGAAACAATATTGTCAAAATTGCCATGTTACCAAAACTGATGCAGAGATTTGATGCAATCCAATCAAAATACCAATAGCATCCCTCACAAAACAACAACAACAACAAAACAGAAAAAACTAACAACGACCCCTACCACAAAACAATCCCTATATTTATGTGGAACCAGAAGAGACCCAGAATCGCAACTGAAAGTAATCGTGGGTTAAAGCAACAACACCAACAAAGCAGGAGGTATCACGGTGTTGAATTTGGATTATACTATGAAATGCATGTTAGTTTTGAGAGTAAGACAGTCAAAGTTGAAACTGAAGGAAAGCATTAGGATAGACATGAGAAAGCATCTGAAAGAATGAGCATGATCAAGTCAGGTCTTAGAAATCAACAGTGTGAGCCTCTGCCCCGAGGAGAGCCTGGAAGAGACAAGACGGCAACTGAGTCAACATGGCAGCTGGAAGAGACAACATGGCGGCCAGAAGAGAAAAGATGGTGGCCGGAAGACATATTTGAAGGAGGCTGGGCCATCCCTTGGAGAGGGTTGGATCTACAATGAGAAAGAAGTCTTACACTTCTACCGTGGTCTCTTTTGTTTTGCTATAACAAAATACTAAACACTGGGTAATTTAGAAAGAATAATAGTTTATTTAGTCCATGGTTGTGGAGGTTGGAACTCCAAGAACATGGTGCCAGGTTCTGGAAATCATAACATGGCAGAGGGCCTTCCGTGGGAAGATCTAGCAATCGTCTTAGCTCAGGTATCTTTTCATATTCTTTTTTTTTTTGTGGGTACCGGGGGGTCGACCTCAGGACCTCGCGCGCCAGCAGGCGCCCGTGCCGCTGAGCGATATCACCGGCCCCTTTTTCGTATGTGGGATCCGGGAGTCGAACTTGGGCCCTCGTGCTTGCCAGGCAGGCGCTTATGCCGCTGAGCCATGTCTCCGGCCCTCTCTTCATATTCTTATAAAGCCACTAATGCCCATCATGGAGTCCCCATTCTGTTGACCTCCTCTAATTATAATCATCTCCTGAATACTGATAACTTGTGAATTTATTACCATAAGTTTTGAAATTGAGTTTCTGACATGGGAACTATTGAGGAACAGATTTGAATCATAGGGTTTTCACATGCAGATTCTTAGATTTGGGACAATTATGTGTTTGTGTCAATATGCTGTCATATTCTTTTCAGTGGACATTCTTTTTCAGCTTGAAAATGTCCACCAACGCCATCTGATTTGGTTAATTTTATTGATTAAGATGATCTTTTTCAAAATTTTGCCAAAATTTTTTTCCTGGGCTATGCTCTTGAGTCCATTTTTTAACATTCCAGAACTTTCTATGAGAACGATTATATATCTAATTGTAAGCATATGTTGGAGATATTGTGGTCTCAATTCCAGATCACCACAATAAAGTGAATATTGCAATAGATCTTACTGACATTTTGGAGTTGAATGGCAGACAGCATAATTTACTGCCGAAGAGTTACAGAAAGAGGGTCTACTGATTCTCACACCCTCCCATCATGTGTAAGAGTGGATAATTTCTTTTTATTTTTTCTACTTCATGTTTGCAGTAATACTGATCACATGCCTTGTGAGGAGTTGGGAAATGTACATAACACGTCTTAATTCTTTTTTTCTCCCCTTCCCTTCTCCCTCCCTCCATCTCTTGGTTTCCTTTCCCCTTTGCAAAAGATCTATTTTCCTATTTCCTATTATCTATCCTTTATTTGATCTTTAATTTATTTATACTTTGTGTTTCTCATGTAAGAGAAACCATGTGATATTTAAGCTTGAGTGTCTGATTTATTTCACTTAACATTGTGATCTCAGGGTGCATCCATTTTCCTACACATGACTGAAGCTTATCCTTCTTCGTGGCAAAGTAGTACTCCACTATGTGCACACATGACATTTTCTTTATCCATTTATCTGCTGATGGACATATAGGCTGCTTCCAAGATTTAGCTGTTATGAATTGTGCTGCTGTAAACATGGGTGTGCAGGGATTGCTATAAAATAATGTCTTTAACTCTTTTTGGAAGATACCTAGAAGGGGAATAGCTGAGTCCAGTAGAATTTCCAGTTTTAATATTTTTTTTTTGAGGAATCTCCACACCGAATTCCATAGTGGTTGTACTAGTTTATATCCCCACCAACAGTGTAGTAAGGGAATTTTTCAAACAATTTCCAGGACAGGAAAGACGCCTAAAGCTCTGATATTGAAATCACGCCAAAAGGATAATATCAGGGCTCCCAGTGAGTGACAGAATGGAGGGTAGGATGGCTGCATGAACAGACCATCCCTTGCAGCACTCTTAAAACCAGTGATCAAGGTGACGCTTTCTTGCCTCATTTTAGTGGGGCTGGGGGTCGAACCCAGGGCCTCACACAGGGTAGGTTCAAAACATTGCCAACTCCCAGTGCTTCCCATGAGTGATCCTTGTGTTATTTATTCTCTGTCTCCTTTTCCCTTGATTTGTAGTCGCAGTGGCACCAAAGCCCCTGCTATTCACGGGGCTCTGTGGCTCTCCGGGGGGTCTTGGCTGCAGGTTGGAGCGACACATTCGTTCATGGACACTTTGAGGCTGTTCATGAACACCCCTTCTGAGAAGAGAGAGCGCCACGAAAGGGATATGAATATACGAGAGGGGAATTCTCATGGAGGGAGGAGGCTGCAGGGAGACGGTGCAGAGGAAGAAAAGAAAATAAGCAATGGGAAAACGTGAATGATTTGTGGGCTACGGCGTGAGCTCTCTCTCTGCCATGCTCTTAAATAGTTACTGCAGTTTGGGGGCCCCTAGATTTTTTCGTGTGTGTTACTGAGGATTGAACACAGGGAGTTCCCACTGAGCCCTTTTTTTATTTTATTTTATTTTATTTTATTTTATTGAGATCGGATCTTGCTAAGTTGCAAAGTTCTCCAGGCTGGGGATCTCAGGCTTGTGATCCGCCCACCTCAGCCTCTCCAAGTTTTGGGGCGACAGGCCTTCGCGACCGTGCCCATTTTGGGGGACATTCGATGGGTACAAAGGACAGAGTGAGACGTCTGAAGTTTGAGGTTCCTCTCTCAGCATATCGTGAGTTACAAGCCTGTAAGTTATGATGACTGTGATTTGTATTTCTGCAGAAAGAACACGGGGTTCTAGTCGCATAAAGATGACACAGCACCCCCAAATCCGAGTGCAGGAGACAAGACACACTGCCCCAAATTCTACTGCTTGGGCAGAAGTGCAGCCAACTCTTTGCTCACACAGGATTAGCGCTGAAATCTGCCCTTTTTGAAAGGAAATGTGTAACACTCCGAAGAGGTGTTTCTCTCCATTAGATCGGCTTCCTTAATTCACAACCCAGCCACGGCCTCCAGGGAAGGTGGAATTGAGGTAGGGGTTTAGGGTGGGCAAGCAGGACAAGGAACAGTGGGAAGCGTCAAAGGTTTTGAAAACCAGCAGCTAACAGGCTGAGTGAGGTGTTTCCTAAAAGAGAGCATGCCGGCAGAACGCGGGATCAAAAATGACATCAGGTGTATGTGGGCCAATCAGAAAAGTGCGATTTTCAATCCTTCATTTGCATCTGGCCCTGTTCACAGGACCAATCAGAAGACGCTAATCTCAATCCTTCATTTGCATCTGGCTCTGTTCACAGGACCAATCAGAATACGGTAATCTCAATCCTTCATTTGCATCTGGCCTTGTTCACAAGATCAATCAGAAGATGCTAATCTCAATCCTTCATTTGCATCTGGCCCTGTTCATAGGACCAATCAGAAGATGTTAATTTCAATCCTTCATTTGCATCTGGTCCTGTTCACAGGACCAATCCGAAGACGCTAATCTCAATCCTTCATTTTCCTTTGATGCTGTTCATAGGACCAATCAGAAGATGCTAATCTGGCCCTGTTCATGGGACCAATCAGAAGACATTAATCTCAAGCCTTCATTTGCATCTGGCCGTGTTAACAGGACCAATCAGAAGACATTAATCTCAAGCCTTCATTTGCATCTGGCCCTGTTCACTGGACCAATGAGAAGACGCTAATTTCAATCCGTCATTTGCATTTGTACTGTTCACAGGACCAATCAGAAGACATTACTCTCAATCCTTCATTTGCATCTGGCCCTGTTACAGGACCAACCAGAAGTCACTAATCTCAATCCTTCATTTGCATCTGGCCCTGTTCACAGGACCAATCAGAAGACGCTAATCTCAATCCTTCATTTTCCTTTGATGCTGTTCATAGGACCCATCAGAAGACGCTAATCTGGCCCTGTTCACAGGACCAATCAGAAGACATTAATCTCAAGCCTTCATTTGCATCTGGCCGTGTTCACAGGACCAATCAGAAGACGCTAATCTCTATCTTTTATTTGCATCTGGTCCTGTTCACAGGACCAATGAGAAGACGCTAATTTCAATCCTTCATTTGCATTTGTACTGTTCACAGGACCAATCACAAGACACTACTCTCAATCCTTCATTTGCATCTGGCCCTGTTCACAGGACCAATCAGAAGGCACTAATGTCAATCCTTCATTTGCATTTAATGCTGTTCATAAGACCAATCAGAAGACGATAATCTCAATCCTTCATTTGCATCTGGCCCTGTTCACAGGACCAATCAGAAGATGCTAATCTCAATCTTTCATTTGCATGTGGGCACAGCCAATCAAAAGATGCTCTTTCTGATCCTTCATTTACATCTAGCAAGAGGCTAAGCACATTTTTCCACAGGACTCATTTCCTCCGGTATGAGGCCGAGCGAGTTTCTCATAAGACAAAGGTCCCAGTGCCTTACTTACATGAGGAAGGTGCCAACCCAGGTATTTAGGTTTTATTTATTTATTTTTGATTTTTTTGGAAACAGAGTCCAGACTGAGCTAAAACTCATGATGATCTTCCTGCCTCAGCCTCCCGAGCGCTGGGTTTACAGTGTGTGCCACCACACCTGCTCAACACAGGTATTTTGGATACTGAAGAACCATTCCTCTTTATTCTCAGGCCCACTGTGAGAATTTGTGCAGGCCCATTGTCACCCTGTAGAGCATGCCTCTTTTCCACCTTCCATAAATCTACACCCTTGTGGTCTGGTCTGAGCATCTGGCCCACTTCCTTGTTTGCGACACCAAAATCCTGGAAGGTAATGCCATGGGACCCTCTCTCTGCACCAGAATGAAGGAATTTTTCCTCCTTACTTGTATTTAACCATGACATCCTACTGGAAAACTGTGATATAATACATGAAGCCTTTCATAGAAAGCTACTGCAGGATGTTTTTCAGCAGAAAGATGGCGTAAACCAAGAAAAAGGAGGTCAAGAATGCAAAAATTTAGGAAATCCAGCAGCACAGAGGGACACAGGTTGAGGCCACACTGACATCCATATACCAGGACCAGAAGGTAATAAGGACACATCGGTGGTTTGGGTAGAGAGATGCTAAGAGGGAAAGGGAAATGGATTCAGAGATTGTTTCAGAGTTAGCACAAATGAATAATCTGGGCTGAGGTTGTAGCTCCGTGGTAGAATGCTCGCCTAGTATGTGAGCGGTCCTGAGTTTGATCCCAGCATTGCTGAAGCTGGGAGATTTTGAAGAGGGGTGTGTTTAGCAGAATATTTATGAAGATAGATGATCTCTTATGCTTCTCACAAAAAGACTAGGTGATGACGGACAACCATCATGTTTTCAAGAGCCTACGTTTCCTTTGGTTGGTACCAGACAGTTGCTGTCACCACATCTTTATTAATTACACCTGGTGAAGAGTCTCAGGAAAGAGGACTCCAGAGCTGCTGCAGAATATGGGAAAGACGATGGGATGAGTGTGTGTAAAGTCGGGGGAGGATTCTGATTCCTGGCAGTCTGTCCTTCACTATAATAAATTTTTAACTTTTAATTTGAACATTCACTATATCTTTTAATCACACCTCATATGTGCAACTCAGTTCCCTGCTGAGTTTGTGTGAAAGAAAGTTCCTTGTTTCAATCCGGGTCTGAACACATTCTCTCTCTTACTGCACTGTACATTTTCCCTACAAATCATGGTTCTGCCACTTCGCAGCTTTGGGGATGGCTATCACTAAGAACAAAAATCCAAAAAATAATGAGTTTTGTTGAGACTGTGGAGAAATTAGTACCTGAGCTGTGGTTCTTGAAAATAAAAATGAAACTCAAAATTCCTCTCCAATCCATATAATACTCTGGGTAGATGCCCAGGAGCGTAGAAAGTGTGCCCTTGGAGAGATGTTTCTAAACCTATGCTCACAGAAGCATTACTTGGAATACCCAAAAGTTAGAAGCAGTTGCAGTGTGCGTTGATGGAAGAACACAATGAAATCTATTGTAATAAATACAATGGAATATTACTCAGCTTTACAAAAGGAGGAAATTCTGACTCAGGTTACAACATAGCTAAATCTTGAAGGCATGGTTGTAAATGAAATAAATCAGTTTTAAAAAGGCAACTACTGTATGAGTTCATGATGTTTCTTGAGTAATCAAACTCACTGAGTCAAGTGTAGGATGGCAGTTGCCAGGAACTAGAGGAAGGGAGAACTGTGGACTTGGTTTTAAGAAATGTGGAGTACGGAGTCTTAATTTGGGGCAATGAAAAGGTTTTGGAATGGGGTATTTGTAATGACTGAAAAACAGTGAGACTTGCCTCAAAGCCACCGAACTGTATTTTAAAAACAGCTAAGTCTTGGAAGCAGACTTTATGTCCATCACCAGATGAATGGGTAAAGAAAATGTGGTGTTTACACATGATGGAGTGCTATGCAGCTGTGAAAAAGGATAGCTGAATCATTTGTAGGAAAATGGATTCACCTTGATATCATAATGTTAAGTGAAATAAATCAGACACACAAGCTTCAATATCACATGGTTTTTCTTATATGAGAATCACAAATTATAAATAAAGAACAAAATAAAAGATAGATAATAGGAAGTAGGGAGATAGATTTTGTTCAGTGGAGAAGGGGACCAAGATATGGAGGGAATGGGAAGGAGGGGAGGGAAAGGGGATGAAATTAAGATGTGCTCTGGGAGGAATAGGACCGAAAGGATGACAACCGTCTTTCCTACCAGCTGGAATTGTGTCTTTGCTTCCCATAAATGTAGGAAAACTGTCATCAATTTTAATTAATTAATGCATTTAGAGAGAAGGTCTCACTATGTAGCTCAGGCTGACCTTGAACTTACCACGATCCTCCTGCCTCAGCCTCTCAAGCGCTGAGATTACAGGCATGTGCCACCATGCTCAGCCAGGGACAAAATTTTACAATTAAAAAGAAAAAAAATCAATGGAGATTTTCTTTGCAAATTTTTGAAAAATTAAAACTTCAGTGGCTTGCTGAAAACATTAGTTACAAAAGTTAACTCAGTGTGTGTGCGTTTGTACCCACACTTCAAATGCTCTCTTCTGTCCTATGTCATGGGCACACACACACACACACACACACACACAAACTTCTAGGTATTTGTGCATACAATCACAGTCATACATATAACACATTTCATTAAAATACTTTGACCACAGGAAGGCCTGGGGTTCCCTGGGTTAAATCTCCAGTGCCGTCGAGAAGAAATTATGCTGATGGATTTTCTTGACACATCAGGAGAAGGGGAGGCAACATGTAGCGATGGCTTCTTTTGCACAGGGTCGCAGGTCCACCATGGAAACTTGGGAATCCTCAACTGAAGACAGAGAGAAATGGTCCCTGCTCAGCACCCACAGCAGAAATCTGGGAAAAGAAGGGTTTGCGGAACTCCCTGATGAGGGCCCGTGTATACGGCTAATGTGGTGAGTTTTACATTATGTATTTGGTCTCAAAAATAGATGGATAGGTGAGAATCCCAACACTTGGGAGGCTGAGGCAGGAGGATCACTGTGAGTCTGAGGCCAGCCGGGACTAAATAGAAAGACCCTGTCTCAAAAAAAAAAAAAATAGATGGACAGGTAGTAGATGACAGATAAATACAGATGATAGAAGATACATGACAGATAATTACATCATTATTGATAACAGACAGGTAGGTGATAGAAATCGACAGATGGTGGATAACAGATGATGTGTACAAGATAAGTGATAGAAAGATAGGTATAGATTATAGATGGATGATAGGTGGTATATTCGTAATAGATGACAGGAAGAGGATGGATGATATATTATAGATAAATGCTCGACAAATGTACATTTTTGCATGCTAGAGGATAGGTAGATGATAAACACGTATAGATGATAGAAAGATAGAGGAAAGATAGATGTTATTTTATAGCTACATAAATATGTATGCATGTAGATACTTGATAGATTATAGGCAGCTGATTGGTACATGATGTATAGATGATAGATGCATACATGGTTGTGGATCATAGAAAGATAGATTATATTTCATAGATAGATAATGAATAAATGCATTTTGTATATGACAGATTATAGATGGATGATAGATGACATAAACATACAGTATCAGTCATAGGAAAACATTATAGGTGATATAGATGGATGACAGATAAATATGTATACATCCTATAGAGGTAATAGATTATAGACAGATTATAGGTGGTAAGTAGATGATAAATAAATAATTATACATCATAGACAAAAAGATAGAAGATAGATAAACATTAGATTATAAATAGATGACAGCTGCTAATACATAGATGATAGACAACAAATGATAGATGAAAAATGACAGGAGGTAGATACATGATTGATAAACCTTGAGAGATTATAGAAACAAAAATATTAGACTGGACAGCTTAAAATGCACCTATGGTAAATTTGTGAATTTTATATTGCTTTATTATATTAACTATACATATCGCATATATAAGACACTAGGTGTTGTCAAATAGATATTTACTCTGTATATGACCTATGCAGTAGCTGTAAATGGTGGTTATTTATTATATGAACAGCGCATATTATTTATTATATTAACTATGGCTCTGTTGTTATAGCCAGTAATGTAACACTGTTGATTTGAGAACGTCAGGGAAAAGAAGTCTACAGCTCTAGGGGCTGGAATCTGCGATTCGGCACTGGAGGGGGTGGGCTCTGGTGAGAGCTGTTTTGCTGGTCTCTAACCTTCTGCTGTGAGCCTGCACATGGTGGAATAGGAAAAGACGAGAGAGAAAGAAACAAGCCGGGAGGGAGAGAGAGAGAGGAAGGAGTCTTGATTCTTGTGTTTCTTGATTCTTAGTGACAGCACTAGTGCAATTCTAGGGAGTCCACCTTTATGACCCCATTATCCTGTAAACATCCCGCTTCTGAATATCATAAACTTGCGGGTGAAGACTCAATGTAGGAACCTGGGGACACGCATTTCGTCCATTGCACTGGTCAAAGGGCTGGTGTGGCACTGCATTGGTCTGCTCAGCCCACCATAAGCAATCCCACAGCCCGGGCGGCTGACACACAGCAAACCTCGGTAGCCCAGTACTGGAGGCTGAAGTCCACTGCGCTAGTCTCTCCCTATCTTAGTCCATCGGGGCCGCCATATGCAATCCCACAGCCTGGGCCGCTGACACTCAGCAGACCTCGGTGGCCCAGTCCTGGAGGCTGAAGTCCACTGTGCTAGTCTCTCCCTATCTTAGTCCATAGGGCTGCCATATGCAATCCCACAGCCTGGGTGGCTGACACACAGCAGACCTCGGTGGGCCAGTCCTGGAGGCTGAAGCCCACTGCGCTGGTCTCTCCCTATCTTAGTCCATCGGGGCCACCATATGCAATCCCACAGCCTGGGCCACTGACACACAGCAGACCTCGGTGGCCCAGTCCTGGAGGCTGAAGTCCACTGCGCTAGTCTCTCCCTATCTTAGTCCATCAGGGCCGCCATATGCAATCCCACAGCCTGGGAGGCTGACACACAGCTGACTTTGGTGGCCCAGGCCTGGAGGCTGAAGTCCACTATGCTGGTCTCTCCCTATCTTAGTCCATCAGGGCCGCCATATGCAATCCCACAGCCTGGGCGGCTGACACACAGCAGACGTTGGTGACCCCACCTCCTGACATCCCACCTTGGGGCTGTGGATTCTTCACAGGAATTCGTGGGGTGACTCACACATAAAGACCATAACAACCACCTAAGCTCGAAGGGAAACCGGTAAAGGGAATGAATAGATCATCCAGGTTTTGCAACAAAACAGGGCTGGTGGTAGTGTCCAGGGTAGTGGGTGATTCCAGGATGAAAAACTGCAGAAGAGCCAAGGCTTATTTTAGAGTGTAGGAAGTCAAATGTTTATAGGGTAAGGTAGATTGGGCACCTCAGAGTTCATCCATACAAATGTGCCTGTCCTTTTGTCAGGTGAGGATTAAAAAATCCTTGACATTTCCAATCTCTTTTATTTCTTGGTAAATTCACAGTTTGATGTACTTTGGTATTTTTTCACAGTTATTAAATTCTTTATTGTTAGGCATAAAGAGTTTGTGTGTATTATAAGCAATGCTAGAATAAAACTACTCATGTAAATATTTTCATGTATCCATCAATAGTTTTAGGACGAATTGTTTAAAGCAGAATTGCTGCATCAAAATTTATGCCCATTTTAAAGTTATTGTCAAATTATTGTCAAATTTTCTTCTGGGGCCAGTGAGATGACTCAGCAGCATGAGCACTTGCCTGGCAAGCGTGAGGTCCTGAGTTCGACTCCCGGCACCCACATACAAAGGAAAAAAGGGTTGGTGATATTGCTCAGCAGCACAAGCGCCTGCTCGCAAGCGTGAAGTCCTGAGTTCAACACCCAGTACCCACAAAAAAATTTTTTTTCTTCTATAAGAAGAAAAATACAGTGTACTCCCAATGCTATTTCATGACAATTTCGATTTCCCTACATTTTCAATTGCATATTTATACTGAAAAATCCGGCCAATCTATCTGTCAGAAGGGATTGTATCATCTTTTTCATGTTAGTTGTTTTATTACTCAAGACAAAATAATAAGTTCATCATTAGCTTTTGGGTCCTTGATTTTAAAATAGCAAGAAGCAACTGAGTGATTAGCACAAGATTCCCTCTATGCATTTGCTGTTGCTCAGGTTGGAGTTAAGCTGGAGGTGCACATAACCGTTCCTGTGCAAGGTTGCAATTGCTTTTCTGACATGCACAGAAAAAGACGGGGTCTACGGAAAGGCACAGTGAAGGCACCTGCTGTAGTAGGTTTGCTAGTTATTGGATAAATTGGATTTATGCTTCATTCCATGGAAGAAAATTTCTTAAAGCTGAGCCTTGCAAGTTTGCAGTCAGATGAGGATGTGGAAATGTATTTCTCTGTTTCCTCGCTCCCTGTAGTTTGAGGAAGTAAGTTGCTGAGGGTTTGCCTTTTCTGCTATTTTGCATAAATCCTATTCCCAATCTCTGTCTGTCTGTCTGTCTGTCTGTCTTTCTCTTTATCAGTCTGTCTGTCTGTCTCTCTCCTTCCTGGCTGCCATTACTTGAGCATCTCTTCGCCACCATGCATGTCTACCATGATGGATCAGCGCACCACGGACTAAACCCTCGGAAACCATGAGCCCAAAGAACCCTTTTCTCTTTTAAGTAGCAAATGTTAGATATTTTGTTTGGAAACAGAAAGTGATGGGAATACCACTGACTAAAGAGATAATCATAGTGATTATGGTGGTTCAAATTCTCATGTTGAAATTTGATCCCCCATGTAGTTTTACTTCAAGATGAAGCCTTTGAAGAAGTCGTGAATTCCTGAGGGATCTGCCCTCATGTAAGGGGTTAGTGTCACTATAAGAGGAGCTTCGGAGGGATGCCCAGGTGTTTTGTTTCTTCATCATTTCTAACCTGCGAGGATGTAGCATTTGTCACCTTGGGAACATGTAGCAACATGGCTCCATCTTGGATGTAGAGAGGCATGGGACATTTTGTTATAGCAGCAGAATGCACTGTGATGGTGGCAAAAGGAGAGAGAGACACACAGGGAGATAGAGAGAGACAGAGAGAAAGAGAAAGAGAGACAGAGAGAATGAAAGAGGAGGAGGAGAGAGACCATGAGGAAAGAGGATGTTGAATGACAGCAGCATTAAATAGGTTAACTGAGTTTGAGAAGGTGGTTGGACATTTTTAATTCATTTTTAGGTCAATCCATTAATTACTTGTATCAAGGACTCATCAGATATTTATTTAGCATGTGCAGATGCTGGTTGACTTATGAAAGGGTTCCATCCTGATTAAGTTGAAAAGAACAAAATTGCAAGAACAGAACAAGTTGAAAAGAACAAAGTTGGGTATTTGACATGAGTAGATCCTTCCCAGAAGTGTAAATGGCCAATAAATAGGTGAAAAATGTTCAGCATCTGTGGCCACGAGAAGAATGCAAATTAAAACCAATACTGAGATTCCATTTCACCACATAAAGAAAGGTTTATATCAAGAAATCAAATATTATCAAATGCTGGTGAGACTACAGGGGTGGAAATGTAAACTAGTAGAACCACTTTGGAAGTCGGTTACAATTCCTCATAAAACAAAAACTAGAAATTGCATTGCACCCAGATTCCCCTCCTAGGTACCTTCCCAAAAGAGTTAAAATGTTCATATCGCAGTGATCCGTGCACACCCATGTTGATAGCAGCACAACTCATAACAGGAAGCTGCCTATGTGTCCATCAACAGGTGAATGGATAAAGAAAATGTGGTGTGTACACACAGCGGAGAACTACTCTACCATGAAGAAGGACAAACTTGAGTCATTTGTATGAAAATCGATGTACCTGGAGACCAAAAGTGAAATATATCAGACATACGTGCTTCAATATCTCTTATGTGAGAAATCCAAAGTATAAACAAAGAGCAAAGCAAAATGCAGCTGATAGGAAATAGGGAGATAGCTCTTTTGCAAAAGGGAGGAGGACCAGGGCCGGTGAGATGGCTCAGCGGCATAAGTGCCTGCCTGGCAAGTGCAAGGTCCTGAGTTTGACTCCCGGAACCCACATATGAAAAAAGGGCCGGTGATATCACTCAGCAGCACGGGCACCTGCTGGTGCGCGAGGTCCTGAGTTCAACCCCCGGTACCCCCCCCAAATAAAAGGGAGGAGGACCAAGAAAGGAAGGGGGTCAGGGGAGGAAATGTGGGTGTGGAAAGAGTGAAGATGCATTCTGACCCTGAGGAGTTGGAACATCTTGAAGACGAGGTGCTCTTCCAGCTGAGGCAGGGGTGAGCTCACTGGTGAAACGGAGGACTATCCTGGGAACAATGCGTTATCATTGTCACGCCTTTCTCGTCTAAAACACGCACCTGTGTTCGGCAGGACACGATGGCTTTGTCTGTTTCTGCGAGGCTGAGTCAGCTCAGGCTTCATTCCAGCGAAGCTCCCTGACTTCCCTGCAAAGATGTTCTCTGTCTCTCGCGTCTTCGTGCATCTCTCTAATCAGGGTTTGCTGGTCCCAAACCGGCTGCTAACCCGCACGATCTTACGACTTGGCCACGTGGCGCACTGCGCTGACCTTCTCCAGCATGCTCTTGCAAGGGTCCTAGCCTAGAAGCTGGAACCCATCTGAACACATCCCGTGTTGGGTCTCAAATCATAGCTTTGCTGCAGCTATGATTGAAGTTGCAGAAATTGGAGTGAAGTAATTGGAGTCCTAGAGCCGGGTGGGTGCAATTAAAATCATCCAAGGGATGGGAAAGCATAAATACAACAATAGTCGGTTGCTGGCCTGCTGTGTGGATGGCTGCTTTTGTACAATGCAGCAGAGAATCTCCCAGGAATCATAGCAGAGGCTCCCGACTGCTTTCATCTTGGAGTTTTTACGAGAGCGATGGTCTCACTGCTATTCTTTCCAAAAATGCTACGAGAAGGGATAACTGCCTTCGTGAACGAGCTCTTCCCCTCATGAATTTAGGAGTCGCAGCCAGACCAGTTTAGCTGCACCCTCGGTGCCTTAGAATTTCGCAGTGGACACCTCCATCTGTCCACCTCCACACATAGGTTTTGTCTGCCCCCAAATTACCACCTCCACTGAGTGATGGGCATGCTGAAAGCTTGTTTCTGTTTTTGGTTTTGTTTTTTTTATTTTTGTTTTGTTTTTTGAGACAGGGTTTCGCTATGTAGTTCAGGCTGGCTTTGAACTCACCATGTAGCCCAGGTTAAACTTCAACTCATGCAGTCCTCCTGCCTCAGCCTCCTGAGTGTTGGGGTGACAGGCATACACCACCCCCTCAGCTCTAAAATGATGAATTTTAAACAGGGAGAATAAACCATTATTAACAGTGGAAATGGGGAGGATTAGAAATTGAAATTCCATGACTTCTTTTTTCTTATTTTATGAAAAAAAAAATGAAATCCTATCACAAAATAAGACAATAACAGTAGTTAATGCAGCGCATATCATTATCTTCAAAGTAGTTACTCAGAGACAAAAAGATGCTCTTTTACAAGGAAGAAACAGAAACCAACACAAAACTTTATTTTCGTAGTAGAAATGAAATGAGTTAGCCTATATATATCAAATTATTTTTGAAACAGAGGACTAGGTGATTATTACATTTCTCCATACTTCCTATTTATTTATCTTCCATTTTGCCTTTTATTTGTAGATGCTTGTGACTTGAATTAATTTATTCAAGTCATATCTCTATAAACCTAAATAAGATTTAGGGTTAGAAACTCCTGAGTGTTTACTTAAATGCAAGAATCAAGCAGTCACATTCATCTCAGAGATAAATAAGTATGGCTCAGGGACGAAGTCTGCCCGGTCCCCAAAGAGGTAGCATTGGGAATTTTCAATACATTATTTTTGTGCTAATCATGTAACAAGTACTCAAGGTGACATGCAATAGTTCAGCCCAACTATAAAGCCAATGATACCTTCTGTTGATTGATTGATTGATTGATTGATTGAGACAGGGTTTCACTATGCAGATCAGACTGGCCTTGAACTCAGTTTGTAGCCCAGGCTGGCCTCGAACTCCTGGTGATCCTCCCGCCTCAGCCTCCCCAGTGCTGGATGACAGGTGTGCGTCACCACGCCTGGCCCTTCCGTTGCAAACCTTACTCTCTCTGGTTAAGTTCTTGTCTGAAGCGATGTTTTTTTCATCAACCACTGGGCTCTAGGTCATAACTCAGCTGGTATTCCTCATGCATGGGGGTTGGAGGGAGTCAGGAGCATTTGGAGCTATTTAGTGAAAGAAGAAATCGTGTAACTGGAAACTGTTTATGGTGGCACACGCCCGTTAATCTCAGCTTCTTGGGAGGCTGAAGCAGGAGGATTGTGCGTTTGAGGACAGCCTGGACAACTTAGAGAGATCTTGTCTCAAAATAAAATATGAGGAGGGCTGGGGATATAGCTCAGTGGTAGAGCAACTCCGGGTTCCATCCCCAGTAGTGCTAAAGAAAGGAAAGAAGGAATTTGGCATCAACAATTCCAAAAACAGTGGCCTCCATTTTTTTTACATAAGTTAATTGCTGTAAAACATACACATAAAATGCACTACCTTGACACTTTGCACTGAGCCACATCCTCTCTGCTTTCTTTACTTTTCATTTTGGGACAAGAGCTCGCTAAGTAGCTAAATAGCTCAGGCTGGGTTTGAACTTGTGATCCTCCTGCCTCAGCCTCCCAAGTAGCTGAGATTACAGGTGTGCACCACCGTACCCAGCTTCCCGCTCTTGTTCTTAGGCATTGCGTATTTTAAATAAATCATAACCAAGTGAGGGAATACAGAGAACACCCTCTTTATTTTGTGTTATTTATGTGTGATTGTGGGGTATGGTGTGATAAATCTACGTTGGGCGGCAATCATAGGTTTCTCCCCTGTGGCTTTATGTCCTATTCTATCTCTTAGAAGGATGACTTCAATCTGGAGGCTTTAAATACATCTACAAAGACCCCGTTTCCGAACGAGATCCTCTTCCCGGGACTTGGGTGGCCGAGAACTTCAAACCCGTGACAAACTGGCCTCTCGCCTCTAGAACCTGGGCTCCTGGCACTCAGAAGAGAGAGAGACCACACGCTGGTTGTTCGGGATAATTTCTGCAGGTACCCCTGGGAACACCACACCCCCTTCCCTGATTGAATATTTCCATCCTAAGCTACGTGCAGGCCAGCGTCGTCAGTGCTTCACCCACAACGTGGAAAGTGGAAGGATGCTGAGCTTTCGGCGAAATTTATCAGCCAACCACTTGTGCCCACCTGGGTGCAGCGCCTGCTGTTTGCTAAAAGCCCTCAGAGTTGGTGTTCATTCTTCAGATGAAGCAGCTTGGTGTTGCACAAACACAAGCTCTGTTTGACAGGCCCAGGGTGCTTTCTTGGGTCACGAGCAGCAAGGAGAGGTGGAGATTGGTGCACAGCTTTGCCTCCATCGCTCAGCACCAAGTTCTGCCACAGGGCTTTGCAAAGGAGCTGGCTGCAGAGCTGCAGGTGCCAGGTTTGGGGGCTGCAGACTCTGTTCTAGCCTGAGGAACGAGGGTCCCCCCTTGAGCTGAGGCCCGCTGTGCTGGACTCCCAGAGTTGCCTCGTGAGACTCTCTGGGACCATTAAGAAGGTGAGAACTTTGGTTCCCAATACAAAGAGAGGGAAGATCATTTATTTTCTGTGGTATTTTGCTCCCAAAAGCGCTGAGTTTCCTCCCGTTTTAAAGGACATCTCAGCAAATGATGTATGAAATGGGTAAAAAAAAAAAAAAAAAAGAAAAAAGCCTGTATGGTTTTTGCAGGAAAGGGCATGGAGAGAGATCTGACTTTTCTGTTTAAAAAAAAAAAAAAAAAAAAAGACAGGGCTTATGCTTTAGTTAAATGCGTGTCAATTTGCCAAAGCATTGCAAGCTCATTATGCGGAAGTGGGTGCATGAATTCACCGGTAAATAAGGTGTGGATTTACTCTCAGCAAGTGCGAGGCTCTCATGAAATTATAAAAAGGGAGATTATGGTGTGGTCTTAGCTGCAGATGGAGAGGGAGAAAGAGAAGAAAGTTGTAATATTTTCACAAAGAAGGAAGAGCAACGAATCTAGTTTGTAAGTGGAGATTTATAAATGTGAGACTCGTATGGAAAGAGGCAAGGGGGATTGCATAGCGACTCCTCCTAAAGAGATATCGACATTCTTACCCCCGGAATCGGTGACTGCAGCATTGCAGCGCAAAGAGCCTTTGTCGACGTATTCAAGATAGGGATCCCGAGTTTAGAGCTTGCACCTGACCTGGATAATCTCTAAAGATGTTTGTCCTCATGAGAGACAAAAGAGGGGCCGTAGACACAGAGGAGAAGCCGTATAAAAACGGAGGCAGAGACTGGAGTGATGGGGCCGCAGCCCAGGGCCGCTCAGAGCCCCAGGAGGAGGCAGAGGCGGGAGCGTCTCCCCTGCAGCCTGTGGAGGGACCGCGGCCCTGGACACCTTGGTGTCAGCCTCCTGGGCTCCAGGACTGAGGCACAGCTAGTTGCTCTTATCTTAAGCTATCCAGCAGTGCAAGTGTGTTTTAGCATTTATAGAAAATTAAATGCTAGATGATGCGAACATCTCCACATAGCCTGATGCTCTCGGCGACAGAGCGGATGCTCTCCCGTATTTAAAAGCAGCCCCCTCTTGTGCTCTTGTTAAAAACCTGAAGTTTTTATTTAGTTTTCTCCGTTACCGACACACATGACTAATAATCCTATTTATGGGGTATAGCGTAAGAATGTAACTACCACGTTTATACAATGCGAGGTAATGAAATCGGAGTACGTAGTGTTTCGCATCCTTTTTAACGTGAATCATTTCTTTTGTGCGTGGAAATTTCCAACTCTTCTAATTTGTTGTAAAATCTATTACAGACGTTGCCAGCTATGGTCACTCTACTGAGACGAGAAGCTATTCCTCCTACCTGAACCTTGACTTGGTTCTTGCCATCCAATCTCCATCCCTTCTCCTCCCTAATGCTTTTTACTCATGAACACTATTCTACTTTCTTCTTTGCTACCAACTCTTCTAGGTTTCACTGGTGATTGAGAACGTGCCGTTTCTCTTTTGTGCCTGGTTTATTTTACTTAGCATAATGATGTTCAGTTCTGTACTTGTTGCTGCAATTGACAGGATTCCATTCTTTTTCGGGGCTGAGTAATATTCTGTTGTGACTTGTTATTTGCTTGAGTATTTCTCAAAGGCCCTTGGGTTGAAGGCTTAGTGCCTAGCTTGTGGTACTACTGGGAAGTGCTTGAATCTTTAGGAGGTGGAACCTTGTGAAAGAAAGTGAGGTCATGATGGGTGTGTCTGTGAAAGGGATACTGGGACCCCAGCCCCTCCATCCTGGCCATGCTTCCTGGCCATGAAGTGAGTGGCTCTGCTCTGTAACTTGCTCCCACCATTTTGTGCTACCTCACCATAGGCTCAAAAACAATGAGAACAACTTCTTATCCACTGGATTCTCCAAAATGGAGCTAAAAGAAATCTTCTCATTTTATATGTTGATTTACCTCTTACTTGTTTTAGCAATGGAAAGCTGATGTACACACGCATATGTTCCACGTTTCCTTTATGCATTCATTTAGAAGTAGTATGTGAAAGAATGGAGAGATGGTTGGGCCAGCCAGCACACAAGGATTTAAAATGAAAATGACACATTGGTCCTGGTGCCTGGTCTTCTTGAATAGCTGTTGATGGCAATAATGCAGGATTCCTGGTGAATTTTCCAGACAAATTGACCTGGACTATCAGAGGTGGGTGGAATGCCTGAGATGGACATGTCCCATTGGTATCATTTTCATCTGTACTATCACCCCAAGGCCATGTGTTGAAGTCACATTGAGAGGTGGTTGAACATTAAGAAGTTGGAACTTAGTGGGAAAAAGTTAGGTTATTGAGGGGCGTGTGACCTTGTAGGGGAAATTGCGACTCTGGCCTCTTCTTCCTCTCTCTTTGCTCCCTGGCTGCCATTTTGCTCTGCCATCTCCTTCTGCCATGATTTTCTGTCTCCCTAGATGCCCAGAGCAATGGGACCAAGCGACCATGCCCTGAAATTTCCGAAACGGTGGTGCAAGGTAAATCTTTCTTACTATGAAGTTCATTTTGTCAAGTTTTGTGCCCCACAGGCAAAAAGCTAACTCATATATGTTGAGTGTAGCACGGGGAGGATGGTGGTGGCCAACGCTCATTGCAAAGTGGTTTGTAGAGGGTGGGGTGGTCCAGATGGGGAACAAAACTACACTGCAACTAAGAGAGGAACAGTGACTTCAAAGGAAAAAGAGGGCCACTGAAGTTATCATTTCCCTGCAAGACACTCGTATTGGATGTAGGAAATAATGATAACATGTTGCAGAATTTCTTTTTAGACAATTGTGGCCAAAGAAGGAAGAAGATCCATAGGGATTATTGGAAAGCTTGGTTGTTATATTCTGATTTGATGTCCTAAATCAAGTAGCCTCTTAGTGCAGGCAAAATTTTTCTAATGGAACGTGTATTGTTCAGCTTCTGTTGCTGGATAATATATAGTACTTGAGGAAAATAACTTCAAGGGAGAAAGGTTCATTTTGGCTCACAGTTTCAGAAGTTTTAGTCCATGGTTAACTGCCACCATTGCTTTTGGGAGACGGTGAGGCAGGAACATCATGGTGGAGAGTATGATGAGAAGCATCATGGCGCATTCACTTCCTCTTTGTTTCAATTTTGTTCCCTCTCACACTCCAGCATTAGGACGGTGCCCCCAACATTCAGGATGGGTCTCTCCCCTCTAGTAGCTGACCCACAGGCTAGTGAGCTCTGGAAACTCTCTCCCCCTACACACTCAGGAACGTGTCTTATTTATTTCTTAGGCATCTTTCAACCCAAGTAAGTTGATGACCCAGGTTGATCATTGCATAATAGTAATGGCCTGAGACAATGGCCATGAAAGAACCATTAGACAAAAATCAAAACCAAAGGAATCTGCTGTACAGAACCTCAAATGGCTTTTGAGTGGCTGTACAGAGCTGAATTTTGTTCTCTCTGCCATGGAAGTCATTCTTTTCGGTGCATTTATTTCCTCCAAACTCAGTCTTACACAAAATATGCTGTAATTACCCCATTCCTCTCAGACACCACAGGAGGATGCTTGGTTCTGATGGTGCCCAGTATGCGAGCTTCACACAAATCTACTGCAGGCGGTGGCACTTGTTTGGACCATGTTCTCAAAGTCATCATTTTTTTTTCTTGTAAAAGATGGCCATTGAGAAAGCAAATGGACACTTCCTGTGCTCTGAGGAGATGACACCATATTGTCAAGGCAGGAGTCCTGCTCGGCAGTGCCTGGGTTGGGTGCTGAAGTCCAGCAAATATATATTCTGAGATCCTGTTGGTCAGATTGTAGTTACCATAACAAACGCCTGACTTGGGCAATTTATAAAGAGAAAAGGTTGATTTGGGCTCAAGAGTTTTGGAGGTGGTGGTCTGTGGTAGGTCGGCTGTGTGGGTTTGGGGGGTCTCTGGTGGGGAACCATCATGGTAGAACTCAGGACATAAAAAGAAAGCCAGGAAGAAGAGACTGGAATCCCATTATCTTCTTTCAAGGTCACGCCCCCCCATGACCTTACTTCCTCCCACTAAGCTCCACCTTTTAAAGGATCCAACACCTCCCAGTAGTTCCAAGCTGGCCACCAAGACGTTAACAAGTGCAATTTGCGGGAGACTTATCCAACTCATAGCAAAGCTAAGGCCTCTTGTATCCATAGAATCAGTGCATTTTCAGAATATAACGTAGACTAATAAAAATTAAGTCAGGAAAGATTTTCTGGGTTGATTACCCAATCTTACCTAGGAGGTGTTGATGTCTAACAAAAAGAAATGATTTTTTAGCTGTCCAGGGTTAAGTATTACTTACGTGTTGCTACTACCCCAATACTTAGAATGTACTTTTTGTTTTGTTTTTTCAAAACATGGTGTTTGTATGTGGTCCAGGCTGTCTTTGAATTCACTATATTGCCCAAAATGTCCTCAAACTCTTGGTGATCCTCCTGCCTCAGCCTCCTGAGTGCTGAGATTACAGATATGCACCACCATGCCCAGCTAGAAGGTAATTTGTATAAAATAGATGAACTAATGGGTGGACAGATAGACAAACAGACAGATAAGTAGATGATTGCCAAATAAATTCATACATATGTACATATATAGGTAGGTAGATAGATCTATGACAGATAGATGTAGACAGAGGTAGTTAGATAGGGAGACAAATGACACATAGGTAAATAGATACAGAGGTGGATAGATACACAAGTATATGATAGGTAGATAGATGCCAAAGTGAAATAGATAAATGCACAGATTATAGGCAGATTGATAAGTAGATGATAGATGGAGAGTCAGACGGGGGCATAGATAGTTGATAGACTAACAAATCATACCTACATAGAAATTCGGAGAGAAGAAAACAAGGGTATCAGAATTCCCACTTCTTAATTCTTCTGCACTCATGTAATACAAAGAATGGCAAAAAAATTAAAAAAAAATATTGCACGTAGAAGACACTGTCCCATAAAAGAGAGGGTAAGGTGAGTGCGGAAATGCAGCATCATTTTCTGTGGGTTTTGAGCACGCTGAGGAGTCTCAGAAAAAGTGCCTAGGACACGCTGAGTGTTTTAAAGCCCGGCTTTGTGGGGTGTTGCAGGATTCCACAGGTGGGGGTGAAACAGAAATACTTTTTGTCTGTCCCGAGGCTGGGGAGAAGGATGAGCTCCCTGTGGAGAGGAAGAAGAGGAGAAGGGTGGAGCCCGAGGCCTCCTGCTCTTGCCCCCGATCCTTCCTCTGTCTCTGGTGTCCCAGCTGGTGGGGCAGCGCTGTGTGAGGTGAGCTGCATGGTGCTGGGACCTCAGGCCCCTGTGAGTCAATCTGCATCACCAAGGTCTCCAGAGTGTGTGTGAGTGTGTGGTGTGAGCAAGCACGAGCACCTACGTGTGTGTTTGCACAGAAGGGTCTTTGCCTGTGGGGGTGGCTGGTGCACTCGAGTGGGAGCGTGTGTGTGTGTGAATGTTGGCATAAGTGCATGGGAGCTGGGTGTGAATCTGGGTCACATGAGTGTGTGAGTGTGAATGTCCAGCGTGCGTCCGCGTGTAGGTATCCAAGTGTACGTGAGAGCACAGGTGCCTATGTGTGTGTTAGTGCACAAGGGAGTGTGTGCATGTGTGTGCACGTGCTTTCTGTGGAGTGGGCCCATGCTGGCTTCTCTGGCTACTATAACCTCTTTCCGCCTCCATGATGTCCTCTCCTCTCCTCCCATCACCCTGCAGTGCACCGTAGAGTGGTTTTCTCCATGGCAGTTGGTAGCCTCTGCCCTCATCTACCGATTTATACATCATGGTTCTACCCATCCATCTATTAACCCATCCACCCATCCACCCATCCATCCACTCACCCATCCACCCACCCACACATCCAGCCAGCCACCCACCCATTCATCCATAATCCATCCATCCACCCATCCATCTGTCCACCCATCCACCCATCCATCTATCATCCATCCATCCATCCACCCACCCATCCACCCATCCACCCATCCATCCGTCCATCCATCCATCATCCATCCATCCACCCACCCACCCATCCACCCACCCATCCATCCATCCACCCACCCATCCATCCACCCATCCACCCATTCACCCACCCATCCACCCATCCATCCACCCATTCACCCATCCATCCATCCATCCACCCACCCATCCATCCACCCATCCGCCCATTCACCCACCCATCCACCCATCCATCCACCCATCCACCCACCCATCCATCCATCCACCCACCCACCCATCCACCCATCTATCCATCCATCCATCCATCCATCCATCCATCCACCCATATCCATCCATCCATCCACCCATCCACCCATCCATCCATCCAGCCATCCATCCAGCCGTCCTCTATCATCTATCTATCTATCTCTATATCTATCTATCTATCTATCTATCTATCTATCTATCTATCTATCTGTCTATCTATCTATCTATCTATGTATCTATCATCTATCTATATCATATACCTACCTACCTATCTATCCAATCATCCCTTGTCTGTATATGTATGTGAGGTATCTATCCATCTATCTATCACCTCTCTACTTATAGATGGAGAGAATAAAAAGAGGAAGAATAGAAAGGAAGGGTGAGGGACAGAGAATTCAAGGAAGGATCGTAATGTGCGCATCGCTGTAGGGAGCATCCATGTTCAGAAATAGAGCAACAAATGCCAACCCCACAGTGGGACCCTGCGCTCCTGTGCTTCTGTGTGGAAACCTTGGCCGCTCCTACCTTGTTTGAGCACTGCTTGGTTTTGAGCCTCTCGTAAGTGGCATCCCACGGCCCCACTGTCCCACAGCTCGGCTCTCGGGCGCGGCGTCACGACTGTGAGATGTAATCCATGCTGATGCTCGTGGGTGTACTTTCTTCCCACGAGCTGCTCTTTCCACCATCGAGTCAATGACCAATGAATGTCGTAGATGTTTCCCATGTTGTGCAACTAGGGACTGTGTGTGAACATGTGCTCCTGGGCTACAGTACTTTTCATTTTATTTTTAAATTATTATTATTATTGTTTTTTTTTTTTTTTTTTTTTTGAGACAAAGTCTCACTGTGCACTTCAGGCTGGCCTTGAACTTACTATGTTTCCAAGGCTGGCCTCAAACTCATAGAGATCCTCCTGCCTCAGCCTCCTGAGTGGTGACAGGTGAGGGGTGACAAGTGAGGGGTGACAGGTGAGCACCACCAATCCAAGCTCTAAGGCTCCCTTTATTCAAAGCTGTACAGAACATGCACAGCTCACTTTCTTAGCACTGGAGGTTCCTCAAAAAATTAAAAATAGATCTATCTTATGACCCAGGCTTCATATTTCTCAGTATATGTATGCAAAGGAAATGAAATGGTCCACCAAACAGACACCCACATGCCTGTCTTTATTGCAGCACTGCTGACGATAGCCAAGACGTAGAACCACCAGTGGTCCTCACCAACCTGTGAGTGGGAAATGTGGTGTCTGAATACAGTGGAGTACTATACAGCCACAAAGAAGCCTGCGATACCATTGTTTGCAGCAAAATATGTAGAACTGTAGATCATGGTAAGGGAAAGAAGCCAGAGACAGAAAGACAAGGATGGTGTGTTCTCTCTCACATGTGGATGCTAACAAAGAAAATAAAGGGGTAAAAAGTTGATATCAGAACAGAAGAGGGATCACTAGGGACCGGGAAAAGTGCTAGGGGTAGAGGGGAGGAGAGAAGCCAGAAGTCGAACACGATCCATTTGTAATGTGTATGTTGAGAGGGAGATATCACAGTCAATCCCACACAAGTGTGTAATAAAAAACAAAGATGAAAAACAGGAACATTGCAAGCAGTTCCAAGGCGGACACAGGACAATTTCACATCCAAAGAACATGTCCTCCTTGTTGGCTAATGACATTTGCAAAAGCCACTCGGTTCATGGTCACCAGCTGCAGAAATCACAGTTTAAAAGAAATAATAATATACACACTGAATAGCCATGCATGGTGGTGCCCTCCTGCCATCCCAGCAGTGTAGGAGGCTGAGGCAGGAGGATGGCAAATGTGAGCACGGCCCGGGCAATGTAGTGACCTAGTGAGACCCTATGTCAAAATGAAAACTAAAAAAGGGCTGGGAATGGAGCGCAGTGGCTCGGTTTTCCGCTGGAACTTCATTCCTCATTGGAGAGATCAGCTATTATTTTGTTTTTGGAATGAGTCAGACTTTTTAAAGAAGCAACGCTGTCCTGCAGCCCCAAAGCCATTCGTCATCTGGGTTAAGTGGCTAAGTGTTTTTTTCTCAAACCAACAATGGACCCTGTGAACACATAAAGTGTGCCCCAGACTGGCTGCGTGGATGGATGGAAGGAACATCTCGACGTCGCTTCTCAGGATGCAGCTACGGCTTGAGCGTATCCTACCAAAACTTTTGTTCCTGTGAGGAAGAAGATTTGAGGGCGGAAAAGAAAATGCGGTATTTGCATGCAATGGAGTACTACGCTGCCACGAAGAAGGAGACACTTGAGTCACGTGTAGGAAAATGGATGCACCTCGAGACTGCAGTGTTAAGCGAAATAAATCAGACATGTACACTGCAATATCACATGGTTTCTCTTGTATGATAAACACAAAGTGTAAAGGAGGATTAAAAGAAAAGATAGATAACAGGAAGTAGGGAGACAGACCTTTCTCAAAGAGGAAGGGGACCGAGAGACGGAGGGAGGGATGGGGAAGGGGATAGAAAGGGAGCGAAGCTGTGATCTGTCCGTGCGTCACCTCCATACAAGGAATGTGCTCATTATGTACGGCAAACATGGACCCATAAAAAAATAAAAAATAGAAAAAGGACAGCGTTGATGGATCTTGCTTTTTCCCTTCTGACCCATGCTGCCGCTGGTTAAAGATGCGCTGTGGAATTCGTTGCCGAATTCTCAAAATGCTCAGCAAGTGCACGTCACCGAGCTCACTGAGCGATGCAAGCACAGGGGTGGTTTGGGGGAAGCGGAAGGCTTACGGCCTTCTTAAGCACTTTTACCCACAATATTTGTTATTTTTGTCATTTGTTTTTGAGACAGGGTCTGGCTATGTAGTTCAGGCTGGCCTTGAGGTCACTACTCCAGCTCCAGGGGATCCTCCTGCCTCAGCCTCCCTAGTGCTGGGGTTACAGGCGGGCACCACCATGCCTGGCCACATAAATTGGTTCTTAAAGCAAACTTGCACTCCCAACCAACTTAATCCCTTCTGATGCATCTTTATTCCTTCATTCTGAGTGAAATAAACCTGTACACATGTGAATTCTCCTGAGAAAGTCTCCATTTTTGAGCAGAAACAGGGAGAGTAAGATAACTTTCTGGGTGAAGGTCTCTCACTTCCTCGGTGAGCTTCATCCTAAATATTTCATGTTTTGAAGGTGTCTTGAGTGGACTGTTTTCCTGGTTTCTTTCTTTGTGCATTCATTATGGGTGTAGGGGAAATGTTACTGATTTTTTTGTTCATCCTTTTTTAACGTAATGAAAAAGGTACTCTTCTTACTTCCATGCAAAAAGTAAAACAAAATTTTCTCACCAAATAATTCTCAAGTAACAAGAGTGAACACACTGTATCGTGATCTGAAAAGAAGGGTTAGAATGTTACTTGGATGTTACTTGTTACAAGTAACAAAAAGATTACAAGTTACAAAAAGATTTTTTTCTTACAAAGGAAAATGAACAAACCATAGCACAGAACTTTCCATGGAGGAAGAGAAACTAGTAGTATAAACAAAACAAATTAGCATCTCTCCTAAAATATTTTTGAAATAGTGGAATAGATAATTTGGGGAATTATTTGAACTTCTCCCTACTTCCCATTTATCTGTCTTCTGTTCTGATATATATAATAATGTGTGTGAGCCAGGCGTGGTGGCACACGCCTGTCATCCCAGCACTCAGGAGGCTGAGGCAGGAGGATCCCTGAGAGGTTGAGGCCAGCCTGGGCTACACAGTGAGATCCTGTCTCAAAAACATGTGCAGAAGAAGTGTAAATAAATAAATGAAAGTTTCACCAAAGACTCTAGAATGAATAATCAAACCCAGCAATGTAGCAGGACACGCACACACTCACAATGTGTTTTTGAGACAGGGTCTCACTATGTAGCCTAGGCTGACCTTGAACTCACAGCGATCCTCCTGCCTCAGCCACCCGTGTACTGCGATTACAGGCCTGTGCCACCACGCTGGGTCCTTTATTTCTTGAGTTGGGAATTTCACTTCATAAATGACAAGTTGATTGTCAAGCACCCGAACCGCGGTTCTCTAGGAGCATTGGAGGCAAAGCCTGCATGTCTGATTTATTTCACTTCACATTACGGCCTCTAGGTGCATCCATTTTTCTACAAATGACATAAGTGCATCCTTCTTCATGGCACAGTAGTACTCCATGGTGTGTAAATACCACTTATGCGTCAAAGTTAATGACACAAGGCACATTTTACCTAAGCAAATGTTGAAAACAGGAGACAACGACACTCCTATGTTTATTGAAGGGCTATTCATGTAGCCGAGAAATGGCATCAGAGTAAGTGTGCACCCATGGGTGAATGGGTAAAGAAAATGTGGTGCATGGATACTGTGGAATAGCATTTAGCCATAAAAAAGATCAAACCAGGTTATTCGTGACAATGCGGGTGGCACTGGGAGTCATTATGTTAAGCAAAATAATCCAGGAGCAGAAAGACAAATACTGCATGTTCTTATTTGCATGTGGGAGAGAAAAAAAGTGATTTTGTATAAATTTAGAGTAGCGAGGAAGTTATCAGAGTCTGAGAGGCTTCGCGTGGAAGGGAGGGACGGGAAGAGGTGACCAGTGGGTGCAAAGTTGTATGTAGGTGTGAGCCAAAGTTCTGGGGTGCTGTTGCTCGGTAGGGTGACTATAGATAACGAAAATGTAGCCGGGCGTGGTGGCACGTGACTGTCATCCCATGTGCTCTGGCAGGCTGAGGCAAGAGGATTTGAAGTGGAAGCCAAGCCTGGCCATTGAGCGACTTAGCGAGACCCCGGTCTCTGAATGAAAGAATTAGAAACAGGACTGTGGATGTAGCTTGGATTGAAGGCCCCGGGTTCATTTTCATATATATATATATATATATATATTTTTTTTTTTTTTTTTTTTTTTGCTTCCTAATTTTTTTTCAAAAAAGTCATTCAAAAAATTACCTTGGAATAGATGGCAAACGAGGCAGCGGCAGTAGAGGGAGCTCTCGCCTCGTGGAAGGCGTGCAGCAGCGAAACCGTGCAGGGCTCCTTTGCACTTTGCATCCAAGCAGCTGCAGGAAGAAAAACTGAGCGCGAACTAGGCCGGAGGGAAGCGAGGGCCTGACTCCGAGGATCCCTGCTGAGGTGACGCTGAATTTGGGGCGCTCCATGCGGGGAGCAGACCGGCCGGGCTGAACATTCTTTCATCTGTGGCTCCGGGAGAGTCAGCTTCATTCATTTTCTGCAAAAAAAAAAAAAAAAAAAAAAAAAACTGAGGCCAGTTGTGCAAAGAGCAGCGCGCCCGCGGGTGTGGAGACTCCGGCGAGCCCCGGGGAGCGCGCGGACGGAAATGTGCGGCTGTTCTCAGGTCGTCGCGTTCTCGTCTGCGTGGATGCTGGGGGCGCTTATGGATTTCATTTTAATTTTTAGAAGTGCACGACTGCAGCTCCAAATGCTTCTCAACAGGTTTTTCCTCCCCTTTCCCATTCACAAGAGAGCTATTTGTCTCCCTGCTTCCTATCATCTATCTTTTCTTTTGCTCTTTGTTTATACTTATATATGATTTATATATTTTATTATAATTAACATATAATTATTTAATATTATAATTTAATTAAATATTATAATATTTAATATTATGATATTTAATATTATAATTAATATATAATTATATAATTATTATAGTGTATATAATAAACCCAAATATAGCCCATGTGATATTGAAGCTGGTGTGTCAGATTTATTTCACTTAACATCATGGCCTCAAGTTGCATACATGTTCTTACACATGACTCAAACTTATCCTTCTTCATGGCTGTGTAGTACTCCATGATATGTAAACACACTTTCTTTATCCACCCATCTGTTAATGGTCATCTGGCTGCTTCCAAGATTTAGCTGTTATGAATTATGCTGCTATAAACATGGGTGTGCATGGATCACTGTAATATGATGTCTTTAACTCTTTTAGGAAGACACCTTGGAGAGTTACTGCTGGGTGCTTCTCTTAATATTAATTAACTAATAAGGAAAAACATTATTTCTGGGCCATGTGTGGTGGAGCACGGCTGTCATCCTGGCACTCTGGGAGGCTGAGGCAGAGCGATCTCATGTTCAAACCCAGCCAGCGCAACTTAGGACTAAGCGAGACCCTGTCTCAAAGTCAATCAATTTAAAAAGGGGCTGGTGTTATAGCCCCATGTCCCTGTACCTCTCATTATGGTGTCATTTGTGTATTTTTGCCTCGGTGGGAGAAAATTCAAGATGTTGTGCATGGTAAGCAACCGCTCTAGCATGGAGCTGAGCCCCAGGGCTCTTCCACAGCTTCTATATTTAGCTCACGCGAGTTGGGGATTTTGATGTAGACCAGGTCCCACCACCATCACCATCGAAGTGAAAAATAATCTACTGTTTCCAAGTGATTCCTTGTGTGCGGTGTTTTGCTTGTGTGTGTGTGTGTGTGTGTGAATCCAGCACCTTCACACTCAGCTACATCCCCAGTCCTTTCCAGTTTTCTTTGCAATCTTAAAAATATATTTAATTGGGATGCTTGGAAAAAATCTCACTATGTAGTATATTATGATTATAACCATGTCTGTCATCCCAGCACTCGGGAGGCTGAGGCAGGAAGATCGCTGAGAGTTTGAGGCCAGCTTGGGCTACAAAATGACTTTAAGGCCAGCCTGAACTGCATAGTGAGACCCTGTCTCAAAAAACCAAAAAAAAAAAAGAAAAAGAAAAAGTATATTACTTCAAAATAAAATCTCAGTAAATAAATGTGCAGTTCAATTGATAACAGTTCCTTGAAGAACTCTTCACTTAAAAAATTCAAATATTTTTAGTAGCTCGTGTGTGCAGTTCATACTGTCCCCATTCCTTGTGTGGAACTGGTGTGTGCATGGAACTCAGCTTTGTTCTTTTTTGCTAAGTTGCCCAAGCTGGGCTCTAATTTGAGATTTCCCTGTGAATTTCTCTTTGCTACTCTAGCTGTGTAGACAGAAAACTCAAAAAAAAAAATTATTTTTTCCCCATTTCTTTTGTAGGGGGACAGAGGCCTGTGTGGCGTCACATTGTGTCACTGGAAAATAAGGATTTCAGGCTCCAGCTTTGTTTTGGTTTGGTTTTTCGAGGCAGGGTCTCTCTGTGTAGCCCATACTGGCCTGGAACTCATAGAGATCCTCCTGCCTCAGCCTCCAAACTGCTGGGATGACATGTGTGCACCACCATGCCTGGCTAGGAGCTACAGGTTTAATTGGTGGTTTTGTGGTTCCATTTAGAAGCCTAAGAGAGTAAAAAATAAATGAGGATTGATCGAATGAATTTGAGCAGGAACAGGTAGAAAGGAAGTTACATGAGATACTTGATGGCAATTTCCCTTTTCTAACTGCACAGTTATGCAAAGATTTCCATATAAAAATGCTGATGTTACCAATGGGGGCATCTTGTATGCAAAGGTGAAACGAAAAGGTCTAGCCCGGTGTGGTGGCGCACACCTGTCATCCCAGTACTTGGGAGGCTGAGGCAGGATGATCGCTTTGAGTTCGAGGTCAGCCCAGGCTACATAGTGAGTTCAAGGCCAGCCTGGATTAGAGAGCGAGGCCCTGTCTTGAAAAACCAAACCAAGCCAAAACAAAAATACTTTCTGAGTACGTTTCAGCCTCCTACTTCTTTGTCCACTTTATACTGAGGAGAATGTATTAACATCTTCAACATTCAAATATTTTGATTATATAATTCAGTTTTTTTAAAAATTTCTTTTTGCAGTGCTGGGGATGGAATTTAGGGGTTTGTGTATGGTTGGCAAATGCTCTATTCCTGAGCTATACCTCTAAACCTTTAGTTAATTTTTAAACTCTCCATTTTCAGGCTAAACAAATAAAACTGAGCTGACCCAGGGGAGAAGACAAATGATGCATTTTCTCTGTCTAAAGTATGCGTCTTTTACTTCTATAGAATCTTACAGAATCATGACTTGTTATTGAGAAAATTGGGAAGAATTTAAACGTCAATGGGGACAAACTGTGGCAGGTTGTAGGCTTGTGACTGTCAAGTGTCAGATTTTAAAAAGGAGAGAAAAGGGTTAAGGTGCGAAATGTCCGTGCACTGAGTCCACAGGAGAATTGCAATAATTATGTACTGCAAACACAGACTAATAAAAAATGTTTTGTGGTCATACACAGCGGAGTACTACTCATTTATATATTTATTGAATGGTTTATACATTCAATAACCTATCCTGTGCACATTAAATGTCTTGAATTTTGTAACTCTCCTCTGATTATTTAGAGAATACCTCTGTTCTTGGAAAATAGACACCGAATTATTAGGACATGAAAGGGTTGATTTATATCATCTGGATTTGCGGGTTTCAGAAAGCATTATGTACGTGCTATAAGAAGATGTATTTATTTATAAACACGCACATAGTGTGTAAAAAGAGAATGATGACAGAATTAGGGTAAAGTTTCAAAAACTTTTTGAGGAAGGTTTTAAAAATTGATGAATGTGGGTAAGAGGTGTATGGGAGATCTTCGCGCTGGACTTAGGCGTTACGTTTGAATTTATTTGGAAATAAAGAACATTCAAAGGTGTTTTGAAAGCTTATTTTGGACGGGATCAGTTTGTCGTGGGATAAATATTTTACTTCAGGGTTGGAGCCTTTTCCTGTAAAGAGCCTGAATATTGAACCCAAGGACTTTGCACTATGTTCTCAGCCTTTAATTTTA
Organism: Erethizon dorsatum; assembly: GCA_028451465.1. Taxonomy (NCBI): domain Eukaryota; kingdom Metazoa; phylum Chordata; class Mammalia; order Rodentia; family Erethizontidae; genus Erethizon; species Erethizon dorsatum. Next base: position 2,449,524 of record CM051843.1, read on the forward strand.
TTTTTTTAAAAATATCGAGATAGGGTCCGCATTGAACGTGTGGTCCTCCTGCCTTAGCCTCTCAGAGCGCTGGGATTACAGGTGGGCAACACTACATCTGGCCAGAAGTTTGCATTTCTTACTGTTCGGTATTGCATTGACTATTCTTCTTCTTAAACATGTTTTAACCATCGCAAAGTTAGCTTGTTGTCTTTATGAACAACAAACGTTGGAAGACAACCAGTGTGACCCTCTTCCCTTCTGGCCAACAAAACGCAAGCCTTGCACACGTCAGGGTAGCCAGGGCTTCACGAGCACAACTGTGGAAGCACTTGGGGATCATAAAATTCCCAGTCGCACCCAGCAACCCCAGAATCCAGTGGTTCCTTGCATCCTGATTGCCCATTGCAAGTGGAATTTCCGTCTCTGCCGGGACACTCGCGCGCATTCTGCCGTGTTAGTAAGGGGACTGTGATGCGATGGCAATGACGGGTGACGACCCATCTGTGCGCCCAGGGTTGGTGCAAAGGTGAGGACGAGGTAGATGCGTGGGGATCAACACAGGACAGGACCCCTTTTCAGTGGCCTTGGATTCCCATGGGTGCAACCCTCATGGATTTGGGGTCATCTGATTTTCTAATCTGTCGAGGGTTTGGCCACCATGCTGGAAGAGGGGTTTCCAACGTCTTTGGTCCTGGGTTAGAGTTTCATGACAGACAATTTTCTATAAGTGAAGGGGGAATGGTTTGGGGAAGATTTAATGGTTATCTTCCTCGTGGGGAGGTGGTGTGGGATGCATCGTGATTCTTACATTCATCGTCTGCCCCTCTCCTCTGCCTTTCTTCCTTCTGTCTCTTGATTCCCTTCCCATTTGACAACTATCTCTCTTCCTGATTTCTATTATCTATCTTTTATTTTGCCCTTTAAATTGTTTATACTTTGGGTTTCTCATAGGAAAGAAATCACCTCATGTTTAAGCTTGTGAGTCTGATTTATTTCATTTAGCATTGTGGTCTGAAGATGCACCTGTTTTCCTACAAATAACTCAAGTTTATCCTTCTTCATGGCAGAGTAGTACTCCAAAATGTGTAAACGTCATGTTTTGAACTCTTTAAATAAAAGTGCGATTCGTGTTTTAAAACATGTAACTCCACTAACCTTGTCCCACAAATCTGAAAGCGCTCAGCACACTGCTACTTGCAGAAATGGACTGTCTCTAACCAAACCAAGCTTAGCAGTAAGGAATGTGGCTACGCTTGAGTATGCTTTGTATCCGTGTAGACTGATAGCTTTTTCTTAAACTCATGATGTTTTCCCATCTCTGTTGCTTGTCCAAGTCTAAGAAAAGATCAGTGGAGAAATTAAAAGAAAAAAAAAAAAAAGAGAGACAAACAAATACCAGGCATGGATGCACACTGCTGTAACAGCTGCACTCCATGAGGCTGAGGCAGGAGAATCACAAGTTTGTGCTCAGCCTGGGCAACTTAGTGACTTAGCAAGACCCTGTTTCAAAATAAAATTTAAAAAGGGTGTTTTTGTATTGCATGGCATAGGGCCTGGGTTCCATTCCAGGAGCTCACCAAAACATCCCCCAAACCAAAAAAAACGAAGAACAGCAAAAATAATCTGAACGTTAGTTTTCTTGTTCTTACGCCTTGCACTGAATTCCAGAGATGCGGCTATCGTCTTCGCCTCAGACAGAGGGCTCATGGGGGCCTTCCAGAGTGATTTCTCCTGTTAACAGAGAGGAGAGGGGTGGCGGATGTTACTGAGTGGTTCATTAGAAATTATTTTGATTCTACCTTTAGAAATGCATCAATGGATGATGGTTGCCCATAGAATGTTTCTTTCTTAATTTTACTTTCTAAGGAAAAATAACTTTCATTTTCTGGGTACAAAGCTGTTAGAGAAAAGAGGGACGTAGGTACTCGTGCTTGAGAGAGGAAAGCAGGGATGTTTTGGGCTCAAAAATGAGCTCTGTCACGTCTGTCAACTGCTTCCTCGAAAACAGGCTCACCAAAAATATCAAGTTTTTATTCCATAGGAAAAAGATTTTAGATACGAAGCTGAGTGGTCGTGATGTTTCCACATCAAAAGTGAACCTGAATATAATTAGAGAGAAGTAATAACTTCTACTGTGTTATGTACACCAAGAGGTATAGTTCACATTAGCTTACTTTATATATAGGTATATAATTATACATGGATAAAATACATTATATACATATATATCTATATTTTTTTCACTACTGGGGATTGAACAGAGGAGGATGTTACCATTGAGCTACATTCCCAGACCATTCCCTAGGCTGGGCTTGAACTCATGATCGTCTCAGCCTCCTAAATAGCAGAGGGATTACAGCTGTGCATCACCGTGTCCAACTTTAGATTGGAAGAATAATTAGAAGGTAGGCGTTTATAAGCTCTAATAGTGAGGAGATGGAATCTTTACCCCAATTTTATCAGGACATATTGTACCCACATTGAACATTACATTAGATCCCACAAATACACACAAATACTGTGTGTTAATAAAGAAGCAGAAGAAGGTGGAAATACTGAGGGCCCTGATTTGATGATTATCCTTGTATGGACTTATCATATTGCACTCCATAACTTTGTACACTTAAAATAATAATTGTAAAAAAAAAATGGAAGGGTAAGTAATATCAATTCCCTGAAGAAGAAATATCTGTTGTATTTTCTTGTATCCTTAACCTTCAAGAGGCAAATAATAAAATATATATCATATTAGTGACTCTCCTATTGCTGGGATCCAACACCCGACCCTCACAACTTAAAGGAGAAGAGGTATATTAGGCTCACGGTTGCAGAGGGTTCAGTCCATGGTCGGCTGTTCCAAGGCAGGAACATCATGGCGGACGGGCGTAGGGGAGGAAAGATGCTCACATCATGGTGGCCGGGAAGCAGAGAGAGAAGGGAGGAGCCAGGGACAAGAACTCACCCTTTCAGGTCACACCCCACTAACCACCAACCAGGCCCCACCTCCTACAGCACATCCAGCCAGGAGCTCATCCATGATGGATCCCCTGAGGAGCACAGCGCCCCGTGATCCATCACCTTCCAAAGCCCCGCCTCTGATCAGAAGAGACTTTTGAGGCAGCACTCTAAATCTAAACTGTACCATATATAATATATATGTTTTATGCATAAACATGAAAATAATTTAGTACATGATAAACAAATTAATGATCAATTCTATGCCACAGATGATGACATTCAGTTTCTTCCAATGAGGATCACTTGAATTCCTTTTCCTGATTTTGACTTTTATTTATTTATATTTTATTTTATTTTATTTTTGTTTTTGGAGACAAGATCTTATTATGTTCTACAGGATGGATTCAAATTCACTGTGTAGCCCAGGCTGACCTCCAATTCACAGTGATCCTCCTGCCTCAGCCTCCTGAGTGCTGGGATTACAGGCGTGCACCACCACTCTGGGTTCATTTTGGCTTTTAAAATTCTCTTGATCATGAGGTGTGTGCCGTGAGTTTCAGAGTACCATTGCTATATGCTGAAGTTTCCTGGCTATTTTTCCTATGTGTGTTTTTGTTAACCACTGGAGTCTGATTACGTTCATTAGTTCCATGTTACCTTCTATTTCAATGATCACTTTCTCTTTTTAATTAAAGGTTTTTGTCTTGAGATAGCTGTAGGGTCACCCCGAGTGCTAAGGAATGACACACAGAGAAAGGCTGCCTGTGTTCTTTTTCCAGTTTCCTCTCATGGTAACATGTTGGCCAGTTTCCCATCACGGTGACAAACACCTGAAATAAATTGGGTTATGTGGGAAAAGGTTTACTTGGGTTTACAGTTTTAGGGGTTCAGTGCATGGTTGGTTGGTCCCACTGCTTTTGGGTGTGTGGTGAACATCAAGCTAGGCCTGTGTGGTAGAGCAAAAAAGTTCACATCATGGGGGCCAGGAAGCAAAGAGACAGGAAGAGGAAGTGACCAACATCCCAATATCCCTTTCAAGGCCATGTCCCCAGTGACCTCACTTCCTGTGACTAGGCCCTGCCTCTTAAAGGTCCCACACCTCCCCATAATGCTAGAGGCCAGAGATCAAACTTTTACCATGTGGGCCGTCGGGACGGCCAAACTATATCGGTAGCTAAACTATATCAGTAGCTAACTTATATAAGTGCTGTGCAGTTTTCCAACTGAGAAATCGACGTGGACACATTCTCATGAACTTATTTGGATTTCACAAATCCTGTGGATACCCGTGTGTGTGTGTTTGTATGTGCCTTTAGCTCTTTACAATTTTGTCACATACAGGTTCATGTAATCACCATGACGATAACAATATTGGGACAGTAGCTTCACAAGAACCCATCCTATGACCTTTTTATAAGCAACCTGCAGTTTCTTTTGCATTTAATTCCACTCTATTCTGTACCCATGAAAACATCGCTGGACCCCCATTTGCCTTTTTACAGGTGAAAGAAATATACCCGTGCACTGCCCATTTAATGTGACAGAGAGCTCATACCCGAATCCAGGGAGCGTCTTTCCCAGCTATGCTTGCTGTCTCAAGTATTGTGAAGCACTGCACGTTCCACTGAGTCCAAGAAGTGTTCCTGAGGCGTTCTCACGTGCCAGCCCTCTGCGGGAGCTGTTGGAAACAGATTTAAGGAATGCAAAGATCTTAAAATACAATAGAAAACAAACTCACCCAAGTGGCATTGTAAAGAATTCAGCAGTGATACGGCGCTGATCTTCACCATCAATAATAATAAAAACATTCTTCCCATTACATATCTATCGGCCATGTCCTGATCCTTTCACGCAGTTAAAATGTAATTTCCTTGTCTGTGTCCTCTTTCTCTGATACTTCTACTGTGGATGGAGAATTGTTTGAATTTGATGCGAGGGGTGACCTATCAGGCAGAACAAGGTGGGATGGCAGGAAGTAGGCGATGGATTCTTCCAACGGATTACAATGGAAACACAGACAGTTGGGATAAGAATCATGCAAATAAATATCTGCGTGGAACTCTGCCATGCTTATAAATCAGTTCCACATCACTTTTTTTTTAATTCTAGGAAGAGCCCATGTGTGTCAGCCTGAGAGGAACAACTTGTAAGAAGGAGAGTGTTTTTTTGGCTCTTGGTTTCAGACATTTCAGTCCATGGGTGGTGGCCCCCTGTCTTTAGGGCCTGTGGTGAGGCAGAATCATCATGGTGGAAGGACCTGGTGGAGGAAAGCTGCTCACCTCATGGCGGCCAGGAAGCAGAGGATGTAGGGAGGAGGCAGAGAGAAGACATGCCCTCCAGGGCCATACCCATTGACTTACTCCCTCCAACTAAGTCCAACCTTCTAATAGCCCTTGTAGCTGTGAACTTACAAATGGATTAACCCACTGGTGAGGCCAGCGCCATCACGATACCATCACCTCCATAGCCCTCATTTCCGGTCACCTCAGTACATGAGCCTGTGGGAGCCATGTCCTATTGAAGCCATAGCATATCCATTGTGTGGATGGACTAGGCTGTGTTCATCCATTCCTACACCGCTGGATGCTCGAGTTGCCTCCGTCTTTTGACTCTTGTAGCAATGCTGGGTTCCACCAAAGCAATGCATTTCTCCAACCTTCTGTGATTCTCATCCATTCTCAAAGGGATGGAATGTGGAAATGGCACTACATAACCCCAAGTTTCCAGCCAGCACATGCTACAGGACAGTGTTCTGCCCATGGATGCTGAAAACATAAGCCTGCAGAAAATGTTTTTGGTTTTTGACGCCCCATTTTTTTTGAGGTACTGGGAGTTGAGGCTGGGCTTGAACTTGGGATCCTCCTGCCTCTGCTTGCCAGAGTGCTGGGATTATAAGCATGCACCACAAAGACCAGTGGTCTCTCATGTGTTGAAAACCAATCTGAGACCCACATTGTCACCCCCAAACAGAGCCCTGTTCTGTCTAGCAGGCCCCATAGAAGTAGCAGTGGACACTGCCTGGGTGTCCACCACAGGCTACGCAACCTCATTCTTTGACCCCAAAACGCTTCTCTCTTCCATCCACCATCTGCAGCCATTATGCTGGAACAGTAGGTTTTGGCTACTACCCTTGGAGGGCAAGCAGGGCCCTGGGTAAAGCAGAGCAGAAACAACCTCTGAACAGCTCTTCATCTCCTAAGAGCTTCAGGAGCTGGTGCAGGATAGAAAGGGGACAGGAAAAGTATTTTATGTGTATGAGAGCAAGAATAGCAAAGGGGGTCGTGTAGCTTTGGGCTCTGGGCCCCTCTCGTCCCTCATACATCTCTATGTGACAGCAATTGAGGTTTTCTCTGCCTCAGTGTTAATGTTGCAGGACGTGCTGGCAGCTTAATTGCTTTCCACACCAGGAAAGCAACTACACAAGCTCTTTAGCGTGAAGGGAAGCAGGTTTTAGAGCAAAGAGCAGCAGCTCGAGGTTACAGTGACCTACTTTCAAGTCCTAAATAAACCACAGCTGAGTGACTTGATGCGACAGGCTAAAAGCAAATGCGTCCCAAGTTCTTGAATGGGAAATGGTGGAGCTTTGGCTTTGGACCATGGTTGGGAGGCTGCTCAACAGAGAATTACCACATGACTCAGGGATTCTAGCCCTAGTTATCTGCTTAAGAGAAGTGGAGTTATTTGAGCACTGCAAAGAAATTCATGAATGTTCATCAAAGCATTTGCCATCATTGCTGAAAAGTTGGGAGCAATCAGAATGTCAAAGAGTGGATTTCAGATTCACACAGTGGAATATTATACAGCCATGAAAAGGAACAGAGTATGTTACTGCCTTTCATTTTTTAAAACTCTTTCTCCTCTCGTGTGTGGCCCTATTCAGCCTCGCACCTATGGATACTTTAATGCCACAGTGAGGAGTTGTTCAGACAAGAGTGAAGGACTCCAGGGATCTGGGTCCCAACTTCCCTTGCAGATGTTTATTGGGTGGCACCTTCCTTAGTGCACCAGGAGAGGGGGATGGGTCCTAGTTGGGCTATATCCATGGTAGTCAGGAGTTGGGAACCGTGCCCAGTGTTGCAGCACAGGGCTGAGTATCCACCGGTCAGCTGGACACTCGCACGATCTTGTAGAACCAAGGCTCTGTGTTGGATGTGAGGATGTGGGTCTCTAATGGCTCTTTTTGAGAACTCAGAGTGCAGTTAGACGAGGCTCCATCATTTGTCACCCAAAGCATGGGCAGATGACTCTCCCGAGGCAGGGGCTGGATGTTCTGGCTGGGACACTGAGGTCATGCACTCAGGTTATCCTTGTTCGACTGAAAGACCTCCACAACTTTGTATAATCTACTTGTTTTTGTGATTCTGAGGTTTGCATGAGGCCCTTGCACATGCTAGGTAGGCACTCGACCATGAAGACATGGTAATAGCTCATCTCCAACTTTTGAAACAGTTGGAATCTATCATTTTCTCCTAAGCATTAGAACATGGTAAAGACTACAGCCTGTCAGCTTGTTGATGAGATTGCTTCCATGGCAAAAGGAATCACATGCTACTCTCTGGATTTTGTTACTTTATGGAGTGGAGGGGTGATTAACACTCCCAGTCATTTGAGCTTGAAATAATTCTCAGGGAGACCCCATCCAAGCACTAACCGTGCCTGACTCTGCTTAGCACCCAGTGTCAGAGGGTCTCGGGCACATTCAAAGTGTCATGGCTCTAGATATCCTCAGAAATATTATCCTGGATGGCATGAAAACACCAGGGGAGTTCTTTTTGAAGATCAATGCCCAATGTATCAGACACGTGATCTCCATTAGTGCTGACTTTGAGGAGACGTATTATCTTGGGATCTCCAGCTACAAGGAAATTAATCTTCCCAGGACCCGAAGGGACATAGAAAAAGAATTCCCCGTTGTGTCTCCTGGTAAGAACGTAGGCACACAGGCTCTTCTTTCAAGCTTGGAAGACCCCAAACTGAAAAAAACCAGCTGAGTTGTGCTTAGACTGTGGACCTCCAGAGAGCTTAAGCTACCTGTGGATTGTAGCAGAAGCCACTCCTTTGTGTAATTTGTAATTTGCATCATAGAAGACTAAAACATCCAGAATGACAGAGGGCACAGTGCATTAGCGGAAGTTGCAATGCAGCCTAGGAGTCTTGGGAAATGATGTTGGAGAGATGAATGAAGACAGCAGTAGATGTGCCATGTTTTGACCTTGCACCTGTGAGCCCAGTGACTCAGGGAATCATGTACAACTTCCGCATTCTAGAGGGGAACCTCTGACACTGAGGTCGACTTCGCTGTGTGCAGGGAGCTTATGTTTGCGAGCAGCTGCATTCAGTGGATGACTTGTAGGCATTGCTGTGCACTCGCCCCAGCTTCTGTTCTGCTTGGGATCTAGAACATCCCTAAAATTTCTTGCATTCAAGTCTTGCTTCTCAGTGAAGAAGTGTTCAGAGGTGACACCTTGGAAGTTGATTGGGTCATGGGACGCTGACCTCACTGAGTTAACTTTTGGGTCATTATATCGTGCAAGGAGAATAAATTTAATTTTTCTCTGAATTTAATTATTAAGACTTAGCTCTTTCTGCATGCATTGAGTAAGACTGTGTTACCTGGAAAGGTAGAGCATCTGTCTTTCTTCATCAGCTCCCAGGGAAGTACAGATTCCTAGAGAACTAACCTTTGAGTGTAAGGTGTGTCTTTGTCTACTGTCACTACAACAAAATACTCGAAGCTTGGTAATGTCTCAAGAGGTTAATTTACTTCAGATTATGATGGATGGAGATCAAGTGAACATGGTCTCAACATCCCATAGGCACACCCTTGTAGCATCATATCGAGAAGGCAAATGAGCAGAAAGGTGTCTGTAGGAAGAAGAGGCCAAACTCATGGGGTGGACTTGCTCTGTGTCATTCTGGTTCTATTAGTCAGTCTTTCTGTTGCTGGGAGATAACACCTGACACTCACAACTGAAGGGAGGAAAAATTTACTTTGGCTCACAGTTACAGAGGTTGCAGTCCATGGTATGCTGGCTCTAATGTAAGAAAGTCATGGCAGAAGGGCCTGGTGGAGGAGAGATGATCGACTTTGGTAGCCAGGAAGCAGAGAGAGAATGGAAGAGCTAGAGAATCAGAAAAAGGCTGGGGACAGGAGCCATAGTAATGAGGATCATTGGTGGAGTTACATGATTCAACATTCTGAAAATGGATACCTCCTGTCCAAAGACAGTGTGACAAATTCACTTGTGTCCTTCAAAAAGATAAAATGAAGTAGGAACCTTTGTGACTACTATTGGAGAACAGATGGAATTACTTAAGCATGCCAAGATGAGACCATCCTAGATCAGAAGGGCCTAAATCCAATGCAGCGTCCTCGTGAGAGACAAAAAAGGAGACACAGACACAGAGGAGAAGCCATGCAAAGATTGAGGCGGAGACTGTAGTGATGGGGCCACAGCCAAGGGCTGCCTGGAACCCCAGGAGGAGGCAGAGGCAGGAGGATCCTCCATGCAGCCTATGGAGGGAGATGGGTACAATCATAGGGAATTGAATGGTGGCCCCCATTCTGTATTCATCAACTTTTCTGTTGCCAGGACAAAATACCCAACACCTACAAATCAAAGAAGAGGTGGTTGATTTGGCTTATGGTTTCAGAGGGTTCAGTCCATGGTCGGCTGGCTCTAAGCCAGGAACATCATGGTGGATGGGTGTACTGGAGAAAAAGCTGCTCAATTCATGGCAGCCAGGAAGCAGAGAGAGAGAGAGATGGAGAGAGAAAGAGAGAGAGAGGAAGAGGAGGTCCAAGGACCAGACACTATCTCCAAAGTCACCCCTTTGACCCACCCAGACACACCCAGAAGTGTGCAATGTTAAATTCCTAGGCATCTCTCAAGCCCATCAAGTTGACAATCAAGATTAACTGTCCCATCTCCCAGGGGACCCATTGGGCCTCTGAGAACTACTTGAATCCATCATGAAGATGGCCTTTTTCATGACCTAATTGCCTCTCTCTACAATCTACCTCTTCAAGGTTGCACCGACTCACACATCTCCATGGTGAGGACCGAGTGCCAGCCCATGGACCTTCGAGGACCACTTCGTCCACCTGCAGACCACAGCAAGATGGTAAAAAATGTGTGGCTGCTCTCAAACACCCAGCACTTGCCAAGCTTGCATTGACTGTGGAGGAGCCAACTTAATTTCTAGCCTCAGTCAGATCTTTTAATTCCAAATGGCAATTAGGTGGGCTGCCAACTTAGAGAACAGAGCATCGCTGGGCACACGGCCCTGAATTGTGTGGAATATAAATGTAGAGATAACCAGTGAAGTTTGGGCTCCCTGTGCCCCTGGAGTTGAAGCATTTGCGTCTTCACACCACCATGTGGAATAATAATGCTATAAACATGGGCTGCTTTGTTCACATCTTATGCACAAGGTGTGAAGATGTTTATCATAGTTGGCCCAATTGCTAGGATATTTGTGAGGAAGGAAGTGGGAGGCTGTAACCCCATTTGCAGCACGCCCCTGTTGGAAACCAGTATCATCAAAGTGGATACAGCAGGGGCCTTGCTCCCCACATTGTGGGTCGCTCATACAATGCACCACACATGCTGTGTATCCGCCATGATGTGCTGGACCCTAGCTCTCTGCCAAAGGATGGATTGCTATCTCAGTTACTTTTCTCATTATTGGAGCAAAATACCTGACACCCATGAGTTAAAGGAGGAATGGTTTGTTTCAGTTCACAGTTTCAGTCTGTAATTGGTTGGTTCTAAGGCAAGGAGGCATGACAGGGGGGTATCGCAGAGGAGAAACAGCTCATGGCAGGGCAAGCAGTGGCAGCAAGCCTCCCTTTCCCTTTTATTATATCCAGGTTATAAGCCCATTGGCTGATGCCACCCATATGCAGAGTGGGCCTTCCCATTATCCACACCCAGAGCTAATCAGGGGACTAATCCAGTTATCACACACCCCTAATCCATATTCACACATCCTGGATGCAGGCACTTCTGAAAAGTGCTGCCTGTGACCGTAAAGGCTTTGGGGGGACATCTAAATACAAGCCATAACAATTGCCATTTGGCAAATGGGATGGCTCCCTCTTTTTTTTTTTTTTCTTTTTCTAATTATTCCAGGTTTTTCTTCTCTCCTTTCTCAGTTTTTGTTCCAATTCCCAATCACTTCAGTGAGCCCAAGGCAAGAGGAACCAATGAAAATTGATGGGAAATGGAAAACTGGGAAGACCATTGGGCTGTGTGTGATTGAGGGCTTTTCTACTTTTGTGTTCTCTTTTGTCTTTATCCTGTGAAAGAAAAAAATGCTTTTATCATTTATCAGGTGGATAAAGGTAGTTTCCTCAGTATGGGTTCCCTTTTTTAACATACCACTGATGCTGAGAAATTCCACACAAAGGAAACTATTTGCTAAAACACACTCACGAAGCCCCTGAATAGGGTTATTCGAGAGCTCCATTTCCCAAACAGCTTTCTGCTACTGTAACAAATCCAGAGGTCATCAAGTTATGAAGACAAAAGGTTTGTGGTGGTCAAAGTTTTGGAAGTTTCAGCCCATAGTTTGCTGGCTCTGTAGTCTTTGAACCTGGATCATATCACACATTCATATATATTTTATAAATAAATAAAATATTGTATGTTCATGCGTATGTTATGAACATATACTTGCATACTATGTATACAATATATACTTATATATCATACAGAAAATACATACTTATATATTTTATAGACATAAGATTTTTGCTTATGTATTTATACCTTGTGTATATAAAGTCTATGCTTAGGCATTACACATAAAATACACACATATATTTTATAGCTATAAAATGTATACTTATATAGATGTAAAATATATACTTATAAATTTATATATTTTATACATAAAATATAAACTTATGTGCTATTCATAAAATGCAGACTTATATATTTTATAGTTATAAAATAGATACTTAGAAAATGTGTATGTATATATAAAATACTTACTCAGATATATATATATATATATATATATATATATATATATATATTTTTTTTTTTTTTTTTTTTTTTTTTTTTTTAATGTGGGTACCGGGGGTCGAACTCAGGACCTCGCACTTGCCAGGCAGATGTTTATGCCGCTGAGCTATCTCACCGGCCCTACAAACAGATATAATTTATAAACATATATAGGTATATATTTCATAAATATATAAAATATATTTGCATTGGACATTCCTTGTGTGGAGTTGTTGCATGCACAGAACACATTTTAACTCCTTTTTCATCTCCTCTCCCTCCTCCCCCTCCATCTCTTTGCCCCTTCGCATCTGAGGAAATCTCTCTCCTTGCTTCCTGCTATCGATCTTTTGTTTTGCACTCTGTTTATAATTAGAGTTTCTCCTCTGAGACAAGCCATGCGATATTAAACTTGTGTGTCTGATTTTTTTACATAACAGATATATATTTATTTTTTATAAATTTTACAAATATAAAAATATATACCTCTGTTCTATAAATACACAATACACACACTTTTATGTATTTTTAAATGTAAAACATATATCTATATATTTTATAAATACATCAGATATACACTATATATTTGCTTAATGTATAAAACATGTTTGAAAATGCGTTTTAACCATAAAATCATAATTTTATGCTTTGGGAATTATTTTTTGTTCTTTATTATCCTTGGCACTATTTTATATTTAAATAGAATACACACACACACACACACATATAACACACACATATATATATTTCTCTACATATCTTTGGGTTCCACATTTGTGGAATCAACAAACCATGTGTCAGAAATATTTGAAAAGAAACTACATTTGTGCTGAACGTAGACAAACATTTTTTCTTGTCATGCTTCCCTAAACAGTACACTATAAAACCTATTTGCACAACATTTGTATTGTATTAGGTATTGTAGGTCATCTATATATGTCTTATTTATTTATATGATTATTTTTATTAGCCCATGTTCGCAGTAGATCATGGTCATATAGGTAATGTGGAGTTGGTACATGGCTAGGACATGTCTTCAATCTTTTATTTATTTTTTTTCTTTTGTCCCCTACCCCTCCTGTCCCTCTCTGCTCCTTCAAACTCTGGACTCACTTCCTATTTGAAAAAAAGAGAATGAGCCTAGGTTTTATGCAAATCCTGCAGCATTATGCATGTGCGTCTGAAGGCTCTGTGTGTTTTGGTTACCAGTGCAAGCAGATAGCTTCAGGTACTTTTGTCATGATTAGGCTCCTGGGTGTAAATGAGCAGGTGCACAGGGATCCTCTGTGCCCCCAAAATTGAGAAACTGAAGAGAAATCATGGGAGAATTTACGGTTCAATTCCTAAAGGCACTGAACAAAAAACTGAAGTATTTGAGGATGAGCAAGGAAAACATTCCACTCTTATTCCCAAAGGGCTTCACATTTTTGGTAGCCACTGAAATTTGCAAAACACATTCACACCTGTTGGTTTTTCTAGACCCCAGCAATTGGTATGATGTAGGTGGAAAAAAAAATATATATCTTGAATTTCAAGATCCTGGGGTTAAACTCGAAGTGGACATTAATTATCAAAGATCAGATCTCTCAAGTTAAGAGACCAAGTTTCAAGCATTTTCAGGACTACTGTACTGACCTTTCTTAGATGGAAAGTAAACTTTTCAAATGGGTCGAGATTATACTTGTTTATATGATAGTATGAGCTTATTCATGTGCTTAATACACATTTCCAGAGCAGGTTCTCTAACGATTGAGCTAAAAGAACAACACACGCTCAAGGTTGTGAGATTAGCAATATATGATGCTATTTTTGTTTCAAAATAAGAAAAGGACAAACATAGTTTTTCCTGACTCTGGCTGTTTGTTAAACCAAAAGCCTTAACGATGCCCTACTTTTATTTTTTTGCCAACCGTTCTCTGAATTAACGCTACAACACACTTCAGAATGTAAGGCTGCACCGCACGCATAGTATTTAATAAAGCATAATAAGCCTGGATAGTGCAACGAATTAAAGCACATAACAATACTCAAGTTAACTGCCTGTAAAATCTCACAGGACCAATGAGAAACAATTTCTAACACTGTGGAATCACAGTATTATCGCTCTGAAAAGAAGACCCCCGTACAATTTTATCCCTTTGTCTGTACGTACATTAACCGATTCACTTCAAAAGTGTCCTTGGATATGGCTTGGATCTATGTCAATTTTAGTAATGAATAAAACATGTTTCTTATAGAAGACACGGAGTTTGTGTTAGTCCACTTTCTGTGGCTGGAAAAGAAAGTACTGGTACACACAATTAAAAGAAGGTAGAGTTTATTTTGGGTTACGGTTTTAGGGTATTCAGTCCATGGTCCCCTGGCGCCAAGGCAGGGACATCATGGCGGAAGGTGATGGTGGGAAAGATGCTCACATCATGGTGGACAGGAGAAAGAGAGAAAGAGAGAGAGAGTGAGAGATGGAGAGAGAGGCAGAGACAAAGACAGAGACAGAGAGAGTCCAGGAACCAGATACATTTTCCAAGATCAAACCCCCATGTCTCACCCAGGCACACCAAAAGTTGTGCATTATAAATGCCCTAGGTATGTCTCCAACAAATCAAGATTGACCATCACAGAGTGGTTCCATGTTGATTTCTCTTTGTGGAAAGACTTACCTGCCTGGGTTGGCTGGACCTGCAGAGAACCATCTTGTCTAGTCCTGATCTTTGCAAGGCTGGCTACATCTGGTGATAAAACCTGGGATATAAGGGCTTGGCCATTCTGACACTAGCCAATGTACTCTAATGGGCCATACCCACTTCAGGGTGTATAAGGTAGCAGAGGGGTTTTGGAGTTCCGTGGCCATTTGACTTTTCTTTCTGCCCAATGGTGCTTCCTTTCATATGCATTGATCCCTAGATTATATCTTCCTCCTCCGAATCCTTCCCAGCACTGGCTTGTGGAGAAGCCCGTGAGTAAGGTTGGTACCTGGAGAGGTCTCAGTTCAGGAAGCAAGATGGGGCTTCGAAGGTTGACCCATCCCTGTCTGGTTGGGAAGGAGGACTCAAATTGCTCTGGTAGGTGGGAGAATCAGGTACAAGATGATGGTCCATTTATGCAAGACATCACTGGTGGTGACGTCAAAGGGGACCTCTTTGATGTGGGCGACTTATCCAGCATTTGAGAGGTAACCCTATATGTAATCATTTTTTTTTTTTTTTATGACTCTGGTGTTAAAAGCAATGATGTTCTACAGAAAACAGAGATGATAGGGGAGAGACTAACAACTGACAATTGGAAGCCACCTGTGAAAACCAAAGATGTTCTTGGGTGGGCAAAGAGAAATTATCTACACAAGGAGAAGACAGAGAGGAGCCTTTAGGGCTCAGGTATGCAAGCGATGGAATTTCAAAGAATGCTCAATGAAAAGCCATCTGTAAAAAAAAGGTCAGACACTGGCTCTGGGATGTTGGGAGTCCGACACACAGGACTGCGATTTATTGGTGAATGTCCCCAGTGTCTTTGCTGGCCCAGACTTTCCTGAAATTTATGGACTGGTGGATGGAGCCCATTTGAGTTCTTCCTCTGTGATATATAGCACAACACACATAGATTTCCATGAAGCAATGGCTGGCCCCCAATGACCTCTCCTCATTTTTCCCCTTGACTTTCAGATTCATAAAGAATTAACTTTCTTTGTTCCAGCTGGGATTTTGATGGGTCTTCTAAGAGGTGAAATATCCACTTTACTATCCAACATGGCATATGGGCATCCTTCACTGGGTCATTTTGCTTCACAAATTTACTTTTTTGTGATTCCTCAAATGAGACACACTTAGCTATCTGGGTCATCAGTTTCTTGAATGCTTTCCACCACATTCCCACCATTAAAATGATTTCTCCCAGGAATACTTTTAAGTGAATAAAGAAATCTGGCACTTTGGTCTTGGATTTCCCAGCCTTTATACCAAGAAATAAATACCCATTATTTATACCTTTCCTAGTGTGCTTTGCTCAGCAATAGGGATGGCCTGAGGAACTATCTCTGAATATTTTATGTGATAATGGCACACTGTATTTTCAGACATATTGCACTGAAACACAGATGTTGTCATATAGGATGGCTTAGCAGATAATTACCTGTTTTCTGAGCTTGAATTCAAATGACTCATCTGTGTAGAATTCCTATCACATCAAAGACCCCTCCCATTTGATGCAACTATGTATTCTAGTATGTTTGGAGTGCATAATGTTACATCCCTTGTGTGAAATTGGTACATGCACATGACAAATCTTAATGTCTTTTTTCCTTTTCTCTCTCTTTCCTCCATCTCCTGATCCCCTTCCCATTTCAAAAAGATCTATCTCCCTACGTCTTATCTTCTATCTTTTATTTTCCTCTTTATTTACACTTTGTATTTCTCCTAAGAAAAGGAACCATGGAATATTGAAGCTTGTGTGTCTGATTTATTTCACTTAACGTTATGGTCTCAAGGTGCATCCATTCTCCTACACATGACTCAAGCTTATCTTATTCATGGCAGAGTAATACTCCATTGTGCATAAATACCATGTTTTCTTTATCCATTCATCTGTTGATGGACATGTAGGACACTTCCATGACTTAGCTATTATGAGTTTTGTTGATCTAAATATGGATGTGTATGTATCACTGTAATCTGATGTCTTTACTCTTTTGGGATGATACTTGACTCTTTCACTATTAATTAGACTTATTGTCTGAACATTATATAAAGGATTGGGGGCTGAATTACATTTTCTACAATGGTTTGATGACAAATTAGTTCCTGAGAACTGTCATAGAATAGCCTAAATCTATGTTTTTGAGAATCAACCCCAGGTAATTTAACTCAAAATTTGCACCCATTTCCAGCAAGAGATAATGTCATAAATTCGGTAAATAGTCATTTAGTCAAGTGAATGGGGATGCCTGATACAGTTTGGATTCGCTTTGAGTGTGACCCCCAAAGGGTCATGTGTTGGACACTGGGTCCCAAGAGTGATGATATTTAGAGGTTGTGGATTCTTTAAGCCATGGGGCCAACAGTAAGTTCTTGGACCATTGGAGGAAATTTTCTTGGAAGGCATTCAGGTAGTTCTGAGTTGATTGTCATGAGAGCAAGTTGATCTAAGGAGAAGTCTGATCCTTGAATTTCTCCCTTCCACTGTGATGCGTTTTGCTGTGGCATGAACTTCTGGCATTGCCGTGTCCCCAACAATAAAGTCCTCACCTGATGTAAGCTGACGTTGATACCATGCCCTTAAGGCTACAGAGCTATAAGCTAAATAGATCTCTTTTCTTTATAAGGTTACCCTCCCTCAGATATCTCATTATTATAAGGAAAGCTGGGCAAACACAGCCCTTCATCAATAGCTTATTACACATGATGTTGGTACAATGTGGAGATCAACCACTGTGGAACTAATCATGTGACATATGGCTTATTGAACAAAAATATCGACGCTTCCCATTGACCCAAAATGGGATTTTATTTGGGAAATCCATTTCCCGAAGTGTGGAGAAGTTTGTACCCTGCTTTCTCTACCATCACCTGCCTGCATCTTGTAGGAAGTGATGCTTGTCTTGCCTATTGCCGGTAGCACAGGAAGCTTACAAAATGGGGATGGCGTTCTCAGACACAGGGAAATATTTCTGATAAAACCCATGGCAATTAGCAGTATTTCTTGCAATATTGATTAAAATATTATGCCAAGAGGGAGAAAAAATGAGTTTTGTTGATGCACTTGGACTTCTGCTTCTTCATTACTTCTGTGTATTATATATATATATATATATATATATATATATATATATATGAGTCCATTTTTTCCCCAATGAAGCAATGAGGAGGTAATTTTACTCGATCGATCAAACTTCTTATTCTCCATTCTGTCCTCCTTCTAGGGAGGAATTTGTCTTAAACTTGTATTTCCTTTCATCTGTACCATTCACTCTGTTATTGATGGACAATGAGACCATTAGGCACAAATGACATCCATCGGTGGCTGTCACACAAACTGGGCTGTTTTTCTGCCTCACTTCCTCTTTAAGGCATTTCTCGGTAGATTAATGGATCCAAACTCTCATTTCAATTATTTTTATTATGCCTGGCTACTGCTTGCTCCCATTAAAAATGAGAGTGTACAGTTCATTTAAGGATCCAATATTACTGTTAAGCAGTAATTCACATCGGTTTCTCCATTACCACTGCACCAACTTGTGGGATTTAGTTGATTTATGGGAGTTCTTGCTGTTGGAACTCTGCCTCCGTCTGGTGCACACAGTTCGGATCATGAGAACTTTATCTCGAAACGCTTAATAATTACTAATGAAGTTTTCTCTGGTTTGTTCAACTACATCCACAGTGATTATCAGAGAGAAGCTCAAGGCAAAACTAGGAACTTCAATGCAGTTCTAGAACTAGGAATTTTTTTGCTTACATTGGTGCTGATAGGAGCAAATTCCAAGAGTGCAAAGAGTTGAAAACTCGTGCAGTTGGCATAGTACATAATCGGGGACAAGTGTTCTATGGATTTAGACTTTTAATCGAGATTTATTTCCCAGGTAAGTTGTTGATGTGTTTTGTTCTTTTCACGCAATGAGCAATTTTTAAATAACTATTGGTTTGCCTTAGTTGCTTTCTTGTTTGTGAAACAGAAAACCTGAGATCCATGACTGAGAGGAGAAGTTGTTCATTTTGGCTCATGGTTTCAGAGGGATCAGTCCATGGTTGGTTGCTCCAAGACAAGAACATAATGGTGGAAGGGGATGGTGGAGCAAAGATGCTCACATCATGGCGGCTGGGAATCAGAGAGAGAAGGGAGGAGCCAGAGACAAGAACTCACCCTTCCAGGTCACACCCCAGTGACCATCTCCAACCAGGCCCCACCTGCTAACAACTCATTCAGCCAAAAACACACCCATGCATTAATCCACTAATGAGTATAGCACTCCCATGATGCAGTCACCTTCCAAAAAAGCTCCACCTCTGAAAGCTTGAGCCTTTTGTGGGAACA
Organism: Erethizon dorsatum; assembly: GCA_028451465.1. NCBI lineage: Eukaryota > Metazoa > Chordata > Mammalia > Rodentia > Erethizontidae > Erethizon > Erethizon dorsatum. Next base: position 2,468,495 of record CM051843.1, read on the forward strand.
TTCTGGATCTAAACCATAACAAGGGTTATTAAAGTATCTACTGAGTGATACAAGTGATAGTCATATTGAGTGTATACTACATTCCTATGCTGCACCAGAAATTCCCCTCAAACTGGTAGGTTAAATCAACACCCATTTGTAAGCTCACCACTCTGTCTCAGAACTCTAGCAGGGCATGGCAGAGTCCTCGCCTAGTGGTATTTTGAGGCTGAAATTAAATTGTGACGATGACTAAATTTGCATGCCATTACTTTGGGGAAATATCTACCTTCAAGTTGGTATTAGTTGATTTTCTCTTGCTATAAAATACCTGATTGCTATAGCTTGGATCTGGAGTGTTCTCCAAAGACCCGTGTATTGAAAGCTTGGGTCCAAGGCTGGGGAGCTATGGAGGGTATGGAACCTTTAGGAAGTGAGGTCACTGGGGGCATGTCCTTGCAGGGGATATCGGGACTACAATTTCTTCTTTATTTCCACTCTTCCTCTTGGCTGCCATGAGCTCAGCCATTTCTTCCACCTGTATGCTCCCCGTTATGAGTTTCTGCCCCTGCACAAGCCCAAAACCAATGCAGCCACCCAACCATGGCCTTGAAGACATGAGCTACAATAAAACTTTCCTCTTTATGAGTTGTGGGTCTCAGGCACTTTGCCATGGTAACAGGAAACTAACACTCCAGTACTGGGTATTTTAGGAAGAATAGAGTTTCATTTAACTCACAGGTTTGGAGGTTGAAAGTTTAATGTTGCACAACCCCATCTCTTCAGCCCCTGACTGCCGCCCAATATGGCGGAGGCCGTGATAAAAGGATTATGTGTGAGAGGGGTGCATCCCATGGAGAGGCAGAAAGACAGCAATTCAGGGGTTGGGCTTGCTCTTTTATAAGGATGCACTCTTATGGAAACTAATTGGGGTTCCTTGAGAAATACTGAATCCTTCCCAAGAACTCCCAATGGTCTACTCATTTTCTACTAGGTCCTACTTCATTTTATTTTTCTTTATATGCGGGTACCAGGAGTTGAACTCAGGACCTCGTGCTTGCCAGGCAGGCGCTTATGCCACCGAGCCATATCACCAGCCCCAGGTCCTACCTCATAATGGTCCCACTGGACCACCATGCCAGTGACCACGCTGCCATCGCGTGACCCTGTGCGGGGAGATCTATTTCAGAACCATAGCAAGCTCAGTCCTATCATGGAAATAGTTCATTTCCACGCAGCCGTAGGATGGAGGTTCTTGGGATTTCTCCTGGTTAGCTGTCAGCTAGGAGCCTTGCCCGGCCCTCAAAGGATGCCTTCATCTTTCTCTCTGCATATTTCCTTCATCCACCTTCAAGATGGCAACAGTACATCCAATCCAAGTCCTATGCCAAGGTTTTGATTTCTTCTGACGTTGATGAGAGGAAACTGCTTTGAAAGGATCATGACCATCTTGCATAATCTACAGACTTTGGGTCAATTGATTCAGGCTATTATTTTTTGCAAAAATCCCTTCCCAGGAGTTTCTGGGTTGGCCTTTCTTTTATTTCCTCCTACTCTTCATCCTCCTCCTCCTCCTCCTCTTTCTCTTCCACCTAATTTTTTTCTTTCCAAGTAATTTTTATCTATGGCTGATTAAGTCCAATATAAGGAACCCAGACATTTACAGGACAATGGGAGTACATTTTTAGGCACAGTCATCTTCCAGTACCTGAGAACCTAAAGGATGGTTGAGTCCCAGGGTTTGATTCTGTTTTTCCAAATACCAAGTGATGCAGAAGTTGACAACATCAGCTGTCTACATTTGCTGAAGTGGGTGAAGCTTTCATTTAACTAAAAAATAAACATAGAAAATGAACTTAGAGTAGGACAAAAAATTAATGTCCGTTATCATTTAGGGGTCATTAAAAAGCCCGATTTCCTGGGATGAACATGGTAAGGTTTCTATATAAACTAAGAAAAGCAGTATTGGATTTATACTATACACAAGTTAGGCTTACCATAAACCATAAATTCAAAAAAATTCAAAATCTAGGGCCGGTGAGATAACTCAGTGGCACAAACATCTGCCTGGCAAGTGCGAGGTCCTGAGTTCGACTCCCGGTACCCACATAAAGAAAAAAAGGGCCGGTGATAACACTCAGTGGCACAAGCACTTGCCAGCAAGGATGAGGTCCTGAGGTCGACTCCCAGTACCCACATAAAAAAAAACCAAAATTCAAAATCTAGAATTCTCCCAAATCTTTATATGCTAACTAAAAATGCTTCCCACACAATGAAATTTGTTATTTTCAACGACTTGTGTATAATTATTAACAAATTATATATAATTTATAAAATTATTAACAATGCTATATAAAATTAGTTTCAGGCCATGTGTATAAAATGTCCATGAAACAAAAATTATTTCCTGTTTAGACTTGGGGCAGATTCCTGAGGGATCTCATTACATCTATGCAAATATTCTCTCTTTTTTTTTTTTTTTTTCTTTTTTTTCTTTTTGTGCTTTGGCTTTTTGAGACAGGGTCTCACTATGTAGTCCAGGCTGACTTTCAATTCACTATGTAGCTCAGGCTGGTCTTGAACTCATGGTGATCCTCCTGCTTCAGCCTCCTGAGTGCTGGGATTGCAGCTGGTCTATGCAAGTATTCTAAAATTTGAAAAATGAATCTGAAGTACTTCAGTTCCTAAGCATTTTGGATAAGGGCTGCAGAACCTGTGTGAGTCCGCAGGCTAGCAGAAGCTGTGGAAGGAGTACTAGGTGGCCTTCATGTCATTGTCAGTCTTCTCCAGAGGATAATTTAGACATGCAGAGTTGCAGTTCACCTGTGTCTACACCCATGTGATTCACCTCTTTGGTTTCCTTCTTGGGGACTCAATTAAGCAGATGTTAGGTCATGAACGAGCCTGTGTTTCCCACACAGAAGTAATCCTGGCTTCCAGAACATTTACACACCATGGAGTACTACTCTGCCATGAAGAAGGATAAAATTGTATCGGAAAATGGATGCACCTTGAAACCATGATGTTAAGTGAAATAAATCAGACACATGAGCTTCAATGTCACACTTTTTTTTTTTTTACATGAGAAACGCAAAGTGTAAATGAAGACCAGAATAAAAGATAATAGTAAGAAGGGAGATAGATCTTTCTCAAATGGGAAAGAGACCAATAGACTTCATCTTTACTTAGGGGAGGGGAAGGAAACGACAAAAGAATTAAGATGTGTTACGTTCATACACCAACTCTACACAGTACTCTACCATTATGTACTGCAAACATGGACCAATAAACAATAAAAATGGGAAAAAAGGGATTTATTAGTGTATGTTTCTGATGTATAGTGATTACATTTAGCTTGGGGTATATGATGCATATGTTTATTGCACATAAACAACTAGAAGAGGAGTTACTTGCCAAGAAAAAAGAGAGCTTATAAACCACATTCCCAGCCCAGTGCACACCCACGGTCACCATCTGAAAGGCTTTTCATTTCATTGTACTGTTTTCCGTCCACAGGACAAAACACTTCTATTTTCCTCTGTCTCAATTTTTCCCCAATAACCTTTCTTTTGCATTGTACCTACTTTGATTTCACTCTAAGTTTTCGCGTAGAGAGGGGAACAGCATGAGAAAAAAAAAATGCATGTAACAGAATATATATGTAAATGGTTACATGCACTCCTGTAAACCCAGCACTCCGGGAGGCTGAGGCAGGAGGATTGAGTGTTTGAGCCCAGCCTGGACAACTTTGTGACATAAGGAGACCCTATGTCAAAATAAAAAATAAACCAGGCCCCGCGTCCTACAGCACACTCCGCCGGGAGCTAATTCATGATGGATCCACTGAGGAGCACGGCGCCCCGTGGTGCATCGCCTCTCTGGGAGCCTGTTAATCCCATCAAGGTGACAACTCAGATTAACTACGACGACCAGCAATTGCCTCTGTGCTTTTATCAGTTAGGCTGGATCAGACGTTCGTCACAACTTTCTATGCCTGGATTACCACGCGATGAATCAAAGGTGCCCTCGTTATCTATCTCTGCATAGTCACCTCTCTCTATTCTAAACATCGTCTATTTACTTCATCTGTGTCTCTATCTTTCAATCTTCTACCTTGTTATCTATCTTCTGTTTCCCTAGTTATCTGCTGTGTCTACCTGGTTGTCTATTTGTCATCTATTGATGTATCTTTTCTCTAGGTAGGTATCTATCTATATGTCTATTCATTGGTGTATTTCCTATCTTTTATGCATGTACGGATTGATTTATTAATCTCTCATATCTATTTTCCATCCATCTATCTGCTACCTAGTTACCTATCTCTACCTATGTAGTTATGTGTTTTATCTATGTATCTATCCATGAATCCATCTATTGTCTACTATGTATCTATCATTTCTCTTCTATCCGCTTATCTATGCCTATTATACATGTATGTATCTTCTATCTACTTATCTATTTCTATTTATATATTTATCCATCTATATTCTATTTATCTTGTATCTAGTCTATCTTCTACCTTGTTATCTATCTATCATTTATCTATGCACACATTGTACAATGCATGTACATTTTCTTCATGGCATAGTAGTACTCCACTGTGTATAAATACTACATTTTCTTTATGCATTCATCAGGTGATGGACATATAGTCACTTCCAAGATTTAGCTATTGTGAGTTGAGCTGCTATAAACACGGGTGTGCATGGATCGCTATAATACGATGTCTTTAACTCTTTAAGGAAGACGCCTAGAAGGGCAACAGCTAAGTCAAAAGGCATAGGCACGTTTAGTTTTGCGAGGCTTCTCCACACTGGTTTCCAGAGTGTTTGTGTGGGTTTAGGGGGCAGGAGGAGCCCTTCTGCACGGTCCATGGGAATGAAAATTTCTTCTGGATGTTGCTTTTAAGAATTTCATTTCTTAGCATGAATGCAGGTTGTTTACACAGAGAAAAGTTGCCCCTCAGCCCTCAGATAATTGCTGGGGGAAAGGAATTTCCATTTAGCCACTGTGGTAAAAGCTATCTGCACACACACGTGCACGCGTGCACACACACACACACACACATTTTATACGGAATGTAACCATTATAAGCAAAACACTACAGGCTACTCACTGTTGCCTCAGAAAATAGATTTGATACACATCACCTTTGTTCTCATGATACTGTGGCATGAACCCAGGGCCTTCGCACTGAGCTACATCCCCAGCCCTTTTTAATTTACTAATTATTTTTCTTTTTATTTTGAGACAGAATCTCACTATGTCACTTGGTTGCCCGGGCTGAGCTGCAGTTTGAGATTCTCCTGCCTCAGCCTCCCAGCTCCCTGGGATTACAGGCATACACCACCATGCTCAGGTGCAAATCTCCTTCTTTAAGGTAGGTTATGCATGTTACAATTATTTAATCTTCAGTTCTACACAGTCACATTGTTGTGGAACCCTGATTTCCTTGCTGTTTTGTACTATCAGAAGGTAAAGTTTTACTCCTTCCTTCCCTCCATACTGGGGTCTGAACCCAGGTTTTTGTAAAATCTGGACCAGCACTCTACCATTGAGTTGTGCCATAGACTTTTTCTAGATTTTATTTTGAGACTGGGTTTTGCTAGATTGCGCAGGTTGGCCTCAAACTCTAGTCCTCCTGCCTCAGCCTCCTGGTAGCTGGGCTTACCATCATCCTCCACCACTCACATTTTATACATTGTGGAAATATAAACTAGCACATCCACTATGGGTATCAGCGTGTAGCATTGTTAAAAAACATAACTAGAAATTGTATTTGACCCAGCTGTTCCCCTTCTAGGTATCTTCACAAAGAAGTTAAAGACATCATATTACAGTGATCCATGTACACCTGTGTTTATAGCAGCACAACTCATAATAGCTAAATTTTTTGGAAATGGTCTGTATGTCCACCAACAGATGTATGGAAAAGGAAAATATGTTTACACAGTATGGAGTACTACTCTGCCATGAAGAAGAGTAAACTTGAGTCATGTGTAGGAAAACGGATGCACCTTGAGACCACAATGCTAAGTGAAATAAACCAGAAAGAGAAGGTTAGATATCGCATGGTTTCTCTTATCTGAGTAACCCAAAGTATAAATAAGGAGCAAAATAAATGGTAAATCATGGGAAACAGAGTGGTAGATGTTTCTCAAAGGGGAAGGTGACCAAGAGAGGGAGGGAGGGGAGAGGTAGGAGAAGGAAAATGGAATGAAGCTGTGATCTGTCCGTGCACCAACTCCTCATGAAGAAAGTGGACATGATGTAAACCAAACACGGACTGATAAAAATCAGAAGAATTTTAGAAAGTAGCATCGACTGAAGAGCAGGCTTTACAAGCATTCACCAAGATAAAATCATGTTTGTGTATTTGTCCACCGGACAGCAATGAGTTTCTTTTCCGTGTGCAGCCACCTTGCCATCCCATCTGCTCCTATGGTATGTCTGTACTAGGTGTTTTTTTTTCTTAAGACAGGGTCTTGCTATGTAGCACAGGCTGGCCTCGAACTCATGGCGATCCTCCTGCCTCAGCCTCCTGAGTGCTGGGATTACAGGCATGTGCTACCACACCTAGCAGGTTCCCATAATTACTAATGGGGAAACTTTCCAAGTTCTTCATTGGGAACCCTTGAGACTACTGAAAAATTTTTAAAAAAGGTAAATAAATAAAACAAGCAGGTTTTTTTCTTTTTTTTTTGGTTTGTATATTTTTCCAATTTATTTTTTAACTGAACACAGCTTATCTATGTCCTATTAGAAACTTGAATTTCAGTCTGTGAAATCTCAAAAGCCCCTTTGATATTTGTCCGTCGAGGGGCCCTGGATGACATCCCAGTGAGGAAAAGATAAAAATATGTGGAGGGGTCTTGGGGGCTCTTGCAGGGAGGTTTAATTTTTCCTGGTATGCAGCACAGTTCTGCAGAGTTTCCAAGAGCCTCAAATTCAATCCTGTGCCTCCTTGGTCCATGAGGACTGAGCTGGTTTATCAAAACTCACTGTTGGGGAAACCTGCGTTGGTCTTTCAAGAGTATTCAAGGCAATCGTAATGCAGATCTGAGCGCGCGGAGAGCCCGAACAGGAAGCTTCTCTGTGCATCGAAAAAATAGCTGAGAATTCAGAAAACGCAATAGCCTGGCCATCTCCATGGCCACACAAAGAGCTCTGCTCACCGCCTAACGCATCCCAGCAATGGGACTTCGGTTTCCGTCCCGTAGTTCTTCCCTCAATAAAGCTGATTTTGTTTGCAGTCTCTTGCTTAAGTAACCTGGAACTCTGGTCACTTTCACAAAATACATCTTCGGGGCTACAGCAGCTGGTGTTTAATTTCTTCCTGGCTATTTTAAGGATTTTAAATTGGATTTTGTGTCCTTATGGGATTTGAAAGATGTGAGTCCTTCTAGTCACACACACACACACACACAGACACACACACACACAATTATATAATAAGTATATTAGTATTATGTTTAATATAGCAATCAATCTATATCTATTTATTATATGTTATTAAATATAATACACTCATTATATTGATAAGCACACATTTATACTAAGTGTGTTTATATTGATATGTTATTTTCATATTATAAGAGTATAGAACCTACTAATGTAATTAGTGTTTGGTAATTTTTATGTACATACATATATGTTATAAAATGTCTGATTTTGTCATCTCCTACCGCCTATGTAAATTTTAAAAATTGCATTCAAATAAAAAGAAACTAAGTGGGTGTGGTGGCTCACACCTGTCATCCCAGAACTGAGGAGGCTGAGGCAGGAGGATCATTGTGAGTTTGGGACCAGCCTGGACTACATAGTGAGACCCTGTCTCTAAAAAGTCTACCAAGCAACAAATGACCCAAAATAAAACAAACCAAAAAGCTAGAAAACAAAGTTGCCCTTATTATAAAATCAAATATACAGTTGAAAAACTGATGCGAATTCTCCATATGTCATTATTTTGCTAAAATTAGGGTAAATGCAAAGCACTAAAGATTGCCTTCGTTGGGTAAATCAGGTCAGTGCTATCTGTTGTCTCAAATTACTTTGGAAGCCCCATGAGTCTTTGTTTTGATGGTGTAAATAGTAGGTGATGTGATTCCTACTTTTCGTTTGTTTTGGTTTTGGTTTTTGAGACAGGGTCTAGTCCAGGCTGGCCTTGAACTCGTGGTGATCCTCCTGCCTCAGCCTCCCGAGTGCTGGGATGACTAACTAATGAGGATTGTTCTTCCAAGAGGATGTGATGCATCCATCAGTATTAATTAATCCTGGGTTAATTAACAGCCTGTAGTCTTTTCCTCACTGAGCATATTTTTAACATTTTTTACTAGTGCATGTTTGCAGTACATGCATTTTACAATCATCTTGGGGAGTGAATTCCTGGTCCTGGAGGTCTGCCCTCCTCCCTCAAACCTGGCTGTCATGAAGGACACAATGCATCACACGGCCGTGTGACAGTACAGTGTAGCAACACATACGTGTCCCAAATTAAGTTAGGTTCAGAGCAATAAAGGACAGAACCCTTGCCACCCCCCCAAAAAAATAAAAACAGATTCTAACTTGGCAGGCGTGTCTGTGTCTCCATGTATGACTGATACCTCAGGTCTGCCCAAGTGAAATGGTCTAAATATTGCCAGGTGTCGTGGTGCATGCTTGTAATCTCAGCTACTGAGGAGGCTGAGGCAGGAGGATCACAAGGCTGTGGCCAGCCTAGGTCATGTACGTAGGAAGACTTAGTTTCAAAATAAAAATTTACAAAAGGACTTGTGATGTAGCCTAGTGAGTGGTGGAAATACACGCCTAGCAAATATGAGGCCCTGGGTTCAATGGCCAGTAGCAAAAAAAGAACTGAATTTTACATAGAGGATCATAATACATATACATATATATGTGTGTATATATATATATATATAATATATGGAAATATATGGGAATGAATTCTAGAATATATGGGAATTTTTTAGGAAATGTATTGCATTAAAAGACACAATGCCATGAATTCCCCTCAAAATCCTTCCCCAGTTTTGCACACACTCATCCCACCGTCCTTGCCATTTTCTGCAGCAGCTCTGGAGTCCTCTTTCCTGAGGGTCTTTACCAGCTGTGATCAAAAACAGGGTGACTGCTGCCGCCAAGCACAGTCCAGCAGAAAGGCAGCTCATAAACACACGATGCCATGTCCTTGTCCACCTTAGTCACCGGATCTGGCACCATGTGACTCCTGGCTCCTCCCCAAGGTCAAAATGACCAGGAAAAGTCAAGGTTTTGAGTCCACTCGGGACATCGAGGCAGCCAGGACAGTGCAGCTAAAGACCCTCAGGAAAGAGGACTGCAGAGCCGGAGCGAGTCCGGAGCTTTCCCCTCGTAGATGGACCCATGTCTGCTGACCGAGATTAGACTTCAGTAATTTCCCCAGTTCCTCCAGGACCTAAGGCAAAATTTCAAAGTCAGACGATATTTTACCTGTGATAGATGGAACAGGGATGTTGGGAAATGACCAGGGTGTCTAGAAGTTTTAGAGGTGAGAAAATGCCTAAAATAATTCCATTTTCTAAAAAATGCTGCCATGCATGCAATGCTTGTTTTTAGAGAGTAGGAAGCCAGCAGTTTGTCCTCTTCTGACTGCGATTTAGATTCTTCAGCAGCAAAAGTATTTCCTTTATTTAAGGGCGGCCTGGACATTCGGAGAAAAGATGACAACATGATTTACTGAGTTAAAAATGCTAAGGTTCACTGAAACCCATCCTGTTAAATGAAACGAGCCAGATACAGAAAAATAAGTATCATATGTTTTCTTTCATGGTGTGGCACTAAAAACAAACAAACAAAAACAAAAACACCCAAAGAAAACAGAAGAGGGATTAGTTTACTGGAAGAAAGGTACATGAGAACAATTAATCAACCATGGATGCATGTATGGAAATGTCCCCGGAATCCTATTAACTTGCATCAATAACATGCATTAATAATTAACATTAAACACATCTGATTTTGGATTTTTTACTCTCTGTTGTGCCAAAGTGCTATTTGCATCTTCCTCCAGAAAGTCTTACTATTACTTAAAAATAACTCAATTTGGGAAAAAAAGGAAATTAGCCATAGCCTATATAACTGGATAAATGGTGAACATTAAAAGCTCATTATGTAAGCATGACTATTTACCACAAGTTAACAACTGTTACTTATACTCATGAAATTGAAATAAAGAAAAAAATAAAAAAAATGAACAGAAAAAAATGTTATTTCCTATCAGGTGGGAAAAAATTGGAAAGGCGAACCTTGTGCAAATTAGAAATGTATATTTAAATTACTTCCATCGAATGGTCATGATGGAAATGTAATGGGATTTCTCTCTCTAGGAAACCAGCATTATTTATTTGGGCAGCTTCTCTGAGTTCTTCTTTTATTTCTTTCTCTTTCTTTTAATGTGGAATTACTGAAACACTTGCAGCAATTTTTTTTTTTTTTTTAATATGCGGGTACCGGGAGTGGAACTCAGGACCTCACGCTTGCCGGGCAGGCACTTATGCCGCTGAGCTATATCATTGGCCCGATGCTGCAAATGTTAAAAGCAATAGTTTGTGATATTGTAGGGGGTTAAGTGTTGTTTAAACCAAAAACTGTATTTCTGGAAATATTTCCTCCTGCAAGTAGCAAGATTTAAGAAACAGGAGGGGCAGATTTGAGGCACACTTTATATAGGTAAACGAATACAGAGAATCTCAGATTCTTAGAATTTAAAATATTCCTGGGCGAAATGTGAAGCGAAACACGTCAGACGTGCCAGATTAAATAGCATATGGTTTCTATTACACAAGAAACCCTTCCTAGAAATAAATTAAAGAGCAAAATGAAAGATAGAAGATAGGAAATACAGAGAGAGATGTTTTGCAAAAGGGAAGGGGACCAAGAGATGGAGGGAGAGGGTATGGAAAGGGATGCAGCTGCCTTCCGTCCTCACACGGATTCCACACCAGGAATGTGATCCTTACGTGCTGCGGTCACGCACTCCTAAAAAATGAAAAATATTGTTTGGCCTTCTAACGTGCCCCACGGTGGAGAACACTGTGGTTTCCCCAATAAATAAGGTGTAGTGCAGCTTCAAAAGAGGGAGATGCTCCCAAAAGAGCGGCTGGGCTTTTGTTGTTACAAAACTGTTGGCCTGGATATGATTTTTTTTTATATGCAGGTACCAGGAGTCGAACTCAGGACCTCGCGCTTGCCAGGCAAGTGCTTATGCCACTGAGCTATATCACCAGCCCACTAATTTTAAACCATAGTAGGGGTTGCAAGAGTAGGCGAAGGAATCCTAGATGCTTTTATGGTGAGCCAGGAGTTGATTTTAGTTTGATCAGTTTGTTTATTTTTGAAATTTTTTATTGATTTTTGTTTTTTGTTTTTTGTTTTTTTTTTTTTTTTTTTTTGAGACGAACTGTATTTCCATTCATACGTTGGTATCCAATGTCTCAAAAATTCCTACAATGCAGGAGTAGAAGAAACAAAGACCCTGATTAAAAGTGGGCCAAGGACCCAGGTAGAGATTTTAGGTAAGAGAACATAAACATTGCCAATTTTTTTTTTCTGTTTTGGTTTTTTGAGACAGGGTCTCACTCTGTAGTCCAGATTGGCCTCAAACTCACAGTGATCCTCCTGCCTCAGCCTCCCGAGTGCTGGGATGACAGACGTGTGCCACCACGCCCGGATCGTCCAATTCCTTTATGATTCTTTCTCTGTCTCCTGTCTTTCTGTATATACTCACACACACTTCTCATTTTATACTGGGTTACAGCCTCAGGTAGAAAAAGCATTTAATACACTTAGGCTATGCTCTATCTCTCTTTTCTTTTTGCACACACACACACACTCACACACACAATTACCGCTTCGACTCACGTGGGGTTACACCCTGATATGGAATACAGGTAAACAACTGAACATCTAGGCTTTGCCTAGCCTTCCTAAAACATGTTCAGAAAAGGTTGAATTAACCTATACAGTCCGGCAAAATCATCAGCCACAAGGCGCTCTTTATAGTCAAGTACTGAATATTTCTCTTAACCCATGGAAGACCCATGACCCCACGACTTGGGCACCATAGGTCGCTGTCGAGTGTCTGGTGTTTTCCCCTGAGTGAGGGGATGCGGGGAAGCTACACATTTCTGCCACTGCCCAGAATCACGGGAGAGGAAAATATAAAGTTCACAGCAAACGTAGATAAATACCAGTGCACAGACGAATCCATATATGTAGATTTATGTAGAATCATCTATATAGTGCACTGTATATCACTAGCTCAGGAAAAGATGAAATTCACACATACAAGCACATATATGAAATATACATGAATATATACTTATGTATATATTTACATCACGCTGAGCATATCATTGACTGAAAAAATGTTCAAATTCACATATACAAAACTATATACACACAGGAGTACACGCAAATAAATATTCATATAGATTTATGCATACATTATATTTGTATATGCACACACATATGCAAACACATATATACCTAAGAGTGGTACACACAGAAACATGGAAAAACACATAGCTACAGACCAATGTGTACACATTCATACATATATGTGTGCACGTGTAAATATCTAGATATATGCACACATGGGTAAACCTAAATACACACACGCAGACATATACACACATGTTCTATGTACAAGAGATGATCCAAATACACGGCGAACGTGTAAATTAGAAAACGATTATAGTGAAAGACACATTGCCATGAATCTCCCTAACAATTCTCCACCTTGCATTGCACACACTCATCCCACCATCCTTGCCGCTTTCTGCAGCAGCTCTGGAGTCCTCTTTCCTGAGGATCTTTACAAGCCATGATCAAAAATATGGTGAGCTGCTGCTGAGCTCACTCCTTTTTCTTCTTCTCCTTCTTCTTCCTCTTTCTTTTCCCCTTCCCCTTCTTCTCCTCCTCCTCCATCTCCTCCTCCTCCATCTCCTCCTCCATCTCCTCCTCCTACATCTCCTCCTCCATCTCCTCCTCCTCCATCTCCTCCTCCTTCATCTCCTCCTCCATCTCCTCCTCTTCCTTTTCCTCCTCCTCTTCTCCTTCTTCTCCTTCTTTTTCTTGTCCTTCTCTTTCTCCTTCTCCTTCTTCTTCTCCTCCTCCTTTTCTGTCTCTTTCTAGTTATATTCATGTCTCTCTCTGCCTATATATACATATATATGTATATATATATATGTGTGTGTGTCTGTGTTTGTATGTTTGTGTGTTGTTTGGTTAGATGAAATTGAAAAAAATACAGTAAAAGTTACATTGTCATGAACAGCTGTCAATATTTTTCCTCTCACTTCAAACACTCTCATCCTATCTTCCTTGCCACTTTCTGCAGCAGCTCTGGAGTCCTCTTTCCTGAGGGTCTTTCCCAGGTGTGTTCAAAAACACGGTGACTGCTGCTGCTGAGCGCCATCCAGCAGAAAGGCAGCTCGTAAACACACGACGCTGTGTCCTCGTCCACCTTAGTCACCGGATCTGGCATCGTGTGACTCCTGGCTCATCCCCAAGGTCAAAAAGACCAGGAAAGGTGAAGGTTTTGAGTCCACTTGGGACATCGAGGAAGCCAGGACAGCGCAGCTAAAGACCCTCAGGAAAGAGGACTCCAGAGCTGCTGCAGAAAGTGGCGAGGACGGTGGGATGAGTGTGTGCAAAGCTGGGGAGGATTTTGAGTGAGTTAAGACATGTATTGCATGATTTTGCTCAAAGAATTCTCTCTCATAGAAGAACAGAGTAGAATACTGATCAATACAGGCATGGCGGTTTGAGGTGGGAGGAGATAGATGGAATTTGGATAACAACTACCAAAATACAGCTGGGTAGGAAGAATTAGTTGTAGCATCTACAGTGTATTAGAGTGACTATAGTATGCACACAGATATCATCTCATTTATGAGGAATTAGAAGGGAGGAGTTCAAGGTATCCAGAAGAGAACAAATGATAAACACCTAAGGAGATGGAAATAATTTCCCTGATTCGATCAATACATATTATATATATGAATTCAATGATCACATTTTATCTTATAAATAGTGGCAACTATCATGGGTCAGTTCAAAAGAAAAAATGTGAACTCTATATTTTAAGTGGCCTACACAGTAAATCTATTGTTCAGGTGCTGTAGCTCCTCTTTTCTTAAAAGTTGTGGTAAATCTAAATCTTTCAACTTAGCATCCTATAAAATTGTGACTGCTTACTCATAGTAGTAGATTATTCAGTCATGCTCTGTATCCTTGGCGCCATTCTTGCTTCCCACTCTTTCTCTTCCAGCATTTCCTCATGTGTCACAGACGAACCCGGCTCTGTCACGTGCGTGGTGAGAGTTCTGCCTCATGTAGCCACGGTCTCCGGCCACCACAATGACCCAGCAGGGAGGTGACACGGAGACACTTGAATTTACTGAAATGCACAAACTAGAACAATTCATGGACTGCACCATATTTGATTAGTAGCCAGCTATGTGCAATTTAACTTTGAAACTGATCCTAATGCTTCTCTACATCTTGATCTTTATTTATTGCCAGGAAAGTAGTGACATCCACAGGTCATCGGAGTTGACAAAGGACAAATGTTCTATCTTGTCACCCCAAAATGCTTATGGAATGAATTATTCATGATGTACTGACACAGATTCCACTTATCTCTGTGAAAGAAAAGAAAAAAATGTGCAGAAAGTTAAAAAAGCCGGGTGTGGTGGCGCAGACCTATAATCCCAGCACACAGGAGGGTGAGACAAGGGTGTCACTGAGAGTTCGGGCTATATATGAGTTCAAGGCCAGCCTGGACTTCATAGTGAGACCTTTCCTCCAAAATCCAAAGGAAAACAAAAAACAAAAAACAAATGAAACCACACCAAAACAAAACCCCCAAACAAAAGAAAAAAAAAAAGAAAGCATGGTAAGTTTAGCATTCAGGGTTCTGAAGAGAAACAAAATCAGTAGGCTATTAGGTGGATGATAGATAGGTAAATCTGTAGATATTGATCTTTAGTACATAAAGATTTATCTATGTGTGTATGATGTCTTCATTCTGTAACTCTATTTTCTGTTTATCAATGCATTCAATTATCCACTCCCTAGCTCTCATCTATTTCATCTGCCTGTGTGTATTATCTACCTACCATGTATAATCGATCATCTATTCATCTATCACTGTTTCAGTCTATCTATCCTTATATCTGTCAGTTGTCTATCTATCCATGCATCTAAATATGTGTCATTTATTTAACTTATATCTATCTTCATCATTGTCATCCATGTAACTATCTATCCCATCTATCTCACTATCTCCATCTATCTATCTATCTATCTATCTATCTATCTATCTATCTATCTATCTATCTATTTATCTATGATCTCTCTGGCTATGTATCACATATCCTCTATCTGTTGTCTCATCTATTTACCTACCTATTATTGTCTTATCTTCTACCTATTACCCTACCTATTCATGTGTCTAAATATCTAACATCTATTTTACCTATAACTTCCTTCTTCATCACAATTATCTATCCAATTATCCATCTATGCTACCTCTCTATCTCACTATGTATCTAGCTGTCATCTGCCCACCTACCCACGTATATTATTTATCCACTATCTATCATGTACCATCTATCTTCTATTTCTTGTCTTATCTATCCACCTACCACCTACACACTTATCTACCATTCCATATATATCCTTTCTATCAGCTATCTATCTATCTATCTATCTATCTATCTATCTATCTATCTATTTTTCCTCCATAATCCCCATTCTCTCTCTCTGTGCATCCATACATCCACCCAATGATCCATCCACCTATCAATATGTTCATCCGTCCAACCATCTGTCCGTCCATCCATCCATCCACTCATCCATCCATCCATCCAACCATCTGTCTATGCATCCATCCATCCACCCACCCACCCATCCATCCACCCATTCACTCGTCCATCCATCCACCCTTCCAGCTATCCACCCACCAACCCATCCATCCATCCACCACCCATCCATTTGTCCATCCATCCATCTGTCTGTCCATCCATCTGTCCATCACCTACACATCCACCCACCCATCCTTCCACTCACCCACCCACCCAACCATGCATCCATCCACCCATGCACCCATCCATCCATCCACCCATCCACCACCCATCCATCCACCCACCCATCCATCCACCCACCCATCCATCCATCCACCTATGCATCCATCCACCCACCCGTCCATCCACCCATCCACCCACACATCCATCCACCCACCCATCCATCCATCCACCTATGCATCCATCCACCCACCCGTCCATCCATCCATCCACCTATCCATCCATCCACCCACCCGTCCATCCATCCATCCATCCATCCATCCATCCACCCATCCACCCATCCACCCACTAATCCACACATTCATTCATCCATCCATCCATCCATCTGTCCATCACCATGCATCCATTGGTCCATCCATCCATCCATCTATGCATTCTAAAGACAATGAATATTTAGAAGGCTGGAGTGGTCTTAGACTCTGAGCAGGCCCATGATCCACCATGTATAAGCTGGAGATTCAGCAAATCTGATGGTGCTATCCAACTCTTATCCCCAAACTGAGATTCAAGAGGGCTGTGGGTATAAGTTCCAGGTGATGGGCTGCAGAAGATAAGATGGCTTGTTCCAACTCCAATGGCAAGGCAGAAAGAAAAAAGAAGGGGTCAGACTCTTCATTCTTCTGCCCCTTTGGTCTGTGCAACCCCTCAACATTTTGGGGAATTTCCGCCTCCATTGGCGAAGTCCATTTGCCTTTCTGGATCTGTGTTTTCACCGGCTAATTGTGTCAGGAACGGATCGCACCTGGAAATGTGAGGGACATACCTAGAAAACATATTTATCTGGACACCCCATAAGTCAGCCCAGGGGACACACGTGGTTCACCACCACAAACGTAAAGGTGGGTGTTTGTACACATATAGAGGCAAGCAACATGCTTTGCAATATATGGCTGGGGCAAGAGCACTTTGTCTTATTTCTTGGAACACACCTGTGAAGAATTTACCAGGGTCCGCTCCAGGGCAATGATTGATGAAGTGAAATAAAGGCCGCATAGCTGAAGTCAATGAAAGGCTGATTCCTAGCTCTACTTAAAACAAAACAAAACAAAGCAAAACAAAACAAAACAAAACACGATAAATTCATCATTACTGAAATCTAAAGTTACTGCCTTGAAATATGTGGCATTTGTTATAAATCACAATGCGTCCGTGTGGAAAGCCACTCATGCATCTGTGATTCCCCCACTGGGCAGAGTTGGTACCAAAGTCCATTTATCACAGGCTTACATTTATAATAAATGGCTCTGAATGACCATAACTTCTATGGCCATTTCAATCCTAAAGTTCTGGGAAAGCAACAAAACAGGAAATATTAAAGCCCAGAGCTGGGAAGAACCTGGGATATGTGTCTTATATTTGTATATTTTATAATTTTGAATAGACTCATGAATCATTGCACATGATTATGGAGTGCATGCTTTGATTTGTATGCATGAGATCATGTGCTACTGGTCTTTCTGCATCTGGTTTACTTCACTGAACATCCAGTTCAATCCACATTGTTAAAAGTAGGATTCCATCCTTATTTGTGGCTGAGTAGTACTCCACTGTGTCTATGTACCACATTTTGTTTATCAATTTGTTAATGGATAAACACTTAGGTTGTTTTTATTTCTTGGCTAATGTCAACAGTGCCACAATGACTGCGGGATGACAGATGTCTCTTCGGCACACCGATTTCACGTTCTTTGGGTACATATCCATTGCTGAGACATATAGCAGATGTATTTATTTCTATTTCTTTAAGTTTCAAATTTTATAGAAGAAACTGAAGGTGGAAAAGAGTTTGTGTTATAACTAAAAGGACAGAGAAATTTCCTGGCTAGAAGTACTGTACAGTGGTTCCCCAAAATATCTATCCATATCCTGGAAACTGTGAATATTTCAGAATTTGGAAAAAAAAAATGTCTTTGAAGATGTAATGAAGAGAAGGATCACAGCTTGAGATCATCATCTTGGCCCCGAATCCAGGGGCAGCATCCTCATGAGAGACAGAAGAGGAGATAGACACAGAGGAAAAGCCGCACAAAGATGGAGGCAGAGACTAGAAGGATGGGGCCATAGTTCAGGGACAGCTGGAGCCTCCAGAGGAGGCAGAGGCAGGAGGGTCTCATCTGCAGCCTGCTCCGGAGGCCGAGGCAGGAGGATTCTCCTTACAGTCTCCAAATAGAGGAAATGTATTTATAGTTAGGGTAGCCTTAGAGACACTCTGATTTTAGATTCTAAACTTCAGAACTGTGAGTGAATACATCTTGCTTGTCCCCTTTTTTTAAGTGAAATTTTACCTCCTGGGGGTGCAAGAGCAATGATGTTACAGTGTGTCTGTCTTGGTTATTTTCTGCGTTGTCCCCTGCCTTCTGCAACTTTGCTGTCACATAGCGCATGGTTCTTGGTGGCAGAATCATGAGGAATCATCATATCTCGTACCCACACATCTTTGCAATCTGATTTTTCTTTTTCCTTTTTTTTTTTGGTCTGCTGGGTTTGCAGACTCCTGGTTGTTTGCAAGCTGAAATGATGAACTTTGGGACTAAAGAGATATGTTTATTTCAACATGTAAATTCAGATTAATGCTTGCACCTTCTGCCCTGTGAGTTCAGCAGATTGGAATCCTAAATTTGAAAGCCAGTTTTCCTAAGGTGCTGTCGGAGGTGCTACAAACCCTCAGCCCTGATGGTGCAGTAATGACCTTTTCAGCAGCTTGCTATCTTGCAGGTGAAATTTTCATTGATTCTAAATAGGACAGCAATGGGCCATTGAGATAGCTCAGCGGCATAAGTGCCTGCTTGGCAAGCGCGAGGACCTGAGTTCAACTCCCGGACCCCACATACAAAAAAAGGGCCGGTGATATCACTCAGCGGCACTCGAGCCTCCTGGCGCACAAGGTCTTGAGGTCGACCCCCGGTACCCACAAAAAAAAAAAAAAAAAAAAGGACAGCAAGACACTAAAAAAATATGCCAGCAAGGAATTAGCCATTCCCTGGAAATGGGGATGCAGAAACCACTAACATTGTTTCTTCTTCTCCTTTCAGGATTGAAACACCTAAGCCATGGGAATATTGGATAATAAATAAATTCATTGTATCCTTCAAACTGATGGTTAAAGATAATTAATACACATTAGTTGATTGACTGATGGATTGTATCACAGGGAAATTTACCCAGGACCTTCACAGGGAGCTACATCCCCAGCCCTTTATATTTTATTTTATTTTATATATTTACTTTTTACATTTTGAGGCAGGGTCTTGCCAAAGTACTAAAACAACCCAGTGAAAAAAATACCGATGAAATGTATAGCTATAAAATTTAGACATTTTAGTGTCAAAGTTTTTGCAGGCTTCTATTGTTTTCAGAGGGGATAGTTTTGGGACAACTTTTATAAAATTAATTAAGCCTGTTAGACACAGAAAAGAGGAAACTCAGATTAGGGATGCTTGTTGAATTGGCAAAGAAAGTGGAAAAAACCGAAGAATACGTGCTTATCGTGCATGCATAAAAGTCCAATCTGATGATCCAGTCTAAACTCCTGGATATGAACTTTTCCAGATCTACAAAGCAAGAAATGTAATTTGTTTATGACCTCTCTTGACCCAAAGGTATTTGAGTATTGCTCATCAAAAGTAATACATTTATCTATGGTTGTAAGAATCATCTAGACAGGAAAGTAGAACAAAAACAGGGAGATATTTTTATGCCTTCCATTATGTGTCGCTGATTGTAGATATATTATCATTTTCATCAACCTATCCATTAGAATGTGATGCTATTCTCTCAATTTTGCAGGGTAGCATCTAGAAATCTAGTTTCAAGCTAGGCGTGGTGGTGAACCTGTCATCCCAGAATTCTGGGAGGCTGAGGCAGGAGGATCTCAAGTTCAAGCCCAGCCTGGGCAATTTCGAGTCTTAATGAGACTCCGTTTCAACATTTAAAATAAAGGCGGGGAGGATGAGGATGTAGCTCAGTGTGGGGGCCCGGGGTTCAATGCCAAGGGCTGGGAAAAAAATTAATTTTTCAAGTAAGTCTTAGAAACCTACATAGCTGGGCCAGAGAATATGTGTATTCTAGTTTAACAGATAGTGTGTCAAATTTCCGTTAAAAATTTTAAGGCGGTATTCAGGTCATAGTCTCTCCAACCTCTACCATCAACATGTTCTTTTTCTAAAACTTTAGTGTGCATTTGTCACACTTAATAATGATGTTCATCTCCCAAAAGTCTGTCTTTTTCTTTTCTACCTTCTCTTCTTTATTTTACTCATTTATTTATATTTTCAATTTTTTCTTATAAGAGAAAGACACACAATGTTTAACTTTCTGTGTCAGACTTATTTCACTTAGCTTGATGGTTTCAAGGTGCATCCATTTTCCTA
Source organism: Erethizon dorsatum (assembly GCA_028451465.1). Taxonomy (NCBI): domain Eukaryota; kingdom Metazoa; phylum Chordata; class Mammalia; order Rodentia; family Erethizontidae; genus Erethizon; species Erethizon dorsatum. The sequence continues at coordinate 2,488,971 of CM051843.1, forward strand.
CAAATGACTCAAGTTTATCCTTCTTCACGGCAGAGTAGTACTCCATGGTGTGTAAACGCCACACTTTCCTTATCCATTCATCTGTTGATGGGCATACAGGCTGCTTCCAAGATTTAGCTGTTATGAGTTGCGCTGCTATAAACATGCTGGGGAATCTATGTGGTATTCATTCAACAAACATTTGTTGACTCTTCGTATGATGATCAAGACTACACAAATGAAAGTGTGACCTGTCCCAGAAACATTCATTTAAAAAAAAAATTAGGTGCAAGTGGTTTAATGGGGAGATTCAGAGAGCCAGGAACTGATGTACTATCTTGGCAGAATGATGCGTGTCTGAGGAATGGTGTTATCCTAGTTGTTCTTTTCTTTTCTTCTTATTTTTCTTTTTGTTACTTTGGACTTTTACAGTGCTGGAGCGCAGCCTGATGGCCTGGCTTTAGTGTGTTTGTCTTCCTCAATAAAGGATAACTGAAGGTGAGAGCAAGGCAGAGAATCGGACCTGGTGGTGGCACACAGGTGCCTGAGTCCTAGCATCCCGAGAGGCTGAGGCAGGAGGATCACAAGTTAGAGCCCAGCTTGGACAATTTAGTGAGACCCTGTCTCAAAATGAAAAGTAGAAAAGGGGCTGGGGACGGAGGTCATCACAAAGGCCCTGGGTTCGCTCTCCTGTAGCACAGACAAACAAACAAAAAATGCACCACAGAATCCAGAATACCTTACAGCCAAAATATTCATAACACATCTTAACTCTGTTTCGGGTCTCCTTCCCCTCCCCTCCTTCCGTCTCTTGGTCCCCTTCCCCTTTGAGGAAGATCTATCTCCCTACTTCTTGTTATCTGTCTTTTATTTTGTTCTATATTTGGTTTATAATTACAGTGGTGGTCACCTAGTGAAACTGCGGACTCCAAGTCTCCCTCAGGAAGCCAGGATTTCCCGTGAGCTCATAAGTATATTTTAACATTCTCCACACATGTGCACCGTTAGCAAGCCGAGTGGTGTGTTTATTTATTTTTTTGTGGTAGTGGAGACTGAACCTAAGGCCTTTGCCTTGAGCTGTGTCATCAGTTCTTTATTATTATTATTGCTATTATTAATTACTATTATTTTATTTTGAGACAGGTTCTCCCTAAGTTGCTCAGGCTGGGCTTAAACTTGTGATCCTCCCGCCTCAGCCTCTCAGATAGTTGGGATTACAGGCCTGCACCACCACTCAGGGCTATTTCAAGAAAGAGAAATGAGTGCCTTTACCTAGATGCACAGTTCTAAGTGCATTCCAAAGAGGAGGCCCCTGTAGTGTCTTGGTAGCTAATTGGCCTAATCTCCAGTAAGATAAATACAGATATTCAGAATGAGAATGTAGAAGACTTGAAAATGATGTTATAAAAAATTAAATGAATTAAAGAGTTTCTGTCAGACTCTAAGAAAAAAAAAATCACATCTCAGTAGGGGGCACTTGTAACCCACCAATGTTAAACTAAAGAGCTTATTCTAGTCACTTTAAACCAGTGGAGAGGAATATGCTTTTATGGGTATTTTCTTCCAGCTTTACTGAGATCAAACTTGCAATAACACGTACGCACTTCAGGTATGCTGTGCAGTGAACTTGGTCACTCGCTACAGCAGAGTTAAGACCTCAAGCAGTCTTTATTTCATAAGAAAAGACATTTTTCCTAACACCCTGGGAGGCTGAGGGAGGAGGATCTTGTAAGTTCAAGTCCAGCCCGAACAACTTAGCGATTTAACAAGACCCTGTCTCAAAATTTAAAAAAAAAAGAAAGTTAAGAGTGGGGTTGGAGTTCAGGTCAAAAGACCTGGATTCTATTTCCAGCACTGCACTGGATGTTATGAGAATTTCATCTTTCATCACATTGAAAGTTACAGAAAAAAATTGAAAGAAGGGGGGAATGTTTAATTGCTCATGCATGCACTTATATATTCGCGTGTACTTAATGTCTTCAGAGAGCAAGGACTTGAGAAGTTGCAGATTTTATCTGACTGGCTTTATAGCATAAGTGATATTCAGGGACTGCCTTGCAAATTGAAGTCCGACACACTTGGAAAAAAATCCGTACTGTGAAAACTGCTGGCGCATCATGTCATCAAATTGTCTTTTTCCCATTTCCGCTTCCACCCAGGGCTGGCAACGATGTGGGAGATATGGGCAGCTGCTTCTCGTACCATCCTACAGGCCTTCTCCTTAAGATTCACCACAACTGGTTATTCTTTTAAAAGCCCATTTCCTCTTCATTTATTTTGTAGCATAGATGCCATATAATTTTAACCGCACAGAGCCAAAGGCTTTGAAATTTCAGAAATGAAGGTTCTAGTGCCTATGGTTGTTGGAATGAGTGCAGTGCCGTGCTGGTGACTGCTGGCCCCTCGTTAATGCAGCTGGTGCTCCCGTGTGTTGAGAAAAATTGGAAGACTGCAAACTCTGTGTAAATTAAGTCAACATCTTATTCTCCACAGGAAGCAACTCCTCATGTTTATGCCACCACAACGAGACACACTAGGGATACTTAGGGAATTCTGCAAGGTGCAGCTCCTGAATATCGCAGTGGCATCTGCTGTTTGCACAAATCCCTTCTTTCCTGCCCTTCCCTTCTTCCTTCTTTCCTTCCTCCCTTCCTTCCTTTTCCTCTCATCTCTTCCTGTCCTTCTGTCCCATGGTTTGCACACAGCCATAAGAATTCTGAGATTTTGAGTCCGCATTATTTCTCAAGCAACATAAGTAATTGCGGCCTCCAGCTCCCATTCATTTTCCCAAATTGCTCTTCAGTTTTCCTGTATTCTCGAGAGCGGGCCTACACTGTGCACGGACCATAGCTTTTAAAGAGGCTTTTACCCGATTGAAACTTAGGAGATTATAAAACAGGTTTAGCATTAAGAAATGCCTCTCTTAGAAAAATACCTGATGCCCTGTGTAATTAAGAATGGCACATGCACATTGGCTTCCTTGCACCAATTTATTGTCCTGCAAGAAACATAAATTGGATTCAACAGATTGCTAATAGGAACTACAGTGAGAAAATGAGGGCGAGTCTCTGAAAAAAAAAACAGTTTGGGCAACTATGAGCTTAGAGCATTTTCTCTGAATGCCCTCAGATTCCCTCCTTCAAAATGTTTAAAAAGTAAATGAAGGGCCGATGAGATGGTTCAGCGGCATAAGTGCCTGCCTGGTAAGCGCAAGGGCCCAAGTTCGACTCCCAGAATCCACATATGAAAAAAAGGGCTGGTGATATTGCTCAGCAGCACGGGCACCTGCTGGCATGTGAGGTCCTGAGGTCGACCCCCAAACCCACAAAAAAAAAAGTAAATGAAAATTTTACACATGTGAGATTATCCTATGCTGGAATTTGGGCCTAGATTATTCCTCCAAATGGCCTGTGTGTTAAATAAAGCCGTAGTAGTACTCAGTTACATAAAAAAATACAATATGATGTTTACACATGCGAGTCTGATTTATTTCACTTATGAGTAAGCTCTCAAGTTGCATCCATTGACCTGTAAAAGTCTCAAGTTTATCCTTCTTCATGGCTGAATAGTATTCCATTGTATAAAAATGCCACATCTTTTTTTTTTTGTGGATACCAGGAGTTGACCTCAGGACCTCGCGTGCCAGCAGGTGCCCATGCCACTGAGCGATATCACCGGCCCTTTTTTCATATGTGGGTTCCGGGAGTCGAACTTGGGCCCTTGTGCTTGCCAGGCAGGCACTTATGCCACTGATCCATCTCACCAGCCCAAAAATACCACATCTTTTTTATCCATTCTTTGGTTGATGGGCATTTGGGTTGTTTCCAAGATTTAGCTATTACAAATTGTGGTGCTATGAACATGGGTGCACATATATCGCTGTAGTATGATGTTTTTAATTCCTCTGGGAAAATACCCAGAAGGAGAATAGCTGGGTCAAATGGGACCTCCAATCCTAGTTTTTTGAGGAATCTCCACACTGATTTCCACAGTGGCTGCACCAGTCGACACTCCCACCAACAGTGGAGAAGGTCTCCTTTTTCCCCACAGCCCCTCCAGCATTTGTTATTGGTTGATTCTTGATAATAGCCATTCTTTCTGGGGTGAGATGGAATGTCTGTGTTTTTTTAATTTGTATCTCTTAAATGACCAGTGATGTTGAACATTTTTTCATGTATTTATTTGCCATTTTTTATTTCTTTGAAAAGAAAGTTTTGTGCTAATATTTTTTAGACAAGATATCATGCAGTCTGAATAATCACTATGAAGACAACAATACACAATGTACCAACTGTTGTAACTGTCCTACTAACCTGTTTTGAAACTTTGTTTCATTGTTTGTTTATCATTTTTCTCTTTAAAATAAAAAAAATGGGAAAATAAAAAGCCTTAGTTCTCAGCTTGAAGTCCTGTTAGGAAATGGAGGAAAGTTGAAGAGGTGGGTGATTAGGAGGAGGTTTCTAGGTTGTGGCAGGTGTGACCTTGAAGGGACCCCCCCCAACTCTTTCCTCTTCCTGTGTTTTTCTTCCTGATACAGAGCTGAGAAACTTTGTTCTACCACAGAGCCCACCACGACGTTTTCTCTCATGACAAGCCAAAAACAATGGGATCAATCAACCATGGACTGAAACCTCAAAACCGTGAGACAAAATTAACCCTTTCTCTTTGTAAGTGGATTATCACTGGTGTTTTGTTATGGGAATGGAAAACTGCCTTGCACATTCTATTATTCTTTGCTTAATTTTAATTCAATACTTATTCCATATGGTAAACTTTTCCTGGAGCTTTTGAACATGAAGAAGAATAAACTTGAATCATTTTTTTTTTTTTTTTGTGGGTACCGGGGGGTTGACCTCAGGACCTCGCGCGCCAGCAGGCGCCCGTGCCGCTGAGCGATATCACCGGCCCCTTTTTTCGTATGTGGGTTCCGGGAGTCGAACTCGGGCCCTCGCACTTGCCGCGCAGGCGCCTAAGCCGCTGAGCCATCTCACCGGCAAACTTGAATCATTTGAAGGAAGACGTATGCACCTTGCAACCACAATGTTAAGAGAAATAAATCAGTCACACAAGCTAAATATTGCATCATTTCTCTTGTGTGAGAAACTCAAGTTACAAATAAAAAGCAAAATAAAACATGAAAGAATGTAGGGATGTAGATCTTTCTGAAATGGGAAGGAGATAAAGAGAGGAAAGGAAGGGAGAGTAAAGGGAGAGAAAGAAATGCGAAAAGAATTAAGAAGAGTTCTGTCCATGAGCCCACTCCACACAAGGAATGGAAACATTATGTACTGCAAACAGGGACTCATAAACAAATAAATTAAAAATATGACTGAATTCTTCACTTTAACATGGTTAATGGTTCATGGTTCATGGTTCAATGGTTCATGGTTCATCAAGACTGAATTGTCATCCACGCTTGTGTTGTCATTTTGTGGCTTTGACAAAATATCTGAGGAAATCAAGTTAAAGGAGGAAAGGTTAATTTTTGGCTCATGGTTTTGGAGGTTTCCATTCAGAGTCAGGTAGCCCTGTTGCTTTGGTCCCATGGTGAGGCTTAAACAACATGGTGGAAGCACACGGGACAGGAAGTAAAACCCCAGGGTCCCTGTGTTCCTCCCAAGGCCACGCCCCCATGACATCACTTCCGACCAGTAGACTCCACCTTTTAAAGGTCCCTCCACCGCCCAATAGCTCCAAGCTGAGGATCCAGTCTTCAACACAGATTCAAAGGCCTGCCTTCTGCCTTTTCACTTTGTTTCTAGATAACCATTATCCACTTTGCCCCAAATGTATGAAAAAGAAAGTTCCAGAAATAAACAACTAAGTTGTAAGGATGCCATTCTGAAAAGTGTGATGAAATCTCGCATGCCACCTGATGTGAGCCACCCCTTTGCCAGCGTATCCACCCCGTGTATGCTACTCACCTGCTGGTACTCAATGGCTGCCTTGGTTATGAGGGTGAATCTGGGAGAATCACAGTGCTTGTGTGCAGGGTCCGGTACTATCCTTGGTATCAGAACTGCAGTAGGGGCTTCAGAGTGCATCCTCTGTGGATGAAGGGCAACAACGACTATTTAGATGACACTTGTGGACAAATAAAATGCATAAAGAGAAGACCTTTGACACGGGCATTGTTTCAGGCACTGGGGATATGGGGAAGAGCCCATCGGACAGAATCCTACACCTAAGAACTCCAAATCTAGTGGCAGCTACAGCAAGACACAAACAACTCCATGTGGTCCGACTGAATGCAGTTCAGTGAAGAGATTCCTTTTATTTTTAAAAATTCAATTACTCCATGTTTGCAGTATATAATGTTTACATTCCGTGTGTAGAGTTGGTGCTTGCACATAATACCACTGCGCTCTTGTTTCATTTCTTTTTCCTACCCTTCCTCCATCTCTTGATCCCTTTTCCATATATGAACGATCTACCTACCTATTTCCCTTTCTCTATCTTTTATTTTTCTCTTTATTTATAATGTGGTCTTCTCACAATAGAGAAACCATGAGAAAGCTGCGCTGGTGTGTCTGATTTATTTCACTTAATGTTAGGGTCTCAAGATGCATCCATTTTCCTACAAGACTGGAGTTTATTCCTCTTTGTGGCAGAGTAGTACTCCATTTTCTAGAATGCCACATTTTCTTTCTCCATTGATTTTTTGATGGACATAGAGTCTACTTTCAAGTTTTACTTAATATGAGCTGCACTGCTGTAAACATGGGTGTGCATGGGTATCTGCAATATGATGTCGTTAACTCTTTCAGGAAGATGCCTAGAAGGGAAAGAGCTGGGTTGAGTGGAATTTCTAGTTTTAGTTTTTTGAGGAATCTCCACACTGATTTCCATAGTGGCTGAACTAGTTTACATTCCCACCAATGATGTAGAAGTGTTCCTCTGCATCATTTGTCATTGTTTGATTTCTTGATGGTAGCCATTCTTTCTGGGACAAGATGAAATCTCAGTGTTGCCTTAATTTGCATCTCTTTAATGGCCACAGATGCTGAACATTTTTTATGTATTAATTGCCCACTCGTCCTCCTCTTTCTAAGAAGTGTCTAATCACGGCAGTTGCCCACGTTTGGATCAGGTCTTTTATTTTAGGGGGTGTAGTTCTTTGAATTCTTGATTTATTTTGTATGTTAGTCCTCTATCCAAGGAGTACCTGGCCCCCCATTTTTCCCATTCTCTAGGTTGTCTTTGCAATGCTGGTCATTCCTTTTCTGTGCAGAAACTCTTTAACTGATATGATCCCACTGGTGGATTTTTGATGTTATTTCTGTGCAGCAGGGTCCTGTTCAGGAAGTCCTTGTCTGTGTCTACGTCACAATGAAGAGGGTAGAGAAGACACACAGAATAAATAATGGGAGCAGGGAATGTTCTCGGTGTGCAGCTGCTGCACTCCGCAGATGTGGAGAAGCAGGAGGAGGAGAGCCGGAGCTGTGTAGAAGCTCTATCGAAATGTGGAGATGGGGTTGCATGCATGGTGGTGCCTCTTCTTTGGTCAACGTGCTGTGGGAGAGGAGGCGAAAAGGTTGCTGGGAAACTCTCAACCCCTCTATCCCTCTGCTTTCTGGTCCACCCGTCGCTAAACCCAAGTAGAAAGTACAGGGAACCTCAGCTAGCATCGGTCATGTACGGGGGGCAGTGTTGTGGTGTCACTAACAGGTTTAGGATACCAATCACTGATATATCCATGGAAGCACATGGACTGTAATAAGCAATTACGGAAGTGGGTGTTGATTTGCTGCGATGCCCAGTGCTATCCATGAAATAATATGATGCTAGGATTTTAGATATTGAAAATTGCTTTTCTTTTCCTTTTTTTTTTTTTTTTTCCTTTTTGGTACTGGGGATTGAATTCAAGCACTTTCAGTCTTTTTTGCTTTGTTTATTTTGTTTTTGTTTTCTTTTTTTAGTTTTATTTTGAAACAGGGTCTCGCTTACTTGGTAAATTGCCCAGGCTGGGCTTGAACTTGCAATCCTTTTCTCTCGGCCCCTCAGAAGGCTGGGATGACAGGTGTGTGCCACCACACTTGGCTACAAATTGCTTTAGATATGATGGTGAATATTGTAGTTTAGTTAGTATTGTTGTTCCGAGTTCCAAGATTATCAATAGAGAGTGGAAATTGTGGATTGTACCAAACTTGTACCAAACTCTTCATACGCAATGTTTTTTTTTCCCTGTGCAGATATTTCTATGATAAGGCTTAATATAGAAATTATACACAGTAAGTTTTTTATTTTGTTTTGTTTTTGTTTTGTTTTGTTTGAGACAGGGTCTGACTATGTAGCCCAGGCTGGCCTCCAACTTGTGGTGATCCTCCTGCCTCAGCCTCCTAAGTGCTGGGATTATAGGTGTGCACCACAATGTCCAACCAATTAGATACAGTAAGTGATTAACAAAAATGATAAAATAGAAAAATTTTAACAGTCGACCATAATAAAGTTATTATAAATTTGTGAGTTATTTTTAGAATTTTCCATTTTCCATTTTCAGAACTTAGCCTTGCATGGGTAACTAACGCCACAGCAAGTAAAACCACAGAGAAAGAGAGCCTGCTGTATTGCAAGTCAAGGTTCTGGTTCAAAACCAGGCATGGTGGTGCATTTCAGTAATCCCAGAATGCTGGGAAGCTGAGGCAGGAGGATTGCAAGTCTGAGCCCAGCCTCAGCAACTTAAGAAGTGAGTGAGACCCAGTTTCAAAAATAAAAGGAAATGGCTGAGTGTTGAGCACAGTGCAAAGGCCCTGGTTTTAATACCCAGTACTGCCGCTGCTGCTGCTGCAAAAAAAGACTCTGATTCAAAACGCAATTTTCTCCTTTTACCCTCTCTATTATCCCCACTATAGTTCTAGGAACTATTTGAATTTCCTTTTCCATTTTCTTTCTTTCCTTTTGAATCAGGGTCTCACTTCATAGTGCAGGCTGGCTTTGAACTCACTAAGTAGCCCAGGCTGGCCTCAAACTCACAATGATCCTCCTGCCTCAGCCTCCTCAGTACTGGGATTACAGGCGTGAGCCACCACACCTGGCTTTACTTTCTATTTTCTATATGCAGATGCTGGGCTTTTCATTTGATTTTGTTGTGGTGGTGGCTTTGGAACTTAAGGAGTAGTAGTGCATGCTATGCAAGCGCTCTACCACTGGGCTACACCCTCCGATGACCTTTAATATTTTTAACATAAACTGTCAAACACAGTGCCTGGAGATCAACTTCAAAATTGGCCTTAGCCTCATTAGTTTCATTTCCATCCTCCTCACTGTCACCTAGAATTGCCTTGATTAGGAAACTGATTTTTTTTTTCCCTTGTAGGAAGATGAAATTTGATCATCTTAAAGGCAAAAAGATTCTCAGTTGAAAGGGATTCAGATTTTCCTATGGAACATTAATATATTCTCTCTTTTTATTTAATTTTGGTGACCTTCAATCACATTTTCATTACTTGGGAGGTGTTTGTGTGCCTTAACTAAATGTTTCTCACTGACAGAGAAACTGGTTGTTTTCCGCGTTATATAATTCAGCTACCAGAGTTAGTGACCTTTTTCCTAAAGTGACAACTTTAGTGAAATTAATGAGTTGTTCTCAAGCCTCAGACACATAAAATCTTAGTCAACAGAAGACATCCGCATGCAAGACATCATGAAAAGAAAACTGTTTTTAGAAAGGTCCTGTTAGCATTTACTGTGTGTGTCTTTCATTGCTTCACATTTATAACAAAAGGAAAAAAAAGAAAAAAAAATTTTGGCTAAGCTTCTATGTTCTTGTCCATGTGGAATGAGAAAAACACAGTTTATATGTATTCGCTACCCCTGGATGATGGTTCAGAATCGTGACAGCGTTCTTGAAAATTGAGTACTCTGAGGAGCATCTCGTAAGTTATTATTTCTAGATGTCTGTCTTGGGACTGAAGCATGCATTCAGAAAATTGTTCCATAGAGGATGCAGAGCAGTTCAGTGTGTTGGAGGTGAATTACTAGCATTCGTGGGTCTGGCCAAGGAGATAGATACATGGACGTGCATGTGTAGCTACAGGTGTTGAACAATTTACTTCTTTTCTATGTATATTCTTCCCAGTAATGAGAGTCTCCTAGGCAAACCTAATTGAGTGTTATTCTTTAGATTAAAATGTCCCCCAAAAGACTCCCGTGTCCAGAGATAGTGCTTTTGGAAGGTGATGGGTCACGGGGCACTGTATTTATCAGTGGATCCATCATGGATGAGCTCCTGGCTGAATGTGTTGTACAAGGTGGGGCCTGGGTGGAGGTGGTCACTGGGGTGTGACCTGGAAGGGTGAGTTCTTGTCCCCGGCTCCTCCCTTCTCTCTCTGCTTCCTGGAGCCATGATGTGAGCATCTTTCCTCCTCCATGCCCATCCACCATGATGTTCCTGCCTTGGAGCAGCCGACCATGGACTGAACCCTCTGAAATCATGAAGCAAATAAACCTCTTGCCTTTAAGTAACAGGTGCCAGGTATTTTGCCCAAGTATAGAAAAAGAGACTAGTATAGTGAGTTGTATTCCAGAAAGTATAGTCAGATATCGCATAGTGACATTTTGGTCAACAGTGGTGCTAAGGTTTCAATGTGAAGTGTCCCCCAAATACTCATGTATTGAGAGACCGATCTCCAATGCAGCATTATCAAGAGAGGGCATCTAGAGAGGTCCCTGGATCATGAGCAGGCTAAACTCATTAATGGATTAATGCAATGGTAAGTTAATAGCTGAATGGGCTTGGTTGTCAGAAGTTGGTGTCCACTGAAGGAAGAAGGTCCCTAGGGGCCATGACTTTAAAGGGTACATGCTTTCACTGACTGTCCTCGTTATCTTTTCTGTCTCTCTGCTTCTCACCCACCATGAGGCAAACACTTTTGTTCCATCACGCCCTTCCACTATGTTACTGCTATGGTGCCAGGCAACCATGGACTGATACCACTGAAACCATGAGCCAAAATTAACCTATCTTCCTCTACGTCATTATACTACTCTGGTATTTTGTCATAGGAAAATATGATTAGAACAACTGGACCGCATACATGTCCATGGTTCTGTAAGATTATAATGTGCCTGAGAAATTTTTAATGTCTAGTTGTCTCATAACATAGCACAGGACATTACTTACATATTTGTGGTGTTCTTGGTACAAATAAAACCCAGTACACTGTCAACCATATGTATATGTAATACCTGTAATAATGTACATTTTGGATCAGGATTATAAACCAGTATGTTACTGATTATGCATTTACCATTATACATATATATATATATATATATATATATATATATATATATATATATGTTTTATATATATATATATATATTTTTTTTTTTTTTTTTCTTTTTGGGGGTACTGGGAATTGAACTCAGGGCCTAATGCTTGCAAGGCAGGCACTGTACCACTGAGCTACATCCTTGGACCAACCATTACTTTTTGTATTTTAAAGAGAAAAAAATAGAACAAAAATTCAAAACAAGATAATAGGAGGGTAACGATGGTTAATACATTGTGTACCATTATCTTTAAATTAGTTACTCAGAGTGGAAGATATCGGCATTCAAACACAAACAGCAAATAAATATATGAAAAAATGTTCAACATCACTGGTCATTCGAGACAATAGGTATTTTTAAAGAAGCACAGGAAAAGGGTTTATTAGGCAGAAATTTTAGTACACAGTCCAGAGTGACATGCAGGCCCTCGAGAGAAAGGGAGGCACTCTATAGCCTGAAACTAGGGATATTTATGTTTATTTGGTGGTGGAAATATGTGAAATCTGACAATGTGCATCTCGTGTTTACTCTGTCTCTTGATTGCACGTATATGGTCTGGTAGACTTTTATCAGTTAGGGTGATGTGAACACACTCTATCACATAGCTTATTAATGCATTTCTCCGAACATATTCCCATCCTTCTGTGATGCATGACTGTATAACTTGATTAGCTTTAATTCTGTGCTTTTCAGGAGATACATCATGTATATGAGGTGTGATGCAACTATATGACAAATATATAAATGTTTAGAAAATATTACAACGAAAGACACACAGACACATTAGCAGTAATTCCCCCTCCAACTATTCCCCCTCACTTCGACCTTAGTTGTGCTATCATGGAAACCTTAATGTCCTAAGTGGATTCAAAACCTTGCCCTTTCCTGGTCATTTTGACCTTGGGGAGGAGCCAGAAGTCACACGGTGCC